>OU015597.1:10686852-11373704 GCA_907165245.1 Habrosyne pyritoides
AAGTTGTTAAGTCTCATATGCCTGTAATTTCACCGTCCACTACTGCTTCACGGCGGAAATGGGTAAGGTGGTAATACTTCCCCGGGCGAACTCTGCACTAAGACTTCTTCTTCGTTAAATGTATTATCATAGTACAAGCTTTGGCTCGCTCGGGATTAGATGACCGTGTGTAAAAGGAATGCCTCAGGGATATTCTGACTCTTGAAAATATGGTTTTGTAACCAAATTTCTAAGATACTCTGAAACCCTACTTCCTACTAATATCTCTTCTATACTAATATTATAAAGAGGAAAGATTTGTTTTTAAGTATGTTTTCTACTCTTTCACGCAAAAACTACGAAACGGATATAGATGTAACTTGGCACATAGATAGAGCATGTCCTGGAATAACATATAGGGTACTTTTTATCCCGGGAAAATGTGATATCCCTTGGGAACGCGGGTAAAACCGCGGGGGACAGATAGTATACATATATAAAACAAAGTCGTGTTAGTTAGAACATTTGTAATTCAAGAACAGCAGCACAGATTTCAATAATCTTTGATTTGTTGAATTGATCTCCGTCCCGAATAGCAGAATAAGTAATCAATAGTAAAGAAAAAATACCAAAATTGTTTTTCTCAAAGATTTTTCGTAATCAACTACAATCCGCGGGAAAACGGGAGAAACTGTGGGACACAACTAGTTATAAATAAATGCCAAAGTTTGAAAGAGTGGACGAATGGGCTTTTTCTCCTATACATCATACATCGTTTATAGCTAAATCTTTTTAACCCGGAAAAATTGTAAAATCACTCGGCCTGAAGGTGAAGCCGCAGGCACCAGCTAGTACATAAGTTCAATTTCAAATATTTTTATTCAAATAGGCCTTTACAAGCACTTATGAATAGTCAGACTTTAATACCGGTTCGGAAGGTTGTTTTTTACTGAGATGAGCCGGCAATAAACGCAGCAATTACTCTTTTTAAAAACGATCTTCGATTTATTACAAAATATTTATTAACGGCCAAAATTAATATACGATCCCGATCTAAAATCGCAAGATTGAAGTAGAATTTTGACATTACGTGTATTAAAATTACTGTCAAAAGGTTCATCAATCCATGGATTTTCGATCGGGATTGCATATTAATTTTGGCCGTTAGTATGTATCGAAGTCTGGAACCCAAGAATGGAAACAAATGCACTTTGTCAATCGTCTGACCTGGATGTATTCAATCCAATACGATTGCACCTGATCAATATTGAAGTTCAGACTGTTGCATACGTTTTTCATGTGATTGTGTTATTCCTTGGAGAAAACTTTCCTGTGTCCAATTTATTTCAGGAGAATACTAGAGAACTGGATTTAACTGGAAATTTCACTGAACACTTTAGTATATTCGCTTGGCACTTTAATTTAAAATAATGTTTATCTTTTGGCTGTACACCTTACCTTCTATAAATGGAATAAAACAACACTGGTGTATTTGTTTCGATTCACTTACTGTTTGGGGTATACTGTCGACCTAAACAAACAATACATTAACAAAACAATGTGTATTTTAATATATATACATAATTATTATGTAGGGTTGTACAGACACAAAAGAATAAAAATAACATTTATTATTAAGATATTTTTTTTTTCTATGATAAAAAAATGGAACTGGAACAATTTAGGGCTGAAAATCTAATACATTTAAACGAGCAATTCCTGTATACATATATATATCTCATGGGATCTCGGAAACGGCTCGAACGATTTTCATGAATTTTTTTTTTTTTTTTTTATGCCACTTGGGCCGACAAACAAGCAGACGGTCCACCTGATGGTAAGTGGTCACCGCCGCCTATGGTCATTTGCAACACTAGGAGCATCGCCAATGCGTTGTCGACCCTTAATAATACCATTAAATATTTTATAGAATTTATGCGTATTATAAATGTTTTAGGGCCCAATTACTAAGGTTCTGGTGTTTGTGAGCAGGCTCTATTTCACGAACCGTAATAGGTAGACTGTAGAAACTTTCACAGAGTATTTACACATGATAATTATAACAACATTTTTATAACAAAAGTAAAAGTGGATACCCATACAAGAAACATGTCATTTTTGGCGTTTTGTTAAATATTGCACGGTGGTACGGAACACGGCGAGGGACAACCCTACAATACTTATATTCCACCCACACACCACGAAGGATTTAACCACGTTAAATTCAGAGCAGTTTATGACAACAATGATTCAAAACTGGGGCTCGATTCTGTAAGGAAAATGACACTAGTTTGAGGATGTTTCGTCGCAGCCTCTTTGCTCTGTCTCTTTCGCTAACTACTCAATCACGTGTGAGGTAAGCTCTCCAAAGCCTCCGTGCGGCGGCTCGCTGACGAAGTTTGTATTAGCTGAATAAGGGGACTGTTCATGAATGCTGACTGAAAACAAAGGAACATATTGTGAGCACTCGGATGAAAGAAAACAATTCATTTAATATGAGAAATTTTATACATTTGTTATTCGATCTGTCGGTTTTATGGTTAACAGTTTATAACTAGTTTAATCTTGTAATAAAAGTGTTTATGGTTATTGTATAATACGTTAAATTATTTCAGGTAATCTGTTATATTGCTGAGTTCCCTCATATTGTGAATTACCTTATCCTACTAACATTATAAATGCGAAAGATTGTATGTATGGATGTTTGTTACTCTTTCACGCAAAAACTACTAAACGGATTTAGATGCAACTTGGCACATAACTAGAGCATATCCTGAAATAACATGTAGGCTAATTAATTATCCCGGGAAAACGTGACATCCCTCGGGAACGCGGGTAAAACAGCAGGGGACAGCTAGTATCGTATATATAAATACCTATGTATCTAAAAATGGTATATTTACTATATTTTAGCGTAGCCTCACAACCTTTAAAGACCTTCATAAGTGCCATTCACGGGGCTAAACAAAATAAATGGTTATGAATTAAAAATTTTAAAATTTTGAATCAGGTATCCGAATATTAATTATTGTTTTATTTTATGTCAGTTAATACTGGCTTAGTTCTGGCTATAAATTATTTACCTCCTTTAGTCATACTAAGTCACTTTCTTGATTGATTGACATGATAGAGGTATGACGTCACATGGATTTTCTCAATATATGGCATAAAGCATGCCGGTAATAATTTATAAGATTTCTTATAAAAAACTGAGATTAAAAATCCATACATATTATAAAACTGAGTGCGTGTACTACATCTTGTTGAGTAAAATTTTGATACTATTATAAATTCGAAAGTTTGGATGGTCCATCCAATGATTATTACTCAATCAGTTCATTAGATGAAATTTGCTAAAGAGATAGATCATTTATACCGAGAGTATGTAACATCGCTTGGGAACACGGGTGAAACTGCGAGGTATAGCTAGTTCAAAAATTAAAAACCATTTATTCTGTACAAGGTTGTGTACAAGGTAGTGTGTGTAAGAAGGGAGTAACTCAGATTTTTTTTCTGACGGAAGTAACGTTCTGAAAAATAATGTATAGTTTATTGAAAATGAAAATGAAAATATTTTTATTCAAATAGGCCTTTACAAGCACTTATGAATAGTCTGACTCTAATACCGGTTCGGAAGGTTGTTTTTTACTGAGAAGAGCCGGCAATAAACTCAGCAATTACTCTTTTAAAAAAAAAAAAACAAACTTACATTTATTACATAAAATATTATTTAGTCTCATTGACAATACCTGTGTGTTATGGCAATATTGCAGAATTATTTAACAATAATATAATATTATAAATATGTAATTAAAAAAAAAAATACAAACAAACTAAAGCCGACCAGCCCCCACAAGCAGCACCTGTTCACAAGTATGACGCATGTGGCAGCCATCGCCCTCCTCGCCATATTGTAGGGAAGTGAGCGACCCGCCACACGACGCCGCCACAAGCAAAGGCATTAAAGCGAGCATGACTAACTTAAGTTTGAAGCACATCAAAAAAAAAAAAATTATGAATTTTAGAATACACACAAAGTGTTATCACTGTGACCATAACATGTTCAAAGTTATAGATAAATTTAAATTGCATTCAAATAAAAAAATAAATCATACCATACAACAATACATTTACAACCAGGCACTATTATCATTTAAATATTCATTTATGTTGTAATAAGCCTTTTTTACCAATACAGCTTTAATATGATCCTTAAATTTTTGCAAGGACAAATCTAAAGTCGATGCAGGGATTTTGTTATAGAAGCGCGCACCTAGTCCCAGAAATGAACCTTGTACTTTTTGCAGTCGATAAGCAGAGGTCACGAGTTTGTGCTTATTTCTAGTATTTATTGAGTGCATATCACATTTTTTAGCAAAATGACTAATGTTTCGATGAACAAATAATATGTTTGCATAAATGTACTGTGATGCAACTGTAAGTATTCCTATTTCTGCAAACTTATCTCTAAGGGAAGTTCGAGAACCCCAATTATACATAGCTCGCACCGCCCGCTTTTGCAAAATAAATATAGTTTCTATATCAGCAGCTTTGCCCCAGAGCAAAATGCCATAGGACATAACACTATGAAAATAACTAAAATATACTAATCGTGCTGTATCTACATCTGTTAGTTGTCTAATTTTTCTCACTGCGTAAGCTGCCGAACTGAGTTTTCCCGCAAGGGATGATATTTGGGTACCCCACTGAAGTTTTGAGTCTAAAGTAATTCCTAAAAATACTGTAGATTCAACTAGATTGAGAGCTTCATTATTTATCATTAAATTACAGCCTACTTTTCTCACATTGGGTAACGCAAATTTAATACATTTAGTCTTCTTTGCATTCAAAACTAGATTATTTACTGTAAACCAATTTAATACCTGGGCCAATGCACCGTTTACATCGTCATAGTTTGATTTCAGTCTATCAACACTAAAAATCAGTGAGGTGTCATCAGCAAACAGTACAATTCCACAGGTATTTTTAACATAAAATGGAAGGTCATTGATGTAAATTAAAAATAAAAATGGACCTAGGATTGAGCCCTGCGGTACACCCATATGCACGGAAGAACCAGACGATTTGACCCTATTTACATCAACACTTTGAATTCTCTTCCCAAGGTACGATTTCATCATGTCAAGTGCCATACCCTTTACCCCATAATGACGTAACTTACTATTTATGGGAGTAGTCTTACTATGCTTTGTGCATGTATAATATGTATATAATTTTCAGTCTTATATTATAATAATAGTTATTGCATTAGTTCATTTTAGTTTATATTCTGTTACTTAAAAGTAATTATATTGACATATTAATTGTTTTCTTCTGACGTCCGTTTTTTGTCATCAAATACTCTAATGGCTATGGAAGGCAAACTTAAAATAAGGATCTAATCCACGTGTAGCTAGCAATATACATATATGTATGTGTAACACTGCGAATATACAACTGCTGTATAGTTTCATTATGCATTGTTTACATGAATAACGTGCAGTTGGCCGAAAATATTAAAACCTCACATTTTGTAATAAATAATTTATTAATAAATTTTCTGACGATTGCGACATTCTATAATATTCAATAACAAGGTTATATTGACATGTACTGATCTAACCTTAAATGAAATGGCGGAGTCCCAGGAACCTTTTACTCTTTCTTCAATAAATAAAAATTTGATCTATCCATGAATATTTTTCGACTTCAATCAACAACGCATTTGGTACAACGATAGATGCTGTATTTTCAAGAAAAGTAGCAAATTTAGAAAGTAAAATTTACGTTTCACATTATAGTTACTACAAACCTATAATTTCATACATAAAAAAATATTATGACATTCAAGTATCTATTTCGAGCGAATAATATTAATATAACATTTGAATAGTATTTGTAAAGCACATGAATAATAAAAATAATGAAATTATAATATGATTAATCTTTTAATTTTATTAAGTTTTACTTCAATCGCGCGTAAAGGTTACACGCACACACTTTTTTTTTTAATATCACGACTATCAGGCCGACGGTCCATCTGATGATAAGTGCTCACCGCCGCCTATGGACATTTGCAATACGGCAATGCGTTCTCTTCCCTGAGACGTGAAGTTGTGAAGCTTCATGTGCCTGTAATTTCATCGGCTCCCTTACCATTCTAACCGAAACACAGTAAAATAGTGATGTAAAAAACTAACATAACCATATAAGGTTGACATCGATTAAGAAGTAACTGCAATTTTACTTAAACTCACCAAAAGATGGCGCTGTAGAAACAAAGGCTATGTTAATTTCAGGAATGCGGTACGATAGCTTATTATAAATACGAAAGTTTGGATGCTTGTATATTGATGACCCATAAGAGAAAAGGGATTAAGATGAAACATAGCAAACTGATAAACTGATAGAGCTCAGAATTAACACAAAGGATAATTATTGGTCTGGGAAAACATTTGTCTTATGGAACGCGGATAAAACCATGGCGCGCAATCCAATAACTCATCGAACAATTCTCATGTTTAGCAGGACAATTGTAAACACAAGATCTTTTCCTTGTATATTAGACAAAGATGAATAGATTAATGTAGATAGAGTACCATGTCATAAAACCTTTACTTGTCCATACGATAATAAAAAGGCCACATCTATCAAACAAAAAAGGCTATAACTGTTCCCTACCGAGCCCATTGTAGAACACCAGTTTCTAAGCCGAGTTTTATACTACTCAACCACAAATTATGTATATTAGAGCTCTTAGTGCAGTGTTCGTCCAGGGAAGTTCTATCACCTTACCCATTTCTGCCGTGAAGCAGTAGTGCACTTGTATTACTTTGTTTCGGTTAAAATGGTAAGTGAGCCGGTGAAGTTAGAGGCACATGAGACTTAACAACTTCACGTCTCAGGTTTGACAATGCATTGGTGATGGTCTGGTGTTGCAAATGTCCATAGGCAGCGGTGACCACTTGCCATGCCAGGTGGACCGTGTGCTTGTTGGTCGGCTCATGTGGTAAAAAAATCAGAGATTACCATAGCCTTCTTTTCCAATGAGCACTCTGGGGAAGTGGTCCCACGAACCATGGGGCCTCCTAATTCGGAAGGAATAGAAGTTGTTGGACGACCAGAGGTTACAAAGAACGCATGCGACAGATCGTGTCGTCAGATCGGGTCGGTGAGTCGCGCTCTTAGAAGTCTCATAGCATAGTCTGTGGGACCCATAATCCTAGTGCCCTGGGCCTCAAATAGCTTAAAGACCCTGGAGATGACTTAAACTAATACTTATATAATTTTCTTATTCCAAAAGACTTCCCTATGATTAAAGGAAAAGTTAATCAACTTTTACAGTAGGTAGTGATTAGAAGACGGTCCAATGGCACATCTACAATTAAAAGTTTATCTTGTCGAGCAAAAGTGCGATAATTGGCTTGTCCAAAGGAAAGACGTGTAGGCGTATTAAATAATTGTGTTGCAATCAGTTTCATTTTGAAACAACAAATCTATCTGGGAAATTTCGTTTACTGAATCGTCCTTTACATTTGTAACACTAGGGGCATGGCATGGGGGGGGGGGGCAATGCTTTATCGACTCCGTGCCTGTCCGATACGCCGGCCCCTTTCTTTTCAAAATGAAACATAGCCTCTAATACACGCGCTCTACGTTCCTAATAAACTTCAATTGCTATTACTTGTCAATACTTATCGTCCGCGTAAAAAACACTCCATCCAGAGAATCCATGACTAATTATGATTATTGCTTGTGTTTCATTTCCATAATATATTTAAACAAAATTTATTAAAAAGCTTTACTTAATTTTTTTAATGTAGTTTTAAATTGCAATCACGATCGGTTTAAAATACCAGTCACAATCCCTAATAAAATTATAAATGTTCACGCGAAAACTACTTAACCGATCATCATGAAACTTTGTACATATATTCTTGAAGATATTAGAAGAAGCATAGAATACTTTTTGTGCCGGGAAAATGTTATATTCCTCGGGAACGCGGGTGAAACGGAGGATAGCTAGGATCACTATATAAAGACGATTTCAAAAAGAAACAGATTGTAACAACGCCACGTAATAGACTCACTGGAGTGACAAGACTACCAATGAGCAATTATATTGAGGATGGGGAAGGGATCTTCCGTTAGTTATTTAGTTCACTAAAGTAGAGTTTTTCACGTGTTCCTAGTAAACTAACAATGTGTTCTTTCAGTTTTTTTGTTAAATTGAGTCTTGTCATTTTCTATGAATTTATGGGTTACTTGTGTATACATTTGGGATTTTTAACCGCCTGCGAAGGATGGTTTCGCGAGACAGAGTGCACGATTGATTTAAAAAGCAATATATTTGCTGATATTGTAATATAATTAAGTAATTGTAGGTTAGTCAATTCTTCGGACGTCCTATTATTTACTATATAATGTCATATATAATTATATAATATAAACCTAAATGTCAAAGTCATGAACATAAAAGGAATATCTATAGAAATACTCGTATGTATAGATATTAAAAATCTGTAGTCTCCTACACTTGAATAAAAAATTATCTTGTTTTATTTTAAACAAGGAGAATATTCAACATATTATTATTTTAGGACTTGATAGTGATTTTCGCTAGTGCCCATATATATAATACTATTAATGCAATAGTTTGTGTTCATATCTCTTATAAACTGACGTTACAGTACCGTAACGGCAGATCAAATTCATGACTCTAACACATAGGATACTTTTATTCCTACATAAGATCCCTGAACCGCGGTACGGAAACTAGTAAATAAATAAATATCAACCATAGCTACAGCAACATAAAGTACTAGTTTGAAGGTGTCTATTTCTCAGGCGAGTCCCTCCGATTCATCCCCGTCTAACTTAGATGGAACTTCTGTTTATTTTCGTCAAGGATCACAATTGATGGCGCCATCGCCACCTTTTCTTTTTCCTTTTTCCTAGTGCAAATATAAGGGTTAATATTTATCTGGTAACTGGTTTACTGATAAGCCAACTAGGCTTTTGTGTGATCTCTGAAACTGCAACACCGGTGAAACAATCTATACTTTATATTATAAAGAGCTGATGTTTGTATGTTTGTATTTTTGGATGTAGGAAGTAATTTTCAAAACTATACATCAATAAATAAATAAATATCCCGGGACATTCTTTTACACACGGCCATCTGGTCCAAAACTACCATAAGCAGTGCTTGTACTATGGAAACTAGATAACTGATATACTACATATACAACTTTTTAAATACATACTTCTATATATATTTACACCCAGACACAGAACAAACAGACATGTTCCTGCACACAAATGTTTGTCCTAGGTGGGAATCGAGCCCGCGACCTTACGTTTGGCAGTCAGAGTCACTAACCACCAAGCCAACTGTTATTATTTCTCTGTAAGTAAGCTACCATATTCCTAAGTGACATAGGCTGCATTTAATTCAATTCAAATTCAAATTCAAAACTATTTATTCAGTTTAGGCCCTCGGAAGGCACTTATGAAGGTCAAATTTAAAGTTACTGAAGCTACAACCGGTTCGGAAGTCAGCCTTCAACTGAGAAGAACCGGCAAGAAACTCAGCAAGGTTACATTCATTTTTATTTTTTATTCAATAACTTTTTATATAAATTTTATCTACTTTTTGGCTATTTTATAATTTCATTTTTACATAATTATATTTAACAATTACAAAATACTTATTATAGGTAACATTAAAAAACAAAACAAAAGAAAAGAAATAACAAGACTACAAAATACAAAATAACAATAATTAGGTATTTACAACTTAAACATGAAAATTAGAGGTGCACTGTGCAGAGAGTAGCTATTTCCATATATTTTTATCTTCAATATAATGAACTACCTTGTAATACGCTTTTTCTTGCAAAACTTTCCTAATATAATTTTTAAATTTATGATCAGACATTTTGGTTACT
Source organism: Habrosyne pyritoides (assembly GCA_907165245.1). Taxonomy (NCBI): domain Eukaryota; kingdom Metazoa; phylum Arthropoda; class Insecta; order Lepidoptera; family Drepanidae; genus Habrosyne; species Habrosyne pyritoides. Next base: position 10,696,782 of record OU015597.1, read on the forward strand.
GACAGCGGTATCTTATTATAAAATCGAACACAATTACCAAGAAATGACTTGTTTACTTTAGTTAGTCTAAAGTATGGAACAACTAACTTCTCCCTTTGTCTTGTATTATTATTATGTATATCCAATTTTGACTCAAACATTCCTATGTTTCTTCGAATAAACATTATATTTTCATAAATGTATAGTGAAAAGTGTCATTATATTTATTTCCCTAAATAAATCTCTTAATGATTCACGGGGACCCATACTGTAAATTGCACGAATTGCTCTTTTTTGTATAATAAATATTGATTCCATATCCGCTGCTACTCCCCAAAACAAAATACTATAGGACAAGAGGCTATGAAAATATGCAAAATAAACTAATTTGGCCGTCTCAACATTCGTCAATTGGTTAATTTTCCTAACAGCAAATGCAGCCGAACTTAATTTAGCAGCTAGAGTATTAACCTCAGGTCCCCATTGCAATTTATTGTCTAATGTAAGACCCAAAAATACCGTTTTATTTACAAGATCAATCCCCCATCTATTATTATTTGGAATTATTATTATCTACTTGTGCTACATTCAGTAAATAAAACCTTAAGCATTTAGTTTTCTTTGAATTTAGTAATAGATTATTTGTAGCAAACCACCCACAGACAATTGACATAGTATGATTAACTTTAGTTAAATCTTTGCATTTTCTATTAAACAAACATATTCATTACAAACATAGTCATTTACAACATATGGCAAATCATTTATATATACTAAAAACAAAAATGGACCTAAAGTTGAACCCTGGGGTACCCCCATTTCGACTAAAGAGCCCTTGGATGTTGTGCCAGTAATCCCTACCTTTTGCTGGCGATTTGATAAATAAGATAAAACAAGATCATGAGCAGTTCCACGAATTCCGTAGTAGTCAAGTTTTAGAAGTAGCGTACGGTGGTCAACGCAATCGAAAGCCTTGGACAGATCACAAAAAATGCCAATCGCATCCTGTGAATCCTCCCATGCGCCATAAATGTGCCTCAGCAGTGTTGCTGCCGCATCGGATGTAGATCTTCCCTTCGTGAAACCGAACCCATGCAATACCTTATGCTTAGTAAAGTGACCTAACATTTGATTAAGCAGCAGTTTTTCAAAAAATTTACTAAGTGCTGGCAGAACGGAAACTGGTATGTAATCAGATGGATTTTCCTTACAACCGGACTTGAGAATAGGTACTACTTTACTATATTTCATTAAATCAGGAAAACAACCCTGATCAATACATTCATTAAAAATATTTGACAAAACAGGTGCAATCAGTTTTATTATTGATTTTACGATTGTTACTGATAAGCACCATAAATCTTCAGTACTTTTCATATTGAGCGAATTAAAAGTTTTTAAGATATCGCTAGCATTAATATGGTCAAATTTAAAACTTGGAAATATATTATGAATATGCTGTATGTCAGATTATAATAAAGTACCTGGATGGCCGAGCATTGCTCGGGATTTCTTTACAAAAGCACTGTCATATATACCTAAATACGAATTAGATGATAATAAAGGGCTCCCAATAACAGTTTTTCTCAAAAAAGATGTAACTTGAAAAACTAACCTTCTAATGACATTGTAGCAGTTTTCATTGCCTAAAAACACGGATAAAAAATCATTTTCTGTAAATGAATCCTAGCTAGTTCGATATAACGCCCCCGAAACCTCCTGCATACTAAATTTCATGAAAATCGTTGGAGCCGTTTCCGAGATCCTAATTATATATATATATACACTAGCTGACCCGGCAAACGTTGTTTTGCCACATTTACTTTATTATAAACTATACGTGAAAATTTATCGTACTGCAATTATTATATTCGATTGCCATCTAGCAACCCTATTGCGAATCTGTGGATGGAACAGAATAATATAAAAATCGTGATTAAAAAACAGAGGTTGATCGTAGAAGGGTGAAAATTTGAAGTTGAAGTATGTATTTGTTAATGATAAATCATAATAAAATAAAAAATGTTCTCAATAAAATCGAAAATAAATATTTCGGGGTGGGTCACCCTTATCTTTTAGGGGTATGAAAATAGATGTTGGCCTATTCTCAGACCTACCCAATATGCACACAAAATTTCATGAGAATCGGTCAAGCCGTTTCGGAGGAGTATGGTATCTAACACTGTGACACGAGAATTTTATATATTAGATATACAATAATTGCTCATTTAAAGGTATTAGATATAACCTTGCTGTTTCTTGCCAGTTCTTCTCGGTTAAACGCTGACTTCCGAACAGTACCTTCAATAGCTTTACTACCTTCATAAGTGCCCTTCAAGTCATACACTAAATAAATGTCGTTAAATTTTAAATGTGGTTACTAGTGATAATACTTGGTCGTCGCTTGGCCACAGATTAAAAACACACGCTGCTTGTTTCGGACAAGTGTCACGTACGTCATGAGAATTAATTTTTTGACATTTTCTCTAGTCCGTGGTTAGCAGTAATTGGTCTTCTGTTTTTAACTACAGTCATGTAATTCACTTTAATTTATAGATGTTGCTGTCCCTAAATTAAAATGTTTAACTTAGGCCGGGTAGCTAGTTAGGTCAGTACAACACAGTACCTTTATAACCGTTCTAGCTGTCCCCCGCGGTTTTACCCGCGTTCCCGAAGGATATCACATTTTCCTGGAATAAAAAGTAGCCTATATGTTATTCCAGGATATGCTCTATATATGTGCCAAGTTTCATCCGTATCCGTTAAGTAGTTTTTGCGTGAAAGAGTAACAAACATACTTACATACAAATCTTTCCTCTTTATAATATTAGTATAGATATAGATAAGCAGTATAACCGTATAAGTACTACGTAGTAGTATATCGATACTAATGTAATACAAATCCTACTAACATTAAAAATGCGAAAGTTTCTGAGAATGGATCTTTGTTACTCTTCCACGCAAAAACTACCACACGGATTTGGATGAAACTTGGCACTTAGGCGGAACATCCCCTGGAATATCATATGGAATACTTTTTATCTCAGAGAAATGTAATATAATAATAATAAATATCCTGGAATATTCTTTTACACACTGCCATCTGATCCTAAACTAATCAGAGCTTGTACTATGGAAACCAGAAAAATGACATACTACATATACTTTTCTTTTCTAAATACATACATGTATAGATATTTACACCCAGACATAGAACAAACAGACATGTTCATGCACACAAATGTTCGTCCTGAGTGGGAATCGAACCCGCGACCTTCAACTGGGCAGTCAGGGTTGCTAACCACCAAGCCAATTGGGAATATCCCTCGGGAACGCGGATGAAACCGGGAGGAAAGCTTGTACTATAAATATAATATTTTACCTAAAATAAAATAAATTTTGCATCCTAAGCGTGTTAGTCAGTAAGGTACAAAGTACAGTCACGGACATAAACATGAAAGGACAGTTAGGAAACAATATTTGACACCCTTTTCATAATTCAACAATGTTACTACTTACAGCGACAGAGTTGTAACAGTTAAGCCTACAAAAGATGGGAAATAATAAATCAGATATCATTGCGGAACTGTCCGTGGTACATTTTTATGATCGTGACTGTACCTCACGACCTTACAAGTAGTAATGAATTACGTTTTCTCCGAATACGAGACGTAATGTCATCTTTTGTGCTTCAATTTTGTGAAGTCGTATCAAGTCTGTCGGGAACCAATTTACATAGCATATGGGTACATTATTGGATATTGCGATTGTAATTTATGGTTGATGAGATAGTTGTCCACTATTTTGACTATTTGACATTTTCCCTGGATAAAAAGTAGTCTATGTTACTCAGTGATAATGTAGCTATCTAACGGCAAAATATTTTTTTAAATCGGTCCAGCGGTTTTTATGTTTATTCGTTATATACAAAAATACAAAGCTTTCCTCTTTATAATATTAGTGTATCCAAGGATATTTTTTCTATTTATTTATCAAGGACCGTTCTTCAAGGAAGTATTTGACGTTTCAGAAGTACATACATATTTGACAACCATTATGCATCCATGCAGAGAAGAGACAACATAGCGATATATTGAGAGATCCTCTTGACAAGTATGGCAAAGATTGGAAAAGTTATTCGAAATACTTGAGTCAATAACTTTAGACTTGAATTACTTTATGGGATATTCCATGATAATTCAATAATATTCGGATTCGATTTTTATAAATATTAGCTTCAAGGCTGTAGCCGTGTTTCCACAGATTTTATGTTTTCCCGAAATAATCCAGAACATATTCTATCTACTTGCCAAAATTCAAATCGGCTAATCCATTAACAATGCTCTGTCAGAAGTAAACTAGGCTACTCAAAATAATCTAGACCTAAAATAGATGAAAAGGATATATACGAACATTGGATACTGGCATTTAAATCAAGAATTATAAGATAAAACTTGTAGAAACCACTGTAACTCTAGATATCACTTTAGATGCAGAGCTTCAGGGTTACGAAATAGATTCAGTTCTGCAGCATATACCTTTAGGAAAATTCGTTCTCTTAGTAACGTAGATACAACTCGATTATTTTCGTTATATTCAAAGCCTTATGTCCTATGGCATCCTCCTTTCGGATAGTAGTGACGAAATCAATTCTATACTGTAGAAGAGGGTTGTGCATCTACAATATGAGCTCTAGGGATGAGTTTGAAAACATAAATCTGACTCCGTCACGATTCATTTATGAGAATTTATGTTATTTTTAGAATAAACAAAAAGTTTCTAAAAAAAGGGCAATAGACAACAGGCAAACACTGGCTGTACATGTAACTCTTTTACAAAAAAAATATTTTAAGGGGCGATCTATATGCTTCTTTAATATTTAATCCATAGTTGTTTCTATTTAAAATGCTTACACAAAGATATAAAAGATTATTACATTACATTTAGTATGCACTTGTAGTAAAGAAAGCCTTATGTCAAAAGGGCATTTATAATATATCGGATTATTTGAAGGTTAATAACCTGACTCTGTGCTCTTGCAATGAATTTCTCGCTCGACTAACTATTTTTTAATAATAATTATTTACTATTTATATTACTAGCTGCCCCCGCGGTTTCACTCACGATGCCAAGGGTTTTTACAATATCCCGCGATAAAACATATACAACGTGTTACAAAATACCTCGTAAAAATATAATTAATTATCAAAGCCAACAACCCTAGTAAGCTGTCATGTCAGGGAACCAGATTATTTAACAGAAAGGCCTACGTACCTATTTTACCTAATAATTGTCTACCTTAATAGTTTTTGTATTTTTCATTTATAAAAATCTGTTTGTTTTTTTTTTTGGAGGTATGTTATACAGCGTTACTACGGTTCTTAAATATTGTGAATGGACTCGTTATAAGGCCCCATTCAATCTCCTTTCAGCTTTATGGGTAGTTTTGTAACACTCTGTATAACTGAAAATATAGGTACTTAAAGTATCATATAAAATTACTTATTACTACACCACAAAAATCTCATCTTACAATAATTACTTCACATTTTCTAATCCTGTAAACAATTTCCCAAAACAAACGTCCTTATAAATAGCAAAATCATTAGGGAGAGAAAGACGGATGGCCTTCTGACGTTAATTAATTTGTGGCCACTTAATTATTTGCGGATGAAGGATGCTATCATGTGGACAAATTATCTTTTATCTCTCACCAACATAATTTACTACTTATATCCATGCTCATAATAATATAAGAGTGTTCTGCGTGATATATTTCCTCGCTGAATAACAAGCCATCTACATATTTTGGAGAAAAATGCCTCAAAATAATACCTTCTATTTATTTCAGAGTTGAAAAATTTGCTGTACATCTTGAGGTTGATAGTGGCTGAAGAAGGATATGCTTATATGTAGATAATGTACTGTGTATATATAAATATACAAGCTTCCACCGCGGTTTTACCTGCGTTTATCGACATCATATATAGTCTATAGCCATCTGGGAAAAATTCCGCGTCGAATGGTAGCAGTCCCATTCCGATATGTTCAGTAGTTTTGAGGTAATGGTGCGTCAAAGGAACCCTATTTTCCTTATATAAATAATACTATATACGAGTAGATTTAACTTTAAATACTCAGCGTTATAATTTAAAGGTATGTATTTAAAATTTCAATTAAATATTTGGTTAATTTCTAAACAATAATAACTGAAATTTTGTAAAGCAAAGACATTAATCAATTACCTGGGATCAAAGCAAACAAGGACCTCGGTTATCAAATTATTTAATTTAACCACGTGACGGATCACCGCTATACCCGGGTAGGCCCGGGTAGGACCGTGTAGACCCGAGGGTCTGTCAGACCCAGTTAATTCCTAATTAATGTGACTCTCTCTGAAAACACGCATTTTTCCTATCTTCCCTTTATTTTTGCCACGGATTAAATTAATTGCTTGGAATGGACATACAAAATTGTTGGTTATTTTGGATTGTTCCTTATTGCATTTGTGAGGTTACAAAAATATGATTTTTTATATATGGTAGCTGTCCCCCGCGGGTGCACCCGCGTTTCCTAGTAATATTATATTTTCCCGGAACGAAAACCAGATCCGTACAGCCGTTTTGACGTGACTGAATTGCAAACGTCCATTCATCCAAACTTTTGCATTTATAATAGTAGAAAGATTTCTCCACCTATGCTAGATTTTTGGACATCATTTTGTATGGCACCAATAGAGTAAAATGACCTTCCGTATTTGTGACACAGAAAAGTGTGATACTAAAGTACTTCAGACAATGAAAGAACTGTCATTAGCGAACTATAAATCTCACTAATCTGCATAAACTGAAACGACTAAAGCGACGACTAGAGACTCACTGCTTCAATCTCCGAGAAAAAGATTTATTTATTCGAACAGCAACGACTTAGATTTTAATTTGTTTTGAAAACGGGTTATCTATCCTTCAAAGTAATAGTCTCGTTAGTTATTAGTGGTTACAGCGACTACGTGACCCATCCAGTAGTTACAATATTCCAAGTCGACACCAGATAAAGCAAAGTGATAAAAAACTTAGAGCCATCTGCGACTGTGGGTTGCGATTGTCATGACATTTTACTTTATTTTACGGCGAAAATTATGGTGTTGAGGTTTTTATACTTTCACTATATAATGGGTTATAGCTGGTTTTATGAAGCTTTCATGATATTTAATGACGGAGTCTATTTTCAAATGTTATTATGATAGATTTTTTATTTCCTTCACATTTTCTACCGGGTGATAGAGATGTCTTTCGACGGAAAGGGCTATATGAAGCCAAGTACCTACTCTAAGGTAGTAAGTATAAATAATTGTTATGAAGTTTTAAAAATATATCGTTAAACCATTTTAAAGCCTTCAAGTCCCAACAAACTGAAACATGTGTCAGAAAAATATTGAATCTAATAAAGTCATCCAAAATACGACATCAGAAAAAATACAGATAAAAAACATTGAATCGAATACGAATACTTTTTAAAATAGTTGGAAAATTCCAAAGTCACATCTGTTCTATCTGGAATGCTAGATTAAAAAATTCAATTGATTTTAAACCCTTTGTCGGTCTGAATGTTTTATGGAATTCGGATTCTATTCGATAACGCATCAAAAAGAGAAAAAAGTTTCCGAATAAATCTACAAACTTTCACAGTAGGATATATAGATAGAAGATAGTTTTCATGAATAAGTATTCTATTTTTTAAAATAAAACTATTAATGAAACTATTTGCAGATTGAAAAATATTTTTTTCTTTATATTAAGTTATCTTAACTTTTTATTTTTGCCAGTTGCACATTCCGAAGTGAAATTAAATTAAATTTTTAATGCCTTACATCAGCATCATTTAGCAGAAAGCGAATGACAATTAGTTTTTCTTTGTGGCTTCTTTTTGGGATCCAATTTAGGCTGAGCTGAATCTTATATGTGTCAAATTACATCAGATTATAAACAAAAAATACGTTTGATAGAAGAACAAATAAGTTGAGGTCAAGTTAAATCATTTCACTTCTAATTTGAATGGCATCAGATGTGTAATTTACACAATTCCAGTATCAGCCACTTTAAACAGCTACAAACTACGTCGGCGAGCTTGTGCATACACCTCTCACAGGATTGCGTAGTCAGGAAAAAGAGACAGAGCATAGACACGGCGTCGAAACATTAATGTGGTAGTGTCATTTACCTTACATAATCGCCTCTGAGTGTTTGAAAATAAACTATATTATTATGTAGTGGTAGCCACTTCGCTAAATTCATGTATGTCACTTGTCAGTTGAAACAAACTGTCGGCCATTTTGTTCTTAGAGCAACAACCTCTGAAGTTTAATCTCGTGAAAAAGAATTAAGATAAATAAGGCAGAGATTTTATTGCTCTACGTGACGCCTTATTCTCAGTAACTGAATCGAGGTTACACAGGTAAGAGGCATTATTTTTAATTATGGGCGACTCTGTCTATCCTAGGCTTAATCTAAAGATACTGTTTATCTTATAAAATGGAATAGAATAGAAATTTTTGTTTATTCATGTAGGCCTTCACAGGCTCTTATAAATCGTCTTTACATGGTTTCTTAAAAATATTACAAGGATATTAAAAAATATATATGTATATTATCCCCCGCGGTTTCACCCGCGTTTATCGATATCATATATAGCCTATAACCATGAACGAAAAAATCCGCGAATTGTAGCATTGTATTCTTAGAATGGTATCAGTCCTATCCCGATATGTTCAGTAGTTTTGAGGTGAGTTTTGCTTACATATATACCGAAGATAGATATAGATAGAAGGACTAGAGTCTAAGCCGTAGTACTAAAAACATTTTTTTTTTTATGCCACTTTGGCCGACAAACAAGCAGACGCTCCACCTGATGGTAAGTGGTCACCGCCGCCTATGGACATTTGCAACACTAGGAGCATCGCCAATGCGTTGTCGACCCTGAGACGTGAAGTTGTTAAGTCTCATGTGCCTGTAATTTCACCGGCCCCCTTACCTTTCTGACCGAAACACAGTAATACTGCTTCACGGCGGAAATGGGTAAGGTGGTAGTACTTCCCCCGACGAACTCTGCACTAAGAGCTCTACTACTCAAAACATATTTCCTAATATATCTATGTAAGTAAACCGACCAAAATTATAGAGTTTCAAATTGCCAAATTTTATTTCTAAAGGTGTCTCTTTTTGTCTCGCTACGTTTGTCTCTTTTTGGTAATGGATATATGAATGTTGATGATAAAACGTAGCTTTACTTTTTTAAATCTTGAGGAGCTTAAATTTTATACCCAGCGATATGTATTAATTAAACTCCTTTATCTCTTAACAACTTTAACACTAGTCATACCAACACGTACTAGGTATCTATTTCTACCATAGCGGGTCAAATGTGACTTTATGTTTCCTGCTTGAATGGATGAAACATGGTTGTTAGGAAGGGAAATAAATAGTATCTATAACTGTATATTAATTAGTAAGAAAAAGTCATGAAGTCAAATGTGCAAAAACAATAAATGATACGTGCATTTTCAATGCAAAGTTCAAAACGGGTCATTTGACCCGGTTATGGTATGTTTAGTGTTAATAATGTTTTTTTAAATAATTACACTGAAGAAATTACGCAGTGCCTATCTTAAACAAAAAAATATGCAACCTTTTTGCATGTAAAAATGTACAAAGGAACAACAACCAAGAATGGCCCGGAAAGAACATTTCTGGCAAGTTAATGCACATAAAAAATAAGATGCGAATAATTTACTTGGCATCCGCTATTGTTGCCAGAAAGTTTTTCGAAATTTTATAAATGATATGTGGCGAAGACATGAACCTTTTATATAATAGAAGTTATTAGCTATGGTTGGAAAGTTTGTTTTCTTTTGTATACTGCACTGCGTAAGTATTGATGGCCAGTTGGCTGCGTGGGTAAAGACTGCCACGCCGCAAGTTATGGGTTAAATTTCCACCCAACGCATTTGTTTGCATGAACATATCTGCTTGTTCTGTGTCTGGGTGTAAATATCTAAGTACGCATTTACAATTTTGTTTTTTAAATAATTTAGATTTGAGAAAAAATGAAGTATATGTTGTATATCGGTTATCTGGTTTTCATAGTACAAGCTCTGCTTAGTTTGGGATCAGATGGCATGTAAAAGATGTCCCAGGATATTAATGTTATCATCACTACATAGTATAAAACAAAGTTGCTTTCTCTGTCCCTATATCCCTATGTATGCTTAAATCTTTAAAACTACGCAACGGATTTTAATGCGGTTTTTTTTTCATAGATATAGTGATTGAAGAGGAAGGTTTTTATGTATAATACATGTGATATCCCACGGGAACGCGGGTAAAACCGCGGGGGACAGCTAGTTATTATATATACAGTAACTTCTACCTGTGGCTTGAACAGTAGCTTTGTCTTCTTTAAAGTTTATTGTTCTCTGTAGACAAGTGCAATATTTCGACAAAAAAAAAATTACCTGTAATTTCCTCCAGCATATCCTAAACAAATTATCTATGCATTTCCTAATCAAGATCACAATTCATAGATCATTGAGACATATATTTACGTATTTAAACCGATATACTACTATCGGTTTCCTGGTAGCCATAGTACAAGGAGTACACTGTGCTTAATTTGTGATCAGATAACCATGTGTGAAGAATATCTTGGGATTTTTATAAAAAAAAAGCATGCACCATAAAATAGATTTCCAAGAAATCTCTTACCATTAAAAGCTTGTAATGTAACAAAAGGTAATAAAACACAAAGAGCTATCGTACACGCAAGGCCTGTACGGAAACCGGTAACATCCTGACAATGATGGGGAAATGGATGAATGGGAGCTCGCAGAGCATTTTATTTCATGCATAGCTTGCTGAACAAGCTTGGATTTTGCAACATACAACTGTTATATCGCAAAAAATTATATTTAGTTTATAAGATAACTTGACAGTTAATTTATTAATAATAATTCAGATATTTCCATAGAGAAACGCCCATTTCCATGGCGTGAAAACAATTTTTACTCCACAGATCAAATAATATAACACTCTATAACTACTAGCTGTCCCCCGCGGTTTTACCCGCGTTCCCGAGGGATATCACATTTTCCCGGGATAAAAAGTAGCCTTTATGTTATTCCAGGATATGTTATATCTATGTGCCAGGTTTCATCCATATCGGTTTAGTAGTTTGTGCGTCAAAAAGTAACAAACATACAAACAGATCTTTCCTCTTTATAATATTAGTATAGATATCCTATGTTACTGTAAATGCCCAAATAGTAGTAAACCTTAGGGCTTACATGTAAATATTAAGAACTGCCACCTTTATTAAATGTAAGGATTCATACAAATCTAACCTAACTTTTTATTTACCAGAAAATTCTGGTCAATGTCCGAAATTTATGATTATTACATATTATACTACCAGCAGGCAGGCTATGATGGCCGTTTTGACGTTTCAGATTGTCATAGAAAAGGAAACTGTATTGCTTTGGAATAAGGTGGATTTCCATAATCATACATTTAGCTGTGGGATCAATAGATGCTCCTTATGTTTAAAGGAATAAAGGTAATTTTTCTTTGTCATTGTTAAACGTCAAACGGTCATCATAGAGTGCCGCAAGTTTAGTTCGGACATTTACCGCTACTTGGTTAAATCTTAGGTTTTACTAGTTTTTTTTTGGATTTATCGATGTTTTACGGTACTTTTACAGAAAAATAAACATATTATTCAAGACACGTATATAATGTTTTAAGCGGCCAGTTGATGTGGTTTGATACACAACTGGTCAATGGACTGTTATATATCTACGTGTAAATGGTAAGTATGTAAAATCAGGTATATCAGGTATCTAGTTAAAATACACGGTCGGCTTCAGGATCAAAACCACTGAAAAATGTAAACAACCTTACAAAAGAAATTCCCGACTTTGTGAGAATATCGCTAAAGGCCACAGGGGCCACAGAGGCGACGGCGTTCGCACACATTTTTAACTGAAACAAATGAAAATATTTACTTTTACCCTGCGATGATATTTACAGAGTTGATTGGCTCGTAAAACAAAACACTGCGTACAAAATCTTTTATAAACCCATGGCCTTACCATGCGGTACAATTGAATGTCGAGATTGCTTGACAAAAGACGTCAGAATCATATAACAAGTGACATTTGACAGAAAAACAAGTCAGTTTATGTTGAAGCGCATTTATGAGATGATGGAAGCTTTGGGCTTTGTGTCAAGCGGATACTGAATAAAGTAGAGACAGAGAAATTGGATAAAATTGTAACATTTTAACGTTGAAAAGTAGATATAAGTAAACTCTATGGCACATGTAAGCTAGAAGAGACCGAATGGTGACAGATTTATATGAGAGTGATAGTTACTTGAGATTCGAACTCATGTCCTTCTCAAATATCCATGAAATTGTCCCAAAAGTGACTGAACCCATGCACTGGATGGCTTAGGCATCGCAGTCAGAAAAAATTGATCGAGGTCGATGACATCATGTCAAATCAGGATTTTTTTATCTAATGTCAAAATAGCTATTCGAAATAGCTAGTTGAAACGGCATAATACTTTTTATAATTTAACTTGATACAGAGAATACAAAAAAACGGGAATACTGACCAAGGAGCCCTACAGTCACTTTCCGTACGCCAGGGCTTTTCTATACCATTTGTGTTTCCATGAGAGGAGATCCAGAAACGATCACAGTATGTGATGGTTCCACTACATGGTCCTTAATTCTCTAAAGTCAATTCAAGTTGACAAGCTAGTTGACTCGGTGTTTAGAGACCCTGACTGCCTCGCCACAGGTTGTGAGTTCGATTCCTGCCCTGGACAAATATGTATTTGTGTGCATTAACATCTGGTTTTTCTGTGCCAAGGTGTAAATATTTATTGGTGTAGCTGAAAAAATTAGTATATATTTTATATCAGTCATCTCGATTCCATGAATCAAGCTCTGCTAAGTTTGGAATCAGATCGCCGTATAATTATTTTTTTAAGCTGCTGCGTTTTTCTATCTCCAATCTATCTGGAGATTTTGAATCTCTGAAGTGAAATTTACCTTTAATAAACCAGTTCCAATTTAATCCTCGCTCCCATCATACATATCTTGCAGCATAAATATATACAACCAAGATATTCCTTAAAAAGCCCTTGTTCCAGATTGCATAGCCCTTTCGTATCGCCATGTAATCTCATGTCCCTTATTGTATAGCAGGCATTTGGCGATGTAGTCCATGCATACTTGCCTACAGCGTTCAATTCCCCAAGGGGATTGTATATTTTACGTCCAATCCCCGTCAAATAGAATAAATATTCAAAAGGCTTACAACCTAGCGAAAATGTCAAAGTTTTTTATCATATACTCGTATCTGAGTAGGCTTACGTACACACCAGATACTGGCCGGTAAAAAAATGCACACATACTTTTTATTAAAAAGAAACTCGGTATGTTAATTTGGAATAGCTTTTTTAATATCAGCCAGTCACAGCGTAAAATAATCTAAAAAAAAAAATACGTCATTATCTTATAAAGAGGTTTTATTAAAAAACTTGCTATTTGTTAATGTTTGTATAGTGATAAACTCTTTTAAAAACATGAACGTCTTCAACAAAAGTGAACAAATATGCAATAATATAAGACGTCACATTATATCTAACTGTTGAAACTCATCCAAAAAAATACAAAATAACTCGGCCTACGCCAGACAAATTGAAAAAGATTAAATTGAGTCAATCCTGTTGAAATCGTCGAGTTTAAGAGATTGGTTGGATACTCAGAGTACTTTTATACAGCGTTATACTTTATTATGATGGGACTCACTCTTGGAGTTGACAGTAATCATGAAAGCTTTGTCGTGTCACAACGAATTCTGTCGAATGCCGACTGGAGTTACATTGACAATTTGACGGTTCTTTTGCTAACATAAAGTAACCGAGGCTTCGATGTTAATAAGAATTGTTTTTGCTTGAGCCTACTAAAATCTATGCTTGATTTACTACGACAATGAGAGTAAATAAATTAATATTATTATTTTTCTAATTAGGACCCACTTGCACTATATCTTAACGTATATTTTACAATAACTTTTTTATGTTAGGTTAGGTATTCCAGCAGAATATGACTATGCTCGCAAATAACCAAATAAACCTTGAATCATTGTTGAACAAAAGACACCCTTGAGATATGTAACAATTGTTGTACATTGCTTTTAATGCTGAAAACTATAAGTATTTATTCAAGTTTAATTTTTAAAATAAAAAGGTATTTATTGCGAAACAATTATGACAGTTGGTCTTGGAGTCTTTTGAATTTGAAATAAAGAACAGCGTTGTGGATTCGTCATTTAAATTCTTGGATATATGAGATTCTGATATCATGCATATCATTATTTTAATGACAACAATGCTTGGGCTAGCGCTTGCTCCAGCAGGACACATCTTTATGTACAAAATCTTATTTTGAAAAGAGTAATTGCTGAGTTTATTGCCGGCTCTTCTCAGTAAAGGCAACCTTCCGAACCGGTGTTAGATTCTGACCATTCATAAGTGCCTGTGAAGGCCTATTTGAATAAATATTTCATTTCATTTCATGGTTGTCGAGCGATGTCCTGTTTATAATACAACTGCTAAAAATGGGACCCTATTTGATAGATTGTAAGACCTATACTACAATACTTTCATGAAAATCGTAAGAGTTTGTTTTAATTTGAATGAAAATTTGGTCTGAAGAATATTTTTCTGTAATACCATCCTGAAATAACCTTTATTTTCAACATCATTAGAACTACCACAAATTATAACTTTGTATTCCTATAACGTGCTTCATGGGACATGATGCGGAACCCTAGGTGCGAGATCTGACATGCACTTGGCCGGTCATTTAAAATCAGTGTTTGTTTTGATTATATATTATTGTCTACTATCTTAAATATTGTTCTGTATATACTCGTATATATAATTAACTGTGCAAACTTACTATAAAATATAATATTTTATAAATTATGTATGCGTTTTCATTTCTTGTTTTTAATTTGTACAGATGTTTTTTTATTTCCTTTTAAACAAAGACAACACATATGTATATTTCAAACATACATAAGAATGGCGTCACCCACACTGCACTATGTTTTTATTATTATACAAATTATCCATTATCTATTATCCAAACGTTTAACTTTCTAGAATAACGGACAGGTAAAATAAACACCAGATATTTTTTTTAAATGAGAAGAAGTAAAATAAATAAATATCCTGGGACATTCTTTTACACACGGCCATCTGATCCCAAACTAAGCAGAGCTTGTACTATGGAAACCAGATAACTGATATACCTACATATACTACTTTTTATTTTTGTAAATACATACATATATAGATATTTACACCCAGACACAGAACAAACAGACATGTTCACGCACACAAATGTTTGTCCTGGGTGGGAATCGAACCCGCGACCTTCGACTTGGCAGTCAGGGTCGCTAACCACCAAGCCAATTGGCCTGTCAAAGTGGCAAGATATTCTGAGTTTATTATCAGTCCTTCTCCGTTAAAGTCTTTTAAACCGGTGGTAAATTATGTTGGTTTAACCCCTTAAGACAATCAACAAGCCCCAAACTAAGTTAATGGTGTTAGTCGTTGACTTATATATTTATGATATGAATGATGTTCGGGTCATGCAATTAGATTCAAATCCTTCTCCTACAGTCACAAAGACAATAGTTTTTTCTGATAAAATAGGAACTGACTTGGGCTCAATAATAAGTAACCAAATAACTGATTCAGTAATAAATTATTGTATGCCAGGAGCATCATACAAACAAATAATAGATAAGATTTTGCATTCAAAGATTGATGAAAATACCATAATAATAATTTTAATTGGCAATGCTATAAATATAAGTAAAAAAGACTTGATAAATAGTCTCAATTCTTTATCAAAATTAGAGGTAATGAAAATAATGTTATGTGCTTTCCCATACTCTTCCAACTACTCGGATATGGAGAATAACTATATTTGGCATTTAAATAACCATATGCATAATGTTACATGTCATAGTGCTAATTTTATTTATTTTGATACTAACAAGTTTGTTAGTAATTTGAAATTGAAACAGGATACCCTGTTTATTCCAAAAAAACTTAAGAAATTGATTGCATCACTTGTAGCATATAATATTAATAGGATAAGGGATAACACAGTAAGAACAAGTCATTTTAACATTAAATCTCAGAATAGTTCTTTAAACAAAAACTTTTGACAACAGAGAAGCTAAACAGTTCGACTTTTTTATTACATCAGAATATTAATCGCTTCTTTGGCAAAATTCTTGATATTCATTTATTATTAGATAAAATAAATATAGATATATTATGTTTTACAGAGACATGGTTGAAACCGGGCACTATGCTTTTTAATATTAAAAACTTTACAGTTGCCAGTATATTCAATAGATTGTCTGCAGAAGGTGGCGGCACAATAATTCTTATAAATAATAATATTAAATTCAAGGATCGTAAAGATATTTGTAGCCTCTCTGTTGAGCGTGTTTGTGAGGTGTCTTGTGCAGAGTTGCAGAACTATATTATTGTTTGTGTTTATAGGCCACCGGCATCAAATTTTTTATTGTTTACGTCCATAATGGAAGAGATTCTTCGTAAATTATTTAATAATTCTAACAAGTCAATAGTTGTATGTGGCGACTTTAATGTAGATACTCTTAGTAATTCATCTGAAAGTCGGAATTTTGTTGCCTTATTCAAATCCTTCAACATAGATTTATTGTTTAGTGAGTCAACAAGATCTACAGCCACTTCGGCTACTTGTATTGATAATATATTAACTAATAGTAGTATACTAGGGAAATCGATTATTAGTGGTGTTCGCTCGGATCATAAGGCTCAATTAATAGAATTGCCATTTAAAAGACAAGTATTTAAAGTAACGAAAGTAATTAGACCTACTACTAAGGCAAGATTAGACACCTTTAAGAATAATTTAGAGCTGAAACTCTGTAATACAATATATCATAGTGATGAGCCCAATGTCTTGTATAAAGGTTTATTGTCTGGGATTTGCGATAATTTTAATAGAGCCTGTCCTACTAAAATAGTGAAGGTAAATAGTAAAATGGG
Organism: Habrosyne pyritoides; assembly: GCA_907165245.1. Lineage (NCBI taxonomy): Eukaryota > Metazoa > Arthropoda > Insecta > Lepidoptera > Drepanidae > Habrosyne > Habrosyne pyritoides. The sequence continues at coordinate 10,713,944 of OU015597.1, forward strand.
ATTTAGTGACTGGGCTACAAAAGGTATTCGTAAGAGCAGGGATAGGTTGTATGAACTTTATCATTTAAAATCTCTAACTCAGAACGAGGAATTTCATAAATATGTTAGAATATTTTCAAAGACTTTCAAGTTAGTGTGTAATCAAGCTAAATCTTACTTTATATGTAATAAAATAGGTAATGCTAATAACAAAATAAAGACAGTCTGGAATGTTATTAATACGGAAACTGGTAAAATTAGAAATAATAATTCAAAATTCAATTCAATTCAAAATTCAAAACCATTTATTCAGTTTAGGCCTTCGGAGGGCACTTATGAAGGTCAAATTTAAAGTTACTGAAGCTACAACCGGTTCGGAAGTCAGCCTTCAACTGAGAAGAACCGGCAAGAAACTCAGCAAGGTTACATTCTTTTTTATTTGTTATATAAATTTTTATCTATTCTGACTTTTTGGCTATTTTATAATTTCAATTTTACATAATTTTATATTTAACAATTACAAAATACTTATTATAGGTAACATTAATAAAAACAAAACAAAAAAAAAAATATGACAAGACTACAAAATAGAAAATAACAATAATTAGGTACTTACAACTTAAACAAGAGATTTAGAGGTGCACTGTGCAGAGAGCAGCTATTTCCATACATTTTTATCTTCAATATAATGAACTACCTTGTAATACGCTTTTTCTTTCAAAACTTTCCTAATATAATTTTTAAATTTATGATCAGACATTTTGGTTATTGAAAGCGGTATCTTATTATAAAATCGAACACAATTACCAAGAAATGACTTGTTAACTTTAGTTAGTCTAAAGTATGGAACAACTAACTTCTCCCTTTGTCTTGTATTTATACTATGAATATCTAATTTTGACTCAAACATTCCTATGTTTCTACGTATAAACATTATATTTTCATAAATATATAGTGAAGGTAATGTCATTATATTTATTTCCCTAAATAAATCTCTTAATGATTCACGGGGACCCATACTGTAAATTGCACGAATTGCTCTTTTTTGTATAATAAATATTGATTCTATATCCGCTGCTGCTCCCCAAAACAAAATACCATAGGACAAGAGGCTATGAAAATATGCAAAATAAACTAATTTGGCCGTCTCAACATTCGTCAATTGTTTAATTTTCCTAACAGCAAAAGCAGCCGAACTTAATTTAGCAGCTAGAGTATCAACCTGAGGTCCCCATTGCAATTTATTGTCTAATGTAAGACCCAAAAATACCGTTTTATTTACAAGATCAATATGGCTCCCATCTATTATTATTTGACTATCTACTTGTGCTACATTTGGTAAAGAAAACCTTAAGCATTTAGTTTTCTTTGAATTTAGTAATAGATTATTTGTAGCAAACCACCCACAGACAATTGACATAGTATGATTAACTTTAGTTAGATCTTTGTCTTTTCTATTAACTTTAAAAATTAATGATGTATCATCAGCAAACAAGACAATATCTGTGAGGTCATTTACAACATATGGCAAATCATTTATATATACTAAAAACAAAAATGGACCTAAAATTGAACCCTGGGGTACCCCCATTTCGACTAAAGAGCCCTTGGATGTTGTGCCGGTAATCCCTACCTTTTGGTGGCGATTTGATAAATAAGATAAAACAAGATCATGAGCAGTTCCACGAATTCCGTAGAAGTCAAGTTTTAGTAGTAGCGTACGGTGGTCAACGCAATCGAATGCCTTGGACAGATCACAAAAAATGCCAATCGCATCCTGTGAATCCTCCCATGCGCCATAAATGTGCCTCAGCAATGTTGCTGCCGCATCGGATGTAGATCTTCCCTTCGTGAAACCGAACTGATGACCATGCAATACCTTATGCTCAGTAAAGTGACTTGACATTTGATTAAGCAGCAGTTTTTCAAAGATTTTACTAAGAGCTGGCAGAACGGAAACTGGTCTGTAATCAGATGGATTCTCCTTACAACCGGACTTGAAAATAGGTACTATTTTACTATATTTCATTAAATCAGGAAAACAACCCTGATCAATGCATTCATTAAAAATATTTGACAAAACAGGTGCAATCACTGTTATTATTGATTTTACGATTGTTACTGATAAGCCCCATAAATCTTCAGTACTTTTCATATTGAGAGAATTAAAAGTTATTATGATATCGCTAGCATTAATATGGTCAAATTTAAAACTTGGAAATGTATTATGAATATGCTGCTTGAGTAAAGATTCCGCTGCTATAGGACATGATTTAAGGCTTTTAGTAGTTTTACCAGGTATACTCGTGAAGAAGTTTTCAAAAGCACAGGCTACATCTAAATTATTTGTTAGAATTTTTTCATTAATTTTAAGAGTTACCTGTTCATTATTATTTCTAATTTTACCAGTTTCCGTATTAATAACATTCCAGACTGTCTTTATTTTGTTATTAGCATTACCTATTTTATTACATATAAAGTAAGATTTAGCTTGATTACACACTAACTTGAAAGTCAACACCACTAATAATCGATTTCCCTAGTATACTACTATTAGTTAATATATTATCAATACAAGTAGCCGAAGTGGCTGTAGATCTTGTTGACTCACTAAACAATAAATCTAAGTTGAACGATTTGAATAAGGCAACAAAATTCCGACTTTCAGATGAATTACTAAGAGTATCTACATTAAAGTCGCCACATACAACTATTGACTTGTTAGAATTATTAAATAACTTACGAAGAATCTCTTCCATTATAGACGTAAACAATAAAAAATTTGATGCCGGTGGCCTATAAACACAAACAATAATATAGTTCTGCAACTCTGCACAAGACACCTCACAAACACGCTCAACAGAGAGGCTACAAATATCTTTACGATCCTTGAATTTAATATTATTATTTATAAGAATTATTGTGCCGCCACCTTCTGCAGATAATCTATTGAATATACTGGCAACTGTAAAGTTTTTAATATTAAAAAGCATAGTGCCCGGTTTCAACCATGTCTCTGTAAAACATAATATATCTATATTTATTTTATCTAATAATAAATGAATATCAAGAATTTTGCCAAAGAAGCGATTAATATTCTGATGTAATAAAAAAAGTCGAACTGTTTAGCTTCTCTGTTGTCAAAAGTTTTTGTTTAAAGAACTATTCTGAGATTTAATGTTAAAATGACTTGTTCTTACTGTGTTATCCCTTATCCTATTAATATTATATGCTACAAGTGATGCAATCAATTTCTTAAGTTTTTTTGGAATAAACAGGGTATCCTGTTTCAATTTCAAATTACTAACAAACTTGTTAGTATCAAAATAAATAAAATTAGCACTATGACATGTAACATTATGCATATGGTTATTTAAATGCCAAATATAATTATTCTCCATATCTGAATAGTTGGAAGAGTATGGGAAAGCACATAACATTATTTTCATTGCCTCTAATTTTGATAAAGAATTGATGAATGAAAATTAATGAACAGGTAACTCTTAAAATTAATGATAAAATTCTAACAAATAATTTAGATGTAGCCAGTGCTTTAAAAAAATTCTTCACGAGTATACCTGGTAAAACTACTAAAAGCCTTAAATCATGTCCTATAGCAGCGGAATCTTTACTCAAGCAGCATATTCATAATACATTTCCAAGTTTTAAATTTGACCATATTAATGCTAGCGATATCATAATAACTTTTAATTCTCTCAATATGAAAAGTACTGAAGATTTATGGGGCTTATCAGTAACAATCGTAAAATCAATAATAACAGTGATTGCACCTGTTTTGTCAAATATTTTTAATGAATGCATTGATCAGGGTTGTTTTCCTGATTTAATGAAATATAGTAAAATAGTACCTATTTTCAAGTCCGGTTGTAAGGAGAATCCATCTGATTACAGACCAGTTTCCGTTCTGCCAGCTCTTAGTAAAATCTTTGAAAAACTGCTGCTTAATCAAATTTCAAGTCACTTTACTGAGCATAAGGTATTGCATGGTCATCAGTTCGGTTTCACGAAGGGAAGATCTACATCCGATGCGGCAGCAACATTGCTGAGGCACATTTATGGCGCATGGGAGGATTCACAGGATGCGATTGGCATTTTTTGTGATCTGTCCAAGGCATTCGATTGCGTTGACCACCGTACGCTACTACTAAAACTTGACTTCTACGGAATTCGTGGAACTGCTCATGATCTTGTATTATCTTATTTATCAAATCGCCAGCAAAAGGTAGGGATTACCGGCACAACATCCAAGGGCTCTTTAGTCGAAATGGGGGTACCCCAGGGTTCAATTTTAGGTCCATTTTTGTTCTTAGTATATATAAATGATTTGCCATATGTTGTAAATGACCTCACAGATATTGTCTTGTTTGCTGATGATACATCATTAATTTTTAAAGTTAATAGAAAAGACAAGGATCTAACTAAAGTTAATCATACTATGTCAATTGTCTGTGGGTGGTTTGCTACAAATAATCTATTACTAAATTCAAAGAAAACTAAATGCTTAAGGTTTTCTTTACCAAATGTAGCACAAGTAGATAGCCAAATAATAATAGATGGGAGCCATATTGATCTTGTAAATAAAACGGTATTTTTGGGTCTTACATTAGACAATAAATTGCAATGAGGACCTCAGGTTGATACTCTAGCTGCTAAATTAAGTTCGGCTGCTTTTGCTGTTAGGAAAATTAAACAATTGACTAATGTTGAGACAGCCAAATTACTTTATTTTGCATATTTTCATAGCCTCTTGTCCTATGGTATTTTGTTTTGGGGAGCAGCAGCGGATATAGAATCAATATTTATTATACAAAAAAGAGCAATTCGTGCAATTTACAGTATGGGTCCCCGTGAATCATTAAGAGATTTATTTAGGGAAATAAATATAATGACATTACCTTCACTATATATTTATGAAAATATAATGTTTATACGTAGAAACATAGGAATGTTTGAGTCAAAATTAGATATTCATAGTATAAATACAAGACAAAGGGAGAAGTTAGTTGTTCCATACTTTAGACTAACTAAAGTTAACAAGTCATTTCTTGGTAATTGTGTTCGATTTTATAATAAGATACCGCTTTCAATAACCAAAATGTCTGATCATAAATTTAAAAATTAAATTAGGAAAGTTTTGAAAGAAAAAGCGTATTACAAGGTAGTTCTATATATTGAAGATAAAAATGTATGGAAATAGCTGCTCTCTGCACAGTGCACCTCTAAATCTCTTGTTTAAGTTGTAAGTACCTAATTATTGTTATTTTCTATTTTGTAGTCTTGTCATATTTTTTTTTTGTTTTGTTTTTTTTTAATGTTACCTATAATAAGTATTTTGTAATTGCTAAATATAAAATTATGTAAAATTGAAATTATAAAATAGCCAAAAAGTCAGAATAGATAAAAATTTATATAACAAATAAAAAAGAATGTAACCTTGCTGAGTTTCTTGCCGGTTCTTCTCAGTTGAAGGCTGACTTCCGAACCGGTTGTAGCTTCAGTAACTTTAAATTTGACCTTCATAAGTGCCCTCCGAAGGCCTAAACTGAATAAATGGTTTTGAATTTTGAATTTTTATTTAATTTTATGTATTATATGAAATTTATACATAATATGAAAATCAGACTATTATAGACTATAGATAATACTACAGGAAAACCAAAGCGTACAAATTGTTCTAAATTACTATTAATTATTTTCTAAATTACATTTTTAGAGTAGTAGAGCTCATAGCGCAGAATTCTTCCGGGGAAGTACTACCACCTTACCCATTTCCGTCGTGAAGCAGTAGTGGACTTGTATTACTGTGTTTCGGTTAGAAAGGATAGGGGGCCGGAGAAATTACAGGCACATGAGACTTAACACCTTCACGTCTCAGGCTCGACAACTCATTGGCGATGCCCCTGGTGTTGCAAATGTCCATAGGTCACGGTGACCACTTACCATCAGGGAGACCGTCTTTCTATTTGTCGGCCAGTGTGGTATTAAATAAAAAAAAAACCTAGAATAGGTATAATTTATTAGAGCCGTAGGAAATTTACTACAATCCTTATACCCTTTTATTACCCCTTCGTTAGTAGGAAGGAAGCCCCTATAGCCCCTTTTGTACGGAATCGAGACGGAACGACAGAGTAATGTTACAATTCATTCTCGTATGTGAAATACTCCCCTTTCTATTAGCGATAGCAATCATCGACTCTCATTTTCAGCCATCTTGTCTGACATCGTTACAATCCGTCATGTTACATAATAGGGAACTGTCCTGTATTAAAGATAAATGATAAAACACTAACCAGTGTATTGAACATCCAAAAATACATGAAAACGTCAAATATGATTAAAATTTAAAAAAATATTTGATTTTTAAGTACCGATCTAATGACAAAGAGTACGTTATTTGATGCTGTACAATTATGACGTCACAACTTGCTTTTTCATACAAAACTCCATACATTCGATCGTTTTGACATTTCATAAAGAATTGCTGATTTGACATGTCAGGACACATCCCTATTGGTTAAAACCAACGATGAAATGGAGGAAGTTCTTATATTTTAAACTGTAGTCCGATTTCGATGAAAAAATTGTGGATTTGGTCCGAGTTGGTCCCATTTAAATTTGAATAACACTCTTAAGGGTAGAAAAGTTTTTGTCAGTTCCTTTCTTATTATGACGAAAAAAAATTATCAAAAATTTTTTTATCTTCCAAACGCATCATAGACCAAATGTTGGGGTGGACTAAACATGTAGATACATAGGTATGTATGTACATGTAATTACATTTCTTTGTATATTTTTCTATTGCTACCTTAAACATTTGAAAATTGAAGTTAAATTATAAAAAATTATAACTATACTGAATCTTACCGGTTCTTCACAGTTAAAGCATGATATCCAATCAGATAGTAATTTCATCTTGGACATTCATAAACTGAATAAATGGCGAATTTTTGAAGATATACTTCTTTAGGCACGTTATGAAAAAATTACGAGAGTAAAATAATAAGATGCGCGCGCTTCTCTGTAACACAAAAATTAACAGGTTAAAGTTAGCTGATAACGGTCTCTCCGGAACATCGCACAAATCGCAAGTGTCAGTGTCAATAAGTGAGTAATAACGTTATTGTTAATAATAACCTAACAACGTCAAACATTGTTATTCGTTGCAACAGAGAGATTGGACACTACAATTTTACGACTGAATAGTAAACACAAATGCTTTTAGTCCAGTTTTCTCACCAATAATTTCGGGCATCAATTCTTACGTACGTACATAAGTACACACACGTTTTTATTCTTTATTTCATATAGTAATAATATAAAATGCTTAAGATTCCATTATTTCGCTGATTTATGCGTTATTATATCCAAGGGTTCCCGTTAATCCCTCTTGAGGAACATTACTCCAACCTAGTTAGTTATTTAAATCCTCCCAAAAGTTTCGCAAGGGATGGAGGTTAAAGGTTACTCTATACTTTAGAAACGTTTTATCGCATCTTCATTTGCTTAACAAATACTTTGATATAAAAGAAATTTCAATAAATGTTTTCATCATCCTCATATTAACCCAGGGATGTCCACTGCTGAACGTAGGCCTCCTCCATGGTGTTAATTTCAAACGGACTCTGATCAGGACTTCGGTCCACCTGGTGCGAAGTCGTCCCACTCGGCGTTTTCCTGTACATGGTCGCCCAAACAGAAACTTTCTTCCCCATCGGTTATTAGTTCTTAGAGCGATGTGGCCTACTCCTTGGCACATCAGCTAACTGACTCTACGAGCTATGCCCAAAGCATTTAATTTTCTACCAATATTCTCTTTCAGACTCCGTCGTGTAGAGAAATACCGAGCGTCGCCCGTTCCACTGCTCGCTGACTAACTTTGAGCTTATTCTGACGGCCAGCAGTAAAAGACCATATCTCTGTTCCATAAGTCATCACTGGCAATACACATAGATAAAAGACCTTTGTCTTCAGGCCCTGAGGTTCTTCTACATGCAGACGACTACATGAACTACATGAACAAGAACGCAGAACTGCTTCTGCGTTCTTGTTCATGTAGTTTTCTTCTAGCCCCTATGCCACCTTCGGCGACATCATCACTTACCCTAGCAAAATTGTGGTCAAACAATAAGTATACCACAGACAGTTACAAACAGAGAAATTGATCTCATGTTTGTTTGCTGGTATCAATAAGTTCATCCTACCCATTATTGTTCGATATAAAGTGAACTGATACAGTTTATTGGCCATCCAAAAACACATGAATTATAACTGTTTGACTCTGGCAAGATTATACAAAAAACAAATATCTAGTAACTAATTCTGAAAGAAAAGAAAGAAGTTTTAGAAAATTTATTTCCTGTTGAGTTTCCATGTTTGGGACTGGCAGAGAAGATCCAGCGGAATTTGTTACTAGATATTTGTTTTTTGTGTAATCTTACATTATAGTAATTTACAAAGGGATTTAGGTATTAAACGAATTCATTACAATGACAGTATGATACGTAATCGTTGGTGGTTGTACGACTGATAACAATGCTTTTGTGATAAATGTAAATATGAACAAAAATATGGATTAACTTTATCTTGTCCAGATATTAACTGCGAATCCTATTTTATTGGCATTTTCGATTCATCGTAACACGTGAATCTTGCATTTTTATTGAAAAACAAGTATACCAGTATATCATTTCACACAGCTGGTCTGCTTTAGTGAGTGGTTTTCTATTAGTAATATTTTTTTTTTATAATAATTTACTTCCACTACAATACGCAAATATTGTCAGTGAGACTAAAATTTTATTTAATAAATATAAGTTCGCTTTGAAAAGAGTTATTGCTGAGTTTGCTGGACCTTCTCAGTAAAAACAACCTTCTGAACCAGTATTAGAGTCAAAAGTATGTATATATATGTATAAATACAAATAAATGTCAATCCAACCAAAAATATAATACCATAAATATTGCAAAGTACTCTCAGAGTGCCTCTATAGCTATTTTATCCTACTAATATTATAAATGCGAAAGTTAAATTGAGAAATACATATAGATTTATAGACATAAAGACGTATATGTTTATTTCTCTTACTCCCAAAAACAGCCAAACGGATTTGAATGTAGGTATGCCCTGGAATGATATATAGACTACTTTTTATCCCGGGAAAGGTAACTAACTACCTTAGGGATCGCGGGTGAAACCGCAGGGGACAGCTAGTAAATTTATGTATTAACGAACTTGGTCTTCGAATTTAATATTTGTTGCTAAGCAACCTGGCAGTGTTCCGGCAATTACACTTGATAACCACTATCCAAACTATGTAACTCTCCCGAATTAATAATTTTGAATATTAGGTATTAACTGCTTTGCGCATACCACCGCGTCAGGGGAGACGCGGTGGTTATGTGGGACTCCCTCTCTGTCGCGCCCCTTCTCTCGAGAGAGGTATACCCACTAAACCCAACTTTACCGTCATTGTCATTCTCCGCCAGGACGAGGGTACACTCTTTTGAGCACTCGTCTACTCGCCCGGCGGTGAGGTATTAACTACCTAGCCGCCGTAACAGTGTAATGCACTTGTTATCCTGTGTTTCAGTAAGAAGGTAGTAAGTAGGCTTGTAAATTTCAGGCTAATTCGATTTTACAACGCCTCTCTCAGAGTTGACAGCGCATTCACGATCCCCTGGAACTGTAAATGCTAATAGACGTGACATACGTCTGGATACATTATTTAAACAATTCTAAAATTTAAACAGTCCCCAATTTCTGCGCCAATTTATAAGTTTAACCTTCTACGTAGGTTGAGCTCATCGAATATCACACTGCTAGCGCTCATTCGATTCAATGACGGAACAATAAATTGTCGAACGTTTATTTCATCAAGGAATGTAGGGGTCGTATAACAAGGCACTTGATGCTGTAATAAATGTAGGTACCGACGATTCCTTCACTTTAAACGAGATGTATTAGATATATAGATAGGTGTCTGGAATCGTATTATATCGATATTAAATTGATATTTTTCTGTATTGATAGGAAATTAATTGTGGTCTAGGTGCCGTGTTAGCTTTGTCCAGGACAAACATTTCTATGCGTGATAATGTTTGCTGGATCTGTATTCCCATGGACACACAAGGACCGGTCTTCGGGGCGAGAGAAATAAATGGAAAGGCAGAATAATAATAATGCTTTATTTCTCTCTACTTTCAAACTAAGGTATAATATTCTAGGGAATAAAAACTTACAATTTAAACTTTATATAATACACGCTGTCCCCCGCGGTTTTACCCGCGTTCCCGTGGGATGTCACATGCATTATACATAAAAACCTTCCACTTCAATAACTCTACATATTAAAAAAAAACGCATCAAATTCCGTTGCGTAGTTTTACAGATTTCAGCATACATAGGGATATAGGGACAGTGAAAGCAACTTTGTTTTATACTATGTAATGATGATAGTGATGATGAGACGCTGTCTCCGGCGGTTTCACCCAAGTTTATCAATCATATATAGCCTATAACCATCTAGGAAAAATTCCGCGTCGAATGGTAGCAGTCCCATCCCGATATGTTCAGGTTTGAGGTGATGGTGCGTCGAAGTAACCATATTTTGCTTATATTGTATAAATGTATATAAATAGAAGATATACCTATATACAGAGGCGACCTTAGGGTGGCGAACGGGGCAATCGCCCGGGGCCTCGCTCTTGCAGGGGCCTTGCAAAACCCAACCAAATAAAAAAAAATTGTCTTCAAATTTTATTTATTTGTATAACTTTAGCATTTCTTGTCAAACATGACAAATACCTAAAGCAAACAACCAGACTTACTTTCGTATCACATACTTTTCACGAAGGAGAAAGGGCCTCGCAATGACCTGCCCCCCGGGGCCCCGCAATGGGTAAGGCCGCCGCTGCCTATATATAATATTTAGATATAGGTTAACCTACTACCTTTTTATTCTATCACAAATAGATTTCGCAACGCACGCGTTTTAAGGACTTTTTGCATCAAATTTTTACACCTTGGTTTATATTAATGAAATTTTAATAGGGTTCCTAAATATTTTTGCAAATAAAATATAGTCTATGTTATTCAGTGATAATCTAGCATTTTACTGATGAAGGTGTTTTTAATGGCGTTTGGAATTTTTGAGTATATTTCATACAAACTAAAATATTAATCTTTTTAGCATTAGTATAGATATATAACGGTAAAATATAATGAATACAAGGTAAATTAGTGTGAGCTAACGTAGCCTCATATCCTTTCAAGCCTTACTCAACTAATGTGATTTTAGATAAAATCTGGGCTGAATTTTGAATGAACAGAATCTCATTATTTACCTTAGATCAAATCAAAGGTCGCTGTCTTGTACAGAATATTATCTACACTAGACTAATGTTAATAAGGCTTATTTTGCATTAGATATGGATGATTATAAGAATGGCGCACACTCAGAATAGCCGGTTCGCTCTTATTTTGAAGGTATAGTCTTTAAAATACGATCTGCTCCTTCATCATCATCATCACTATCAATATTTATCACTAATGCAACGTTCGAGGCTCTTCATCACGACGACGAATAAGTCCAGCACCAGGCCCAGTGGATTTGTGGATTTCACTTGCCTATGTAATTGATTCCTTCCTTGGCCACTTAACAAAACCACTTACTAATTTAGAAATGATATAAATGTATTATAAAGTCTGTTAGGTGGCGCTGCAGTTTGTTAGCGACTACGCACCCCAACTCATCTCTAGGTTACCATTCGAGGTGACTACAATCCATCCAATATAAGAAGTCCCCTTTGACGTATAAAAATGTTATTGAAAAATTTACTCTCTTCCTTTGAGATAAGGTACATTTAGATCATCATATATTCAGCCGTGAGGTCAATAGATGAATCTTATGTCTATACAAATGAAGTTGATTTTTCAATGACGTTCTTAAACGTCAAATGGGAGTGCTTATAGTAAACAGACTATAAAAAGTACACCGTTGACTACTTCATCACTTACACCTAGTCAAGAAAAACATTCCCATAGAGGGTTGCCATCAGGCAGGCCGTAAAAAAGCTGCCAAATCTCTTGTAATACGTACCTAATGCACCGAATGAGTATATGTATTTCGCCGACCCCAAATCATTGAATCCCTTCATATTTCACAAAAATGTATCTGTTCCTTTCATTTAGGACCTATCTGTATGAAATTATTTAGCCAAAACAACTACAGTCCTAAGAGCTAGGTCATTAGGGCCATAATGCCTAATTAGTAATCCTCACATCAGTCTAGATAAGGGTCGCACGCAGGCCCTTCGCATCAAATCCGTGCTTCCAAACTTCCTGTACTAAGACTGTATATATTTCAAGTAGGTTACAATCATGCAAGCATGCAGCCTTCATGTATTCAATGTAATTAATACATGCACTGTTTACAATTACCTACGTATGTAAACAGGCATTATAAACACGATCGGATCAATGACTTGAGGTAGATCAGTGCATAATAACATGATACTATACCTACCTGTTTATTTACGCATGCTAGAATTATAGGGCTAAGTGGTTACGTATTAAAAAATAAAAACAATTTTTTTTTAAGTTGCCAGCCCAAAGTAATGTTTAATGTTCTATTGTAAGATTTTAACTTATTATAAATAAAATTAACGTAAATACTTTTTTATTCCAATTCTTATTTTGAACATGTTAACTGTACATACATACCTACGGTAGGTAGTGCTGTCAGTATTTTTCGGTCAGTTTAGTTTGACACATTGAAATTGTCGAGTCTTCGGATTTCACTAAAATAAAATTTACAGTTCTCATAATTTTTACTTTTTTTGTTTTTATTTTTTTTGTCACAGTGATGGGAAACTAATCACCAATTATGAAGGTTAATTTAAGGTACACAACACTTTTTGGTTCAACATAAGAATTATTGACCCTATTCTTTAACAAAGTGTTCCATAATTCAAACAACACAACAGCTGCAAGATGCATGGTGATAAGTCACGTATGCTCACCAAACTTTTATTCGGCGCTCGCGCAGCACGTGGCCAGAGTCACGCATTCACTCTTCACCGACCAATCACTGCTAATACTTGGAATAACATTCCATTTTTAAACTACGCCCTTTTTCATTATAAAACGACTTGGCACCTTCTTTTTAAAATTGTCTAAATTCAAGCAAAAAGGTTGGATATGATTTGAAAATAAAAATGGCAAAAAGTTCGTATGTCGCCTTTATATGCAAATTTATGAGATGATCTTGATCTTAAACTTTAGATCTGACCTCAAAATTACTCGGAATCAAAAGAAAGTCAGATGCCTGCCAGTTAATCAAGATTAAATTAATTTATTAATCTATGTAAATACCTACTTGCAAATAAAAATAGTGGCCAAGTACTTAATGACCTATTTTGGTCTTCCACGTTAATTACAAATATGAATAAACCCTTCGTTATAAATATTACAAACAAGGTCATCGCACTATAACTATAACAAATCTGAAGGGGCTATTAATATGTCAGTGACACATTTTCCAGTCGATTCGCATAATAAATTACATCCTTGAAGGCAATTGATCGTAGACTTTAAGTGATGCGTAAACAAAGATGGGGAGTAAAGTTCACGGGATAGGGACGTGCATAGGGCGGGTTTGTTTACATATCGATATTTACATGACGCGATGACGTGTCGATAAGTTTTATAAAGTCCGACGTGTGTGTAAACGCGCGCGCCAGGGGCTCATTGATAGACGCTGAGTCACTTCATTAGTATTCAAGTGTGGGTTTATGTCGCGACTAAGACAAGAGATATTATCAATATGTATCCTTACTCTTCGTTAACGCACGGGTCATGAGCAAACTCGAAAACAAACAGAGATTTGTGTTACATAAGTATTTATCTTTATGTAAAAAATGTGCCGGCAATTCAGATATCTTTATTGACTTGAACTAGAGACGTTAATTAATCCATTGTATAATATATAAACATTGCCATTTTGTATTAACATTTTGCAATAATATTTTTTTTTATGTTTTCAAATTTGTAATGTACGTTTTGTATATAAATACCAAACTTCCCTTTTAGAGGACTATATTTAGCATATTTAGTATGATGAGATCGAGGTACATGTAATAGTGTTGTATGCAAGATATTTTTTTTTTAATATCGACATGTATGACTTAAATAAATTGAATTTTGTTGCAGTGAGAGGATATTAGGGAATAGCTATGTTAAGTCTAAAATATACATCGATATATATTTATTTTATTTTTTGTTTATTTGTGACGGTATTGCGATTTATTTTTATTATTTTTAATTTGTATTCCTTCGTATCAAAATTAATACGTGAATAAAGAATATATTAAAATCGCATAGAAGTAATTCTTTAAAATTATCCATAATGTAATGAATATAATAAACTTCTTACTTAATAATAACTAAGGAATGATAGATCACGTAGTTATACAGTAGCAATAAATTGCTCCATAACAATAAAGGTATAATAAAGGTATCAAATGATGAGATACAGATACTATGTAGTAAATCAATCAAAACATATTATATACGATAAGTGTGTATCTAAATCTTCTACATTCTTTGTAATAAAAATGTTTTTTCTTTATGTTTGTTTACAATTACACTATGGTAAACGTGCTGCTTCTCAATTGCAGCTACCGACTTTCCCAATTATTAATTTGTGACAGATTTTCAACTTGAGAATGGCAGCTAGGCGCGTACTACAAAGTACTATGTTCAAACTTGTTATGTCATTTTACGTCACTACCATCTATCTATCTGTACTATATTTATCAGCAATATCCAAAACTTTAATAAGCCCACATAACCCAATAATAAAAATTACAAAATACTCGCAATTACAAAATAAAAATTACATATTTTGCAATTACATTTTATCGACATATTGATCAAGAGCATCACTATTGGCCCGGCATGGTATACACGCCGGGAGTACGGAGTGTGAATGCATTATCGAGCGGTTCGAGCGTACGTTAACACTGTCCTTCGATAAAAGAGACAAAAATAAACATTCGAAATAAGAACAATATAAATGAAAAAATATATAAAAATGGTTGTGTAGTGCGTTTTGTTTCGTTTAATTAACGATTGTTTGTTTTGTTTATTTGTTTATATTTAGTTGATTTGTGTGATATGAAAATGGCGAAATCTACTCTACTTTTCCGTCAAACTCTGTAAGTTTTTTTTTATTTTGGAAGTTTTAAGAAACTTATTTTTTTATTGTTAATTAACAACCACCTAATTAATATATATTTTTAACCTACATCTTTGAATTTAAATTTAGATATAATTAATTACTTCGAGCATAAAAAAAATCTATTATCATTTTATTTTTTGTGCCTAATATTATGACAGTATTCGATATTTTAAAAATATTAAAAAAATTAAGAATTTAATAATTCTGTAATGAGCTGTGATAATTGTGCGTTAAACTTATTTTAAACGCGCAACTTCCTAACTTATATATAAAACTCAAAACTTTTGGATGATATGAAAATTTTCATAAAATTTTCTTTTTTTTTTAAGGAACAATCGGTTAAATTTAAATTCTCTAAAGTTATTATTTTATTATTTCAAGACATATTTATTATATATTCCTATTGTTCTCCTTCCTATTCTTATTATAAAATTGTCATTGTGAAGAATTGAGTTTTTTTTTTTTGTTTTAATATATTATTAATCTATTTTATTTTAGTACTTATTTACATGCACGTAGTAATTCTGTAGTTAACTCAGATAGCACGATAAACATGTTGTATTTATAAACACAGGAGCTTACAATGACAATGTGTGCTTATTTTTTTTATAATAACACATAATCAAGTATGTCTTAGCTCATTAAGCCAGCAACATTAGTGGTTTGACATGTGTTTAATATATATAGATACGTGTTCAAATACCTATATACATATATAAGTACTTATAATAACTTTTTCTATCTGTCTGTATTTTCGCTTATATCTTTTAAAGTACCCTATAGATTTTTCTGCAGCTTACACTATAATTTAGAAATTTCTTACGAGAGGTTTATATGTTTATATGTGCGTTTATATTATCCTACTTAGGCTAAGCCGGGGCAAATCGCTAGTTCATTTTAATTTAAATATTATATTTTACAAATACAAAAATATGTTTATCTCATCAAGTCTATTAATTTGTATTCTGTAAATTTGAAATTTTTAAAAAATGATAGTATGTTATTTCATTTCATTTTGAAGCCATTTCTTTCGATAACGGATAATAATATTTAGATTAAAAAATAATTATGAATTTCAATACATAACCTATGAAGGATATAGCATAACTTGTGTTTATAAACAAAATAGTGACGCTTATCTCAAACTACAGACTTCCTCATAAAAAAAATCGCTATACGCAAATCTAATTTTGCATACGCCCGTTGCCTTTGCGAAACACTTCCGTATGCTTCGTATTACATTGCCGCTTTACGAGACTCAATCTTACATAAACACCAAATGAAGCCCGCAATATAGACACAGTTTTATCGCCTACAATAATAACGTTTCATTAAATTGTCCTTGAACTTAGTAAAAGGAATCAAGAACTGCGTATCAAGTTCGCAATATGCCAACCGCATACTTCTGATCATCCCATGTCGAAACACAAAGGCTTATGTAACGATACTTGGCTATGCGAAACCTAACCTTGACACAATGTTATAACATTTAGTTTTCTCTATTCGGGCTAGTGGATCGTTTTAAATTTACGACCTCAACCGGTTGGACGGAATAAAAACAAAACACGAAACTCAAAGTTGACTTGTAAATAATAATTACGGTGATAAAGCTTTCGCACACATGTTTATGTTGGTTACACATGTTAGTCATATTTAACAATGCCTAGATATTATACAATTTTTCATTATTTAAGTATGATAATCAAAGTAACGGTTTTAACTTAAAACTGTAACGTTCCGGGCGCATGAATCATATTTCTATTTTGGTATCTAGTGATTTTTGTCTGTTTGTATGTGCACTTAGTACTTTTAAACCACCCAATATATTTTGATACTGTTTTCACAATTACTTAGAGAATATATGCCGGAAGGTTTATGTATAGGCTAATATATTATATATAGTAAAAATTTTGGTTTAATTAATCAAATCATATCATATCAATCTATCAAATCAATCTATAAAAAAGCTTTTGATTTGGTACTACACGACGGCATCTGGGAAGCTTTGGAAGCACTAAATATCGATAGGAAATACATTAACATTCTGAAGAACATTTACGACGGCTGTACAAGTAGAGTCAGATTAGACAGAACTGGCGCAATGATCGACATACAGAGGGGAGTCCGTCAGGGCGACCCAATCTCTCCAAAACTGTTTATCGCTGTGCTTCAACATGTAATGAGAAACCTAGCATGGTCCAAACGTGGCATAAACATGAATGGCAAGTACTTAAGTCACCTCAGATTCGCAGACGATATCATTTTGTTCTCAGAAAACTCAGTACAACTAAATACAATGATAAACGAGTTACATCAAGTCGGTTCAAAGGTTGGTTTGGAGATGAATCTTGACAAAACAAAGCTCATGACTAACCACCGTGTGTCAATAATTTCAATCAACAACGTACCTCTGGAATTTGTCGATAAGTACATATACCTAGGTAAACAAATATCATTTAATAAAGACAGAAACTTGGAGGAGGTGAACCGAAGAGTCGCTATCACCTGGAAAAAGTTCTGGGCTCAGAAGGAAATTTTTAAGTCGGCATTACCACTACGTACTAAGAAGCTAGTTATGGACACAACTATACTTCCATGCCTGACCTACGGGTGCCAAACATGGACATTCAATGTAAAGATCAACAACACCATCCAAACCACCCAAAGGAAAATGGAAAGGAGCATCATGGGCTTAAAACTCAAAGATAGAGTCAGGAATACGGCCATTCGCAAGAAAACCAAGGTAATAGATGCTTTAAGATATTCATTACAAAGGAAGTGGAAGTGGGCAGGTCATTTGGCTAGGTACGACGACAACAGGTGGACCCGGCAATCGGTGGCATGGCCAGGGCCACTTGGAAAAAGAGCGAGAGGCCGCCCGCCCGCCAGATGGGCTGATGAAATCGTAGCAACAACAGGTAGAGAGTGGATGAACACCGCCAAAGATAGAGACAAGTGGCACGCCTTGGAGGAGGCTTTTACCCAAGAGGGGTCCGTGCAAAAATAATGAATTAACATACTAATGCTTACACAATTTAATTGTTAATCCAAATAATATAATGTGAATAATGTAATATCTAATATAATAGTAAAACTCACTAATTTAAATAATATGTACATATTTGCAAGCGTTATAGAATGTCAAAATTATATAACTAAAAAGAACTTATAACATAAGTACAACTTAAAGAATTATATTGTATTGCTGAGATTTTTATTTCGATTGTTAAATGTATAATGTTTTTATTTTTTTTGTTAATTATTGTGATATCTTATTTTGCATGGAATAAATAAGCTTTATTATTATTATTATTATTATAAACTACCAACGGACTTTGTTACTTTAAGTAGTGAAAAGAAGGTTTCTTTTTCACATTCAAATTAAAGATATATTTATATACTTTCCTAAATAAATATTAAAAGATAACATATTATTTGAGCCGGTATTTGAGTCAGACTATTCATAAGTGCTTGTAAAGGCCTATTTGAATAAAAATATTTTCATTTATTTAATTATGGAATTATTTATATTAAGGAAAGTAAAAATCATTGACAATATTATATATTGTTTCTGTCTTGAAGTTAAATCAATCCAAACGTTTTAAAATCTAGTTTCCATTCCTAATTCATATTCCTGACGTAATTTACCAACCCGCATCGGTTAGAGCGTGTCGGCTTATTGAATAATACATAACTGACTCTTAAATATTGAATTTTAGATGTTAATCTGTTCTTACACTGAGTTTACCTTGTGCAATGCAGTAACTTTTACTAAAATAACACTTCCGTTCGCTGAAGTTACATTAGGATTACGTTACACGTTTATTTGCGAATTTATATGTAGTTTTTGTCCCGTGGCTTCACTCACATTTCCGAGAAAGTTTTTTTTCCCTCAAGGATATTGTAACTTTCTATCTGTAAAATTATTTTTGAAATTGTATCGGAAGTTACGAAATAATATCCAATGATCCAAACTTATAAATTTACCAACTTCACTTCTTTATACTCGTTATTTTTCCTCAAAAATTTTGGGACAGGCCTTGACTGCAATTCTGTTTATTTTTAGAATTAACATCGTTGAATTGTTTTGATGTGGATGCATTCAGGTCATCTGTTTTTAGAACTGAATAAGACACAAATTGACCTAATTTATCGGAAACCTCTTTTTTTGTTTAAAAAAAAAAGAGCATGCCTTTAACTTGCCTGTCAAAAAGAATACACGCATTTGTGTGGATTTGAATAATTTCAAAACACTGGCAATACGTAATAAGAAAAAGCCTGTAGTTACTTAGATGGAAATTGCCATGTAGATAGATCATAATATGGAATTGCACACCACATAGTGTGTTTCGTTAGTAAGTAATTATAGAAAGAGGTTTCTTAAAATACCGTCTGAATCGGCAGACAAGATGAGCAACTTCGTTGCATTATTTAAAACTTGTTTCATTACAATTTATTTCATTTCATTATAAATAACCGAGTTTACTGTACTCATTATCTGTACTGGCCTATAGTAAGTTATGTTTTTATTTACTGAGATAATTGAAACTTCTGCCTACTTGGAGACTTGCAAGATACAATTAAGCTGTATATTAAACAAGTTTATGGTTCGCGAATAGATCGCTAAGTTGATACTGCACGAGTCATAAGCACGGACCGAAACAAAGCATGCCTTTTTTGCTATTTGAATACATTAATAACTTAGATTTTGTTACCTATGTAGCCGTTACCGGTTGTTAGTAACAACTTCACGTACCAAGGTCGACAAAGCTTTGGCGATGTCACATGGTGTTGCAAATGTCCATTGGCAACTGTGACTACTTACCATCAGGTGGACCATCATTTGTCTGACTAAGTGATATTAAAAATAAATTAAATTTATAATCAACCCTTTTACCCTTCTTCTTCATTCCTGTTACCCTCTCGATGTCGGGTACCCATCAGCTAAGTGGTTCCCCAGTGTTCTTCACCCCTCCCTCGCCCACCACTCCGCTATTAATTTTGTCTATCATCTGTCATTTCACCTCGCCACGTGTCTTGCCTCCGCCCCCTTCCCCCTCACTATTTTTGTGCTTATCGTTAACATTCGGTCGTTGAATCTTAAAGGTCATTTGAAGAGCTTTATAAAAATAAAACCGGATAAAACTAGTTTTTCTACGTTTCAAATTATTCAAAATTTATTGCTCTGCTCTCGTTCTAAAGTAACGAATCGATATCAAGTCTAATTGGACTCATGCAACAATGAGGCGATCTACGCATGATTAATTGTCATGGTTGATCAAAGCAACCTATCGTTTTCCTTGTTATGATGATATCACCTTATAATTATTATATAACGGCATGTAAATGGTGCTTTAAGAGGTCCCTATTGTAATTTAAAATGAAATAAAACACGTTATAACAATGGCCATTGTGTAAGTTTTCTTTGAAAGATAATTTTATGTCGTAACATATAAGTGTTCCCGATAGATTCCAGCTTCTCAAATCTTGTGTTGTCTATACTAGTCTATACTAATATTATAAAGAGGAAAAATTAGTATGCAAGTATGTTTGTTACTCTTTCACGCAAAAACTACAAAACGGATATGAATGAAACTTGGCACTTAGATAGAGCATATCCTGAAATAACATATAGGCTACTTTTTATCCCGGAAAATGTGATATCCCTCGGGAACGCGAGTAAAACCGCGGGGACAGCTATTATTATACCTAAAAACACCTATACTTATGTAAAACACTACACGGTAAATAAAATACCTTAAGCTTCTATTTACATAATAAGGTCAAAGTATCATCGCCGGTGTATATGGGGTTAGGTGTCTGTAAACATATTTTCATAACTCTTGTTTTCTTTATCCTTCCTCATAATGTTTAGTTTTTGAATACAGTTATTTCGAATTTGTTCTGCTACTTAAGTTGCTGATACGTGTTTGGTCTATTGATTCGTTTCGGGGCGTATTGCAAGCATTGTAAACAATGTTCTATTGTTCACCAAATAAGACTGCATTGCTATTAACAAGAAACCATTTAGCAATTATTTACGATAATTCAAATACATTTACTTTGAGTTAATCATACTAATATTGTTAATGTGAAAGTTTGTTAAGATGGATTTATTGGATCTATGGATGTTTGTGACTCTTTCACGCAAAAACTACACAACGAATTTGGATGAAACTTGGCACATAGATAAAATAACATTCTACTTTTTATTTCGGAGAAATGGAACATCCCTCGGAAACACGGGTGAAACCGCTGGAAACAATTACTATTACTCCTATGGGAATACAAATGAAATGTGTCAAATATAACTAAAACAAACCGAATTGATAGAAAACATACTCACTTTTTGTAACTTCAAATTACGTAACATACTAGAATAGAAATTGAAAAATATAAGTAATTTACTTAAAGCTCCTATTGCCAACAATCCGTAGACTTATATGATAAGGAATAAGGCTGATTATTCAAAACAACCACATCCCTCAGATTCCACCAACCATCACGGCGCCACATCGCAGGGTCATCATCAAAGCGAACCTCCACGTCACCCCAACGGAGGAATGCTCTGCCATCACCAGCGGTATCTGCAGCTGCTACCAAACCCTTCAGCGACATCCCTGGACCTATAGCTCTGCCTATGCTGAGGCATTCGGCACATGTTCTACCGAGGATTGGTAAGTTTCATTTACATTAGCCGCTTTTTCGTTAACTGGAAGTAACTGATAGTCTTTAGTTAGTTAGGTTATAAAGAGTTAGTTAGGTTATAAAGAGTTAGTTAGGTTATAAAGAGTTAGTTAGATTATAAAGAGTTAGTTAGGTTATAAAGAGTTAGATTATAAAGAGTTTCTTAGATTATAAAGAGTTAGTTAGATTATAAAGAGTTAGTTAGATTATACAGAGTTAGATTATAAAGAGTTTCTTAGATTATAAAGAGTTAGTTAGATTATAAAGAGTTAGTTAGGTTATAAAGAGTTAGATTATAAAAAGTTTCTTAGATTATAAAGAGTTAGTTAGATTATAAAGAGTTTCTTAGATTATAAAGAGCTAGTTAGATTATAAAGAGTTAGTTAGATTATAGAGAGTCAGCTAGTTTTAAAGAGTTAGTTAGATTATAGAGAGTCAGCTAGTTTTAAAGAGCATCTAACAAAATACACCCAAAAACATAATGATGATCACTGCGTCACAAAATCAATTCTTTTACAAAATGAGATTTACAAATACAACAATCATTGTAGGTGGCGGTGACCACTTACCATCAGGTGGGCTGTCTGCTTGTTATTCGGACTATAAAGTATAAAAAGTGCTACAAAACTTTTAAACCTAATACAGTATACAAACAAAAGACATTTCAAAGAGGATCGATTTTATTGCGTCCCAGTTACCTTGTTTCTCTTGCCTCAAAGCCATCAATTAGCTGATATTTTCAAAGTATCTTGTTACAGTTTGTTACATTATACCAAGCCATGGTGCCCGCAATAAAGATTCATTTGAAATTATTACCTTGTCGCGAACGGGAGCTGCCCACTCGTTAAAGAGAAACTTTGAGAGAGGCGACTTGTAGACATATTTATTTTTAGTACAGAATATTGTCGTAGTAAACCTCTGGTTTCTGTTGTGTGAAAGTTTACCTTTGCGATTGAATTTATTTTCAGAGCAATATTTTCTTGACTGTATTTATATACTAGCTTTTCCCCGTGGTTTTACTGTCGTTTTTTGGCCTTCTCCATCCTCAAAATCAAATCGTTTTATTCCTTATATAATATGTGGGAATTACTAATTTTGTAATTGTTTAATTATAACATTTCTTGTTACTGTTCTAATTACGGCATTTTCCTTCAATTGGTACCTAATTAAAGCAATGATGCATTTTACAATGCAAATTAAATTCAAAACCAATTATTTACTTTAGGACCGTAACACTTATAATGGTTAAAGTCACCAAAGCCACTACACTTTTTTTTTTATACCACTTGGGCCAACAATCAAGCGGACGGCCCACCTGATGGTAAGTGGTCACCACCGGCTATAGATATTTGCAACACTAGGGGCATCGCTAATGCGTTGTCGCCCTGAGACGTGAAGTTGTTAAGTGTCATGTGCCTATAATTTCACCGGCCCCCTTACCTTTCTAACCGAAACATAGTAATACAAGTGCACTACTATTTCACGGCAGAAATGGGTAAGGTGGTAGTACTTCCCCGGACGGACTCTGCACTAAGAACTCTACTACTTGAATTAAAAATTTCGGAAGTCAGCTTCAACTGAAAAAAACCGGCAAGAAATACAACCAAGTTACATATTTAATCTTTATTATATCTAATCTGACTAAAACAATAATGAAACCTAAGCAAGAATGAGAAAGGTGCACTTGTGCGGAAAGAGCGAGAGAGAGAGCAGCTATTTCCAGATATCTTCAATGTAATGAGCTATCTTGTAATGTTTAATTATCGAAGGCCAATTCGCCAACATAACCGTAGAGATATTATTAGTGTTTGCAGTTTGGTACAAGTGGTTTACTTAAGATTGCAAACCTAAATACCTTCTTATGAGCATTGCATATCCACATGTGCCGCAATAGAAAAGCGAGTACTTAGGCAAGTAAACTTGCGTAATAATCTGGTAATTCTAAATATAGCCTAACGTAGGATACTTTAGACTTGGGTCCACAGGCAAGCTGCCATTAAAGGCGATGTCTGGTAAAGTCGATGGCGAATAAAAATAAACAACGAAAATATGAAGCCACATCGATGCAGTTAAAATGTGAGTCACACTTAGGGTTGCCACTTGACATAATTACTTAAATATCAATGTGACAACGTATAACTTATACCGCTAAATAACATAGATGACTTACTTGAAATTACATAAAAAAAATATTATTGAAATAATATAATTTATGGTATTTTGCTGACCAAGATACCTGGTATCAGAAATCGGTATGGACAACCCTATGCATATCATATCCGAGCACAGTTATACATTTTACGAGTAACAAATGTAGTAAAATATGAGTTCCATATTTTAAATAAGACTAAAAGTTCGGTGAATAATTATTGAATTGACCAAAGGCCTCAACATAAAGTAACTATATAATATATGTATATAATGATATCTACCACTTCTCGATTTACCTTTTATATATTAAAAAAATAATGTTTGTATATTTGTCCCATATTCCTTCCTGTAAATATCCTGGGACATTCTTAACACACGGCCATTTGATCCTAAACTAATTTAAGCTTGTACTTATTGTACTCCGGAAAACAGCTAACTGATCTAGTGAATAGGCTCTTAATAAACTAGTGCGCCTCAACATCAAAGATTGCATCACTGCTTACCATCAGGTAGGATCGCAGTCAAGCACTAGTTTATATTATTTAAAAAAAGTATAGTAGATTTTCTTGTTTCATATAAATACGTAGGTAGTTATAGATATTTACACCCAGACACAGAACAAACATGTTTATACACACAAATATTTGTTCTCTGAACCAACAATCTGTGGCATGGAAGTCAGGGTCCGTTCAAAATATATGTAGGCATATAATATTTAACCAAGCGCAATTACGCTCTAATGAGTTGTTCTACGCTTGAGAAGGTTCCTGACACAAAAAATCATAAAAAACAGTGAAATGCGTGCCGGGAGCGGCTAGTATAAAATAATCATATTTATAATTTTGTCACTTGCCAAAACCTTACAACTGCACAGTAAATAGATAAATATTCAATTTTAAAAGTACAGGCACATGAGATTTAACAACTTCACGTCTCAGGGTCGACAACGCATTGGCGATGCCCCTAGTGTTGTAAATGTCCATAGGCGGCGGTGACCACTTACCATCAGGTGGACCGTCCGCTTGCTTGTTAGCCCAGGTGGTATACAAAAAAACAATCAGAATTTCCACAAGTTAATACACAATAGCTTTTTTAAATCCCTACTAATATTATTAATGTGAATG
The DNA here is from genome assembly GCA_907165245.1 of Habrosyne pyritoides. Lineage (NCBI taxonomy): Eukaryota > Metazoa > Arthropoda > Insecta > Lepidoptera > Drepanidae > Habrosyne > Habrosyne pyritoides. The sequence continues at coordinate 10,739,145 of OU015597.1, forward strand.
TAAGTTTGATTGTTACGCTTTCACGCGAAAACTACTTAACCGATAATCATGCGACTTTGTACATATTCTTGGAGGTATTAGAAGTAACATAGGATACTTTTTGTGCCGGGAAAATGTTACATCCCTCGGGACGCGGGGGAAAGCTAGTAATATATAAATTCGAAAGTGTCTCTGTCTGTTTGTTACGGCTAAACGGCTGATATGATTTTGATGAAAATTGTTAAGGAATAGATCGTACTGAAGGTTATCTTTTGTTTCAAAATAATAATACTCCTTGATAATGCGGGTAAAATTGCGGAGCGGAAGCTATTAAAAGATATCTATAATCGAAGTGTTATCAGCCAAACCAATATCCCTTGACGAACAAACACAAACATAGTCAATAAAGCATTTCACGCAACATTTATATTCATAAGAGCAATCAAGCAGAAACTTTCAACATTATCACAGCATCACAGTTTTTATTCGCAAACAACACAAGAACTAACTCTGTATAATTAGTAAGAGGCAACAACTTTCGCGCCGGCGCGGCGGGGCGGGCGCGGGCGCTGGCTGGACCGATAACACTCGAGTGCAAATGTTTACGATAGCTTAAATGCAACTGTACCTATTCATATTTAGTATTATGTACAAGCTTCCGTCCCGGGATCGCTTGCGTACTCCAAGGATTATATTCTCTGGGATAAAGGTTGCCTCTATTTTTCCGGTTGTCGGTTCATCTCAGTTGAAGGCTGACTTCAACCGGTAGTAACTTAGCCTTCTGAGGCTTTAAGATAATTATGTGCAAAACTTCGTTTAAGTCCGATTCGTGTCAGAGTTTAATCGAGACAAAACTAACAGTCATTTTTCACTTGAATTGCGGCATTTGTTTAGAAATCACAGACAGACAATTCCTTTTTATTTATTGGTACAGATTTTAAGAATACAAGCTTCTTTTTAATTTAGCGCAATAGAAGATTTGTGAGGTTTTACAACATTTTCACTTTATGCATTTTACAAACACACTTATAATTTACCTTTTAAACTCACGTTGTCACGTTTTTATAAGAGTGCTCTGACAGTTTAGATTTCCTAGAACAAAATAGCTTTATCGCTTTTGAAAGAAGTGCATCAGCATTGATCTAAGTAGTTCTAATATATTTGTCTTTCTCCCTTAACTTTGTCCCAACTTTTAAAATAATACTGAAGAAGGAATTGTTCCTATAACGTTATCCGCTTTTGACGTTTAATGTATTCATTGGGAACAGATATTCTATGTCATAAGAACGTATACCTGTTACTTTTACCATTATAGCATATAGGACTTCTTGAAATATAACGACTGTTACAGATTCTAAATTAAGTAATAATAATAATGAAAGCCTTTATTCATGCACCATACTGGCATTTTAACATACCACATTTTTATTTCGAAATCTTACTTCAAATTTTCTAATAGAATAAAATCTTCAGCAACCACTGTGTGGGTCTGGTTGTCTTTCGACATAGTTTCTCCCTTTTCTCTTCCAGTTTCTTCCACTTATCTGTCTCGAGGTAACCTTCCCCATCCTTTTGGTAAATGGTCCTCCCATCTTTTGATTTCATCCTGACATCCTTTTGGTCATTTCTCATCTAGCATACCATTCCGCCACGTCTTAAATTAAACAATTGACATTTTCGGATGGAACGTAATGATTTCTTCTCTTTGTCATAAGGTAGTCTGTATTTCAAATGATTCCTTTTCTTACAGGTAGTTTCCACAACACAGTTGGTCTGGGACTTCTTGAAGGTTTACGTGAGAAGTATGGCGACCTGGTCCGTCTGGCCAAGGCATCCAGAACCAGGCCTGTGCTGTATGTTTTTGATCCGGAGATGATGCGAGAGGTAAGTCAAATAATAATATAAATGCAAATATTCGGCTACTTTTTATGTAATCTCAAACTAAAAAGGGCATGCCTCCTATACCATTTACACCTCGAGGCACGTTCGTGTTTAGAAATTATTGTTCTGAATGGGAATCGAAGTCACGAACTGTGATTTGGCATTTAATGCACCATGCAAAATTGTGGCAAAAAAAACAAATTACTGTTATTTTATCTGTGGTCTACAAAAAACACTTGTCAACATTAATGTGAACATCCATGTCTAGCAAACGGACATTCTCAGACTGGAAGCAATAATAATAACTTCTTATTATTTTATATTTAAAAGTTGTATTTGACACCTCCAATTTTATTACTCTTTTATAAACTCACTGGCATTTATAATTCTGTCTGTACCCACATGATATCACGACTGATTATTATTCAAATATTGCAGTTTGACGATAAACAAGCCACAGTGAATATAAATTAAGTTTTTGCAAATCTATAACATTTGATCACGTGCTTATTTAAGATTAATATATTCATTTATGTTCGAGAGTATTGTTGATTATTGCCAAAGAATATTCACGATTTATTCTCGTGATATTAATACATGGTGTAGCAAAAAGGGACGCTAACAAATGTAGATTTTTCTTTTAATTTTTAGATTATATCTGGATTTATTTAAAAGCTGGTAGAACTGATCAATATGAACTTATACAAATTCAATTTTAAAATATGAAGTTATAGTCAATCTCTTATTTTTTAATGTCCTATTATTATACCTCAAAAAATTCATCTCTCATTATAGTTTGCTGAGCAGTTATTTCTTGATCTTTGAACTGAACTTGAACTTTTTTTTTATACCAACATAGAATGTTTTTATGTAATTTCAAAGAGGCCATTGTAATTGTTTACATTGATAAGCAGGCGTACTTTCCGTGATTTCACCTTTTCATAACCACCTATATATTAATTAAAAACATAATATATGAAGGTTTAATAAACACATCTTTTAATTTATACTATGACCAAGATTTCTACGAACAATTATTTAGATTAGCTGTACGCTGAGCCATATTTGATTACATAATGCTGGCACGTGTTTTAATTGTTTGTTTATTGGCTGGTATTGAATAACCTGACGACTGAGACATATATGTATAACCTAGTCGAGGTTATAGAGGTCTCGGCTTTAATCAGCCCCTTATTAAGCTTATACAAACTTCGTCAGCGAGCCGCCGCACGGTGGCCTCGATGAGCTTACCTCTCACGTGGTTGCGTAGTTAGCGAAAGAGACAGAGCATAAAGGCCAGAAGCTTCCTCGAGCTAGTGTCATTTTTCTTACTGAATCGAGCCTCAGGTCTTGACATCATCCCACGGGTCATTAAATATTTAGAAAATTTAACATAATCCAAATCTAAATTGACCAAAAAATTGAAGATCCCAAGCCACATGGTGGTCTACAGGAAACCATGGCTTGGAACCAGCTTAACTCTCATGATAATCCAGGACATACTATCCTAGTTCTTCAGAACGAGAGCTGACCTAAATAATGGGATGCAGGAAAGAGAAATAAGAAGATTGCTATCTTCTTCTATCTAAATATCTTTCACGTTATAGAATTAACATTACTTCATTTTTTTTTCATTCCTCCTTTTTTGTCTATGGGTAAGGCCTACAATAACATACAAGGAAAAGTAACGCACTATCGGACAGTGGAAATCCGTATCACACGGGAAAATACTAAGACTTACAATTGAGTGCATGTAATTATGAAGGCATGTGAACTAATAGATGCTTATATCACTTTGTGTAGTATAGTTATATTTATTCCAATATAAGAAACCTCTTTTGACGTATAAGAATGTTATGGGAAAATAAACCTTTTTGATTTTTGATAAGGTTTTATTTCCAAGATCATACAATTAATCATTGAATCGATAAATCAACCTTATTTCAAAAGCTATAGCGTTAATTTTTCTTTGACATTATTTTACTTTAAAAGGGGTTTCTTACATTGAACATACAATAGTACAAACGACTCAGTTGAAGGCGGACTCGAACCGGTAGCTTCAGTAGCTCTGACCTTCCTGAGATTCCTTTGGAGGCCTAAATAAATTACTTTTGAATATTGAATAAAGATAAAATAAATATCCTGGAACATTCTTGCCACACGGCCATCTGATCCCAAACTAAGCAGAGCTTGATCTTGAAAACAGATAACTGATATACTACTTTTTATTTTTTTAAATACATACTTAAATAGATGTTTTACACCCAGACACAAAGCAAACAGACATGTTCATGCACACAAATGTTTGTCCCAGAATGTCCCAGTTTGGGAATCGAACCGCAACCTGTGACTTGGCAGTCAGGGTCGCTAACCACCGAACCAACTGGTGTCATGATTCGTGTTATGTATTCGGTACTCTTCTTCTCATATCTACACTTTCGGTCTAAAATCACGTACCAAGTCTAGGTGCTTCTAATTATTTATCCAAAAACGACGGAAATACTTTCTACCTGTCAAAATTAGAAAGTTAACATGAAGAGTGTTATAATATATGTGATTTTTTGCACAGTAGCCGTACGGGGTCGTTGACCTCCATTTAGCGGTACAAACCACTTTCAAAAACGTCACCGTCAGTTGTTACTCCATTTAAAACACGCTAAGCAATACTTAGGCTAATCTACTTGTAATAGTGAAAGCATTTAGCGAGAGCCTAGACTTATGCGGCAGTTCCTAAGAAAGAGGTGGAATCTAGGTCTTATTTCGAAGTAGTAGGAACTCCGAGCTTAGATACAATGTCCTAGATTGTGGATCAGTTTAAGAGATAAAAACCAGGCTTGCAGCTTCCGCAGTTTCTCCCACGTTCCTGAAGTGTAAAATTGTTTTATGATTGATAAAAATTAATATTATAAATGTGAATGTAAGTTTGTTTGTTACGCTTTCACGCGAAAATTACTTAACCTATCATCATGAAACTTTGTACACATATTCTGAGAGGTATTAAAAGTAACATAGGATACTTTTTGTATCGGGATAATGTTACATCCTGCGGGAACGCGGGTGAAACCGCGAGGAACAGCTAGATATATGTTAAACCAGAATGTATTCTATTATGTGTGCCGAATTTTATTCCAATACAATCAACCGTTTATACATGACTTAGTCATAAAAATCCATAAAAAAATTAACCCCGACAATCATAAACACTCGTTAAGTTTAATATTCGTTTTGTCTCTTTCTGTCATTTTGAAATTCGCCTTCCCCAAACAGAGACAACACATAATTTAGGTTAGCAACTTTTTTTTAATAAGGGCTATAATATTAGTTCAAATTTCAGAGGGGGTAAACAAATAGGTACACAGATATACCGAAATATATTTTGGGCGGTGCTTTCTTATATCAAGTAATCTTTGATCGAAGTAAAAGAACAATCAGTTGTCAACACGGCTCGCACAGCCATAGAGAACAATCCTTGTTGTGGGAAGTAATACATTTTTCCCATAACAAGAGACAATAAATGCAATGCTATTATTTGCCTCGTAAAAGTGTGGGAAATCGAATAAGAGTGCACAGGTATTAAAGGAACTCGACAATTCGTATGGTATTTGTATATTGTTTAATTAATAAGTACCTACTTATTTGTAAGTTTGTTTGATTGTTACGCTTTCTGAAACGTGTTACGTTTCTACGCTAAATGACAGCCGATCTTGCTGAAATTTCGCACACACAAAGATTATGATATAGAGAAGGACGTTAAAACCCGAGAAAACGGGTGATTAAAGAGTCAAAAAATTGAGTCCATAATTATGAACTATACTTTAAACAATAAGAACGAAGTTTACAATATAGGTATCAGAGCTGCAATTGGCTGGAAATAAAAAAACACACATCCTCGTGAATATAAAAAGAAATGATTATCTAACTCTATTTTATTCACACACGTTGAGAACATTATTTAATTATCCACTCGTTCTGATTGCCAACGTGACAGCGCACGGTACTCCAGCCCTAGCATGATGCAGGTCACGTAGCCACGAAATAAGAACCTCGAAGCAAAGCAAACAATCTGCAATTAGGCTAAGGTCTGTGAGACAAAAGACGCGAGACGACGAAATTTTACCAACAAGTTAAAAGAACGCTTGTAAAAATATGCAGTCTGTGGAATTTTCTGATTCTCGTTGAACTACGATTGTGCTCTTTCGCGTATTTTTTACAATGATACCATTTCTCAAGAGGGTAGGCGCCAGACAGACGGCTGGCCATAAAAATCTGCCAAATCTCTTGTAATACGTAATGCACTGAATGGGCAGAAAGCATACGTGTTGCGCTGACCTCAAATCATTGGAAACAGAACAGGCAGATAAATATTTCAATGAAATGGGTATTATCTTTGTATTTAGAAGAAAGAGCTATCATTTTACTGGTTTCCACAATACATTTACATTTGGCATCAGATGGCGGCGAGTAAAGAATGTCCCTTGATGTTGATATATTTAATTAAAAGTTAAAAAACATTAAAAACCATCCAACGGGGCAATGCCGCTAGTATCATGGGTACCATGGAGCATTTAGAGGACCTTTTATTTTAGCAAAATTTTCGGTTTTGTTTTATTAGTATACATAATATAGTAACTAATGTAATTTTAAGTGCTTTTGTATTTTTCTATGTATATATTTGTTTATTTTAATATGTATAGTGTTCCAATTCAATTAGTTTATGTCTTGGAATAATTACAATTTTGTTATAGTATTGCAGTAGACTTTTATTAAAAGTTCGAAAATGATAAAGGTTAAATTAACTATGAAGGCCAAATTTAGATTGAATTATTTACCTTATCGATGCCAAAACCGGTTGAAAAAGTAAACAAGGCCGTGAAAAAAATAATGATGCACATACGGCCTCTCTCTTGCGATTCCAATTTAAAGGCGGTAGGTGCTTTTATTCTCAATAATTGACCTCTAATCTAGAGCCTACGTGAGAAGGTACATGTAACCTAGGTATAGACTTAAGGTAATACAACCTTCAGTGTTAGAAGGGTCAAAAACCTTTAGAAAGTTGCGTCTACTTTTACCTTCAAGTGTTGGGGTTCTAGATCGTAGTTTAGATTTAAAATAGCTTATTCGTAGCGCGTGTTTTGTTGGTACTAAGTAGGTATTTACCATTGTCGTCATTAACCTTGATTAAAACATAAATATTTGCTTTTATTTAAAAGGTATTAAATATCCCTTAATTATCAAGTACTTACATAAATACTAAGTAACTCCCACTAGTATACAAAAGTTTATGAGAATGGATGTTAACAATACAATACAATATACTTTATTTGTACAACACATAACAAGAGAAGAAAAAACATAAAGAAGTGGAAGAACAAGTGTTTACAAAATAGGGGGTCTATTACTCTTCTACACAAAAACTATCAAACGAATTTGGATAAAACTTGGCAAATAGATCATTTATAACATGGATAAACACAATAAGGACTTGAATGAAACCTGGTTCATAGACAAAGCATGTCCTGGAATAAATAACATATTATAGTACTTTATATCTCGATAAAATTTAACATCCCTTAGAAACGCGAGTGAAACCACGGGAGACAGTATACTTATAATGCGGGAAACCTTGACTTGTGCAGTATCAATAATCTCTACGAAATAAAAACAATAAGAATTGGTCGTGAAAATCGTGATTTGCACGGTTTCGCACGTGTGCAGCGCGAGCGGCGAGCAAATCCATTTGTTATGTATTTGTAAGATAAAAAATAATGTTATCAAGCTTACCCACCAGTTCTGACTTTTACTAGACAGACAGATATGAGTACAGGTATTGCGTATTGAAGATCGATTTTTATCTACACTAATATTATAAAGAAGTAAAGTTTGTGTTGTTTTGATGTAGGAGCTAATCATCGAAACTTATTGACCGATTTCTAAAATTCTTTCAGTGATAAAATGCTACACTTTTCCCAAATGTCATATTATACCAAAGATTCTTTGCAAAAGCAGGTGAATCCGTGGGACATTTGCTAGTTTCGACGAGTACTACCAATTCATTACTAGGGCGAAGTAAAAGGCGACTAATAGGTATGAGTTATGACCATGTGTACATAACATCTTGTATCGAGTGCTTAAGTGGTAATCGAATGATTAAGAACAGATATATCGGAAGTATAATAGTTTTAAGTATGTATTTAGAATTATTATTATATAGTATTTAATCGTTATACAATTTTATACAGTTTTGCAAACCGAAGGTCGCGGGTTCGATTCCCACCCAGGACAAACATTTTGTGTGCATGAACATGTCTGTTTGTTCTGTGTCTGGATGTAAATATCTATATAAGTATATATTTAGAAAAAAAAATAGGTATGTAGTACATCCAGTTATCTGGTTACCATAGCACAAGCTCTGCTTGGTTTGGGATCAGATGGCCGTGTGAAAAGAATGTCCCAGGATATTCATTTATTTGTAATTAGTTGCCATTGGTAATTAGTTGCCTTTGGTAATTTACCCGCGTTACCGAGGGGTGTAACATTTTCCATACAAAAAAGTAGCCGAAGTCACTTCTTATAACATCAGTTATCTGCCTGTTAAAGCCGCGTCAAAACCAATCCAGTCGTTTTGGAATCCTTAAGAAACATGCACACATAAATGTTTAGATACGTATACGGATAGTAAAAGTCTTAATACTAACCTACTTACATATAGATAGTGCAGTTACAAACATCTAAAAAAAACCTCGAAGGAAAGGAATGGCGCAAGTACAAACGTCACAAAACAAACAGTATACCGGAAGATAATAAAATATTACATAAAAGATATTATCTAACGATTGACGGAGTGATCACGCCTACATTATGTGACTCTTGAGTTGGGATTCTCTGCGTGATAATGCTCGATCATACTCCTAATCGTGGATTATAATTGTGATAAGAATAACGTTATTAATATGACACTTTGATATAATCTATAGAATTGGGCCATGAAAGTTGCTTGTCACTCTTTTGTTATTGTCCGTGTTCCATCAAAGGCTAACCATCTGGGGCACGATTCTGTAAGGAAAATGACACTAACTCGAGTAGCTTCAGTAACTTCAAATTTGACCTTCATTAGTGCCTTCCAAGGGTCTAAACTGAATAAATGGTTTTGAATTTTGAATTTTGATGTTTCGTCGCGGCATCTATGCCCTGTCTCTCTCGCTTACTACGCTAATACTACTAATCACGTGAGAGGTAAGCTCTCCGAGGCCTCCGTCGACGGAGTTTGTATTAGCTGAATAAGGGAGCTGGTCTGTAAAAGAAAAATTTCCACACAAATAGGTACAATCCACCCGGAAAAAGAGTAATGCAGGTTAACCTTTCAGGGCCATTAAAAATTTAAAAAAAAAACATATTTTACACCAGATAACTACATTTTTTCCGGAGAAAGCAAAAGATCTCATGACTGGAACCTGGTAAAAAAAACACAATTGACCGAGAATTCGGTGAATATAAGTATATAAGAAATATATACAGTCGAAGGTAGAACCTCCTTTTTTAAAGTCAGTTAATAAATAAGTAATACACGAACGTAATAACATTGAACGATCCACAATATCGGACGCGAAAGAACTATTATTAAAGTATACTTTTAAATCACCTTCATTAAAATAATATTACTTTATTCCATCGTAAAAAAGTTCACAACAATAATATAGGTTATCATACAATGACGCACGAAATAGTCGATAACAAATAGTCTCTATTTTGGTATAAAACATAAAATTAGCGAAACTTTATCAATATTGATAAATAAAATTAGAACTATAGATTAAGATGTAATTGTTATTAATAAGCGTTAGAATGAATCCATCAAAAACCTAGTCCCCTTGTCATTGCTAATGTTAAATATATTTCCTTTGTCATTATCAAAGTTTGACCAAAAAAAAAACTATATAACATTCCATTTTCAATACTACGATTACTCTACGAGTGCTACGGTAACGCTACGACTCTATTTAGAGCAATCGAAGCATTTCTCTTACCATAGAGTATAGATATCTATGTACTAAACCATAAAGAATATAGAAATCCTTATAAAGTTGCCAGTATCGTGTTCTTCAAACTATAAAGAGTAAAGATATAATTTTCTTCCTTAGAATCAAGGTATCATGATTTTATTAACAGATCCAGTTTATACAATCCAACATGGTGGTTTTATATTGTGGTCGTCATACATATTCAATGACAATTTTATGATATTTTAACCAGTTTGTTGACATTCAAAGGCCGCAGTTGTCACCGTAACGTAATCACGTGGATGATAAAATGAACATGAGTTTATTATGGTTTTATTGATTTGAAATAAGTCATTAGATCTACGGCAATCATTTAAAATATCTTTTGTACCCTATAAAAACGCAGTATTTTTAAGTAACGCATCTTAATTTTCCAATAACCATTTGTATAAAAACGAAGGACACCTAAAAGGCATTTGATGCCGTAGTTTAAGTAACCATTTCATATTCTATATACTACCGCAACCACATCACATCTACCACAACTGTTTTCAAGTTTAATACCCAATATACTTATTTATATCTATTAATAACAAACTAGCGGATTCACCCGCATACCCGAGAAATGTCACTTTTCCCGGGATAAAAAATATAAGCCGTTATTCCAGTTCATTATCTACCTATGTCCCAAGCTTCATCCAAATACGTTCTATAGTCTTTGCATGAAAGAGTAAAAAAACATTCACACATCTATCCTTCCATCCTCAAAAACTTTCGCATTCAAAATATTAGTAGAACACGTGACGGTGAAACAGAAGGATAAGCGACCGACGAAAAAGCCGGCATGTGCCAACCACGTGCCATAAGTGGACTTATCTTATAATTATTGTTGCATTGTTCCGGCTGAAACTAAATGTAACATTTCATACTACTCAATACCCTGGCTTTTTTTTTTATTTATTTCTTTTTACATTTTCTACGGACTCTTAGTCCGTACTCTTTGAAGATTCTATGATAAATAAATTTTAAAGTTAATTGTATTGTGTTTTTAAAAATTAACATCTTTCCGCGCTCAGCTCGTTGTTTTGAACTGAGGCTTGTGGTTCCTTAATAATAGTGTTACATTGAATTTTTCTATTGCCGATACATGGATTATAAATAAATAACTTAGCATTTACTTAAATTTAGTTACACTTATTCATTCAAAATTTATACTTCAAATATTAAAGTTTAAGCTATTTGATCCGGCCTCGGATGGTTTCGCTCCCAAAAAACTCTCCATGACAACTGCATCTCGACATTACCCTGGCTTTATTTTAATACACATTATTTATTTTTGTGTTTCTTTGTTACAGATTTATGAAAGCCGTACTACGGAACCGCCGAAGTTCGCGCGTTCGCCGCTGTGTGAGCACAGGAAGAATATTGGCAGCTGTCCAGTTCATGAGTAAGTAGCTTTGATTTGAGGTAAAGTGTTATTGTTTAGGTGAAAGGGTACTTTGTACCCGGCTGGCTGGCTTCCACCCTCATGTTGAATCTGTCGCCAAGCACCGCTATGTTTCAACAGCTGTACTTGAATGCCAATCTGGTAAGGTTGGCAAGCTATTGGTCCCTTGGAACCTTGTGTTATAAAAAACTAAACTAAATACAGATTATTTGACAAGTCATCTAACCATCATGAATTTTAACGTTCGTAATTTATCGTTCGTAGTTTTAAATTATATGTATTTATAATTTACGTAATTTATCCTTACATCAATATGAGGAAAAGAAACAAACATAGAGGGATAAATAGAGACACACTCTTGTCTATGTTTGGTAACAATAGATGTGCGGTTCATCTGGATAAAAAATTGGACCATCACATATATATCTCTTCTTTAACATAACTATGTAAGTAAAAGAAAAAAAAAACAAGCTCAGCGTAGCTTGGGATCAGATGGCCGTGTGTAAATGAGCCAGGATATGTTACATAGATAGATTGGTTGTCCGTTTGTCGTTTAGCACAAACGCGATAACAAACAAATAAATTACGCCATACACACTTCCGTTACCTTGCCAATTCTTAAATATTTCTGCAAATATATAAATGACTATCATTCACCATAAAACTATGTTACATAATGGTTTACAAATGTTAAAATCGTTTTACAATCAGCGGTGATATCGCGAAACAAACACATAAAAGAAACTCCCGAATCGCAAACCTCAATTTTAAGTAGCTTAAAAATAATAAGACTAACCTCGATCATGGATAAACAACACACCTTTTCGCATATATCCGCTAACAGTATCATGCGCGGCGACTGTGACTACAACTCGACGCCAACGTGCAGAGTGCGTGCTCCCTCGCCAATCGAGGTGCTATGATTATGTATCAGTAAACCCAATTATCGGCAAGCTATTAACTTATCGATGTATAATAAAAACGTCAATAAAACCACAAATCTTTGACACGAAGTGATAATGATTTGACAGTTGCATCTACGTTGTGATAGCAATAACAATGATAGTCTAAAACGTGTTTAGACTATCATTGTTATTGCTATTTTTTTTTTACACTTTTTTATATTTAGGTAAGGAAATGGAAAGTTCTTTTTTTAGTCTATTTCTCAGTATTATTTTAATACTAATAATAAAATATTCGTTATAAAGGTACAACGTGTTACAAAATACCCCGTAAAAATATAATTAATAATCAAAGCCAACAACCCTAATATACTGTCATGTCAGGGAGCCAGATTATTTAACAGAAAGGCCTACGTACTTATTTTACCTAATAAGTGTCTCCTTTAATAGTTTTTCTATTCATTCATAAAAATCTGTTTTTTTTTATTTTTTCGGGTATGTTATACAGGATTGTTATAAGTATTTAACCTCCTTTCGGCTTTACTAGAAGTTCAAAAAGCAAAAAATAGGCCATAGAAAAAGTTATTTATTCTACGCTACCATCATACCAATTAAAACTTTATACACCTTTTACAACAGTTGTAGAAGCGAACAACACGCGGGTGGTAAAAATAATCCATAAGCCTAATCAAAGTAACAGGCAATTATTTTATTTTATACATATAGAATATTTCACCTTAAATATCTTAATATTAAGCTATTACTGATTGTCAATTTACTTTCAGGGACCAAACGCAAGCAATATGGGCAGCGATTCGAGCGCTTCTACAAGACGGATCACTTCTCAAAAATTACGACAACGCATTTGATGACATCGCAGCCGATGTTACTAGAAGGTAACTCTTTAATTCTTTTTTTTAACTTTATACATTCAAATTGTGTTAAATAGGGAAGCCAAGTATTTAATAAAATTGTGTTCTCTAAAAGTCGATTCTCTTGCCGAAAACATAATTAAAGTAATCAATAGAAATAAGAAACAATTTGTCGTAAATTAAAATAAATGTGTGAATAATTTAAAGAAAACGAAAAAAAGCTTTAGAGTCAATCAGCGAGATAACAAATGCTTTGATCGAAACCAGTGATAAGTTCTTGATCAAATCCCTGCGAGGCAATAAACTTCGTAATTTATAAGCGTATCGCTTTCAATTTTCTAAAGAAAAAGTGTTTTTTTACTCGTCTACGATGTGATGCCGTGAAATTTAATTCATAAAATTGTTTAAGCGTAAAATTCTTGTCGATGAACCTGAAGATTTCCTCAAAATGAGAAATTTGAATCCACGTGGTTTCGTTTTACATAAAACCAATTTTATTATCTGAGGGCAATATAATGTGAAACAAGAATAAAAGACGCAGGAAGCAATAATTAATTGACATTATTTCGAATCATATCTCACGAAGATATACTTACAATAAAATTGTATAATATTTATGAGTTTGAATCTCAACTAGCACTCACCCAATGATTTAAACGTATTGTCCATTCTTTGATCAAGAAGACGTATTTTTCCAACTATCGAATAATAATAATAATAATCGTTTATTTGACTCAAAAAAGTAGTAAAATTATACATGTTTGCTCTTATTCAGTATACATAAGTTAGTAGCACATTTTGACCATTGATGCCTAAACTAGTTGCACAAAGCAACTGTTCTATAGACATCAATATCCCATACCTTTTATGACAACTATGTACCTGTTATATGATTTATAAATCAGTGGTCTTTGTGTACCTGTTCAATTTGATTTAAGGTTAACTAGGTTATTTTCTAACGATATAATGAATGTGAGTGTAATATGTGTACCTAAGCGTAATGTAACTGTTGAGTGTAGTGAGTGTAGGTTTCGTTAAGTGTGTGTAGTGTGTGTATAGTGTGTTTAACAAGATATGATCTTTAAGCAGATATTAAGCTCTCAGTTTGGTCATAGTTCAGTTTTTGAAGCCACTGAGTTAATTCATATTTGCATTTAAAATAGCGAATCTATTGCTATAATTTATAGTATAATAATATCCATGCCATATTATTGCAAAACTCAGTTAAAAATTACTTTCAGGCTTGGCGACCTGCGTCATGCAGAAAATGCATTAAACGAAGAGTTGGAGACTGAAGTGTACCGGTGGGCCATCGAGACTATCGGCATGATGATCTTCGGCATCAGATTGGGCTGCTTAGATGGCTCTGCTCATGTTCCTACTCCTGAATCCAGGTTTGTCTTCATTTATTATTGCTGGCTTTTCTCAGCAAAAGGGTCCGGCGTTAGTCTGACCATTCATAAATCCCTGTAAAGGCGTAATAGCTACGTTTCATTTCCAACAAGTCTGTGCTTTTTAATATATGATTAAATACAAAGATAATTTTTGGATTAAACATGATTATATTATTGCATTATTATTAAATTTTATTGAAATATGCAGGAAATAAAAGGCTTTTTTTATTTTTTTATAATAAATACAAATGACACAAAAATGCATGACAGGAGCATTTACTTAGGTAGCAGATAAAAAAATGCGTCGTTGTGGGAAATAAAATTAATAAATATTCACATTTAAATACCAGTTATTTATGTCTCCAATATCATTCCAGGAAACCAGAAAAGACCTCAATGGACGACGAAATACCAGATCTTTGTTCCTTATCGAAGCGTTGTTTGGAGGAGCTGACTCCTGCCGAGCGCATGGTCCGCTGCTCCAGGGACATCGCCGACGGAAGCTTCTTGATCCGCAGTGAAGGGACGCTGAAGACTGACTCAAAAACCTTCAACAGTGCTTTGAAGGCTTTTGACAGACATTTTAGGTGAGTTTTAATAGTATTATGCAAATAGAATACTTAAATTGGAAAGTAGGAGGTACCTAGAGAGACATTAATGTTTTTTTTTTTTTACGACTATCCCAGCTTTTTGTGTGATGATGTAGCCGAAGATAGGAAGCACACAAAGTCTTGAAAAGAACTGGCACTCATTTGAATGTGAAGTCAAACACACCGGTAGGTGCTTGAGGACAAATTCCCAACATGAGGGTATCAGGCAGGCAGGCAAATTCTAAATAGTACCCTACTACCGTACCAGAGATTATGTCTTAATACTTACTAACCGTACTATGTTTCCTCACGATGTTTTCCTTTTACGAAGTCTCATGCTCATTGCAGTATCCGAATACTCGACCCACGTCATGGCATATGAACTCACTACTAATTATAATAACTACTTATAATAAACCGAGCTATCATTGCCACAACTTAGTGCATAATTTTATTCACCTTATTCCGAAATGAACCAAGGAAGGAAAGAGGGTCGCTGTAATTACAGACATAAGGCTATTTTAACAACTTCATGTCTCAAGTTTAACACTAAACATACCATAACCGGGTCAAATGACCCATTTTGAACTTTACATTGAAAATGCAAGTATCATCTTATTGCTTTTGCACATTTGATTTCAGGACTTTTTCTTACTTATTAATGTACAGTTATACTATTTATTTCCTTTCCTAACAACCATATTTCATACATTCAAGCAGGAAACATAGAGTCACATTTGACCCGCTATGGCAGAAATAGGTACCGAGTAAGTGTTGGTATGATTAGTGTTAACAACACATTGTCGATGCTCCTATATTACATACATATTCATACGTAGCGGTAGCCACTTACCATCAAGTGGATAGTCTTATAATTTGACAGGCCAGTTGACTTGGCGGTTTGAGACCCTCCCAGGACAAACAATTGTCTGCATTGTCTGTTTGTTCTGTGTCTGATTCTAAATAAATTTAAAAGTATCTATTTAAAATAAAAAAGCAGTGTAGAGATTTAGATATAGCAGCTATCTGGTGGATGGGTGGTAGGTTCCATAGTACAAGCTCTGCTAAGTTTGGAAACAGATAGGCGTGTGTAAAGCATATCCCTGGCGATTTATTATTAATATTAAAATAATTGTTTTTCCTTATGACATAACATTTCTTCACGCCCATTATTCGAAGTAGTAGGCGGATATCTCAGGCCCACGTTTATAGAAGATATACTTTTATTATAGCATATTATTAGTAGCAGTATACTACCGAAAAATTATGAGTTTACTTACAACAGGTGTGTTATAAGTCGTGAATACGAATTTGTACAAAATCTAAATATATTTAGTACAACATGATTTGCACACAATACCGCTGTAACGAAGCAACAACCTCGATAACCTTTCGCAACTAGGATTCGCATATCTAAGTAGTGAGGTACACAACATGAATTTGCAAAAAAATACGTTGCTAATACATTGTACGAAAATAGATATACATACCTTCTCCGCAGTTAAAATAATGCCAAACCAAATCCACATATTTTAGCCAGTGTCGATTTTATTATATAAGCTAGTAGAGCTTCCTCCTTTCGGTTACACTCCCTAAAATTGATATAAACAAGCCATATAAATGTGTGACAAACAGTAGTTTCATTTTAACCGAGAAAAAATAACAAATAGAGTCGCTTCCGAATTCCGGTATTCTGTTTTGTTAATTGGTGGCCGTTTAATTTGAACTTTTTGCTAACCTTTTTGAGTTAATTTAAATAAATAATTAAATGGTCACGATACACGCATTTATTACGCTTTACCTACACCACTAGTATTTATTTATTATGTATTGATCTTTAAGGAATAAAACGTTGCTGTATTTTATTAATTAAACTCAAAATAGACGGTAAACACAAGTTCTCGCCAAAAAAGCCATTTTATACATTAAAAGAAAAACAAAATAAACAATGAGGTTACATCAAAGAGGTTTTAGCAGTTCCAAATTCAAAATACCTACCATAGAAATTTCATACTCTTACTTTACTCTATTACTATTCATACCATACTTTTATCTCGCAACGCACCTTGCATAATTAAGGCTTAATACGCAGTATCTAGCCGTAAATTTGAATTGAGAGCAGTCCATGCATAGACATCTCTATAATCTATTTATCGATCTCAAATTCGAAGAGGTAATGACCACAAAACGGATCATGCACCTACTTTTGTTTTTTTTTTCCAATAGAGGTTTGGTACTTTCAATATCTCATTACATAATCAACATTATGTTTAATCCTTCCTCAAACGCACAGCTCAAGGATGGAATTCTCTCCCCTCGTCTGTGTTCCCAGAAACTTACAACTTGGGGCTCTTTAAGAAAACAGTGAATAGGCTACTAACGGGAAAGCGAGCTCCATCTTCGGCTTTATCTTCACTTACCATCAGGTGTGATTGAGGTCAATAGCAATCTTGTCAGAAAAAAAAATAAGGATGAATATACGCTTTCCATTCACGTTTTAATATTTGTTTTTTTTTGTCAACAGTTTAACCGAGCACTACCTTCACCAAGCCCTTGACACCCTAAACTCAGAGAACATAAGGCCAGAACAGATCCTATTGGACAAACTGAGGCCACTGGAGAGGCGGATACTACCTTTAGCTGCTGACATTCTACTGGCTGGAGTAGACCCTGTAAGTTATAAATATTATTCAGTAATACTGTACCTTACTCATACGGTTTCTACCAATTAGGAATAATTATGTTTAAGCCTGATTTTACAGCCAACAAAGCTATATCTTGCTTTCTTTGTTTGTTTGAAATAGGAGCAGTGTGTGTATAGACATATCTGAGGTTTATCCATCGATTGAGAAGTCAAACCTGAATCAAATATTTGAAAAGGCAATAGTAATGCTTAGACTGCTTTATAGAAATTACATTCTCCATACCTACCTCGATTGAGACCCTCTGCGAATGGTTCGCCTGTGGGGGTAAAGCCACAAGGACATTGTCTTCTGTGTCACCAGATCCTGAGCTTAGCCGAAAAAAATGTGACGAAGAAAATGGATCACAATCAATAGAAAAAAAGATGTTTCGTTTCTGTCACCCCACATTGCTCATATGAAAGTACACGGACAGAAACGTTTCTTACCTCATCGATTGTATATTCCTCTGAGACTCAAGTTAGGACAGGAGATCATCTAGTCCCCACAACTACGTAATAACACGTAATCTAAGAAATGGATGGGCTCTACTTTTTGTAAATTGAATTCTTTGATTTCCCAAGCGATGCACAAATCAAATGTCTCAAAATGTTAGAAAACTAAATGTTAATCCCGAGATAGTAATTTACAACTATGATTATTGTTGAGGGTAAATTTTAAAACATATCAAATCCATTTTAATATCTTCATTTTTACCATGACCGAACTGGTAAATAACCTAGACTCCGGTTTCCTTTGCGGCGACAAACCCCAAAATCCTTGGAAAGACTTGCAGAGTATTATTGTGCCAAATTAAAGGTTGAAGTTTCTAGCACATTCTTGTGTTGTTTTGATTTAAAATTAAGTCTGGCGATGTCCCATGTTTAGCCTTGTCTTCCCAACACGTAGCGCACCACATGTAGTCTACGTGACGCTGGAAAGTCGTGCACGGATACTACGATGTGGTGACATTCAGCTAACACTGTATTTCTCTACTGAGTTAAAGATTATATTAGGCGTAATGACTCTTAAAATATCCCTCAATTAAAATGTTAGGTCCAGTTACCTTATTTGGCTTTACACAAAATCGGCAGAACATTGGCAATCCCTGAAATATTTCTAATTCTTTAGAATACTGTGATCAGTTACCATCATTGTTAGCCCTCTGGCATTGAAATAATAATACAAAGCTTAAAGGAAGCGCTTGTTCCGTAAATACAGATGGGTCATTAGTAGTCTAATTTGAGATTCTCCAAAGAATCAAAAATAACCATTTCTGAACTTTTCTCCACAGCTAGCCCAAACAGCGCTAAGCATGTTCCACAACCTCTCTCTCCACGCTGCTCGGCAACAACGCGCCCACGACGAAGTCTCTTGGTCTGTGGCTGCCAAGGAAGCGGGAGCTGGCAGTCCAGAGCTGCCGTATGTGGCAGCGTGTGCCAGAGAGGCGATGAGGCTGCATCCTGCTACTGGGGGAGTTGTTAGACGGAGCAAAGAACCATTTGTGGTTGCTGGCTATGAAGTACCTGCTGGGGTGAGTTGATGTGTTAAACCTTAACTGCAACATTTAGATAACAGTTCTAATAAATCAGCCCCATTTCAATATTTATACTAATCAAAGCAGTTTGGACATTTTTCGTTTTTTAAACTAAGTTTCTCAACTTAGTTTTTTCAATTGGTTTCCTCCGAAAATTATTCAAAATCGTTCCTTAAACTTCTGCAGTTTGAACAGGTATTAAACCAACCCCCACTCTTTCCAGGTGGACATAGTCCTCGCTCACGGTGTAACCAGCAAATCTGAAAAGCAATGGGGTAGAGCTAATGCCTTCATCCCGGAACGCTGGTGCAGCGAAGGTTGGGAACCACTCAAAGCTTCCAGAGCCCATCCCCTGGCTTCTATGCCATTTGGAGAAACCTGTCCAGCCACTGGCATCGCTGGCAAGATGCTGGCATCTCTGGCAACTCGAGTCCTCGACAAATATAGGCTCGAATGGCATGGACCGTTGCCAAGCATCACCACGTCTGGTGTCAACAGAATTCAACCGCCTTATTATTTTGTGCTGCAAAATGCAGCATGAGTGTGATATTTATAAGTCAGTCGTTAGATTAAGTTTATCTTTATAAGATTGTCTAGTTTTAAGAAATTTGAGCTTTGTTTTGCATAGCCTTAAAGTATCTTTTATCAATAAAATATTAATTTAGTAGGTACGTGATTAATTTCTTAAAATTAATTGATGATGAAATTTTATAATTTTCGCCTTATCGAGGTATTATTGTGGAATGAAGATATTTATTTATTTGTCTTCATACAATTGCTTTTGTTTATTTAAAAAAATATATTTTTTAATAATATTTACGAAAGAAGCATGAATTAAAAAACAGCATTCAAACCACTTTGAGTACTTTTATTTGAAGCTAACACCTTCTAAAATGAATATACTATTTACGTATATTTTCGTTCTTCGGTAGATTGGAAAAATGTATAAATCGAAACCAGATTCTTTTGCTATCCTCATAAATCAAATGGACAGCAAAGAAAAAACTCATACAAACATATATTTGTTGTTTTGTCACCCGATACTCACTAACGGTTATCCATCGATCACTGGACAGCAATGTCGAAAAGGACTCCGCTCGTCAAATGAGTCTCAGTTAACAATACGCCAAACATTTTTGTTTGTTCATTGAACAACACGATCTCGTCCCTTTTTTCCGCAGGCTAAGCGCTAATTAAATCTAGGGTTCTTTGTCCTGCCCCCTTATTCAGCTAACACAAACTTCGTCGGCGAGCCACTTCACGGAGGCCTCGGAGAGCTTATCTCTCACGTGATTAGTAGTAGTAGCGTAGTAAGCGACAGAGACAGAGCACGGAGGCCGCGACGAAACATCCTCGAGTTAGTGTCATTTATCTTACAGAACCGAGCCCTTGTTTATGAACTCCAGGTTTTATTTTAGCCTTTGACATTACTGGGGCATTGACTTTATTTAAATAAATAGTCTCTTTATAAAACATCCATTTGCTTTTTTTTAAGTTTCCTACTAATCTGAATTGAATTTAATCGCATGTTTGGTTCCAATATGTATTAAGAAATCTATTACTTTTCCGACTTGTTGAAGTGGTCTATAACTTATTGATGGTTTGCGTATTTTTAAGAGTTACTGTCCAGTTTAAAACATATTCTTACGTAATTATCTTGGTTTCTGTGTTTTATAGATAAATACATAGGGCTGACAGTGAATTACGTAAGTCTAGTTTCCTCCCCTCACTTTCGATACACAGAGAGATTTTAGAGATTTAATAAAGATAAGTATGTACCTAATAACGATCCTATATGTTATTATTATTTTTGATATTTTTCTTTACTTTTTTAGATATATTTAAATGTATTTTTTATTTATTTATCATTTCGACAATATACATATCGACGGTTAAAAGGCGACTTGATTCAAGCGCCATTTTGAAAACTTTACAGGAGAGCTATTTGAAAATGTTAAGACACAAAAACAGATACTGCATCTTAACATCTTAACATTCCACAGCCAAGCTATGATTATTAAAACTAAATGCAAGCTTCAACGAATTTGTGTATGAGCCATCATCATAGTAGTATAATTCATTAAGAAAAATGTTACTTTCGTCAAAAATGGCGGTTGAGTCAAGTCGCCTTTAATATATTCCTTAAATTTAATAGCTCTAATTAAAACCACTAAGGTTTGCGCGTATTTGCACTTAATAAGAACGTAGTCTTCCAATTGTATATGGCATTATTATCATATAGCATGTTGTAATTGAGTATACTAACATATCGATTATCGTTCCATCACTAATTCATACTTAGACTTAAGTTTCTACAGATATTTTACAGACTCAATTTAAATAGTTTGCATAAAAAAAGAATGACGATCATTCTTCTTCTTAACTCAATCTGAAGTTAAAATTTTATTTAACATCTACATTATTTATCAAAATCTTCTCTGTCAATCAAACAGCGAATAATTTTTGAAATTTGGAGAACTATCATTAAAATAGTTTAAGATGGATAGATACGGTACTCAACTTTATCAATGGCAAATATCCTCACATTATAAGTTTTATGTTAAGATAGTTTCTGCCTCGTGGTTAACCCAAGTTTCCGAGGTATAAAAGTAACATATATGTTTATTTAGATCAAGGCACCGTTCCGTGGTTTCACCCGCGCTCCAGAAGAATCTTATGTCGGGATAAATAAGGATTAAAACATAGCCTATGTTACTTTTGAATAAAGTAGCTCTTTCATATTGAGTAATATTTGAGACTCCAGGAGTATAATGAACTCTTTAGCACCCTATCACCGGATCACCAGAAGACTTCATAGATAATATCTTATATATAAAATTCTCTTGTCACAATGTTAGTTACCATACTCCTCCGAAACGGCTTGACCGATTTTTATGAAATTTTATATGCATATTCAGTAGGTCTGAGAATCGGCTACTATCTATTTTTCATACCCGTAAGGCCCCTAAAATATTTATTTTTATTTTTTGGACAAATGTTTTTTATAATGTGGCATTGAAAAATACAACTTCAAATTTTCACCCTTCTACGATAGACCCCTGTTTTTAAATCGCGATTTTTTTATATTTTTATATAACGATGTATAGTTTATAATAAAGTAAATATGGCAAAACAACGTTTGCCGGGTCCGCTGGTAGATAATATATTATTCGGTATCTAACACTTTATATCAAACTTCGACCAAATCCCTAAGTAGGTATAGCAAGTCTCTCAATATAAAGATTGCATTCAGTTCATTCGTTTTGTAGGACACCGTAACATTCAATTTGCTTCTTAAAAAAGGCCATTTCATATTTTGTGTATGGCGAACCACAATCTTTTTCATCAAAAAACCTTTAATAGATAAAATTAATAAGCAAAAGCTAATCTTAAAACAAATTTTCATCCATGCGTTAGACCGTTTCCGAAATACCGATATTAAAAATAATTTATTAACCTTTTTATCTTATTAATAATAATAATAGAAGTATATCCACACCAGATGTTTAAGTAAATGGCGAAGTAACCCAAAACCTTTTCGAAACCGTAAGTTTGTCAACTAACGCTCCCACTTCACGTCTCGTGAGGGAAAATTGCTCGAGATGGGACATTAATTCCTCAATGTCACTCACTACGTAAATTACGCCTATCTGAGCGAGTAAGCGAAACGTAGGCACATGTTAAACATGTTTATTTCACTGACATTTCTATTATTAATAACATGTTTTGGTTTGGTTCAAGTTGGTAGCGTCTTACACATAGAATTTTAGACAGAAATTATCAGCCTGTTTTCAGTTAACTGTAAATAATATACAGGATATGCCTAGAGAATAAGAATTTCCCTTCAGGGGCTCGATTCTGTAAGGAAAATGACACTAACTCGAGGATGTTTCGTCACGGCCTTTTATGCTATATCTCTGTCGCTTACTACGCTAATACTACCAATCACGTGAGAGGTAAGCTCTCCAAGGCCTCCGTGAAGCGGCTTGCCGACGAAGTTTGTATTTGCTGAAGGGGGCTGCGTGGTCATCTGGTATGAACTAAAATGAAAATATTTTATTAAAATAGGCTTTACAAGTACTTATGAATGACTCTAATACCCACCCTCGGAAGGCTGTTGTAACTCAGAGGAGGCAGCAATACAATTATAATAATTTAACAATTACTCTATTCAAAACCAACATAGATTTATTACATACCTACTATTTATTTAGTCTCACTGACAATATTTATGTGTTATAGCGAATTGAATAAGTAAATAAAACAATATGAATTAAGTACTAATAGAAAACAACATTGAAAATATTATTGTTATCAATCACAAAATAGAGAAATGAAGTTTATTCACAGTTAAATTGACTACAATAGGACGACAATTGAACTGCTGAATATCTTCAGACTAAAATAACAACATACATAGACTCAGTATAGATACTTACAAACCGTAACCGAAACATAACTCTAGCATTACCAACGAAGCTTAAAAAAACATGCACACTCATTATTACGGGCATATAATAACAGAATTACTTTTGGAACTCCATCCAAGACCCTAAGTGTCCCTCCAAGTAGAAGGGTCTCAACAATGGGGCAGATAATGCCTCCATCAAACATCTCCAGACGAGTCGATCCAATTGAGTGACGTCATTTATCACAAAAACTGCGCTTAAAGTGACGAGGGATTCAAATGTGATTTGTAGCCGTCCAAAACGGGTGTGGGTAAGTGATATGGTGGGAAATTGTCAAATCACTGAGGATTTTCTTAAAAAGAACGAGATTAGTGTGAGAAAATTCGCATATTTGAAACCAGAGCTGAGTGCAATCGTCATTGGAAGCTTAAACTAAGCGCTTGGAATACATTTCATTCTAATCGGTATATGAGTGCACGCAAAAGTATAAAAAACCAGCGACTAAAAAGCTTAAGAGTAACGAAGATTCATTTGAATTTTTCGGAATTGCGTGACACATATTCGTGTAGTTTTATATAGTATTAACTATGTAAACGAGTGCGCTGGTATTTTTTACTAGAGACCTTCGACTCTGTGATATTGGATAAAGCAAATATTATGTAGGTATAATATGTACACGAGATTAAAATTCTTTGTTTAAAAATTATATCCATTAAGCGTAATTAATAATGCGTCGTAAAATAACTTTGGTGGAAAATGGGTCCCATCACTAAAACCTCTACATACCTCTTAATAACGGGATAATGGGCCTGAAAATATATATTCTTACTCTTGACAGGCCAGTTGGCTTGGTGGTTAACGCTCTGACTGCCAGACCGAAGGTCGCGGGTTCGATTCCCACCCAGGACAAACATTTGTGTGCATGAACATGTCTGTTTGTTCTGTGTCTGGGTGTAAACATCTATATAAGTATGTATTTAGAAAAAAAAAAAAGAAAAAGTAGTATATGTAGTATATCAGTTATCTGGTTTCCATAGTACAAGCTCTGCTTAGTTTGGGATCAGATGGCCGTGTGTAAAGAATGTCCCAGGATATTTATTATTATTTATTTATTTTGACTGGAGAGAAAAAAATGTTTAGTAACTTCACAAAGCCAATATATCAACGCCTGCGATGCCTCATTTATAAAGTCCTATAACTACATTTGTCAGCGGTCCAGTGCTGCAAAGCCTCGGCGTGCGGATCTCTCTTGATTGAATAGCTAGCACAGTGGATTGACTGCAGTAGTACCATCGACGAGCAGCTAGTATATTACACCCTAGAAGTGTTTTAATAATAATACGCTTTTGTTTTAATCGAATTAATTAATTAAGGTACAATACATTTTTCTGAAACTTTAATTTCGTATAGCAGCGTCTTTGTCTTCGTGCTTCTGTTAAATCACTATGGCTTCAGCTGGGTAACTGGCCTAGGTAGGTAGAAGCTCTGAGAAACTTTAATAGCAATGTCTGACAGTATCTTTATCAACTTCGCAATTTTTCAACTCTTCAAATTGCTTAGTTCCTAATGTAGAGTTGCTGAGTCGTTTGATAAGGCCATCACTTAGTCGGTTAAAGTTTCAAGCTTCTCGGTAGGAAACGGAAAGGCGATAACAAGAAGTTACAGAGTTGAGGCTGTAAATTATTAAGTTCAGGAAAATGTCGTCAGTGTTCGAACAAATGTAGAATTAAACTTGGACGGTATAATTTTGGAAGTGAGGCTTAAAAAGATTATGAGCAAGAATTTTGCTGAAATCTTTCGACAGGTTTCTGACATTTAATATCTCTATGATTCGCTTTCCCTATCCTTATTCAATTATACAACCTTCATCAGCGAGTCGGCGAATCGAGGCCTTAACAAGCGGATATTTCACGTGATCGCGTAGTTAGGGAAAGAGACTGAGCCTAAAGGCCGCGATGAAACATGCCCAAGCTAGTGTCACTTAACTAACAGAATCCCAGGAATACAAATTAGTGAAAGATCAAAATAATTAAACACCTGTATACCAATTTAAACTAAACGAATGTAGAAATTAAATAGTTTTTACACACAAAACACCCTGGTAACTTTATTTTCCGAATTATGGAGAGTTGGAGTACTAGTAGGTACTATAAAATTGTTTTTATCAGCCGTAGTTACACCACACTGTCTTACATCGCATTACTACTCCCTGCTAATACTATAAATGCGAATGTTCGTAAAAATGGATTTAGAGATGTTACTCTTTCACGAAAAATCTACCAATTGGATTTAAATTAGACTTGGCATAGACATAGATAGAGCCTTGAAATAACATATAGGATGCTTTTTTATCCCGGGGAAATGTAACATCCCTCGGGAACGTGGTTGAAACCGCGGGGAACAGCTAGTACCTCTATATATAAGCTACTGGCAATGTGTAGAATGACAGTACTATCAGTATTCCTAACCTTTCATTTATTTAAGCAAATTTTATAAAAGAAAAGAGTTCAATGACCTACCCAAAATCAAACCACACCCATAATATAAAATGTGTCAACGCCAATAGTTAGCTACTTCATATAATTAAAACAACAAATAGCCCTTCGCTTTGGTTGGTTGGTGGTAAGGTTGGACGGTTTCAACCTTAACGTTTTCAATCAAGAGTTTGCATTATATATGTAAAGCGAGTGAAGCTGTTGGCATCACGCTCAAATTGCTGAGATAAAAATACTCGGACTTTCGTTTCCATCCCGCAAACAGGGACCAATTTTTGTTTCACAAATCCCCTACGAGAGCGGGTCGTACAATTCGGCTGGTGGTCGTAAATACGCCTCTATCATTTGGTAGGTGATTCGTTTTATGAGTTGCTGTTGCCTACAGCCTGTAGGTATGTTGTTGATTGGAGTCGTCCCTTTGGGAAGGCTCTTGAGTGTTTTCAGGATCCGTATCTCTAGTGGACTGAGTATAAAATAGTGACGATTTTTCAACATGTCATACAGTTGATAAATAATTCATACTAACTATGAGTCCATTTAGTCTTTAATCTATACTCATACCAAGAGAAAAATTTGGAAATATTTTTTTGATCTACATAATATATTTAAAGCGATGATAGCTCAGTTGGTAGTGCGAATGCTATGACGAGAGTTGTGGGTTCGAAACCTACACACAGCTTAAGCTTTCGTTGAAGGAAAACATTGTGTAGAAACCATAGCACGCTGGCTGGCACTGGCAATCTCAAGTTGAAAATTTGTGACCAACCTGTCGGTGTGTTCCGACTGCTGGAGCTCGATTCTATAAGGTAAATGACACTAACCCGAGTATGTTTCGTGGCGGCCTCTATGCTCTGTCTCTGTCGCTTACTACGCTCATACTACTAATCACGTGAGAGGTAAGCTCTCCGAGGCCTCCGTGAAGCGACTCGCCGACGAAGTGTGTATTAGCTAAATAAGGGGGCGGGACTTGAGAGCCAACAACCTCTTACGCTTTGAGTTGCCCTTTGATGAGATTGCGGTCAAAAACGAGCCTGTACTAAAATTATATACTACTTAGGTTAATATTAAATTTTGTGACGTACCTAGCTTTAATTGTCCTATAAATATTTTGAAAGAATTAAAAGCGCAGCAAGTCATTCTAAAATGCTTATTTAATACATTATGTAAAATATTAATCTATTTTCCCTGAAAATTGTTAAATTATTTTTAACAGTTACTCATTTGGTCGTTGTTGATCCGCCATAACAATAAATATTTAAAATTTTGTTTTAATACTCACGATACTTTGATTTTTTTTTTAATCCAAGCTGTCGAACAAACCAAAGTTTGACCAAAACATTGCACCAACAATATTTGCACGATTCAAACGGGACGAAACAATTTCACTGGCGAAAAAACATTCCTGAACTTATTGGGCCCAAGGGTCGACGATTGACGGAATTTCATTTCATCTTCACTTCAAGAATTTGCAAATCGCCTTGTGTTTTTCTATACCTAAATCAAATTTACAGAAAAGTGATCTCTGAGGATTTATTTTTCCGACCAAAACAAATAAATGGAATAGTTTTAAATTGATTAAGTTCATTGTAATTAAGGTTAAATAACACACAAAATGGATTATAGTATGTATATTTTCATTTAATATAAAAATTATAGATATCCACTATAATATTTACATGTAAGTAAATGGCAAACAACTTGTCAAGGTTCAACATAGTAAGAAAGTCAAGATAACATTTAATATTATGAAAAATAAATGTGGAAGTATGGATAAACTCACTACAACATTATTAATTGAAGCGGTATATTTTTCTAAACAATAATACTGTCTAAAACGAACCCTTTCTAAACCGACGTCTGTTTCAACGACATATCTTTAGAGTCGAAAAATTATTTCAACAAGTAAATAAATCAACACTCTGGGACATTCACACACGGCGTACCAGAAACTTGACAATATGATATTAAATTCATATCTTTACATCCCACAGAAAAAGCAGACATGTTCATGTACGCAAATATTTGTGTAGAATTAAAACCCACGCCCCGTGAACTATTCAACTTTTGGGAAATCTACCCACCATAGCAACCTGTCTGTCAAATTAATTAATAATATTTAAGTTTAATTATATATGTCTAAGATACTAAAGAACGCGTAAGATGTTGGCACGATAGGAAGACAAAAGGATAAAAAATGAGGTAGGCGTCAAAATCTTCATTCCAGTATTTGAAAATCTCTATCGCATCTCTATTTATCTGAATTGGTTATAGGCAACTACAAAATGAAGTAATTTGTATAACATTTTGGAGCTGTACCATGAGACAGCAATAGATCTATTTCACAACGAATATTCGAAAGAAATTAGTTCCTGAAACGATCAAAGGAAACACCTCTTATTCATCACAGATTAGTTGTCGTATCTTTCACTCTTAGTGTTTAATGTCACTAACCGGCTATTCCAGGTGCTTTTAATTAAAAACAGCACTTTCTTTCGGTTGCTGGTTACACTAACACCATAACACACAACTTCTTTGACAAAAAAGTACTACATTTCTCCGCACATCGGTCATAAAGTCATTACTAAAATATTGGTGTGACTGAAACTAAAACGTTCAAAAGCTTATTCCAAAATTATACCTTGCTACATATTGATACTATGTATACATTACACATGTAATAAACTCCAGTTACTGTTACCGTTGCCCTACTTAATTCTGATATTTAATAATATTAACTTTTGTCGATGCCGGGAGGTAAAATAATTCAATTATTCAGTATAATGGAAGCGCCATTGTATCTACTTATTCACTTATTACTTAAATGTATATATATCTATACGTATAAACATTATATTGAAAACGACGAAGCTTTTTGCGTTATACATTAGTTACTACGAACGGGATGTAAAAAGAGATTTATATCGTTTTGGCAGACTTTTGCGTTTGAATGCATTTTTCAGTACCTCTACCATGAGTTGCTATCGAAACTTACTTTAGTCACTATCGATACAGTATTTCTCGATAGCTACTGTCAAATTTGTGACTCATGGTATCGAATTTCTATAGCAAAGGCTTAAAAACGTTACTTGCTAGTGTTTACATTTCCAAAAGTTTTTTAACTATCGACTCATACTATTGATTTTAGTTCTTTATGTGACCGCTAGTGGCGCTGTACACAGTTGCCATAGAAATATTTTACGCCGTCGCTAGCGAGTGCGTACGTTAAAAACTCATGGTAAAGGCACAGGATGCAGAAAGTTACTAGGTGCGAGGTAATTCAAAACAATACCTAAATGGTATTTATATAATATGCGCCAAACTTAGCCCAAGCTCGTCGTACAATGGCGTTGAAACAGACGTTACCTATCACAGACTAGATACACAACAAATTCAAAACCCATAGTATCTTCACAATTTTTTCAAACAAAACAAAAATTCCGCACCACATTTGTAAAAAACATATCGGTACGTATCTTAACGTTGTATACGAAAACAGTGCTATTTCAGAAACAATTCAATGCCAGGCCCCTTATTTTCAAACTCAAAATTTTTTTTTTTTATGTTTTGTTTTATCAACTTATTTTGAGTAATGCTCTTGGAATCGAAGTTGATGCCCATTTAATCTTTTGAACGCCATTTTCGTCTATACTCGACAGTAAATTAATTTAATGTTATTTTAGTTTTATATTAATCTTGTTTAATTAGATTTTTATCTCGTTATTTTTCTATTCTTATTTTACCTTTATCTACTTTTACTTGTGATTGAATTTTATTTGTATTTTAATTTATTTTTATTTCAATTGTAATTTTTGTCATTTTTAATACATAGGAAATAGTTAGTAATAGTTATTTGTGTATGTTGTGTTTGCCTGTAAGTGGATGTCCACCAAGCTTGCTCTTTTTATTTGAAATTTTGTATCTTCGTTTTTTTTTTGTTTATCATCTGTTGGCAACCCTAATAAATAAATAAGTAAACAGGTCTCAGAAAAATAGAAAATACACATATTAAATCATTACTTTTGTGTTTTATTGGTACAGATATTTATATCGATTTTCGGGCGCGGCATACAAAATTTCAAAAAATTCAAAACCATTTATTCAGTTTAGGCCATAGAACATAGAGAAGCCATTATGGCATGGCGTTCAAAAGATTAATTAAACCTTGCCAAGGACACGACTTTCTAGCGCCGAACCATCAGTCTATCAAGTACTCCGCTTCGAGAGTATTAAGTAGTGTAAGATTCCTTATACTAGTGATTCTTTTTATTTCCTTCTATTTCGATTCCTATTATTAGTTATAGTAGATAGCGATAAGTGTTCAAATTTATAATAATATAATAAAGGCCCCGGTTCGACTAGTGTTTACTGTAGGCCAAAATTAAGTAAATGTTCTTATTAACCGGCTCGGGTAAGTACTTAAACAACATATATATTGCATTTACGCAATACAAGAACTTCTGCACCAAATCAAGTTATATACATCACAGCAATATCCAGACACCCTAAGAATTTTAGTATTCAAAACAGCACTGTCATTGTATACTTTAATATGAGAGCGAATTAACATTTTTGATGTAACTAATATATCAATAGTAAATTCAAATAATATATATAAAGTGTATAAATGAATCGTTATAACATCCAATATGTCACATCAGAAAGGTTAATAACCCTCAACATATAAAATATAATCAGATCTAAAATAATCGTCTCATCTTGATTTAAAATTGCACATACGCTCACACAATACCTGCCATTACTTAACAATAAAACAAAACGAATTTATATTTCATGGTGTACTTAAAATGAAGCTTATTCGAAGTGTGGACACTAAATTAAAAAATAAAATTAAGACAACTTAAATGCGGTAGGTACCTACAGAGATTGTACATTTTTATTACAAAAAACCGCGCTCCGACATTACAAAAAACGTTGATATGTACAAGAGATTACTCTACATATTACCCTTATGTACTACTGCTAATTTACATCGAAAAATCGTGATTTCACTGTCTTTTTACACAACGCTCCGTGAAATGTTCTAAATTTTAGAACATAATTTATAATTTACGCTTCATAATTATTGCCAGACGTAATATTAAGTAGTTGTCAATTTTTATTTTAAGCTAAGCATACCAACACATTTAAAATGAGAAAGAATATAAAATTAACTGTAATTTTTTAAGGCTGACCGAGATACTACACGTTATATTAAATAAAGCTATGCAATCTATTGGCATTATCTTGAGTCCAATTGTGGTTTATTATGTTAATTTCTGCAACATATAATATATAAAACTACATAACAATATTGTATATTGAAAAACTCGTTTATATGATGTCGATAGCCACGTATATAAGTATAATAAATACAGACGCAGTCAAACCCCTGTTAAAGGTTACAATTGATATTTGATCCAAATTCTCTCGATCAATTCTTCATAAAAAAATATGTCAGAAATATTTGACTATTAACTTTGAACGTTAACGAGCATGCCTGGCACAACCCTACTCATAACCTTGTACGTATTATTTATTATACTTATGCACGCGTTCAGTGCTAGTGTAAATTTGCATGCCTCAATTCGTGTTTCTTCGGAAACTGACCGAATAAACACGAACCTAACGACTATATATGCTGTGATGTACGAGTATGTCACCTACTCACAAGGAGATTTCCACAATTACAATAAAGACTATAAAACAAGAAAACTGCATAGTGTATGTTCACACAGACTTACTAGGAGAGGTGGCCTTGTTTTGATAGCGTTTAAAATAGAGTTTTGGATCATTCAAATAACGTTAATTTTTACACTCAGCGCGTTAAGGCGGCTTTCAAACATTCCCAAATAAAAAAAAAACAGTCAAATGTTAAAATAAACCTTATTCCAATTATCCAAAACTCTATTTTAAACGTGATCAAAATCTGCTCTATCTCCGAGTTGGTCAGTGTGAATGTATATAAGGTTTAATTTTTTGACTCATACAGAAAGACATCCAAAACTACAAAAATAAACTCCATATCCTAGATGATAAGGTCTTTTAATATCAAATGAAGTCTATTATATCGAAATCATAACATAATCTGTGGTAAAAACATTAAGGATCCATTCTATCTTAGTGTACCTATTTAGTTTTCTTAATACATTTCGCTATTCACATTTTTACACACCTGTAGATTGACTTATGACAAGTTTCCACGCGTTATATTACATATTACACATTACATATTGCATACCAAACAGTATTTTGGGCCGCTGAGTATTCCAATAAGAATTATTGACTTCATTTAGTAATCTGAGATATTCATGTAATTATCAGTAACAGTACACTATCTAAGAAGGGATAAGAAGATTTTTGAGGGAACACCGGATAAGACAATGTCTTCAAGTATGACTTTGAAAAACATTATCAGTTTGAAGCTTCCATAAAACACGTGACGCTTGTTTATCTCGTTTTTGAGCACCTTATAAATCTATTATTATAAAACCTCCGCCCCATTAATGTGCACTTAATTGACACTTATTACAGTCACATGTTTTATTGATGCCCATAAACATGATTTTGTTGTCTTTATGCCCGATGCTGAAAAATTGATAGTTTCAGAAACTAATGTCAATGCCCCAAAAAACAATGCAATGGGAAATTGAACATCGCGCAACGTCACGGTATGCGCGGTGTTCTATTCTCCATACAAACCAGCTTTTTGGCGCACTCGATACGATGGCACTACGCTCGCGATAGATATTCGCGCTTAGGCCTCTGTTCTTACTCGACAAATACAGTATAATTCGTGTATTTATTAAATCAAAAAAA
Source organism: Habrosyne pyritoides (assembly GCA_907165245.1). NCBI lineage: Eukaryota > Metazoa > Arthropoda > Insecta > Lepidoptera > Drepanidae > Habrosyne > Habrosyne pyritoides. The sequence goes on from OU015597.1 coordinate 10,772,145, forward strand.
GTATGCCCCATACAAAAACTTCTTTAGACTCATTTATTCGATTATATATTACAGACTTTTGTGTAATAATTAAATAGAATTTTCATGTATTTCATTTTTATTTTTAAAAATAGATAGATCTTGTATTTATTAATTGATTTCTGGTGTCTTGGTTGCACACACGACCCTAAAATGTATGAAGACAAAGGAAGACATTAGGTTGATTGCTCTATGCTGCTGTAAACTCAACTACACATTAAACTCTAAATATAATATATACATTTGTATCACAACGCTTACAGTGCATTATTGGCAGTGAACATACGCATAGTTATTATGCTGCTTATTATTAAACAGTCAAAGTAAACTCTCAACACTCAATTGTTTCATTTTAGGTAAGAACAACTATTATTTTAATGGTCAGCATACAAATCATCTGTACACTGACCATTTAAACAACATAAAATTTTCTATGACATCTTAAACCTTACAATAATAACAATTTGTATGTAAATAGTAGTTTTGAATTAAAATTCATCCACATAATAAAATTATGATGATGATGATCATAATAAAATACCGTAATATCAAAGGTGTAAAATAGAAAAGTTTTGTTTCACACTTACACACACAGCTATCTCATTCTGCACCTTTAATTTTACCTTTTGTTTCTGGGATGAACCTTAGCACTATAGTAAGACACTGTTACAAAATTGATACAAAAACTTTTACAGAATTGTATAGCTTACTAAGCGACACGAGTTGATATAAAATACTTCCGCACCCAACAATCTGTGGGAAAACATAGCTCCAATCTTACACAACCTCGCAAAACCTAAAGGAATACTCAGCACCTGAATTCTACAACTAGCAGTATCATCCAACGGTCGAAACCAATGATCTATCTGTCACTTTCCATACTGAACATATCATGTTTTATATTATTCGTTTATATTTAATGACATTCGTAACATGAATTAAAACGATATAAATACACGGCTTCTGTACACCCGGTGAGACAGCCCGAGAACTACATGCTATCCTTTGCTATTTGCTATCAAAATATAAGGACGGAAATAGTGCCTAGAAATGTCTCACCGAACGTGTTACGAACAGGCGGCGTTACATGCTATCTTCAGTATAAAACCTTTTGACCGCCAAACTTAAGTTGTGCACAAAGTCATTGATAACTTACATGCCTAGGATTTTCATCGGTCATACTTGACTCGATTGCCGTGGCAGCCGTAAGGTAACTATGGTCGACCATCCCGCTCACCTGCTCGGTGTACAAGAGAGACGGATAATCGTTTCCTCCCTTACAGGTTATAAACACTTGTCCCAAGCGATGGCCGGTTCGCTTGGTTTCCGCTTGGCTCAGTCGAGCTGCTGCACTTGTACGACAGACGTGGGCTGCGGGAGGGAGATCTCGTACTTGATGAGGCCGGTCCCGCGGCCCGCTGATAGTACTAGACCACCTACCTCCTTGACGTCACCACTGTCAACAATAAATAACAAATATTATAACGGCGAAAGTGTATATTTTTGGAACTTTTGGCATGCACGTTATTTCTAGTGAAAATATATGATCTCTTGAAAATGTGCTGAGTGTCTTGGTATATCTTTCTCGTGTTGACATCATGATGGAGCAAAGGATCGACTTTATTTAGGCCTCGTTTAAATCTACGAAAACCGACTGAAATTTAAATACAGTCGTGTCAGGATCGAAGCAAATAGAAACCTTTGGTTTCTGTCCACGCCAATGGAAGACTGGCGTCTAGATATGGATAGTATTTGTTAGCAGCTTCATTGTAATAGTAGGTTGATCATATAATTCTGGCGCATCCGCCAATCGTACGGTAATGGAAGATGATTGTATCTGCTCTCTTCCTTGACTCGGAAACATAGAATATTGGGCGATTAATAAAAAACACGGACCAGTTAGCTTGCTGGTTAGAGACACTGATTGCCCAACCACAGGTTTTATTGTCATACATGTTTTTTTTACGTATGTTTGTTCCGGGTTCAGGTATTTAAATAAGTATGTACGTACGTATTTAGAAAAAGAAACTTCTACTAATCTTATATTTATTTGTATTAATTGGAAGTAGTAGTATCTAGGCTTTTGGGGCAGAGTTCGCCCGGAGAAATACTACCGGCGACACCCCTGGTGTTGCAAATGTTCATAGGCGGCAGTGACCATTTACCATCAGGTGGACTACTCTGCCTGTTCTATGATGCTGATAAAGCTAATCATAATGGCATAAGATACATTTTTCTTTAACACCCTTAGGTGTTAATCAAGCCTATCAAAACATAGAAACACTGTTCTGCCTGTTCAACGATGCTGACATACCTTATCATAACGTCACAGGGTACATTTTTCTTTGACACCTTAGGTTTCAAACGGGTGTATTAGATATAGAATGTACCTAGTAGTGTGGTGCCTGGCGTGCTTGGCCTGCGCCTGTATGTGGTGCTGCAGGTGCTTGTCGCGCCCCACGATGTGCAGCTGCGGCGTCACCAGGCGCCGCCCGCCCACCGTGCCCACCACGATCTGGTTGCCGATCACTTGCCCCGACCGGTTGGTTACCTGGAGGTACACATTGACTGTTAGCCTTGGTACGATGGTGAGGGAAAGCAGCGACGAAAATAAGCAATAACGGCACTTTCGGCACCTCAAGTGCTCTTCGATGGGAATCATTCAGCTACATTAAAAAAAATTACGAATTATAGCTTTTTTTTACTTAGTGGACTACCCGGATTTCACATATTTTTTTAAATATATATTGGTCCTTCGAGCTGGACGTTAACCACCATCCAATGGATCTGACAGAAGTAAAGACTATATGACCTTACCTAGCGTATAACCTTTTCCAATCATTCGCACTTTACACCTTGCATCAAATGCATTACCAATTGGTAATTTACAAATGGAATTTTACTTTTAATGTTGGTAAAATTCTGCCAAATCTCTTGCAATATATAAAGTACCTGATGGTCGATCACACCTTTGGAGAATGTTACAGATACCTGACCCAAAAAATAAACCTTTGAAGAAGCCTTTCAACTCACCACTTGTATATGCGTGGGTTGCTGATGCTCCTGCTCCATATCCAAGCTATTCTGATGCTGCACCTGCTGTTGATGCTGTTGCTGCTGCTGCTGCTGTACCTGCTGCGCCACCTGTTGCGCGACTTGCTGCGCCACTTGTTGCGCCGCTTGCTGTTGCGTTTGTTGCTGGACTTGTTGGACCTGCTGGTTCTGCGAATGTTTGAACTGGATTTTACCGCACTTGATTCCATTTGGGGATTTAGTGGTTAGATACCCCAACTGTTGTGAGCATGAAAAAGTCTGTTTATTCTGTGTCTGGGTTATTTGAAAAAGGTAGAATAAGTATTAGTTAGGTTTCCATAGTACAAGCTCAACATAGTTTGGGATCAAATGGTCATGTGTAAAGAATGTCCCAGGGTATTTTTATTCACTATATATTTATTTTTTTGTTAGATTGATTTAGATAGAATATTTGTTAACATTAATAAATAAGCAATCTCTAACTTCAGACACAATTTGATCATGGTTTAAAATCTTGAACGGTTCAAGCACTGGACTTGTTAGATAAATTTGGATAAAGACAAAATGTTCAACCATATAATGGAATCTACCGTAAAGCATTATATAACTAATTTTAATTTGAATTTTGATGTCCGTCTAGCTAATTCTTATTAATATTTAAGCCAATTTTATTTATAATTTTGATGTCCCTCTAGCTAATTCTTACTAATATTTAAGCCAATTTTATTTATAATTTTTGTATGACCTTCTATAGCTTTTAGAAGCTACCCTTAAATTAATAAATTACAAACAAATTATATTTAACTTGGGCACAAGAAAGTGCTCCTAACCCTAAATGAGATTTACCTCAAACAAAACAACAAACTCTTCCTCTTTATAGGTGTCCTTTTCCTGCTTGTAGGTGCGGGTGGTGACGCTGCGGCCGGGCAGGTCCATGTGCTGGCGCTGGTGCAGCATGAGGTGGTTCTTCTGGAAGAAGGCCTTGCCGCACTGGTCGCACACGTGCGTGCGCAGCGTGCAGCTGCCGTCCGGGTGCCTGCCGAGTGCAGAGTGCCGAGTGCCGAGTCAGCGCCTTATTGTAATACCACTGCAGCTCATTTGAGTGTAACAATAAGGGTGCAGATAAGAAACACTGATTTGCAATTTTTTTTTATCGCAATCTACTTTGACAACATATTTCCTATGTTGTAGTGAAAACCTACATGCCAAACCTATGTACAACCTCCACGGGTGAATAACGACCGCGTATATTGCTCTTGTATAGCCTCTTAAAGTAATTTATGTTATACTATTTTTCGGCCCCGCGTTCTCAAGCTAAAGAATCTTATGTGATATCCAGAATCCATATTCAGTGTGTTGGATGATATTATCATCCAAATCCGTTCAGTCATTGCGTGATTGACTCAAAAACAAATATCCATTTATTTTCATTACATTTATTTGTCTTTCTTGCGTTTGTCCCGATGAGCAGCTCTATACGGAAATATAATTTGCAGAAAAAATAATAGTTCATTATGGTACAAGTGTGTAATGTTGGTGAATACCGCTGAGGCGCCATTGAGGTCTTAAGAGAACCACACACTTCTGAAGAAAATAATACTAAAAATCATTTTCAACAGTGAAAACAAGCTATGAAAAATTTTTCGCAATGGCGGGAAAAAATTATCAGTTTTCCTATGCGCACGCATCTAACAATGGTGATCGACTATAGACTAAAATAATGAGGATACTTTTTTTTTTGGCCTTTCGCGGATAGCGTTTAAGCCACGAACAAAATGAGGAATTCAAAGTTTTCTTTATTACAGAGAAAACATAAGTTATATTTGAGTGAAAGTTTTATTTATTAAAAACGTACAAGTTGAAATTATCTATTTAAATACGAAGTTGCATGAAACGAGCAAGCAATAGGTAGGTACATTAATGTATTTTTACTATTGACCACGATAAATTAGTATTTTTTGTATCGAAACTTTTTAAGAAAAAAGCAACTCAACCAATAAAATAAAATAAAAACTAAAATAATAGCAATGAAAAAGTCACAGTTTGATTACAGGTATCATTATGTGCCTAATTACGGTGAAATTAGAGCCATTTTATGAGTAAGTGTGTTGAAAAAATACTTATTCACTGTTACTAAAATTAACGGAGTAGTGTTTGTTTAAAACTTTATAATTGATTATAGTTACGATCTTACCGCCTTTGATGCGCTAATAAACCGTGTTTAGCTGCGAAACCTTTGCCGCAGTCGCCACAGAAGTGAATCTTCGGCCGCGGCGGCGTTGCGTGGTGATTCTAAAATAGAAAAACATACATAAACGAAAACTCAACTGTAACTTATATGTATTAACACATTTTCCATATTGACATATATTTTTTTAGGAATTAATATATATAATAAGCGTAATGTTCAATAACTGGTGCAGGGTTGCAGCGATATATATAATTTTCATATATATCATAATTGTATAGAAGCTTCCAATATTAACTCTTGGACCGTGGTCCCCAATCGCTAACTGATCACCTACCCTTTTTATTACCACATGAGCCGACAAAGAAGCAGGCCACCTGATGTTAAGTTGTCATCACCACCTATGAACATTTGCAACACAAGGGTCATCGCCAATCTGTTCCTATTCCTGAGACGTGAAGTTGTTAAGTCTCATGTGCCTGTAATTTCATCGGCCCCCTTACCTTACTAATCGATACACAGTAATAAAAGTGCACTACTGCTTCAGGCGGAGGATCTTCCCTATTATACGCAAAAATAAGGACCCATTAATGATTCGCATTTAAAAACGAAACATATACAAGTGACAATATATAGTGAGCATATACGAGTACACAGTACAGCTTATATACTGCAGTTGTAGAAATATCAAAAAAAAAAATTATAATGCAAATCTTTACTTACTGTTGCTATTACTTGTGTATGTACAACATTACTGGGATTTGACGTTATTATTTGAATAGGTTGATCTGAAACAATAAATGGATATAAACCTATTGAGTAGTACAGATATCTAGAATAGAAAAGAGGTCTTATTGTGAGGTTGAAAATACAAACATAAATTTTTTCACATGTGATATTCGCAAATTCTTTTTATGACAAACATTTTTTTATGGTTTTTTCATAGTTTTGAACTAACTTTTCAAAACATCAAGGTGTGCTCTACACATTAATGATTTGTGTTGAGTATGTAAGATTGTGGTTTGGGCTGGTGTGTAGTGGTGTTTGCTGGCGTGTGATGTATGGTGTAAGCTTGTGTGCATAGGTGTGTGATGTGTGGTGGTGTGTGGTGCAAGCTAGTGTGTGTAGGTGTGTGATGTGTGCTGGTGTGTGGTGTGGGTAGGTGTGTGATGTGTGGTGGTGTGCGTAGGTGTGCCATGTGTACTGGTGTATGGTGTGGTGTAAGCTTGTGTGTACGTACTGTGCGCGTTGTGCACGAGGCCGGGCTGCAGCGCGGCGGTGAGCGCGCACAGGTCCGTGACGCACGTGCGGTCGCCCGCGTGCAGCCGCACGTGCAGCGACAGCGCCTCCTGCCACAACACACATTACGATAAAAACACATTAGAACAACACTCCAATATGATAATGTATGTACATCAAAAAATGTTTGCGTTCACTTTGTAAAATTATAAGTAAAAAAAAAAATCTCAAATGGTACGTTTTAATACAGGATGGGATGAATAACATAATTTTTTTATACATTTTATCATGAACATAAAATATCATATCACATTTTCCAAGTTACCAAAGTTTTTTTGCTGTCAGCAGGAAGTCAGATGTTACAGAAACATCACAATTATCTTATCGCAATACTAACCTTAGTATTAAAGCAGGAACCACATTCAGGACACGCGTAACCGGGCGTCGCCTTTTCCGTCACTATCTGCCCATCGGCGCCGATAACCTATATGAAAACGTATGGTTTAGTCTATTACTAGTTTGTATTGCAAGTTGAAGTTTACCCATACAAGTTCGACTGAATATGTAAGCTCCACAAAACTTCGAACCTGGTCCTGCTCTAATACAACAACATGCTTTGTAAGCTGAGATTTTGTATTAGGTGTGTAATTAAATTGCTACAACGTGAGTACACAATATTCAACAAAACCTCATAATTGTTTTTTTACTTTAGTATGAATTATAACACAGTATATATAAGGTGGCGTTCCTTCAATTAGAGGAGACCACAACATGCAATGATTTAAGCAGGAGAACAGTTACTAAAATAAAATCAAATAGAAAAATATTAAATCAAATTAAATTTACCTGCACAATTTGTGGCTTAAATTCATCTTGTTTTATAACAGTAGATTGCTGCTGCTGCTGTTGTTGTTGTTGTTGTTGTTGCTGCTGCTGCTGTTGTTGTTGTTGCTGCTGCTGTTGTTGTTGTTGTTGTTGCTGCTGTTGTTGTTGCTGCTGCTGTTGTTGTTGCTGCTGCTGTTGTTGTTGTTGCTGTTGTTGCTGTGCTTGCTGTTGTTGCGTCTGTTGCTGTGTCTGCGCCTGAGGCAGGCAGTGTCGCGTCAGTTTGCAGTGCTGCTGCAAATCCGTCTTACATTTGAACGCCTCGCCGCATTCTAAACACGCAACGACTCCTTCACCTGTGTGTACCCTGGAAGAAGAGGTACATATATTATTCATGTATCATTATTATTCAGTAGAATAAAATCCTCCTCATGTCCCATGCTTTTAAGTCAAATGACAAACTCTTTTAATTCACAATTTCTCTTAAGCAATGTTATTTTGTAAGAATTTATTTTTGACGAAATTGTGGGTGAAGACAATGCCAAAAATGTATCGCTATATTTCCAATCGCTAATATTGATATCATTGATTTTATTAAAACACAAATATTTCATACGATATGGTTATACATTGGTTATTTCCAACCCGAATGTTGCGTAATGAATAGTATAGCGTATAGTGTAGCATTAAGTGTAGTTATTAGTGTTGTGTCTAGCGTAGGACAAAGTGTGGTGCATGATGTAGTGTCTAGAGTAGTGTATGGTGTAGTATGTAGTGTCTAATGTATTATATATTGTAGTGCAGCGGTTAGTGTAGTGAATAGTGTAGTGTCTGGAGTAGAGCTAAGTGTAGTGTTTGGTGTAGTAACTATCTATTGCAGTGTAGTATGAAGTGTAGTGTGTAGTGTGTAGTGTGTAGTGTGTAGTGTGTAGTGTGTAGTGTGTAGTGTGTAGTGTGTAGTGTGTAGTGTGTAGTGTGTAGTGTGTAGTGTGTAGTGTGTAGTGTGTAGTGTGTAGTGTGTAGTGTGTAGTGTGTAGTGTGTAGTGTATAGTGTGTAGTGTGTAGTGTTTAGTGTGTAGTGTGTAGTGTGTAGTGTGTAGTGTAGTAGTAAAGTAGTGCGCGTGCACGCGACTGTGATTGACGAGCTGGAACTGGCGCGTGTGGTGTGTGGTGTGTACATACTTCATGTGCGCGACGAGCGTGCGCTTCTGCAGGAACTCCTTGCCGCACACGGGGCAGGCGTGCGGCACGCGGCCGTGCACGCGGCCGTGGTTGACGAGCTGGAACTTGCGCGCGAACGCCGCCCCGCAGTCCGCACACGCGAACGGGGTCAGCGAACCGTGGAACCGGCTGTGCATCACCAGGTGCTCCTGCACGACACACAAACACACCGACATATATCTGGCCCCTCTTGCAAAGTACCCAGGCCCCGGCAATCCATAAAGCCCCCTAGTTCCAGCCATACCACTACTCGATATTACAGATGGCTAGAGCCCACAATCAGTAGTTGTGTACCTTCTGCGCGAAGCTCTCCCCGCAGTCGCTGCACACGTAGGGCCGCTCGCCCGCGTGGTACTTGCCGTGCGTGACGAGGTGCCGCTTGAGCGGGAACCCGCGCCCGCACTCGCCGCACACGAACGGACGGTCGCGACTGTGCACCTGACATACATACATACATAAACATATCAATAATTCGCATAAAAAACAATGTTAGCCGAAGATTTGATAAAAAATAATTCCAATTAGGGATGCTCAAGATATCTTAAATCGATTAAACTTTATGAGATAGTGGCGCCACAGTGGCGCTAGCGGTATTATTGGTTAGATATGGGACCAGTGTAACTAAATAATAGTATCCACAAAAATAAGAAACACTTTGAATAAACTTATGTTTCAACTTCGACCTATAGTAACATATTGTAACAACTCTTGTGTTTTATCCCGAAAAATCACGCAGTGGGGAATGGAAGGTTCCTTTCAACAAATAATTAAATGTGACATCAAACGGAGCCACTGCACAACACTTCCCCTTAAAACTAAAACTCACCCTAGAATGCGTAACAAGATGGTGCTTCAGCGTGAAGGCCATCTTACACTCATGACACCTGTAGGGCCGCTCGGCTGAATGCAACAACAGGTGCGTATTCAGACAGTGCTTCCTCGCGAACGCCTTGCCGCAGTGCGCGCACACATGGGGCCTTTCACCTATAATATAATCGGTTGGTTACCCTCGAATGCGTCAGGAGATGGTGTTTGAGTGTGAAGGACTTCTTGCACAGGTGGCACTGGAACGGACGGTTGGTACTGTGCAGTAACAGGTGAGTGTTGAGACAGTGCTTGTGCGCGAACGACTTGCCGCAGTGCACGCACACGTGCGGCCGCTCACCTGAAATAAGAGCGGACCGCCTCGTCACGTGCACCGGGCCAATGTTCCTATCTCATCAATAACAGACTCCAAAAATGGAGCAAGTTATCAATTCTAGAATCTAGATATATTTTTAATTCTTTTCTACAATTTTATTTAATATCTAGAACTTTACGACTGCCAATCAACGTACAATCAAAACTAATCCAAATTTACTGCACAGTACAAAACTAGGACATCGATACATTTTATATGGGAACACAGTACACCATATTAAATCCTTAACTAATATACCGACAATGTACTTTCAAAAACCGCGTCACACTGTTGTTTATTATTTTCTTTCCGTACATTCAGATTGGTCTATCATATTATGATAATAGACAAATGTTTTCCTGAAAACGTTGCACTCCTCCTTACAATTGATAAATGCTTCCAGCACATTCCAGCTACTTTCTCGTGGTCATAATTCTTCATTGAAGGACAAGGCACAATTGTAGTACCTACATACCTTCCAAACTACATTCCTCGAGCTGAAAATCTGTCACCAAGCATCTACTGGTGTTCCTCGCCACATTTGCTACATTTGAATCCAGTGGAATCTAGGTTAGTGTTTATCACCATCGGATAAACACTTACCAAAGTTATAATTTGGACTTACCAGAGAAACATACATCAATCTCTGTTTCTTGCTGGAATAAAACTCATTCCAGTCTAATAACAACTATCACTTCTGATCATAGACTGTTACATCACAAATCTGCTAAGCTTTAAAACTATTTCTATTACTTTGAAAAGGTTTAGGTTACACCACAATCTTACCACGAAAAGTGGTAATGTGGCCGAAGGTGGTAAGCACACTAAGCCTAAAAGGGAACTGGACCTGTAATTCAACTACCGCTCGCAACACCATCACACATGTCGTTATCAACAAATTCTCTCATTGGTGGAAACTGTGGCTAGATCTATGAACACGCATACAATCCATCACCGCCCGCACCACAGTGATGTGGCGACCTCTTTGAACGAATAGAGACGCGAGAATCCTACATCGCGATATTGAGATTCTCTCAGGATTTGATATATATACAAGCATCCAACACCAACAGTTGGACCGCGGTCCCCAGGCATGATCACCTTGTCTGGCGGAAGATCTTCCCATAGGAGTCTCGCAGAAACCGACAACTGACTAGACCGCATTCAGTACCATTTTATTGTATATAGCTGCCGGAACACACAGGCAGGAGCTTGGAAACAGATTTTAACTTAAGGGTGGTGGCCAGCTGTAGCATTCAACAACCCACGTATGTAGCCCATTATGTTAGCCCAAGTATTACGTAAGAAGAATTTGTCATGTTTAACCCCTTTGTTAGCAAAGCTCTTACGTAAGCCTTAGTATAATATTTCAATGCCGAAAATTTTTGGTATAATTTTCAAAAAGTGGCAAAAGTCGATCAACAGTAAATAAAAAGCTATTGGTGACATAATGGTCCGCCATATATTTTCCGCCCGATATATCATCAAAAATAAGGAATGCAAATAAGGGCATTGGAGGGGCCACTGCCCTTAGTTGTTTATGTAATACTTAAACGACCCTTATTCAGGGATATGTATTTATTACCTATTAATATCTAAAAAATTATTAGCAGATGCACATACCTGTGTGCACCCTCGCATGCGTAGTGAGATGGTGTTTAAGCAAGAAGGACTTGCCACACTCATCGCAAGAATACGGCCTCTCTTTAACGACGGCAGGCGGTGCTGTTGTCATCACAGTGTTTGTGTTGAGGAGCTCCGTCTGCGAATACACCGTCTAACACACAATTATGATGTTATTCCTTTGGTTTTATTGTCCTACAAACTATGCCCCGCGGTTTCACACGCGTTCCCGAGTAGTAGGGGAGCCCAAGCGGGGATTTCGGGATTTACTAAAGCGCGGCAGATTAATATACAGGGGGATACCTTGTACCCGATTAAGTACCTCCACAAAACATGAGGCCCATATATAAGGCCGCCCGTGGAGGATACAGGATCGGATTAGTAAAAAAAAATTGACCATCAGAAATTCTCGAGCGCGTCAGATTAAGGTAGGGTGAGTTAATTACATCCTAAAAAGTGTATATTCCACTAATCTGACAATTTGAGAGTGACGTAAAGAAACGTTAGGGCAGCAAAGTTGTAAAAAAAACGTCATCTCGACATTCTCGAGCGTAGCAAATTTTTTTTTTATTTTGAAGGAAATAATTCAAGAATAATGAAAAATATATAATCTGACGATTTCCGCAAGCCGAAATAACAAAAATTCGTCGATAAAGTTAAATGCGTGCAGCTGCGTGATGCCTACATTTCCTTCTCCGCGTTTCTATTCCTCTCTCAGTCTTTCTCTATCTATTACTCTCTCACTCCGTCCCCACTCTGGTTTCTGCTGCCATGACGCCATCACAGCTGATCATAAAGACTCGTTCGTGGCATACAGTATGTGCGCATGTAACGTGTTTCCAACGTTTTGGCTTTTTTTGCTATTTTAATATTATTGGTGTGAATGAAAGTTTATAAATATTTAATATGAGTGATATTAATTTAAAATGTGTATTTTGTGGTGAAAGTACCTTACAAAAACAATTAAATTTACAGTAGAAACATTAAAAAAATGTGTAAATATTTCGGAATATCGTCGGAGCAAGCCGGTTATCCGAAAGTCTCGAGGAACATATGATAACCTCGAATTGTCGATGGAGCTTGAAAAACCACGTCTATCGCCACCAAGCTGGTCAAAATCGGTTGATTCGTTCGAGAGATATCGTGAACGAAAGAAACCCGAAAAAGTGTTTTTTCGGGATTACTCCGAAATTTGTGGTTCGATCAATTAAAATGGCTAACCGCGTGAAAATTGGTTGATCCATTCAAAAGTTATTGCGGTTTGAAAATTCCAAAAATAGTGTTCTATGAAACTTCTATCAGACTTTCGAGCTGGGAGAGAAAATCAAATGCATAGAAGTATTATTTCTTTGAACTCAGCGAGCTCAAAATATCACATAAATTATATTTTGAGCTCAAAAATGTCATAGGTACAATTTTAAGCGCCCAGGAATGGAATTAGCGGGAAGTAACGATCAGATTAACATACATACATTATTACAAATACGTAGGGCATTGATGCTATCAATATCTGACGTGCTCGAGGATGTCCATGCAACAGTTTTTTTTTACATATTTAAAAATTTATAGCCGCTTCCCCCACCCATGTAAAGGTATATATCATTTAACATTTTTTTCTTGTTATCATCTAAGCTTTGCAACCCAATAGGTCTCTACGACGCTCGAGTAAATCCCCATTTAGCATCGTGGGCTCCCCTACTAGAGGGATGTTCCATTTTCCCAGGATAAAAAGTAAGATAATATGTGTTAATCCATCTAGTCGTTTTTGCATGAAAGAGTAACATCCACATATAAAAATTTTCGCATTTATAATATTTGTCGAGTTAGTATGACTAATGTCGCCTTGGTGATTGAGCGAGTCTACAATGCTCAAGTATCTAGCATGGGGTGTTGGGTTCGATTCCTAGATCCAGCAAGACATTGCCGGCAAGTAGTATGGCAATTAGCGTTTGTTAGAAATGATTACCCCGGAATTGGGTATGTGCCCGAAGGACGGCGTCATTGCTGACTTTGAACATCTTCAGTAGTATAAATGTTGGTCTTGATAACTTCCACTTTCTAGATTATAGATGCGGAGATTTTTTTTTTATGCCTAGATGCTATTCTGATGCCTAAAAAGGAATACTAGTAGCTTTTATTTTTTTTGTAATGATTTAAATGCTGCATTCAAATATTATATGCAAAATTGATCTTATATAACATTCTAGCATACCATTTTAGTCAATAGTTTTAGTTTTTACTTTTGTTCACAAGTTGGATTCTGAAAGTCTTGATTGACAATTTGTAAGTATCAAATATATAGTAATCTTAAAATTGGCATACTTTTGGTGAATTATTAGTTGTGCCAGGCTCTTGCTTTGTATGTAACAAATGATGCTGGTGCACCGTAGTTGTCTGTAGTGGATCAGTTTGAGGTTGTTGCGTATTCGCCTCAGTTAATGCCTTTAAGCTGCCATTTAGTAGACTATGATTCAACTGTGAGGCATCGATCACTGGTGTGGCGATGCCTTGTGCCTGGAGAGCGCGTTTCATAAGTATCTCGTTACATTCTTCCGCAGTAAGTTGGATTGGACCCAGAGGCGTCATGAACGGTTTTGATGCTAGGTTCGTTGCTGGAACAAGAAAATGTCATGAGAAAACTTGTTACTTCGAAATTCTTCGTTTACAAAAGCTTATTTTTTACTTGTTACCAAGAATCAGTGGGATCACTGAATAACCGATAATCGTAAACATTCGACTATCCGACCGTTATTTACGCGGTTCACTAGCGGCGAAAATTAATATGCAATCCCGATCGAAAATCCATGGATTGATGAATCTTTTGACAGTAATTTTAATACACGTAATGTCAAAATTCTACTTCAATCTTGCGATTTTAGATCGGGATTGCATATTAATTTTCGCCGTAAGTCATCAACGCTCTAATATGTTCTAACAGCTAAAAAATTCATACAAAAACGATTGCTTTGTGATATGCAACACACAATTAACAATTGAATGAATAACTTTATTTCTAAACCAATAAGGTAAATCTTTTTTTTACATTATTAGCTGTCAAAACGAGCCTATTAAATTATTGGCGGAGTTCAGAGACTGTAAAAATATGTTAAAAATAGCTCTCATTTGCATGAAGCACCAGAGGCCCAGAGACACGTAATTCGATTTGAGTGGTGGGCGGCGAATCGTGCTAAATTTCCTATCTAGTCTCGATTTGCCGCTCGTCCGATATTAATTTAGGTATGTCGCAGGCAGCAGCACGATTATTTAATGCTGCCTGCTAAGAAACAGCCTAGGCAGTTGACAAAACTGCATCTAATTAGAAACGGCGTGGTTGAAAATCACAATGACTGTAACTGCATTCTATTTGGTGAAATTTCTTTGCAGCTTCATGTCACCATGGTATGGATTTGATATAGGAATATAAAAATTCAATATTTATATCAATATCACATGTTATTTACATTTTTCTCTTTCCATTTACAAATACATGCTAATTATGCAGCACCATGATTGTTGTTTTACTTAACAGAACATGAAAAAAACAATAGGTTTGGTGTTTACTCTGGCTGAATATTGTTGATGATAAGTTGATGTTTTTCTGTTTTAAAAAAGCCTAATGCTATTCATTATTGGGCTTATTTTACATTGCCCTTTGAAATACACACAGCAGTTCCGTGTTGAAATAGAGAGTATTTTTTCTTGTAGCAGATATGAAACTATGATGCAAAATTAATCAATTTAATAGAAACTCATATCACTCTCTTATATTATAATTCTTATTTCAATAATTCTCTAATATCTTTGTAATTTCCAACAAGTTTATTTGTTTTGTCATACCTCATCCATAATCTGTTATAGAATTATAGAAAACAAAACACAAAAAAAATTTACAATTAATAGTAAAAAGTGATGAGGTCCTTGCAATTTACACTTCCATCCAGTTTTCTTATTACATACCACATCTTCCAAACAAAATAATCTAAAATTTACCCATAAATATACTCACTATGTATAGTTGCTGTTTGATTTTGTTGTGAGACCCTATTTAATGTATGTGCTGGTGCTTCATTCAATACAAACATAGCTCTCCGTGTTACCGGTGTACCAGTTGTGACGACTCTTGTAACTTGAGCTCCTGAATTTGAAACAGCTACTGCTACTGTCCCCACTTTCTCTTGAACTTGAGGAGTCTTATGGGACATAACAGTCAATGTTGTTTCTGGGGAAACCTAGAAAGAGGTTATTGTTAGAAAATTATATTAGATATTCCTTTTGATTGTCATGTAATTTCAGATTTGAAGCATACTTATATGAAAGTGGTTGGCCAATGACTGTTTGCCAGGAACAGATTATATTAAATTTACTCTAAGGGTTGCTCTTGATTCTGAAAACACAATATTAAGTCTATTATCCATGGAAAGGTGTGAAAGTCATCTGCAACCAAACCATCCTAATGTCAATTTAAACTTTTAATAATACTTCATTTGTTTTGCAGAAAGTGATTTGTTAATAACTGATAAGACAAAGGTGTAAAACTAAGTGATTAATTCATATTTAATTAAAACCTAAATGTTGTATGTATGAGAGTGTAAAATATTGAATAGTCCACTATTATTTAAAAATAATATAATTTAAATCAATTTCAATATATAAAATTCTCAAAAATTAAAAACAAAACATTGACAAGACAAAGGAAATATTTTTGGGAATATTTTCAACATTGATTCAACTCATAATTAATGTTTAATTCAAGTCTAGACACAAGTAAATAAGACTGCTATCCGAAAAATATTATTTCAACACTGCTGTGAAAGTTGATTATTATTCAGGTATGTATTTACACTGACTTTCAACAATTTTTCCACAGTGACTAGCATAATTGTCACTTTCATTCATCATTTAAAAAAATGTGATTAAGTTTACTAACTGTGCTTCCCAGGGTATAGCTCAAGCTGCTTGGAGTTTCCACCTCGCCCTTCGTGAGGTCTGCGGAACTCGTGAAGCCCCACGAATAGCCGAAACCCGAAACATTGTTAGGAGTCGGCATACACATCTTAAACACTAAATATCTCCCGCAACATCAAAAAAACCAAAACCCACTAACACAAATCCACTATTTGATAGTAAACAGTCCTCATGACAGATTTAACATTACGAACATGTATGTACGCTTTCACAACTACAAACGCACTACGCACTCGTCAAACATAACGCCGACTACAGCGCTCTATCGATGTCAATTGATAGATTTTACCACTATCACGCCCTGACAAAACTCAATTTACAACGAGAAATGCCCGTAAATTGGTTTAATCAACTCAATATAAAAGGCGGCACAGGACAACGACGCTACACAGGCAGCGCAGACACGCACATATTTTGTGCAAATCGGCACACTATCTAGTTTATTGAACACATTATTACGCCTCATTATGTCGCATAAATATCATGGATTGTAAAAAAACTATGAAAAGTAAATTACATTTGTCGATTTTAAGAAAACAATAATTTTATCGCACACACAAAAAACCGAACGCCATTTTATTATTTATGGTCAATTAAACTTTTTAATTTAAATACCTACTTTTATTTATAGCATTGGCAATAAAATTGAAAACTATTTATACATATTATTACCTTCTTTTTTTAATAATGATTATGTTTTTTAATATATATTTTTAAGTATTCTTTTCTTTCAATAATTAATTCATGTATGTGAATAATGTTAATTTTTCTAATTATCAAACCATACATTTTAACCGAATCAATTAATATATTAGTATTTTGTCTATGGAATTGCGTTTTGTTAAAAAAGTAATTTTTGTTTTCTCTATTTCTTCTACATATATATATATCTAAACAAAATCAATGTTTTTGTCTGTCTATTTGTCCTCTTATATCTTCCAAACTACACAAAAATTCTGATGCGATATTTTTCTGTCGATGAGATAATTTCTTTCAGAAGGTTAGGTATAGGTATTAGATTCATATTATATTGTCCCACTCAGCCGAGGCATGGACGGTTTGCTATTCTATTATAACCTTAAGATGTGATAAAATTTTCTTTTAGATAGGATACAAACTATTTTTGTACTTACCCACTTATGATGTAATATTACTGTTAAAGGTAATATAAATAAAGTTATCACATGTTTAAATAATATCATTTATAAGTTTATAATAACGAAACGTAACTGTCACATAAGAAATTGACAATCTCATCAATTTGCGTTTTTGTGTCGTAGAAAATATTATTTATTTTCATTGAGGGTACTTATTTATTGTTTAATTAAGAATTACTCGTGATTTCAGTCACGTTAAGCGTCTGTAGCATATTTGTATTTATAATCCTACATCATGAATGCAATGGCGATGGATAGAGACGAGCCGTCTTCGTTGTTATCATTCTCCACGAACCACCCTTTAGAGCAATTTGTGCTACTTGCCAAAGGAGCTAAAGGCTTTGCATGTGCGGAGCTGATAAAACAGGTCCTGGAAGCACCAGGGGTCCATGTTTTTGGAGAGTTACTTGAAGTACCGAACATAAAAGAGGTTAGTTTTTATGTTTTGCGGCAATGGTACTGCACAGCCTCGAAATTTTTACTTATGTGGAATGAAGCATAGATTGTATTCACCTATTTATAATTAGCATCACAACATCTGTTAATGCTAACTAATAATTTCTACATCACATAGATTAGAGGTTCTGCACCAAAATCCTCAATTGTAATCAAATATATTGACTTACTTATTGCTTTTGGAAAAAGAAATCTTTCACTAAATAACATGTATTAAATAACTATATCATAGTGTATGCCATAATTAAAAATATTTTGATTCTTTTTTTCAGCTGGAAACAGGTTCGTTTGCAACTCATTTCAAAACCCTAAATCTGTTTGCATATGGCACATATAAAGACTATTTGGAGAATAAATCAGAATACCTAGAGCTGACCCCAGTCCAGTGTAAAAAGCTACAGCACTTAACTATTGCTACACTGGCAACACAGGAGAAGTGCATCCCATACAGTGTGTTATTGAAGGAATTGGATATTAAAAATGTTAGGGATTTAGAGGATCTTATAATCGAAGCAATTTATGCAGGTAAGACTACATCAAAAGCATGTAAATTGAAAGTTAGACCACTCTATAATACATACTTTTTTTTTTCACCTCTACCTATGGACATTTGCAACACTAGGGGCATCGCCAATGTGTTGTCGACCCTGAGACGTGAAGTTTTTAAGTCTCATGTGCCTGTAATTTCACCAGCCCCCTTACCTTTCTAACCAAAACACTAATACAAGTGCACTACTGCTTCACTGCAGAAATGGGTAAGGTGGTAGTACTTCCCCAGATGATCTCTGCACTAAGAGCTCTACTACTTATGAAACTTTTGAATATTTGCTTCAAAATGTAGCAATTAAAGTTATTTGAGATGTCCAACTAATGAGATGTGAACAACTAGCACAAGTAATAGGTACTAAGGAGCAAATACTAGACATACAAAAATATCAGTAAGAATTTCTCCTGAAAGAATGCAATACATTTATTCAATAATAAAATTGATAAATTGGTACAGTTTAACATATAGAAATAGGTATTCCATCGTCTGTCTGCCCTGTTCCAAGTCAATGGGGTTTAGCACAATATGTATCACACTTTTTATACTACATGGGTTGTGGCACTGTTACTCTAGCCGGCTGCTTGCCTGATGCAATCCTCTTTGTGAATGGAGTTAGTGACCACAAGTAATCGTCCATAGTAATATATACTTAAACATCAAATTTTGTTTACACTTTCAGACATAATCCATGGTAAACTGGACCAAGAATGTAAGAGAGTTGAAGTAGATGTCGCGCTTGGACGTGATGCTCGTCTAGAGGATGCCTCTTCAATAGCAGATGTACTGGCTGACTGGTGCAATGCTTGTGAGGCTGTGCTGAGCTCTGTAGACCGTCACATACAGAGAGCTAATCATCACAAACAAAGAGCCATTAGACATCAGCAGGCTATTGATCAAGAGGTATTAGGTTAAGCTGTGATTTTACCTTTATTTGGTCCTGCTTGGTTATTTTATTTATCAAATGACTTTGTTTAAGAAATAACTTAATACCATACTATGCAACTTGAGTAAATAACTATCAAAGCTTGGAGTATTTAAAAAAGTCAAATATTCTATTAACATCTATGAAATTGAGTTATTAAGCTTATTTTCAAAATTTGTTTTGTATAGTATTTTTCACATAGCTGAGTATTGTGCACATGAGTTGGGTGTAGGGTTCATGATTTCTCTAGCTTTTCAATTTCTCGGGTCTCGAGAATTCTCGAGGCTAATTTCTCGGAGCTTCTCGGGTTGTCGAGAAATTTACATTTAGCATCAGTCAGCATTGAATTCCATCTAGTTCTGACATTGAGTAACAAAACTAGTTCTACTCCGAATTCGGCTACTACATGTTTCTGCGGTGTGATTTATTTTAGAGGACTTTTTCTTAAAAATCTTATAATCGATCGGGTCTCAGTCATTACATTGTTTATGTCATTAATTATTTGTGGTCTGGGTTCTTCATTAGATATATAAGATTCATCATCGTTATCAGTGCTGCTGGTTTCATCAGAGCTGCTATGTTCGTTATCGTTATGCCAGGCATTCCTAGCAGCTGTAACTTCTGACTGTTTTTTGCAAAATGTTTCAAGAATTGCTAAATGGATGGCATGATTTACACAGAACCATTTCACAAGGGCTTTCTCTGCCAAATTTTTTCATTAAATTTGGCCCATCGCTTGTTACGGCAACACTCTCAAATTTCACTCCAAAAGGTTTCAAGCGTTCCTCCACTATTTGTCTTACTTCAACGGCCCCACATTGACCGGGTATATAGACTAACCCCAAATTATAATGTGTTTGTTTCTGTAGTATGACAAATAACACTAAAATAGCGTTTGTTACGTATGCATGTCCACTCGTCAATACTCACACTTAGCCGGTTACCTGAAGAACATCTGAAAGTTCTTTTATCATTTCTTTTTCCTTATCCTCATAGTATTTTAGTATTAGATTCATAACATCATTAACACACATGGGCAGTTTATATCTTTTAGCAGAAAGTGAATCACGAATGAATTCACTTTTTGTGATTCCATTTATGGTGAAGCCGTCTTTTGCAGCCAGCCTCGCCAATATTTTACCCAGGCCTGCTTTTTTTCGGTGCACTCACACCTGAACTTGTAGATGCTTCAGATGCGGATTCTTCTTGGGTCCCGCATTTAGTAATATTGATTTTATGCACATGTGCTAAATGTCTCACCAACCTACTAGTATTTGAACCTTTGCAAGCAATGGTTTTTGGGCCCTTTAGGCAGTGCGCATTTGCAGATTCCTTATTTTTTTTTTGAAATATTTCCATACTTTTGATCAGCGAGTTAATTTCTATATAGGTACATGATTTCTCGAGCTTGATTTCCCGGGAACAAAGCCCATCGATTTTGCGAGAATTCCCGGGAATGAACCCTAGTTGGGTGACACATGGTGTTTTTAATTAATCAAATTTTATAAGAAGGGGTTCATCACAGAGCAAAGGTCTCATAAAGCATTTAGTGTGGTATCTCAGAGTAATCAAGTACTATTTCACAAGATGTGTCAAAAACCTTCATGTGTCATAACTCATCCTATGTGAAAAAGATTATAATGGAACATACATGGAAATGTTGTAAACATAAATATTAAAATTTGGGTAGGGTTCTTTGGTAACAACAAGCACAAGGAATTAATAACATTGGAATAACAACATTTTCAGATTGGTACAAAGGTGATTAGTGTACAAAGACTTATTCAGATTCATAGTGATTAATATTTACATACTTAAAGTATACACATGGCAACATTATATTTTGTGTACTGGTATCTTTATGCTGTCTATGATTAAAGAAATTTGGTTAATAATGATAACATGTATATTGCAGATTGTTTACATAAAGAAAACTCTAAAGACTCAGTTAGAAAATGAAGACTCTTCAACTGGAGGTGGCACTGAGTCCCATTCTGCACCTAAGAAGAACTCTGGCAAAGGAAAAACCCCTCGTAACGCTGCCAAGTTCTGGCAAAAGAATACATAGCCATTTGACCTGTAAACATAAAAATGTATAATAATTTGTGATACTGTTAAAATAAAGTCATAAGACTGCTGCTCTCAACTACTATGATTTTTTTTCTGGCAACTCATAACTTTTAATAATAAGGTATACACGAAAATACTGATAATATATATGTCAAAATATATAAGGCCAAATCAATTAATTTCAGTAAGTAAACCATAAAGTTAAGAAAATTATATACAGTAATAAACCTAATCTGGCTGACTTATGCACGATATGGTGTATATTTACTCTTTCCACTAGGGCGCCCAACCCCCGCACAATAAGCCTCAACTATTATACAATTAACTATAAGTTTTAACGGACTAACCTTCGTGAGGTAATAAAGAAGGGCCACCTATATCTGCCTCTCCTAAGCGCCTGATAAAAAACAAATCTATGGACACCGTAGAATTACCACCAAATTATTACCCATGCTAAAAATATTAAATCTAAATAGTACTCACAAAGAAGCCTATTCTTTAATGAGTTCCATTCAAAAATGCGCTCTCTGCTTTCGTTTCCTTTCTTCCTATGAAAAATGGAAGTATTTTCGACCACTGTTTTTTTTTAATATAGATATCTGATTAACACGATGATGTGTTCTTTCAATGGAAGAAATCTACAAAATTTATATTAGGTAGTAACGATTTCATATTTATTTATTTTTACTTTACTTACAACTATTAATACAGGTTCGTTCAAACATAATATCACAGTATCCGCGCCTACTTACCATCAAGTATTTCATTACAATAAAATATTGCTAGTATCAAGTCGAAGGGGCTTAAAAAATACTTTAAATAAAAAATATATGTTTAGGTACAGTTTTTTTTCACACAACATCGCTTTATGAAAATAAATTCAAAGGGGTAGAAAATTAATGAAAGTGAAATGTTATTTTAGTTTAGACTCTGCAACCCAGAAATCTAAATGTCAAATGAGAGAATAGGACAATATGGCGTTTTCTCTAGGCTAGCGACTGAGAGGGCGAACCTCTCGAAGCAAACACGAGTTCCCCCGACAATCTGACTAGTCGAGTCGCGACTGTTTTGTTGACGCAGAAGCGCAGCAAATAAAGTGCGCAGGCAGTGCAACGATTATCACGTTCGCAGGCCACAAAAAAGTGATGTAAATAATACATAAACCGTAAAAAATGTAAACAAAGACTAGTACTTACGATGCTTATTTAATATGTTCAAATAGTTTATTCGATAACAGTTTCGTGATCGTTCGCTGCACCATAGCAACCGATCAGTGAAAAACTACGACACAAGTGACCGTCGCGTTTTGCACCATGATTCCGTGATAAAACATCAAAATAAACAGACTTTACCGTTGAGTACAGAGACTTGTTCATCGGAGTACCACAACTCGAGGGGCTTCGTGTATTGGATGATCAGAAAGGCAAGTACTAGGTGCCCTTTGTTAGGTCGTATGAATTCACCTTTCACGTAGGACGGGACGAACGGACCGATATTCATGGTCAACGATGTTTACTCAATACCTTGTGTCAATTCATGCTATTACCAATTACCATCCAAGCACATATATGACAAACTGGCATCAAGTTGTATGTATAGGTGGAATGCAACTCATTGTTTGTAGAAAATCTATATTAATGTTAAAGGTAATTACTATTTCAAGGCTTATTGAAATGTTTCACAGACAACATACAGACGAGTAGGGCTTCAATCAATACCAGTGTGTGTACTTATAGACAAAAATATTAATCAGGATGCGTGTTTGTAGGTAGCGTGTTGTTTGTGTGGGTTGGGTTCGTGTTCTTTGTTGTTGGAGCTGTCAGCTGTTCGGTGCGCGGAGCGGCGAAGAGGGGCGAGGGCAGGGAGCAACTGGTTCGACTGGTCTCGCGCGCGCGCCTTGTATTGTACCTTGTATTGCATTATGCTCCCCCCAGCTCCTGTCTGCAACTCGCACTTTCTTTTGGACCACTATTAAGTCGCGTGCTTTTAATCCCCTTTGTAACCGAAGGCCCCAATTTTTATTCCGCTGCACTACAAAGTGTTACCTACTATTACAATGTAACACGCGAGCATTTTTTTGCTTCACAAACTATAAATAATTTATAATGTTGATAAAAAATATCAGGTAACACGAGTTCTATGTAACCTTCCAATTGTTGAAGGTTGTTATCGAACGTGTTCAAATAGACTCCCATTTAGGAAAGGTTGGCTTAGTGCCAGGTTGCTTAAAATGTTCGCAAAAGCATTGATATTTGAACATGCCTGACAATTGTAAAGGCCAAATACGTACATCACATCAACCCAATAGCCTGCATGCTGCAAGCAGCGATACGTTGATGACATTTGAAGTAAAACCGACACGTGTCAGGATATAAACTGCCATCAGATAAAATTCTAGAGCACCGGAAAGCAATTTGATAAGTTTATCAAATCTCTACACTGTAACAGTAATATATCTTGGTCGAGTGTCAGCTGTTGTGTTGATTGAAACTAGACGCGATCGATACATTGATGGACAAAATTAAGACTATTGTAACTGAGGACAAATTAATAATTACAAAAGCTCTATGCGAGAATCAACGATGGTTAAATTTCTGTTATTGTCTAGGAAGGAATGACAGTTCGCGAGCACGGACAAAGATGTATTTTTTTTACTAGAAAATTTTATGGACTAAAATATTAAAATAACTAATGAATATTTGATAAGTTTCTTTATAAATACGCCCCCGTTCACTACAGTACCTAGTAACTGAAAAGACTAATTTACGAGGTACATCAAAGCATTAAACTCTACATTAAATTTGGACCATTTAGAGTTTCCAAATTCTGATGGCTCAGTAAAAAGTTCGACTTTCCCAGTTCTAAAATAGATTCTATTGGCATTTAACAATAGGCAACAATAAGCAATATTTTTCTCTGCACCTTATCGCAATGCAAGCCATATCGTCTTAACAATAAACGTATTTATTGTATGCACATATCCGGCTTCCATAATGACCCGTAATGAGATACAGGCCCTTGCAGTGGGGATGACGTCGACAGCCTTTCGCACAAGTAGGTAAAGCCATTATGTCACATTGCAACTTCCTTGTCACTTCGTAATATGGGATTAGCATCCATTTCTAACCTAGTTAACTATTGTAGTAATGTTGTATTGTTGCAACAGTTGCACCTGGGCAACATGACAACTTAAATCCGTAGTTGTATGTTAACTTAGTTACCTATACTTTGTTAAATAGATGTATTATAGAAGATGTGTTTATTACATAGTGGCGCAGCAAACCTGCTGGGACAGAATAAGAATGATTACGTCTATGCTACTTCCGCGGCTAGAATTTTGACTTCATAAAGTAAGTAAGATAGCAAATGCATATCTATCAGGTAGGATTAACTAGGTACATAAAATTCACGAATGGAAACTGTCTAAATCAGCGATGGAAATTTAGTGAGAGCATTGTCACCCCTGAAGCGAAGAACCAAGAGTATTGAAGACCAGCGCAATAAATTCTGTAGTTAATAAAGTACACAAAGTTACACTGGCGAGTAATTCACAAGATTCCGTCCGCTATGTGAAAATTAAAACCAACCGTAAATTGAATGTCCCGCAAATGCTTTGCTTCCACAATGAACGTTTGCGGTTTTCTCTCGAATGCTGCCTTGCGCTTGCGGCTTTCAGCGCCATACATCTCTGAGAGCACGCACCACATCTCGAATTACATCCACTTCTATTGTTGTCCTCACCTGTTATTATTAGAGAGTGCATCGAACCCTGGGCTTTCACCTCAAAGCACAATAGAACTATTTCTATACCTACGCATTTGATAGGGATATTGTTGCAAAGCCAACTGCCACGGGTTTCGTGTTGCTTACATTGTGCGGTTAGGTGACTTTAGAGAGCTTTGTTAACACTTATTATTTAACATTGTGTATTTATTAGACCTCTTTTAAATATTCATTGCATGACTTTTTATGGATGTTCCATTCCATGTCATCATTATCTATTAATTTAATGATAGATAATTAAATGGCAACGACATTTAAATGTCGATACATGCGAAATTATATGCAGTTTATAGCAGGTGTCCATCTAAAAAGAGCTGTTAGCTTAAAGGTTAGCTTAAGTAAATTAATTGGTTGAACTTGGTTGCTACAGATGAATAGTAAATTATTACTTACAAGCAGACCTATCCAGGTAGTAGAGGAGTTCGTTTTGATTATTGTATTATGTGAAGCTATTATTCTAAAGTTGTTATATATATCTAAACCACACCACCTTCAGGTCATTTTTTAAGTATAAAACAAAGTCACTGTTTACTGTATGTCTGTCCGCTTAGTTTCTAAAGTAAGCAAAATATATTGATGCGGTTTTCATCATAAGAAAGAAAGAGATCGTCGATTAGAATTTATATTATCCCAAAAGGCAAAGCCTGAGTTAGTTAGCTAGTTTGTAATAAATCACACACGAAGGCAAAACAGTGATAATTACAAAAGTGTTGATGTACTATTTTGGTTCGAAATGAAATGAAATGAAAATGAAAATGAATGAAATGAAATGAAATGAAAATATTTTTATTCAAATAGGCCTTTACAAGCACTTATGAATAGTCTGACTCTAATACCGGTTCGGAAGGTTGTTTTTTACTGAGAAGAGCCGGCAATAAACTCAGCAATTACTCTTTTAAAAAAAAAAACAAACTTAGATTTATTACATAAAATATTATTTAGTCTCATTGACAATACCTGTGTGTTATGGCAATATTGCAGAATTATTTAACAATAATATAATATTATAAATATGTAATGAAAAAAAAAAAAAATACAAACAAACTAAAGCCGACCAGCCCCCACAAGCAGCACCTGTTCACAAGTATGACGCATGTGGCAGCCATCGCCCTCCTCGCCATATTGTAGGGAAGTGAGCGACCCGCCACACGACGCCGCCACAAGCAAAGGCATTAAAGCGAGCATGACTAACTTAAGTTTGAAGCACATCAAAAAGAAAAAAATTATGAATTTTAGAATACACACAAAGTGTTATCACTGTGACCATAACATGTTCAAAGTTATAGATAAATTTAAATTGCATTCAAATAAAAAAATAAATCATACCATACAACAATACATTTACAACCAGGCACTATTATCATTTAAATATTCATTTATGTTGTAATAAGCCTTTTTTACCAATACAGCTTTAATATGATCCTTAAATTTTTGCAAGGACAAATCTAAAGTCGATGCAGGGATTTTGTTATAGAAGCGCGCACCTAGTCCCAGAAATGAACCTTGTACTTTTTGCAGTCGATAAGCAGAGGTCACGAGTTTGTGCTTATTTCTAGTATTTATTGAGTGCATATCACATTTTTTAGCAAAATGACTAATGTTTCGATGGACAAATAATATGTTTGCATAAATGTACTGTGATGCAACTGTAAGTATTCCTATTTCTGCAAACTTATCTCTAAGGGAAGTTCGAGAACCCCAATTATACATAGCTCGCACCGCCCGCTTTTGCAAAATAAATATAGTTTCTA
Source organism: Habrosyne pyritoides (assembly GCA_907165245.1). NCBI lineage: Eukaryota > Metazoa > Arthropoda > Insecta > Lepidoptera > Drepanidae > Habrosyne > Habrosyne pyritoides. The sequence goes on from OU015597.1 coordinate 10,799,120, forward strand.
TATCAGCAGCTTTGCCCCAGAGCAAAATGCCATAGGACATAACACTATGAAAATAACTAAAATATACTAATCGTGCTGTATCTACATCTGTTAGTTGTCTAATTTTTCTCACTGCGTAAGCTGCCGAACTGAGTTTTCCCGCAAGGGATGATATTTGGGTACCCCACTGAAGTTTTGAGTCTAAAGTAATTCCTAAAAATACTGTAGATTCAACTAGATTGAGAGCTTCATTATTTATCATTAAATTACAGCCTACTTTTCTCACATTGGGTAACGCAAATTTAATACATTTAGTCTTCTTTGCATTCAAAACTAGATTATTTACTGTAAACCAATTTAATACCTGGGCCAATGCAACGTTTACATCGTCATAGTTTGATTTCAGTCTATCAACACTAAAAATCAGTGAGGTGTCATCAGCAAACAGTACAATTCCACAGGTATTTTTAACATAAAATGGAAGGTCATTAATGTAAATTAAAAATAAAAATGGACCTAGGATTGAGCCCTGCGGTACACCCATATGCACGGAAGAACCAGACGATTTGACCCTATTTACATCAACACTTTGAATTCTCTTCCCAAGGTACGATTTCATCATGTCAAGTGCCATACCCTTTACCCCATAATGACGTAACTTACGGATTAGTGTGTCATGATCGACACAATCAAAAGCCTTAGATAAGTCACAGAAAACACCAATGACATTTTGTGACTTCTCCCAAGCTTTAAAAATATTTCTTAAAAGCGCCACGCCAGCGTCAACCGTAGAACGACCTTTCGTAAAACCATACTGCTGACTATGTAAAAGTTTGTTTAAATTAAAGTGAGTAAGCAATTGGGATAAAATAATCTTTTCAAATACTTTACTAAGGGCTGGCAAAATGGAGACGGGCCGATAATTAGAGGGGTCACTAGGATCTCCAGTTTTGAATAGCGGTATAACTTTACTATATTTCATCAAATCCGGAAATTTACCTGAATCAACGCATCTATTGAAAATCAGAGCTAAATGGGGAGCGATATTATCTACAATCCCCTGTAAGACCGTAACAGACATATCCCATAAATCGCCAGTGCGTTTAACTTTTAAACTTTTAAAAGCTTTAAGTATGTCGTGAGGTGTTATATGCTTAAATTTAAAACACTCATCACATACAGATACATTGCTTTTCAAGATTAATTCCGCGTCTGTTGGTGAGGAATTTAAGGAGCTCGTTGTAGCTATAGGTATATCACTAAAGAAGTTATTAAATGCACGTGCTATTTCACTATCGTCACTTATAACTTTATTATTAATGTTTAATTCAATGCGTTTATTATGGTGTTTAGACTTTCCACTTTCAGAGTTAATAATGTTCCAAGTAGTTTTTACTTTATTGGTTGATTGATTTATTTTATTTCTTAAGTAAATAGATTTAGCAGAAGCACAAACTTTTTTAAAAAGTTTAGAGTAATTTTTTATATATAGTATGAAATTTTGATTTTGATTATATTTTTTCATACCATACAGCTCATACAACATAGCTCTACTTTTATAAATCCCAACGGTTGCCCAATCGTTAAACTTAATAAAATGTTTATTTTCACTAAAGGTTCAATTCGGTCCATTAGCGGTGGTAATGTAAACATCAACCCACTCATGTAAATATTGATTGGTGTGGTACGATGAACCATCGGTTGGGTATTAGCAAGCTTTCGCCTTTTAGTTAGCACTTTCGATAATCAATCATTCGGAAGAACAGAAAGGACGGCCATTGTACCTTACCATTTAACACCATGATAAATCTGCCCATTGATCGTCTGGACATTTATCTTTGTCCTCGTAAATATCTTTATTTTTATCGTCTATCTTTTATGTGATCTTAACTTTGAAAACTCTGAAGTATATTGGGCTTATACATTATGCATCTGTAACATAAAATTTAAACTTTCCTGGATCGTACAGTTGCGCTCAGTGCGATACGTGACTTACTGATGCGGAACAAAGATGTAGCTGCAATTGCATTTGTTTCGACAGCAAACATCTATGATATAGCTCAACAGCTGTTACTTATTTTAAACTATGAATGCTGTCCCCATGGTTTTACCCGCGTTCCCAGGTTATGAACAGGATATATGCCAAGTTTCATTGACAGGCCAGTTGGCTTGTTGGTTAATGCTCTGACTGCCAAACCTAAGGTCGTGGGTTCGATTCCCACCTAGGACAAATATTTGTGTGCATGAATATGTCTGTTTGTTCTGTGTCTGGGTGTAAATATCTATATAAGTATGTATTTAGAAAAAAAAGTAGTACATATATGTAGTATATCAGTTATCTGATTTCCATAGTACAAGCTCTGCTTAGTTTGGGACCAGATGGCCGTGTGTTAAAGAATGTCCCGGGATATTTATTTATATTTATTTAATCCCTTTAGTAGTATTTGGGTGAAAAAGTAACCTAGAAACTAGAAACTTTCCCATTTATAATATAAGCTCAAATAATGCAAATAACGTTGACGGTATTTATTCAGAGCCCAAATATAATGAGTCTTCCACGTATTTGTCAAATCCTACGCTTAGTCACTATTTTGCGCAGTTCGTTGGATTAAAATCTTACGCTACGTTCGTGACATTTAAATCTGTATTTATTAGGTTCCACCACAGGTTCTTACACGGTAGGCTCGTAAAAACGTACCTTTATTGCTCACCGGGGTACGTGACCACCTAAATAGAACTAGAAACGCCCATGTAATCTCCTGGGAGTATCGTATGAATAGAAAGATCCGTTGATTTTGTATTCTGTAACGATATTTACCCGTACTTACTCATCATCCGTCTCAAGATAACATCTTTATTGTACAACAGATCTGTAACTATAGAAGTATAGCTGAAGTATCCGTCTGTCTGGGAGTCGTTGAACCGGCGCGGCGCGACTCGTTCTATCTTTACTTTGAGGACTTTTTGTTAAGACTCAGTGACTTTATGTCGATTGTACGTCTAATAGCCCTTTTAAGCGGCAATTAAGTTTCGGCGTCTTCTATAAAGCATAAGAATGGCTGGGATTAGTATTCAGCAATGTCACGGGCTCTTGAGTTTTAGCATTTGTTTTATTGGATGATAATATCTTTGAACACGATGGAAATACAAATAGAGTTGTGTCGATACTGTTAATCGATCCTTCAGATGACAGACTTGCTTTTGCAATTCCGATCGGTTGGAACTATTTTATTGTATGAAGTTTATGCTGATGCCACAGCAGAGTTAACCACTGTCGTGTACCTACCGATCAGCTGTTTCAATGCAAATTGAAATTATAAATTACAAAATATGAGCCACTCCACTTGTAAATGTCCCGATTGTTACGCAAATATCGTGCGCACCCGAGCAGTTCCGAAAATCCACGATTTCCCAATTTTACATGAAGAGTAGGTAATGTAAGTTTGACTCGGGATACAATTTGTTATTCTAGCTTACTTTATTGGATTAAGAATGATAATGATTATTCATTACTACTCTATTACGACTAAATACAGTTGTCAATTTCAATGAATGCATCACCATCTTCCTTCTCCACTCCTAATTATTTGAGATGACCGGTGTTTTCTGTCCCTCGAATCCAATACATATTACTAGAAATTGGGCAGAGTTTTTACGCCTGTCTGATTGTATTCCTCATTGGGTATAACCTATTTTGTTGATCTCTTGGTGCGAGACTTCTAGTGCACCTGGTCATCGGTGTTTTATATATATTATTTAGTGCCATCTTACGATACCCTAGAGATCAGTTGGAGTGGTAGTAGTAGTTGCGCCACAGAGTATCAACTTTATAAAATTATTTACCTACAAATATTTAACTATCTTTGGTATTATTGATAGACTGGTATAAGAATATATAACTCGTGGGGTCTACTAAATATGATATTAAATGAAGAATGGGTCTTACATTAGACAATAAATTGCAGTGGGGACCTCAGGTTGATACTCTAGCTGCTAAGTTAAGTTCGGCTGCATTTGCTGTTAGGAAAATTAAACAATTGACGAATGTTGAGACAGCCAAATTAGTTTATTTTGCATATTTTCATAGCCTCTTGTCCTATGGTATTTTATTTTGGGGAGCAGCAGCGGATATAGAATCAATATTTATTATACAAAAAAGAGCAATTCGTGCAATTTACGGTATGGGTCCCCGTGAATCATTAAGAGATTTATTTAGGGAAATAAATATAATGACATTGCCTTCATTATATATTTATGAAAATATAATGTTTATACGTAGAAACATAGGAATGTTTGAGTCAAAATTGGATATCCATAATATTAATACAAGACAAAGGGAGAAGTTAGTTGTTCCATATTTTAGACTAACTAAAGTAAACAAGTCATTTCTTGGTAATTGTGTTCGATTTTATAATAAGATACCGCTTTCAGTAACCAAAATGTCTGATCATAAATTTAAAAATTATATTAGGAAAGTTTTGAAAGAAAAAGCGTATTACAAGGTGGTTCATTATATTGAAGATAAAAATGTATGGAAATAGCTGCTCTCTGCACAGTGCACCTCTAATTTTCTTGTTTAAGTTGTAAGTAATTATTGTCATTTTCTATTTTGTAGTCTTGTTATTTCTTTTTTTTTTTTGTTTTTTGTTTTTGAATGTTAGCTTTATTAAGTATTTTGTAATTGTTAAATATAAAAATATGTAAAATTGATGTTATAAAATAGCCAAAAAGTCAGAATAGATAAAAAAGAATTTAATAAAATAAAAAAGAATGTAACCTTGCTGAGTTTCTTGCCGGTTCTTCTCAGTTGAAGGCTGACTTCCGAACCGGTAGTAGCTTCAGTAACTTTAAATTTGACCTTCATAAGTGCCTTCTGAGGGCCTAAACTGAATAAATGGTTTTGAATTTTGAATTTTGAATTTTGAAACAAGTTATAAATGTTAACGCTTCTGTTTATTCTCATTTAGGTTCTGTATTTACTTATTACCCAAAGGTTGTTTAGAAGAAATCACTTACCAACAAGGCCACCTAAATTGTTCGATACTATGCTGCTCTCTGCACAGTGCACCTCTAAATCTCTTGTTTAAGTTGTAAGTACCTAATTATTGTTATTTTCTATTTTGTAGTCTTGTCATATTTTTTTTTTGTTTTGTTTTTTAATGTTACCTATAATAAGTATTTTGTAATTGTTAAATATAAAATGATGTAAAATTGAAATTATAAAATAGCCAAAAAGTCAGAATAGATAAAAAATTATATAACAAATAAAAAAGAATATAACCTTGCTGAGTTTCTTGCCGGTTCTTCTCAGTTGAAGGCTGACTTCCGAACCGGTTGTAGCTTCAGTAACTTTAAATTTGACCTTCATAAGTACCCTCCGAAGGCCTAAACTGAATAAATGGTTTTGAATTTTGAACTATTTGTTTCTTATTTTGGTTATTTGTTAAATTGTTCTATAATGTGGTGTACCTATACTTACAATAAAGTGTATTCTATTTTATATTTGAAGGTAATGGTACATCCATTAAAGCAAGCTTGCTAAGTGTCCCAAACCGCGTTCCAAAAAGTTTTAAGAAGAGTGCCAAACTGCCAAACATTTTTTGGCAAATAGTCAGTTACGTAATCTAGTTTTTTTAGCCCTATTTACATAAATGTTTTAGTGAGTGCCATACTGAATTTTATGAAATATTATTTTGAATAGCTATATCATAATACGACTTGATTGAAATATCCACATCAAACTTTTTTAAGGCTAGTATAGACTTTAAGACTTATTTGTTGGAGTATAAAACCCAAAACCCGATGAAAATGTTCAATACTACCATAGTAATGCACCTTAAGTTATTTTCGAAAGGAGATCCCACACTATAGATTTTGGATCTAAGTTAAATAAGCTAAGTTTTCAAAATAATAATGGGACTCTACAAAAAGTCGTGAAAATCCACGGTCAGTCTCAAACAAACAAAAGAGTGGGTGGGGCATTGCAAATCTCCATTGGGGTCCATAATTATTTACCATTACTGCGATCTAATTCGGGATAAACTGAACTGATTTTCTGTCAAAAGACTTGAGAAGTATGAAAGTTACATTAAATATACCTTTGTCAAAAAATACTGCTTAAAACTAGTATTTGGATGTAGTGGATATTTACCAATATAGAAACAAAGCTTAGTGACTGTACTATAAAACGCAATTGAATTTCTCTGCGGCTGCATCTTCCCGCATTTGTGACGTCACGAGCTGCCCTAGCTGTCCTAGATTCTAGGTCAAATGGGAAGCTACTATTCCTATTTAGGTTACGGTATTCTTTTATACCTTAATCTCACATGTAATGAGTAAGGCTTTTGGTTGATTTTACTATAGTTTTGTTTAAATCTTAATTACAGTAGTAACTCTTCACTAAGAGCTCCTTAGTGAAGAGTTCGCCCGAGGAAGTACTGTATTTCGGTTAGAAGAGTAAGGAGGCCGGTGAAATTACAGGCACATGAGACTTAACAACTTTACGTCTCAGGGACGACAATGCTTTGTCGATGCCCCTGGTGTTGCAAATGTTGATAGGCGGCGGTGACCACTTACCTGGTGGACCGAATGCCGTTTTGTAGGCCTATGTGGTTTTAAAAAAAAGGGACGTGATAGAGTAAAGACTAGCGAATGTACAATATTTTTTCCATTTTCGATTCTATCGATAAGTATACACATATTAAACATGTTAAAACAATACTATTACCGTGGACACACATTTATATCAATGTAAATAAAAAGCGGCTAAGAGTCACACTACAATATTCAACAAAACGTTAAACTAAACACAAAATAACGTGTTTCTTGTGTGGCCCCCATATAGCTTGTTAAAAGTTATATAATTTTCTGATGTTATAGCGGTCACAGCACACCCCGTGAAAATTTAAGGTGTCTACTTATTACGGGACAAAAGATACAGACCCTAAGACAGATGGACGGACAGCGTGCCCTGTGCTCTATGCCCTGAGTACGAACATCTATGGTAAGCGTATCGAGTACCAATGCAATGGGAAATTGAATATCGCGCAATGTCACGGTATGCACGGTGTAAAATTTTCCAAACAAACCAGCTTTTTTGCGCACTCTATTCGTGCTTAGGCCTAATTGTGTACTAAAGCCTAAAAATTTATTGCTGTTCATAGGTTAGCGCATCACTTGCGAATGGCTGCACCGATTTGTTCAAGAAATTGGAGAATACTGGATATAATTCAAGTACTTTTTTCTTTGCAACGCATTCCGGGAATAGCTATCTATAGGTACTAATATAGTAATAATTATAATATTATAAAGAGCAATTGCGAATTTTCGGAATACCTGTGCGGAGGGTAGTGTCTGGAACCAAGGCACCTGTTTGAAAAATACTATCACGATTTGAAGGGTATTTTATTCCGTTTGGACACCGGCTTTGTTATAATTTACGAATACATTAGAACCCTCGGGAAAGTGGTTAAAAGTCATTATAAAAGACCATTGACAATTGACACAAGGAGTGTTTTACGCAGACTGATAATTCCTACAAAGGTCGATCCAGTTGATAAATGTTTTTTCCCATCTTACATTTTATTATTTTTATTTCTCACCATTTCTTCAAAGTCAGGTGAACGCACCTTACGCAACAATAATCTCTATTATAAATCTGATATAGTTTATACTGTTTTTATAATGTAATTATAACATGTAATTGACTTTGTGGGATTTCTTTTTAGTTTGCGATGAATAACCTTGGGTTGTTGATCTTAGTAATTTAAAATGGTGTATCTGTAAGGAAGCTGACGTTATGGTAATCTTCTCTAACCCTGTCATCATGCTTCATATCTTCTTCGCTCCCATTATCCCCGAAGACATATTAAGGTCCAACGTGGCATGTAGTCAGCGTTGTCACTGTCTCTCGGCTAGTCCATGATGCAGATGATCATTAACCGTTAATATTACTCTATGCGACTTTTTTTTGTGTGTGTCAACCCTACAATCTAGTCTAGATCTAGTCAAATGCGCTCAAGTTTTAATAAAAAAAAAAATAATAAATAAATACATACTTATATCTATACTAATATTATAAAGGGGAAAGATTTGTATGTAAGTATGTTTGTTATTCTTTCACGCAAGAACTACTTAACGGATATGGATGAAACTTGTCACATAGATAGAACATATCCTGGAATAACATATAGGCTACTTTTTATCGCGGAAAAATGTGATATCCCTCAGGAACGCGGGTAAAACCGCGGGGGACAGCTAGTGTGTATATATTGTGTAGTATTCTCCAAGATTGAAGGACAGCACCTTCATAGTTGTGTATTCACCATTTTGCTAAAAGTTTAAAGCTTTTTAGTTTAAGCCGACTACGAACAAGCGAAATCTGAAAGAGGAAGGTAAGACAAAGGTCTTGGTTTAAAAATAGTTTAGTTGAAGGCCTTTCTTTGGATCCGAGGATTTATCTGGCCTCGAACAACACCTATTTCTGATCCGAGGCCTTTGCTATTAAATCAGTAGCGCATTGTACTGTACCTACTATTTTAGGGTCATTAAAATATAGGGTCTGAGGGCCGTTGCTAAATCTTATTTGCCTTAATGTCGCAAGTGGCCTAAATATATTAATAGGAGTAGATTAGGATATGACCATGGATAAAAATAAACTTATTAAAAAGCAGAGAAAAATAATCTTTACCTTCCGAAATTAAAACTACTATCGCTATGATATAATTAAATACTAGCTGTCCCCCGCGGTTTTACCCGCGTTCCCGAGAGATATCACATGTTCCCGGGAAAAAAAATAACCCTATATGTTATTCCAGGATATGCTCTATCTATGTGCCAAGTTTCATCCATATCCGTTTAGTAGTACTTGCGTGAAAGAGTAACAAACATACTTACATACAAATCTTTCCTCTTAATAATATTAGTATAGACTAGCTTTAGTCCCACGTTCCAGAGGGATTTAACATCGTATATATATCTTCTATATATTTGAAATATTGTAGCTTTCAAATAGTGAAATAATTTTTCTAATAGGTGCAGCCATTACGGAGATTAAAGCCAGAGAGCGGATTCTGCTCTCTGACTGAAAAAAAAAAACGTTACGTTGTCTGTCTTAGTTGACTGTTTAATAATGCACAATTAAAATATGGCGAAATTCGAACTACAAAATCTGTTTCGAATATCATAAAATGGAAGGTACATTCAAATTATTATTGCATCTAACAGTATCAAAGCATCTTGCAAATCCATTGATGCGACCTTTGCCTTCTTCTTATTTTTCGACATTCCAAAAATCTGCATTTGAATGAACATCCCAAAACGTTCGCTCGAGTGCCCATTCTAACCGTTAGTCGGGTTAATAGCGCGTGTGTTGCCGACCTATCTGATAACATTGCTCGCTTTGGATGCTTTGTTGCGCATACCGTTTTGAGTTAACAACAATTTGTGTGGCAACCCCGTACCGGAAAGCGCCAAGCGGGACGACTATGTAGACCGACAATGTTCCGCGCAACCTCTTTGCTCTATCTCTTTCGATAACTACGCTATAACGTGAAAGGTCCGCTCTCCGAGGCCTCGTTGCGTCAGTTTCCCGACGAAGGTTGTTTTAGATGAATAAAGGGGCTGGTCGCGAGTCGCTGGATGCAGGTCATTCGCTGTGGAAATCCATGAGGGAGGTCTAAATTCAGCAGTGACTTCCTTAGGCTGGTGGCATTTGTAATTACTTGGCTTGATGGTTAGTGACCGTCCGGGTCACTAATACAGGCCACGCCACAGGTTGTGGTTTCGATTCCCACTCAGGACAAACATTTGTGTGCCTGAACATGCTTGTTTGTTCTTTGTCTGTGAGTAAAGTGTCTAGTATTATTATATATATACCTATCAGTTATCTGGTTCTGCTTAGTTTGAGGTTAGACAGCCATGAGTGGGGAATGTCCCAGAATATTTATATTTAATCATCAGTCACTTGTCTATATATTATATATAAAAATGAATCCCTATTTCCCGGCATCACGCATGGACGGCTGGACTGATTCCGCAAATTCTTTTTTTGTTGTGTTTGTTATTGTCAGTAGAAGGTTCTTATGACACAAAAAATTAAGAAAGTTGCGCGGAAAATTAGAAAGTTTAAGAAAACATAACGACCATATTAACTTTTCTAATGTATATGGCATTTGACTTAACTAACTGTCAGTCGTTTGACAGTTGCAAGATTGACTGAATGTGCGCTGCAAATATCGTTTAAAAGAGAGGCATGGGTCGGAATCATATTAATAAAATAATAAATTTATAATTTATATATAATTAAGTGCATCGATGCAGTCGATTCAATCGGAAGAATCAAATTCAATATTCATAGTTAAGACAGGACAACGTCTGTCGGGTCAGCTAGTTTTGAATAAAAATAAGAAATCTCTACAACAAAACAGTTTGCATTAAATTGTAACTTAACCGTTTCACTTTTGTAACCCAATCTAGTCTACACTAAGTACTATCTAAATTCTCTATGTATGTACCAGTGCAGGCGAAAGTCAATAATGGTGAGAATTCCTAATCATTAACTGACCCCTAAGCTGAATTCAGTCACCATCATCACTGTAGGTCTCATTACTACGCAAATAAGTGTTTACGGCTTTATTTTTCAACTATAAATTAGTCTCTGATATTGAAACACTTGCTCGTTGGCTTCTAATTAATTACATTTCAGACACATTCCTATTTAGAGCGGGTAGACTTGTTGACGCTATTTTCTGCAAAGTGCAAGGAAGTTCATGCTATAGAGGTTGTTCTAAATTTAATAAAGCTGATATGTATCTTCGTTGTTTGATATTTAATTTATCGTTGTTGATATTCTTTTAGAATTAGCTATCTATGGTTTTAATTGTAAGATCATAATCTACCTTTTTTGTGTTATGTAGCTAATGGATAAAAGTTATTAAGTTCATTTATACCTTCAGGGATGGATATAGGATTTTGTTTAGGGTTGAGCATTTTTGGTTTTTCCTTTTTTGCAGAAAATTTGTTCAAAATAAAAATAATGTTAAAAACTTTATTTCGATACTTTACTGCCCTGTGTTGAAGGACAAGGTGTCTACTTTAGTTTAGACTCGACAAAAAATCTAACAAAATACTAATGTTTTAAAGCTCTGCATTTTACTTTACGTTTTGTGTTTAGTGCAAAGTAAACACAAATAAAGCGATTTTTAAAAGCTTTACTTGTCGGTACAAACAACATAGATACGTAACAGTAAACGGTATTTGCATTGCAGATTATAAAAGTCTGTAGAGTCTGTAAATTATATTAATTGTTTTCCAGCTATCATTATTTTTGAGTAATTTCATTTACCATCAGGTGAGATTGAGGTCAATCGCAATGTCGTCATATATAAAAAAAGTGTGTATATCAATTTCCGATTATTCCTTTTACATACGCTTCGTAAATCGCCGTTCTGCCCTTGTTTTTCACGAGTCAAGCGCTACCTTCTCCTACATACAAATATGTATTACTAGCTGTCCCTCGCGGTTTTACCCGTGTTCCCGAGGGATATCACATTTTCCCTGTATAAAAAGTAGCCTATATGTTACTCCAGTTCTTACTATCTATGTGCAAAGTTTCATCCATATCTGTTTAGTAGTTTTTGCGTGAAAGATTAACATACATACTTACATACAAATCTTTCCTCTTTATAATATGTATTAGTATAGATAACACCAATTTGTGAGGTTGGACGTATGGATGTTTGTTATTCACGCAATAACTTCCAAACTGATTTGGATGAAACATGGCATATAGATAGAGTATGCCCTATAGTACCTATATAGGAACTTTTTAATTCGGGAAAATTTAATATTCCTCGGGGACGTGGACAAAACCGCGGGGTACTATTATAATTTGTGAGGTAGCTGTATGTTACTCTTTCACGCATAAACTAGTTAACGAATTTGTATCAAACTTAGTACCTACATAGATAGTTTGTAACCAGGACTAACACATATGATAAGGGTGAAAGCTAACTGTTGATAAAAAAATACAAGAAACTCCAACCAACTTTATTATCACAAAAGAGAACAATGAAATTAAAATCGTTTCGCACGGGAAGTGCCATATTTAAAAGTAAACGACACATCTCCTTTGTTTAAAATTGTAACTTAGCCAAATTAGTTGAGTTGAAGTCCCAAATGAAGATTAACGAGTTACTTGAAATATGCAGTTGTATTACGTAACGAGTCATGAAACAAAATTTGCTGCTCCCCAAGCGGTGATATATCACAGGCAATATAACGATCTTTGCGCTACTGTTGTCGAGTTGACGACCTTTCATTATGCAAATGCATATAAACTTTGCAATCTAAATGACGACAGCAATGTCTTTAAGCTAACTAAAAGTTTGAATTCGCCTTTACAAAAACTTAAGGAAAGAATTAGAACTGGTGTAATAAATAATAATAATAAATATCCTGGGACATTCTTTACACGCGGCTCGTAGAGCTTATGGAAACCAGATAACTGATATATTACATATACTAATTTTTCTTGTAAATATGTACATACAACTTATATAGTGATATATACATCCAGACACAGAACAAACAGACATGTTCATGCACACAAATGTTTGTCCTTGGTGGGAATCGAACCCGCGACCTGCGACTTGGCAGTCAGGTCGCTAACCATTAGCCTGTCAGGTGTAGTACAGAAGGCTTTCTACAACATAAACGATTATTTTCATGATGACAATGCTTGGGTGTAGCGCTCGCTCCTGCAAGACAAATTTATGAACAAAATCTTTTTTTTAAATAGTAATTCCTGAGTTTATTGCCGGCTCTTCTTAGTGAAAGCAACCTTCGGAACGGGCGTTAGAGTCTGACCATTCATTGAGGCACTTGTCTATCAAGGCATGATTGTATAAATATATTTTACTTCAAATTGTCCGCCCTGCAGAATAACTCGCTTTCATTCAAATTTATCCTACCTAGAAAAAAACGTATACATTTAGTATATCAGTTATTTGGGTACATAGTGCAATCTCTGCTTAGCTTGGGATCAGCATTCGAATTGTGATATTCTTTTTTTTTGTGTTTTAATGACCTGTACCTCTACCATGAGTTGCTATCGAAACTTACTTTAGTCACTGGCGAGTAAACGACCATCGAACCCGATCGACTCATACTACCGATTTTAGTTCTTTAGGTGACCGCTAGTGGCGCTGTACACAGTTGCCATAGAAATGTTTTACGCGGTCGCTAGCGAGTACGTACGTTAAAAACTCATGGTAAAGCACCGTCAATGTTATACAAAATTGACTGCAACGACTATTCCGAGACTTTTATACAAGCTGATGGCCGTGTGTATAAAATGTCCCAGGATATTTATTTATTAATTTAATTATATAATTATCGTGAACGTTCGTCACGCCCCTACATGCCACTACTTATTACTACAAGAGTAATATTGTTGAGACAAAACAATATAAAGAACAATGGGTGCATTGTAAAAACAGCAGGTGAATGCATGGACCCGTCGCCATGTCAGCCGGTTACGTAAGCAGTTGTGCAACATTGTCATCTAGACACGAAGCACTTAATGCATCGTCTCGTGTTCTGTCCTTATTTGTAGCCATAGCGTTAGAAAGAGACTAAGAGTATTTAACTTTCAAGGCGAACGGTACTGCTGAAAATTTGCATCGAAATTGTGATTCATTTGTTTCCCAAATTGTTTGTTCATTGGCTGTACTTATAATTTTCTTTGTCTGGATTTATTGCGATGTTTGTAATACCTGTGTAGAACTATTTTCCTGTAATTGTTTCCATTACTTCTTGCTCATAATGTGTTACTGGTTCATTAGCGTTCACAATATTCTTCATTGTTTATACTGCCTTAGTATTTATAGCTACTGTATCCTTTTCTTGAAGGACCTACATCGTCACCATTTGTGTATTAAAATTTGTTTCCTTACTTTTAGTTTCATGTATCTTGAATAGTAAAAGAATTAAAAAATAAAGGATAGCATGAATCGTATGAAAGGTGACACATGTATTGAAGGACTGATGACTTAATTATGGGTTATTGGCAGCAATGGAAAAAGACATGCATGCAAATTAAGTGAGAATAATAAATCTACAGTAATAAATACGAGTATATATCATTGGTGTATCATTGATCCAGAAAAGATTTTGTTTGTAATGAATTTACTCAATAAGTACTGGACCGATTTTAATATTTTTTCTCTGTAAAAATGCCAATTTATCCAGAAGTGTACAGCTATGTAGTTCTAGGGTACATTAGGTCGTTAAGAACACGAGTAAAACCGCTAGACGGAACTATTGATTTATAAACAACATCAAAAGTGACCCAAAAAATTATCTACGAGATGTGATGAGTATAATAGTGACATAGTTTTTATATCTTTAGTGTTGTACGCAATATGACACTAAACAGGAAAAGAAATCAAGAATATTTGCAACTGTAAGATAATTTGAAATTCAAATATAGACTTGAGCAAGTCAGACTTTAGTCAGAGTACTTGCATATAACCACATGTAACGTAAGTTGGCAATTGGCTCTAATTTGCGAATAAATGAGACAATAATCAATACCATAGCAACAATTATACGATCATTGGGAATGTCTAAATTGTCAAGATAGATACAACACTGATGACGGATACTTTGGTCAAACCAAAAGATGTTCATTTCATGTCTTTGTCTAAATTCTCTATGTATGACAGGCCAGTTGGCTTGGTGGTTAGCGACCTGACTGCCAAGTCGCAGGTCGCGGGTTCGATTTCCACCCAGGACAAACATTTGTGTGCATGAACATGTCTGTTTGTGACAGCACAACAGGCACAGGCCTGTGTGTAAATATCTAGTATATAAGTATGTATTTACGAAATAAAAGTAGTATATGTAATATCAGTTATCTGGTTTCCATAGTACAAGCTCTGCTTAGTTCGGGATCAGATGGCCGTGTGTAAAGAATGTCCCAGGATATTTCATTATTATTTAGGTATTTATTCTTTGCATTAATTTAACTTAACCGTTCCATCAACATTCTAATCTTACAGGATTTTGAAGTTTGAGATTTATTGTACTTCATCGATATTTAATAACATAATTAGCTAATGTAGGTCGACAATCAGGCCGACGGTTCTGATAGTAAGTGGTCACCGCCTCCTATGGACATTTGCAACATCAGGGGCATCGCCAATGCGTTGTCGACCCTGAGATTTAAAGTTGCTAAGTTTCATGTGCCTGAAATTTCACCGGTCCCCTTACCTTTCTTACCGAAATATAAGTAATGCAAGTACATAAGTGCGCTTCAGGGCGGAAATGGGTAAGATGGTAGTACTTATCCGGATAAACTCATTAAAAAAATCATCAAAGCATTGAGATTTCTAATACTTCTAAAAGTGTCTAGTAAAGTGTCTTGTATTAAATATTATATTATTTAACCAATTTATCTTGGCTTATCAAATTCTTATTATACCAATAAATATTCAAAAAGCCCTTGAGCGAAACTCGTCGTGTGATTTGTAATTGGTTGTCATCTGACATTTACAAAATTTACAAATTGATAGCGTAACCTTTCAACCGCTGTATGCAATCTCCAATCCACAATTCAGTATACATAAAGACTTCGCACCAACACTTCTATTAAATCTGTTGAGTTTTACGACTGCCTGTAAACTAACTACTAGCAATAAGACTAACAGAACAGTGTTGTAAGAGGAAGCCCACAGATTACGTGACCTAGTTACACTTGTGAGTATCAAACCAAACACAAACCGTGTCTGTTTATCAGAAGATGCACCATTTAATACGCAATAACCTGAATAAATTGTGGTTCGTATCATAAATCGTTTACAGAGCTCAACGAATGAGTTCCCTTATGGGATATATATTGAAAAAATCGTTTATTGAAACCCAGTTAATACATGGAAAATTTCATTGTGAACAATATTATTCTTGGATACTATCGATCTTGTTAAAGAATCTTAAAGAATACTGGAGGATTTTACTGAGTACGTGGGTGGATTTGTTGGATAAATCGTTGTAGTGGATTCGTGGATTTTCCCTCGATATAAATAGAGAGCTAAGCGAAACGAATGTTGTGTGCACTTCTAGGAAAGGCCTTTGTAGATGTCGATTAGGTCACTTGCTTTGTTGCACTTGCTTTTGGCCTTTGTAAGGTAATTGCGGCTCCAATTTTCTTTTTGAATTTCCTACCATGCGATTTTTATCAGTGTGACTGTGGGTCACATTCTGAGGCAAATTTAAGGTAATGGTATCCTTAGCACGACCACCTTATCCCAAACTAAACTGTGTGCGTATTGCACCTTTTAACCAGATTTAGAATCCACAGATATTCAATCTATTAATATTACTATAGTCCTACTACTACTACTAGACCAAACTACGAATCACTTTTTTTAAAATCACCTAACTTATCATAGCCAGTTATCAAAGCCAAAATTGAATAAAAAGAGAATATTATCATATTCTCAGCTTAAAAGGAAGCGAAAGACGTCGATTTAAGTGCGCTAGTCTCTTTCAATAAATATTTAAATTACTGCACCGATTGAAGAGGATTCAACAAAGAAGATAACAATATGCGTCGCAAATTAATTTGTATTGAGGCACCATTACTTATTTAACCATGAATCTTTTTTCTTTACTATATGTAAAGGTTTTTAATTACAATACCATGGTTAAATATGATGTTAAATAATTTGCTGACGTATCACAAAAGTGCTTAGCAGAAGATTTTCAGCTTGAGAGACGATGCAATTTTTAAATATATTTCGTTGTAAGTGCTATCAAAATTCCGGCGTACCCTATTTGAAAAATCTTAGAGGTCCTATTATATAAGTTAGTATCCATGAGTCAAAGTGGTACCAGACTAATCACCACGAGAAATCTACAATGCTATAAATAAGGTAACTTTCGTTACAGAAAGTTGTAACACAGTATTGTAATTTGATATTTAGAAAATTTTGAATGTTGAGCAACTACATACCTTACCTCATAGAAATGAAAGCCCTAAATAGCGATAACAGTTTCGACATAGGTAACGAATATTCCGTAACACTATTTCGGGCGAAACCTAAATATGTGAAAACGGAAACGTGACGAAATACGTAACGTAGGACTATTATGAAAGTTTGTTGCAGTCGGTTTCTATTTGCAACCAGCCAGAAAGGTGACATTGCTTTTTCGAACAGGGCTCGATTGCAACTGGAAAATTTTTGAGTTCGTCCGGGGAAGTATTACCACCTTACTCATTTCCACCGTTAAGCAATAGTACTCTTGCATTACTGTGTTTTAGTTAAAAAGGTAAGGGGGCCGATGAAATTACAGGTACGTGAGACTTAACAACTTTATGACTCGGGGTTTACAACGCATTAGCAACTTCACCTGATGTTGCGAATGTTTATAGGCGGCATTATTGGGATTTTTTTTTTATAGTTGAATAGCAAGTTTCAAATAGAAACCGAATGTAACATAAGTACGTAATACATATACAGATTAAAGGGGACATAACGAGTTTACGTGCAACATGTCGCAACATGCATACCATCCCAGGCATTCCCAGGGGATTTCGACATGTGTTTTCGACCAGTTCTAATTTAGACGCATCGATAAGCCGACGGATTAGCCTCGTCATGCTCGTTATAGGAAACTGGGATGGTATCTATACATAATATGTAGCAGTTTGCTGTACTTCCTAATTAAACTGGATTATAATATTGATTGCTATTTGAATTTTGTTGTCGTTTGGAATAAGACTTCATTTCTTTCGCCTTGATATTTGACAGGTTGGCGTAGTGGTTAGCTGGAACAAACATTTGTGGTCATGAATATGTCGGCTTGTTCCGAGTGGTGTAAAAAAGTTGTAATTTTAAAATAAGGTTTTATAGATTAAACGAAATAATACCAGTAAATCAGTTATCCGGTTACCTAGTACAGTGTTTAGAATAAATCTGAATAGAATAAGGACGAATGGCAGTTTCATTTAAGCGAAAGGATTAATTGCATTATTTGTAATTTATCACTTACCATGGTCACACTCGTTTGTTCGATTTGTGGTTACCCTGCATAAAATACATTTCACTATCTATATAATATTGCATTATAATGTATATCTATGGAATTCTCATACAATTTTAAAAAGAGGTTACATTAAAACAATTGGGCCGATTTTTATCATAAAGGTAAATTAACTCTCAATTAAATAAAAGCACATTCAATCAAACCGAACCATCCGTTTAGGATGTCACGGACAGACACACAGAGAGAGACAGATATAGGTTTCAAACTTATTAATTATTCCCCTAGTTTACGTCGTGAGTTAAAAATATACATCGTCAACCAACTTTAATACATAAATCAAGTTCTTAGTTGCAGGTCAGACATATATAAAATAAACAAGACGGAAACGTGTTTTCCGTGTACCTATGTCAAAAAGGAATGTTTAATTCAACATGGGATGTATGTATACGTGAACAGGACAGCTATATACCTTCATATACGGTTCTCTTTCTATATAGCGCAGGTAACTGACGGAGGTAAGCCTTTTTCGGACACATTTCAATATGGAACGTATTGCCTGAATTTCATGCGGACGTTTTATGTAACGGTGTCATAATATATCTTTAAATTGATGCACCTTTTGGACAGAAAGTTTTATAGAGCGGTTTTGGACAACTTAACTAACTTAGTTTATAGTAAATTCTGAATTCTTGATGATTGTGTTTTTTGGGATAATAAATTGCTAAAAGGTATGTTCTGTAGGTGAGGCCTATGTCCAGCAGTGGACGGAGATAGGCTGATGATGATGATGATGATGATGATGTTCTGTTTCATGTAGTAGCAAATTTTTATAGTATATTTTGTAACTTTTTTAATAGTTAAAAATATTTTAAATTATTTTCAGCTTTCAGCAACCAAAACTATTTTATCTTGTTAAAAGATCAGCAGCAAACACAAACTTTCGCATTTATAGTATTAATGAGATAAGACCATTGACGATCAAGAAAATCATCTTGCATGATACAGGCGTAGAAAACAGCGATAAATTCATGAAAACAAAAAATGACGAGGTAATTATAAAGAAAACGGCAGACAGCAAGTTAACATCGCAACTTAGCTGATTAATCTTGGAGTCACTGTTGCGTACGGAATTGCCAGCATCAAAGTGGGCTGTAAAAATTCTTTGAGTAATACTTTCATTACACGAAGATAAAAACAAAAAAGAAATATCCTGTGACACTCTTTGGACACGGTTATCTGATTTCTAACTAAGCAGAGCTTGAAATGAAATGACTGACTATAAGTTACATATAACCGATATACCTACCTCACTACCTTTTACAGGTACCTGTATAGATATTTACACCCAGACACAGAACAAACAGACGTGTTCATGTTCATGCAATGTCCTAGGTGGGAATATAACTCACGACCAGCGGCATGATAGTCAGGGTATCTAAACAGCTATCCTGGTACTTTGATGATCCTAGAAAGGTTTCAGCCGCGTTCCCGCGGGATGTTACATTTTCCCGGGAGATAAAGCAGTTACTCCTTATTGCATCAGCTATCAGCCAGTGAAAGTCCTGTTGAAATCGGTCCACCCATTTCGGCTTAGCTGAAATAAACAGACAAACATAAAATTCAAACATAGATTTTTTGTTACACGTATGTATTGTATATATGTACTTTCGTGTGTCAAAATTTCCATTTGACACTACAAACGGCAGTTCAATTTCATTTATTTGAATAGAATAAATGAAAAGGTAAAATTAGCACCATAAAGGGGATTGCTGATTCCGCAATGCACTTTGCACTATGTAGTACAAGATTGTACCTATGCTTAGAGCTTAGCTAAGCTTACAGCGCTTTAAAGCGATCTAACTTAACGAATGGCTTCGTAACTGTAACTCTAGCTGATTAGACGTCTAATACCAGGTGGCGCTTGTGTCAGCTAATCTGAAGAGTTGGATTTCCAATTAGTTGGGAACGTGGGGTGTTGGTTACTCTCTGATATATAGTGCGGTGTTAACTAGCTCCTTATATCTTTGTAATCTTCTATATTCTATGCTTGATGGGGTGGGTGGCTTGGCAGTTGAGACCCTGGCTCGTCAATGATCGTGAGCTCGATTCTTACCCAGGACAAACATTTGTGTTCATGAACATGTCGGTTTGTTCTGTGTCTGGATGTAAATATGGGTATGTATTTAGAAAATGCCCTAATTTGGGATCAGATGCCCTTGTGTAAAAATCCCTGGATATTTATAAATGTTACTGTAAAAGCTAGAATTTCGATCTGCCATAAATTAAATTAATACTATTTATAGAAATAATTTTCATGGCAATCGGTTGAAAGGGAGACTGAGGGTGAGGGTGACCTGCCACAAGAGACTACTCTCTTGGGTATCATCTCTCTCACATTTGAATTCAAGTCCTAGCTGACATAACATTATTTTATTTGGTCTCTTTAGTTTTGCAGTACTCACTTTAGTTCTACTACGCAAAATATCTCTAAATAACGTTTGATTTTTACGTAGCTACAAATATGGTTGGATTAAATATTTCTATAATATCTACACTAATATTACAAAGATAAAGATTCGTATTTTTGTTTGTAATGAATAAACTCAAATACGACTGGACCGATTTTAATAAACCTTTATTAGAATGACTTTATTCAGAAGTAACATAGTCTATGTTAAAATTCCGGTATGTTCGCTAATAACGGGAAAGCGAGCTCCATCTTCGCTTTCATCTTCACTTACCATCAGGTGAGATTGAGGTCAATCAAATAAATAAAATTATGTACGTACGTAAGAAGTTATACCCGAAATTATAAGTGATAAAAACTGCACTAAAAGCCTTTACTATTCAGTCGTGAAATTGTAGAGTCCAAACTCTTTGCCCCTGTCTGTAGCAACGAATAACATTTTTTGACGTTGTTAGGTTATTATTGACAATAACATCATTACTCACTCATTGACACTGACAGTTGCGATTTGTGCGATGTTCCGGAGAGACCGTTATCAGCTAACTTCAAACTTCACAAAAGTTTACAACTTTTGTGTTACAGTGATGCGCGCGCATCTTAAAATTTCACTGTCATCTTTTTATCATAACGTGCCTAAAGAAGAATAACTTCAAAAATATATAGGATATGGAAATGGAAACATCCCAAAATGGAAGCTAGTCCATGCATAAATGAAAATAAAATAATAACACGTTTAACTCAAGTATCTACCACCTAGAGTTACTTTCTTATCTAACAATACTAAATAATAATATGTAATTTATTTACCAATAAACACACGCTAGTTGTGATAATTTAACACGTTTATATGTTTGTAAACAAACACTATGTAGTCCGTAACAAAAGTTAAATTAAAGTCAATATTATGTTGGTATATAACGTAGTTGTACATGTGTACAACACGTGTCTCGTAAATGTGACTTTAATAACCTACATTCAGGGTTTTCTTTAGCTTTCTCCTGGGTCAGGTGAGGGTTGACATTTATTTCCTTACATATGAATGATTACCTGGACTAGTATCAGAATTGTAACTATTTCGGATTTTTTGTGTTAAAGCAGGACATGTAATGGTTTTATTATTATTATACGGAACTGACTAACTAACCAACTTTGAGTAGCCGAATTTAAAAAATAATTTAAAAGTCCCTAGCTGATTGCCTTCAAAAATATTTAGAAAAATGATATTTAATGTAGCGTTTAGAATCTATCTGCGAGTCAGTCAATGTCCTACCTACATGTCCAAGCTGTCTATATCCTACTTCCTGCTAATATTAAAAATGCGAAAATTTGTTTGTTGGATGTTTGTAACTCTTTCACGCAGTATTGGATTTAGATCCAACTTAGTACATAGATAGAGCATATCCTGGAATAACATATAGGTTACTTTTTATCCCGGGAAAACGTAACATCCCTTGGGAACGCGGTTGAAACCGCGGAGGACAGCTAGTAGATTATAATATAGACTATTATATTATAATGGTTTTGGTAAAGCACAATACAGGGTGTAAAACTACCCGTAAAGCCTAAAGGGGGTTAAATGGGGCCTTATAACGCGTCCATTCACAATATTTAAGAACCGTAGAAAGGTTTTATAACTTACTCCAAAAAAATAAAAAATCTGTCTTTTATGAATGAAATATAGAAAAAACTATCAAAGTAGACAATTATTAGGTAAAAAAGGTACGTAGGCCTATCTGTTAAATAATCTGGTTCCCTGACATGACAGCTTACTAGGGTTGTTGGCTTTGATAATAATTAATTATATTTTTACGGTGTATTTTGTAACACGTTGTACACAAGCTTGAGTTTCTTGTGACTTGTACATTTGGAATTACTATTCAAGGACACTCGACCAACGCAACAGGCCGTCCTTCAAATTCAAACATTTACTCGTAAAGTCTGATTTTTATATCATGAGCTCTGACAGCAAGTTATTTTATTATATTAAGTATAACTAGCTCTCTCCCGCGGTTTCACCTGATGTTACATTATTCTGAGATAAAAGGTATCCTATATGTTGTTCTAGGGTATGCTCTATCTATGTGCCAAGTATGCTTTCATGGCCGTTCAGTAGTTTTTGCGTGAAAGAGAAACCAACACATATTTACAAAGTTTCTCATTTATAATATTAGTGTGATAAACTTAAAAACTTCACTGATAACATTTTTTTTATTTACAATAATAATAATATAATATTTTTTATATTTATTAATATATTATAAATAATATCATCAAAAAATTTTAATAGGTCATCCATCATATAATAATCCAAGTATGTATCCTGGGACATTCTGGGACATTCTGGGACATTCTTTACACACGGCCATCTGGTCCGAAACTAAGCAGAGCTTGTACTGTGGAAACCAGAAAACTGATCGATACATATACTACTCATTTTTCTAAAGACATACTTATATCGATATTTACACCCAGACACAGAACAAACAGACATGTTCGTGCACACAAATGTTTGTCCTAGGTGGGAATCGAACCCGCGACCTTGGGTTTGGCAGTCAGAGTCGCTAACCACCAAGCCTGGCCAACTGACCTGTGAAAATATGAAATAATGCACTATTTGCATACAATGTGATTATACTCTTTTGAGGTCGATTTGTAAACTGTTCGAAATTAATATGGAAATCATTGGTGCCACGTGGAAAATATAATATACGCAGTACTGGAATGCTAGGGTACCTACCCATATCTTGTAAAATACTTATTAATATAATATACTAGCTGTCCCAACAGACGTTGTCCTGCCGAAATGAGTCCATATAAAAGTTCCCTAAAAAATTAAACGTTGGTACTTTCAACACAGCGCCATCTGTTAGAATCTTTTGGAGTTAACAGATAATTGTGACTGTCAATTAATTATAGACCAATAATTTGCAATAAAATAAAATTGCGACTATAATTAAAGATCTAAGCTATCCTATCTCTTAAGTTGGACCAGACTGCTCACGGTGTGCCAATTTAATTTAAAATGTGTTAAGTAGTTTAGGAGTCCATCGCGGACAAACATCGTAACAGGAGATTTATATATATTAAGATTACAGATTCACACAAAATATTAATATAACATTAAAAGAAAATCTTCTGGTGAAAGTTCTCTATTTGATGGGGAACGTATGAAATTCTATTGTGTTGTTTAAAAGAAGTATCGGTGCACTCCAACAGCCAAACAGACTATTTTCAGCTTCGATTTGCACGTTCATATATATGTGCACTCAGTTATGTTTATTTTTTTATAATTGAAGGTACTAGTTGCAGGTGTCTTTTACATTGGTGTGGACATGTGGTTATGTTCGGTCAGCACCGAGGGCTGTCACCAGATGGTATTTAGGGGCTTCATCACTACATAGTATAAAACAAAGTTGTTTTCTCTGTCCCTATATCCCTATGTATGCTTAAATCTTTAAAACTACGCAACGGATTTTGATGCGGTTTTTTTAATAGATAGAGTGATTGAAGAGGAAGGTTTTTATGTATAATACATGTGACATCCCACGGGAACGCGGGTAAAACCGGGGGGGACAGCTAGTAAAAATATAAAACAGACAGTCTTCAGAGGTCAGAACGAGGCTATGTGACTGTAGTTTTCTTTCTTACGCAAAAATATTAGTTTTAGGCAGAATATGTGGATCTGACACCTGCTGTGTTCTTCACAATAATAGAAGCCCTACGCTTGAGTATTCATAAGGTTTATATCTAACATATTTTAGATTTCTAGCTTCAATAGTAGGTTAGCTCCTACCCTGCGGACCGGCGTTATACTCGTATAGAATAAGAAATATAAGAGTATAAGTATGAAAAAATAGAGAGTAGCGTATGTGTGTCCCTATCCCTGCTATGCTAAGTTTGTGTCAAATTTCATCAAGTTTGTTTCAGCCGTTATGGCGCGAGAATGTAAGAAACAGGCTGAAATATTTTCGCATTTATTATTAGCATGGAATATATATATATAAAAATGAAAGTTTGTCTGTATGTCTTTTATAGAATCGTAAACTATGCAACGGATTTTAATGCAGTTTTCAGCAATAGATAAGAGTAATTCAAGAGGAAGGTTTATAACCAGGATCGAAATAGAACAAAGCCGCAGGGCGCTGTTAGTATACTATACAATATGTAACAAAAACCCTGTTGTTCCTTCTACCTACGTTTTAAGAATCGGTATACATACGTAATAAAGGAAGTCATTTATAATAAACTGTAAACACAAATAATTAAAATAAATATTTAATTATTAATATTTGTAATGTTATTCTGATATCTTACCTCTGCATGAAGCGATGACCCGAAATCACAAATAATAGGAAGAAGTTCTACCCGACCCGACAAAGAGAGTGGCCTCTCTTTGTCGGTGCCGCCGCGCCGCGCCGCGCCGGTTATCTACCTATTTTTTCTACACAAGTTCACGACTTTGTTACGGCTGTTGTTTATAACTTTAACGAATGAATCTTTGAAAATGTTGGTTTACACGATATTTTTATGCACAATTGATAATTGTTATAAGTACATTTAACACTTTTACATAAACAAAATAAAGTCCCCGCGTCTGTCACACAAAACCTTAAGTACCTACTTGCATTTTAATGTATTAATTTATTATAATGTCTACTAGACGGCCACGGAGATGCTGTTCAATATGACCACCTTGTACCTCGACACATTTGTTGCAACGCCTAATAATATTTTCACGTACGCTTTGTAAAATGATGCTATCGAACTTGATGTGGTCAAATGCTGCTACTATGCGTGAACGCATTTCGACCTGCGTATCACACGGTTTTTTAAACACCTGTTGCTTAACAGTACCCCAGAGGCAAACAATCGAAGGGCGTCAGATCAGGTGATCTTACGTAAACAAAACACAAGTCACTCACTAGGTCAACAATAACAACCGTTCGAAAGTAAGTTGCGCGGGAGACTGAGAAATTCGCTTATGATTCGCAGGGCGGCGGGTGGTGGGGTAAAGGGGTAGGAAGGCACGTGGCAGGGATACGAGGCACGTGCCTACGTTTTAGCGGCATCTTCTGTCGCATCAAAGAAAGCCGCCGAGCTCGTAGGCTATTTAGCGAAATAAAGATGTATTTGTAAAATCAGATAATCTAAACATTTTTTTGAATGTGTCAATTTTAATAGTTATTTGTATTTGACCTTTGTACAAGCCAATGTTTATAATTGTTGAATTCTAATATCATTAATGGTGTGCTTGTAGGTAATGTATAACATTCCTAAAAGGAATAACAGGGTTTTTGTTACATACTGTATAAATGAGGCTTTAAATCATAAAGGTTTGAAATAAATAAAAATAATTAGTTCTCGTTACGCTGGGCAGTTGCCCATTTCGTCCACGCCCCAAATCAACACTGTTCATTATCGAGTTGGTAAACCGAAAGAGTTTCAATTGTTCATAAACGAGGTGTGAATTTTAGTTTAAAAGTTTGGCTCATCATACATAACGAACGACATTTTAACTGAATTTCAATGAGAACATCTCTTTGTGCAGTCGGCTATTATCAAGTTTACTTTCGCTGTGTGAATCTGGTAACAAAAGAATTTTTCCCCCATTTCTTTTGTGTGCTCTGTATTAATTGGAAAGGCAGCGTTCTTATGGAATTATCTTATTGTCTGTATTTTTCAAACTTTGCCAATATTCAGTAGAATCTTCAGTATACGTTCAATAATCAGTAGTTCTTTCAAACATATTGTTATTTGACTCGTTACATTATAATATGGCCATATTGACAGCTGAGAATGTCATTGAAAAATTGATTTTATTGCATTTGAAATATGGTTTATCTGTACATGCAATGGGAAAATAATCTAGGGCATACCTACTAGAATGTGACGATCATAACATCTTATCCATACCAGTGTTTGTAAAAATGACAGGCTTATAAACTAACTAGCTTTTGTCCCGCGATTCTGGTGGATCTTTTAACCCGGGAAAAACAGTCCAAGATGGTTATTATTATTATTATTCTTCACACACGAATATCCGATTCAAACTATTGTACAATAGAAACCTGATATATTAAACATACTCCTGCACGCAAGATTGTCCTTTTTTTACTACTAAGGCAGCAAACAAGATGATGGCCCATCTATAGACGCTTGCAACACCGTGGGTATCACTCGCGCGTTGACGACCCTGCAAAAATCTCTTCACACCCTTCTTGAAGAACTCCTTCCCCTTATTCGACTAATCCAAACATCCGCATAGATCCTAGTGTCATGGTACCAGTCAGGGTATGATTTCTATAAACTGTCTAACTACTAACTTCACCAAAATCAGCCGGGACATACTGCATCAATCTGGGTCGCATTCTCACGACATAATCCGACTATAATAATTGTTTATTGACAGTCGCCGCTTTGTCTCACACATTGCTAAGCACAAGCTTAGGTTGGGATCATCTGATAACTAGTCTAATGAGCCGGAATCACCTTAGTAGATAACCTCGTCAATATATCGTCATAGTGTGGGAAATTTACAATTTATACAATCTAGTGTAGTTAGTGAGTAATTGTAATGTTTATGACTGTTTATTTGAGTTTAGAATTTAGGGAATGTTTTCTAATCTAGCAATTTTGACTCCAAATTAATTATTATATTTTTTCCCCGTTTTAAGTCTATATAAAGCTGTTCTTTCAAATTTACAGCCAGATACCGCATATCTGCCCATTGAAAATCTGGCTTTATTGAAGAATTTAATAGCCATAGTATGAAGGTACCCAACCAGAGAATCTAATTTCCAGAGAATTATAACACCTGCGTGTTCATGACATCAAATGGCCGCCTGTCGCCTGGAGAGCATCGAGCTGTAAACCAGAGAATAAGAGTGTCTCCATGATAGCCTTAAAACTGATCGTGATCTCGACAAACCTTTGTTGTTGCCCAGAGCTGTCGATGAGTTCTTTTTAAGATCAGTTTCGATTGACCACTTTTGGGTATTCATAATTCATTTTATTCAATCATTATCAATTTAAATACATAGTACCTACAAGACTGGAATCAGAAGGCCGTGCGTAAAGAATATGTCAATATATAAAAAATAAATAAATGGAATATTCTTATACAATAAGATAAAGACAAATAATATCCGTTGTTTGATTAGAATTATCTGTCTCTCTCGCTGTCCTGTAAATAAATGCTTTGTCCATTATCTACCCAGACAATTAATCCTTATATTTGTCACCGCAACATTCAATGAAGACAGACCATCAATTCAGAAGCGTCTTTCTTTACTGCGCACTCATGTGATGATGTGAATAATATATCTATAAATAATAGAGGCGACGTTATCATAATTGTATATAGAAGTAGTGGAGCTCTTAGAGAACAGTTCATCCGGGAAAGTACTGCCACTATACCCAGGGCCTTCTTTTTTATTGAGCACTCTGGGCAAGTGCCCAGGCCTCCAATAGTTTGAAGACTGCCCTGAATATACCTATTTCCGCCGTGAAGTAGTAGTGCACCTGTATTACTGTGTTTTTAGAAAGGTTCCTTACCTTTCTCGATCTTCGGCCGGTGAAAATACAGGAGACCGAAAATACAGGTCTTATGATCGAATTTGCACTGGCAATGTCCCTGGTGTTGAAAATGTCTATAGATGGAGATGACCACTAACCATCAGATGGACCATCAGCCTACTTGTGGGCTTACTTGATATTTATTTCAAAGGAAAATGAGCTTTATCCACAAGAGCTAATGCCATGCTAATACACACTGAGCAGGATATTGCATTATTTGTCATTATACTGCAGCGCACCCACGTTGTGACTTGTGTTCAAGGTGGCAATGTTTACAATGTTATTGGTGTATTCATCTTCATAATACGGAGATTGGAATTTGCATATTTTATGTTTTATGAAGACATTTATCAAGACGAGTTGAAAATTGTATTAAATGTGTAAAAACAGATGGCAAATACATCTGTTGCAACGTGTGACTGTAAAGTGCTTTTACAATTCAAACTTTCAGATATTCGAGTTGAAAGTTTCAGAGTTAGAAAAAACTACTCCTTTTCATTTTGGAAAAGGAACCATACAATTTAGTCAATTCGTGATAAATTTCGCTACATAGTATCGTTATACTGTTATTGTTGTATGGCATTCATAATAGGCTAATTTTATCACACGTTCTAATCCACGGATTTGCTCGTAATCCGTCGGCGCCTGGCTCTGTCTAGCCCCTTGTTACATCCCTGTCATTAGACGATGGAATTCGTATCATTGTACCTCAGTGGTCGTCTCTCAGTAATGCCGCTGTGGCATCGCTCTCCGTTTATTTATAGGATGTGTGACGCAAATTGCATGTAGGAAGCGATGAACAATCTTGCAATATGCAGGTAGGTACGTAATAGCCGTAATCAGGTGTATGCCAATTTAGATCATTGGCGGTCATTGTTATGGCATTATTCTTTATTGACAATGTGACATTTTATTGCTAACCTTTGGCTCATGGAAATGTAAAATTGAAACTTTCAGAACCTTTGATTGGCAGCTCCGTCGTTTTACCACAATGACCGATACTAAGCTGTTCGAGTCTAGTTACATCCAGTGGTTCTAACCAGGACCTGGTCGTGCTATTCAGGCAAATTCTTCTGTTTTTGAAAGATCTTATTACCTATTCGACTGTTATAGATATGTTTGCTCATTTTGGTGATCTTTCTGATTAAGAATGTCGAATTTCGTTAAAAGGAGACAGTAAGCAAGATACAATGGAACTTCACACTGGCTTTCCAGGTGACATAGAATGATTCATGTATAAATTGCTGCGTACGGTTCTTTGTCCTACAACTTATATGGGGGTCTTAGTCATCAATGCTGAGAAATAACTGTTTACTTTGGCACCGTTGTATGTTACGCAAAGTACCAGGATTTAATAACGAAGTCGGAGTTGGAATATTCTACACAGTTTTTTATTTTTTATTTATGACGGGCTTGCAATTGTACTCAATCTCACCTGATGTATGTGAAGATGAGGCCGAAGATGGAGCTCGCTTTCTCGTTAGTAGCCTATTCACTCTTTTCTTGAAGAGCTAGAAGCTTGTAAGTTTCAGGGACCACAGAAGTATCTATTAGTTGAAATTATCAAACCCCTTGGCCAGTCCAGCATTCAAAGTTGGTTTCCAAAGCAGTAAAGAAGCCACTACTCACGACCACTTTATATTTTCTTCGATATTGATGTTATGTACTTACAGACTAGTTTGCAGTATATTCATCCAAAGGGCTTCGTAAGAATCTTTAATAATACAAGTCTAGTCGAAAATTCCAGTCAGATCTTGATTTGACAATAGTGAACCATATATTTAGTGAGACTAAATCGGTCCTGCAGCAATCCGAAGAAATCCAGTGTGGTCGGGTCGACGATCCTACTGCGTAGCTGCACCGGCCTTAGCTGTCCAAGACTTTAATGAGCCAAGATTTACTGTCATTGTCAATTACCAAGATTGCGGGCCCATTGTGCAATCATAGCAGTACAAACGGTTGTAACTAGTTTGCACTAAAACTGGAATAACTTTATTGTTCGTACACGCTCCTATATGTGGGACATGGTAGTTTGTAACTATTCGTATTTAGTGTTCTAGTTGCAGGATTTCGCAATGTCCCTTCGAACACATTTTGTTGATCTTAATCTCACTCTTAGTTTAGTTTAGCTGAGGAACCTAAAATAGGCGAAGCTTAGATTTGTATGACTAAGTCAAGTACCAGGATCACATGAACGTACTGGGGTTTAGCTACAAGCCTGGTAGTCTGGCAGAAACAGGAGAGATGCGGGTGACGGTGACCTAGGCCGAGAGGTCAACGCGGGTCATGTTCCAGTTAACTAGGTCACAGGTTATTGCTTCGCCTGTGCTGTGTGTACCGATGGGTACCAAAATAAACTGCTTTGAATTATATACGATGTACACTGACTGGCCATTGTAAGCCGGCATTGAACGAAACATTTATATATTGCTTCGTAAAATTATTTAATTGTGTAAAATTGATTAATTTTACAATTAACCAAAAAATTCAAAATTCAATTCAAAACCATTTATTCAGTTTAGGCCTTCGGAGGGCACTTATGAAGGTCAAATTTAAAGTTATATCTGTCTTAATCTTTGATTTGTATTTTATTTTGAAATGCGTATTTATTTTATTATACTTTTTTTATTGATAACTAGGTAGCACATAACATCCACATCTTAATATATATATTTTTTAATTTAATAATGACGGTTGATGCATTAGTTTAATATATCCTGATTAACACACCACAGGTCGTGGGTTTGAGTCCCACCAAGGACAAACAATTGAGGGCATGAACAAAGAACACGTCCGTTCTTTGTCTGGATCTTTTTATACGTAAATATGTATAAGTAGTGTAATTAATGTAATATATCAGTTATCTGGTATAGAACAAGCCCTGCTTAGTTTGGGATCAGATGGCCATGTGTAAAGTCCCATATTAGGTATATTAAGAAATAAAGACAATATTATATTATAAAGATTATTTTCGTATCCAAAACTATATAATATGCATACATTGGACTTAATGTTATTGTCAATATAATTAATACTTCATCAGTAACAGTAAATAATCTTAATTGCTTATCTCGTCATAATCAAATGAAAACAAACAAACATGAACAAATATAACTTTTAGAAGTACCAGGGGAGAATAGTTAAGTGAAAGTTTAGTCGATATATATAGAGTGTAGATGCAGGTGATGCTGAGGGCAGGAGGTCGAGCATCCGAGGCGTGTCTCCCCGCTTTATATAGGTCGGGGGCTGTGCTATTATACAACGAAAGCGCGTTTCAAAACACTGACTTATAGCGCTATTTTTATTTTATGATACAATTTTAGATTTATGAGCATGTTTATTTTTGAAATTGGAATAGGTGCATACATAAAGGAATGCAATTTTTAGATCAGCTATATTCTTGACGTGTTCTTGATTTGAAAATATTGAGATCGATGCTAGTCTAGTAATTTAACCTACACTTTAGATGAGTTGCAGTGGTGGTATTCATAGTAGCTACCATATAGCATAATAAAAAAAAACTTTATTATTTCTTTCTCTCGGCTAGTTTTGTCTTGAGTCTCATTTCAATTACCCTTGTGGGGTTTGTTCTGTTTTAGTTTACTTGCAGCCTTCGTAGATCAGTTGTCCCAAGTGTTTGCTGAGCTTCCCAGAACTTTTATTCTTCCCTAGAAAGTTGTTTGTAATTTAGATCCACCTTTTCTGTGGATGCCTAGATCCCGGACAATGCAATAACTAACTATAAACAAGTGGGAAGGCTATCGTTGACCAAAAGAAGAGGTTTTTTTATAAGAACATAGTAAAGCTTTATAAAATGAATGATTAGATAAGTATTATGGAAATAACAACCTAAAATACGTCGTCAACACATCCCGAAAATCATAAACTTTTTTTACACGCAATACTAAATAATACGAAAAATAA
Organism: Habrosyne pyritoides; assembly: GCA_907165245.1. Classification (NCBI taxonomy): domain Eukaryota; kingdom Metazoa; phylum Arthropoda; class Insecta; order Lepidoptera; family Drepanidae; genus Habrosyne; species Habrosyne pyritoides. The sequence goes on from OU015597.1 coordinate 10,831,113, forward strand.
TAACAATTTAAAAATACTAAAATACAGCTATTATAGAAAATCCAACTAATTAATTGGAATTAAGAATAGTGTAAAAAAGAAAAAAATATATATTTTGTTATAAAAAGAGCGTGGGGTGCTTTTTAAGATATTATTAAAATGATAATCCTTCTACTCATATCTGTCAATAAAATATTCATTACAAAATACACCACACGCCTTTTTAAAAATAAAATTCATTTTTTTCTTATTTACATTGGTCTTAATTTAAATTATTTAACCGACTTCAAAAAAGGAGGAGGTTCTCAATTCGTCTGTATTTTTTTTTTTAGGTTTGTTACCTCATAACTTTCGACTGGGCGAAGCGATTTTAATGATTCTTTTTTTATTTCAAAGCTAGTGCTTCCCGAATGGTCCAATTTGGTCTAGATCTGACAATGGCACCCATGAGAAAACCATATAAGTCTTAAATTAGCATTAAGTATGTGTGCGACAAATGAACGAGTAACTCAATATCACGCCAACCGATTTCGATTTATAAAAGGGTAGACTTAACAGATGGTCCCATGATCATTACAACAAGACCTGATGATGTAATCCTGAGAAAATTCAGGAAAATCCTTAAATGTATACATAATGCATACATAATACACCTTAAGTAATCACGTTTAGCAGGTCTACCCAAATTCAGAAAAAAAAAATTGTGTACTTCAGATTCACTAAAAAGCAAAAAATAAACAAATATTTTAACAAAAAAAACCAACTTCACAAAAAGAAACTATTCCAAAACAAACTAATACGCACTAAAAAGAAAAAAATAATTGCATTATTAGACTACTTAAAAGTCAATCAAATTATTACGATAATATAATGTAGTTACAATTATTGTTACACCTATAACTATGTACAGCCTTGGCCAAAAGTATTAGGCACCCCTCTTAAACTGCATATCTCAACACGTATTTTAAAACCAGCAAACGTTTTGAAGTAAAGCCATGCCGGTGCCGTCAAACGATTATTAAAACGATAGATTAGCTTTTTCTATGGGCCACGAAACACCTGGCGAGCTAAACCCAAAATATGGGTATTTTCCAAAAAAATATTCAAGAATGTTATCAGCCTTCATTTGTTATTCATAGCGTAAATAAGTGTTTCGTGTGTGATTTTGTGGTGAAATTGGCATTCTCCTATTTCGGAAATGCTGAAAAAAAGTGAACTGTGCTACGTGAAACGTATTAAAATCCAGTTGTTACAAGAACAAGGAGAGTACCAAGTAGAGATTGCCAAACTCGTGAAATGTTCGTGGTGCGCAGTGCAATCTGCTATTAAACGGTTTGCGGAGACTGGTTCCCACGCAAATAAGATACGGACTGGCAGAAAACGCGTGACTACAGAGCGCCAGGACAGAAAACTCATACGCGAGTCTCTGAAGGACCGCAAAAAAACTTCTTCCGAGCTCGCTGCAGCCCTATCAAAAGAAACTGAACACCCTATTAGTGCTCGAACGGCAAGAAGAAGGCTTGGAGAACCGGGTTTAAAGAGGTGCAGAGCAAGAAAAAAGCCATGGCTCTCGGAAAATAACAAAAAAAGCGCTTAGACTGGGCTCTACGATACCAACTCTTCACGAAGGAGGATTGGGCAAATGCTGTGTGGTCCGATGAATCAAACTTTGAGGTAAGCTTTTATACTATTCCTTAAAAACGATAACACTGATTACTATTATTTTAGTATGAATTCTGAAAAATAATGAGCACACATTTAAACTCTAATTTTTTCCATTGTTACAGTTATTCGGAACTGCGGGTGTGACCTTCGGGAGGAGGCGTGTCGGCGAGGAATATCACCCAGATTGCGTGGTTTCCACTGTTAAACACGGGGGAGTTAGCATTATGATCTGGGGCTGCATGGCAGCTGATGGTGTCGGCTGTTTGTTTGCGAAGGCCGTATGAACGAATGAAACGAATGAAAAGTACATAAATGTGCTCGAAACTGCGCTATTACCTTCGCTTATACACATTTTCGGCAACACAACTTAGATGGCGTCAAATTCCAACAAGACAATGCTCCTTGTCATAAATCGACGACCACCATGCGCTGGATTAAAAACAACAGTATTGTCTTGTTAGAATGGCCGGCGCAATCCCCAGATTTGAACCCTACCGAGCTTCTATGGGGTATTCTGAAGCGCAAGGTCAGAGAGCACAGCATTACACCCAAAACCACGTTAAAAAATGCTTTAATTCATGAGTGGGACGCCATAAGTGCAGCCGAATATAAAAAGCTTGTACGCAGCATTCCCCAAAGAATTGCTGCTGTAATCAAGGCAAAGGGGGCAACTAAATATTAGTGATTTTTGTAATTAAATGTTAATATAGTAATTTTGCAAACAAATTTGTTTCATTTTTCTCCTTCAACTCCAAAAAGTCAGTACATTTTAGGGTGCCTAATACTTTTGGCCAAGGTTGTATGTAGTTACAAGCCTACGTTGGCTGAAACCGACTCCAAAAATAAATATTTAATATAATAATTGTAATAATTTGATTGACTTTTAAGTACATAGTTTAATAATGCAATTATTTTTATCTTTTTAGTGCGTATTAGTTTGTTTTGGAATAGTTTCTTTTCTATTTTTTTGTTGGATTTCTCTTTCCTGAAATCTTCATAGGCTTAACTGTGCAATATACTATTACTTGCGATAGTCCATTTACACTACCTTTTTTCTATTGTAAATATTTTTTAATATATAAGTGTCCATGTTCTTATAGTAAGCTCCTTATTCAGCCATACAACTTACATACGCTAAAGCTGGGACCCGATTCCATGTCACTTAGAACGGAACGTTTTTGGTCTTAATTTAGCGGATGTCAAAAATAGTATTCCTGTTTTTGGTTTGACAGATGCTGTGATTGCTTAGATCGATCGCTAGTGAACATATCTTTGAGATAAAAGCTTTATCGTTTCCGTTAAAATTATTAGCGCAATATGGAATGTGCTCAATGTGAAAACAACCAAAACGTTCCGTTCAACGAAACTGTTAGCGGAATCAGGACCCTGATTATTGCAACAAAATACCAATAATTCTATAAACTTAAATATTATTATAATAAATTATTGTATATTTTTATTTTATTATTGTATCCTGTGCTTCTCAAATGTTTAATTAATAATAATTTAGAATTTAAATTATTTATTTTTGTTATTGTTCTACGTTTTCTTTTTGCTGTTCCTGTTTGTGCTTTCTGTGATGTCCTATAATTGAAGAAGCACTAGGTGTATAAACGGTATTATTATTGTTTTAAATGTGAGATGTGTTCTTTGTTGGAAATCCAAATAAAATAAATAAATAATTATGACAAGACCAAAAAAAAATTTACCTAACTTAGTGTCGTAGTGGTTCTTCTCGGTTGAAGGCTGACTTCTGAACCGGTGGTAACTTAGACCGTCATAAATGCTTTCTGCAGACTAAATAAATGGTTTTGTAATTTGAATTTCTGACCGCCACAAATAGTTTTAGTGGTGTCTGTCTATTTCACCGTTTGTATTGCTCTGCCAGATTCAGGTGTTTAATTAAACAAACAGCAAATGAAGTTACCTTCGAGCGTTGCACCCTTGAAAGTAATTATGTAAAAGTTATCTAGTTAAGTGGAAGGTACTGTCTTTCAACTTAATAATATGAAAATTGCATTCCCCTGTTGACGTTTTTAATACACTTTAAACTCTACTGACAGTACTTTTAAAAACTAATTTAATTTACAGGCTGTTGGCGGAATTAAAACATTATTATAATTTTTTTTTACACTGGATGAGTTGTAACAGTTGAAGGTAATTTCCCCATACCCATATCTTGTGAAATAGCACTTGATTACTCCAAGATACTACACTAAATGTATTGTATGGTGTTTATAGTTATAAATATTTTATTGACAGATATGAGTAGAAGGATTATCGTTTTGATATTCATTAAAAGCACCCTTTTTTTTTCAATAAAATACATGTTTTTCATATTTACACTATTCTTAATTCAAATTTATTTTTTAGTTTCATTTTCTATTAAAGCGTATTTTTTTTTTTAATTCGTCGCAAATAAACATTTTTTTTTACCGTTACAGGATTTTTTTTTATTTATTATATTAATTATTTATTTTATTAAACCGCTAATCCTGATTATCCTAGTAAGGATAACGTTAATGTAACGTTTTGAAGGGGGTTAAAATAATATTCAATGATACCGTTACATACTAACATACACATACGTATGAAGGTAATAAAAGCGTTTAAAAATAGAAGCTTTTACATCAAGATACACGCAGATACATAGGTTCCGCTTTATAAACACTAAACATCATAAAATAAGTAGGTAATTGAATTATCATGTTTTAATTTCATTTATCGTGTTTACTTATTCTAATAAACGCACAGTAAATAAAATAAACGCATTTTGATTGGCCATTGTTTTTGCTATTCCTGAGTGTAGCCTTCGAATTTGCATTAATTGTTTTAGCTAGAGATTATTATTTACATAACATTAAATAACAAACTCGGAATAAATATCTTCCACAGATGTTTATAAGATACATTTTAGTTTACTAACCTGGCAACCCTCAAATTGAAAAGCTCCACATTAAAGCCAATTCTCTCAATTACCTTTATTATAGCATCAATTCATCATTATCTGAATACCCTATTGTCAATTATTCTCTTGGTGCTACTGCCTGCAATGTATTACTGACAAGAGATTAGATAGTGGCGTGCCATAGGCAGGGTTGGATTAAGGACAGGGCAGGCGGGGCTGCTGCCCTAGGGCCCCCACAAGAGAGGGGCCCCCACATTAAAAATAATATCCAAATTCTGACGGATCAGCAACTTATTTTTTTTTTCATACACTATCGTTTCGCATTTTTACAGAGAGTGCTCGTTTTCAAAAATTTTAATCATATAGCCGGATGACGACGATGAGACAAAACTGACTATCGAAACTAACCCTGCAAGAGGGAGACCGATGTTCAGCAGTGGACATCCTTAGGCTGATGATGATGATGATGAATAAGATTTAGACTTGACCGAAAATAAATAAACGAAAACAAATATAGATATATCAATATATTGCAAACATAGGACCTACATAGTTAATCCTTGTTGATTTGCAAGAAGAAAATAGAAAAGTTTCAAACATTGTTTTTGATTTTGTTTCATTGGTTTTTAAAGCCGTTCTCAACACATACAACTATAGGCAGCCGCCATCAAAGCTGTAGTAAACCAAAGCGGCAGTCCAGAAGATAGGACCAAACCAGGAGTCCGGTTTAAAAAAATCATGAAAACCATCAAAACAGCTATAGCGGGGTTCAATCGAGTATATTCAAAGCCACGGAAAGTCAGGCAGCCACAGTGGAGTAAATTTTAAAGTTATTTATTTTATAATTCAGGTAATTTAAAACACCATTACATATTTTAACTGTATATATACTTAGAAATCACAAGCGTCACCGCGCGAAAAGAGGTAAATTTATAAAAATGCAATACAATTTATCATAGAATCTTCAAAGAGTACGGACTAAGAAAAAGATAAAATAAAAAGTGAAGTAACTAAGAAAACGTAAAAAGAAATAATCAAAAATTAGGGGCCTCCACGCCTTCGTTGCCCCAGGGCCTCCACACCACTTAATCCGGCCCTAGCCATAGGTGAGGCCTATGTCCAGCAGTGGACGGAGATAGGCTGATGATGATGATGAAGAGATTTGACAGAATTTTTCAGTCCTCCCAAACCTCTTGGTGTTCACCATTTGGTGCACCTAGTTAAATGTTCGTGGTTATTTAACTAGGTGCTAGTAGCTAGGTAAACCTTTGAGTTGGGATGGTAGTTTTGGTTACCGCTACCACACTGCATCCAGTGACTTTTAAAAAAATTTTTTTTAGTTATTTCTTTTCACATTTTCTACGGACTCTTAGTCCGTAGTCTTTAAAGATTCTACGATAAATTATTTAAATATTAATTGTATTGTGTTTTAAAAAAAAATATGTTATTAATTTCCAGTGATTTAACTAGCTACCAAATGGGGATGGGTTGAGCCTAGTGGAAATAGTGACATTAGTCATAACATGTAAATAGCCTCTATCTCTCCTAATGCTTTTTATATTCTTTTAAATTTAGAACTGATCTAAGTCAGTTGAATGTCACACGAAAAAAATCGTAGCTTTTTTTATTTACATGTTTTTTTTATCTCCACGAATAATATTCTTAAAAATCAATTAAATTGTGGGAGATTTAGAGTCTTAAGTAAGCCTAGGACATTATTCTAAACCTTGTGCGTCAATGTAATGCGTGCGTGAGCGTGTATGAATGTGTGACCGAATGAGTGAGGGTGTGTATGTGTGTGTAGTGTAGATATATTGTACAGCATAATAATATTTATAATATTATTCTACCTTTAACATACATTGTATAATGCTAACTAAGCTTCATGAATATATTACTTTTGACCACGTGATGATGCCTGTTACCACAATGGAATTATGTCAAACACAAGCCTATTTATAATTTTAAAATGAATACACAAACTATTACTGTTATAGTATTACATAATTACACTACACATCAATTTACCTTTTCGTTTCATATTTACTTTACTTTAACATTTACATTAAATTTTATCTCATACTTGAAGCACTTGCAGCATATCTGATTATGTTAACCGCATAAAACCTGGAGCGAGAGCTGGAAATCGCAACACAAGTTTATTCTTACCGCGAGTTCCAGAGCTTAATAAACACTAAACTCCCTAATTTTACCATCCTAATTATTTTCTTTAAATATTAACTGTTTAAATGTCTGTGCAAATTTAAAAATAAAATTATTATTATTATTATAGTGTTTATATTCAACAATCGGCTTTATCTCACGTTCATATTCCAAAATAACCGCATGTTTTAATTACGCCTTCTGGTGTCAATTCTGTTTGGACAAAACTAATATAATTTTAAAAGCAGTAGAGCTCTTGGTGCAGAATATTTTCTTTTTTATACCACATGGGCCGACAAACAAGCACACGGTCCACCTGATGGCAAATAGTCACCGCCGCCTATGGACATTTGCAACACCAGAGGCATCGTCGCTACGTTGTCGACCCCGAGACGTGAAGTTGATAAGTCTCTTGTGCCTGTCATTTCAGCGCCCCCTTACCTTTCGAACCAAAACACAGTCATACTGTGGCCATGGGCCAGTGAAATTACAAGCACACGAGACTTAACAACTTTACGTAACAGGATCGACAATGCATTGGCGATGCCCCTGGTGGTGCAAATCTCTACAGGCGGTGCTTACCGTTAGATAGGCCGTCTGCCTTTTTAACGGTCTGCTTGGCAATAAAAAACAAAAGAACCTTAGCCTATATGACTTGGAGTCCAGTGCTTGCAAATAAAAACTGTTCGACTGTTCCTATCGTATTATATTGTCATTACTCCATCTTAGCAAAAAAGTCTTCTTCTATTAAACCTCAGACATGATAGCTATATTTTTCTTTCTCATTGTCATATAATTATGATTATAGATCTTCATTATTATTCAAAACAGAACACTCTTCAATACTAACCAAATATTGTATAACGTAGATATGAATCCAAATTCGTTTCGATAGAGCATGTTCAATTACCAAGTTCTATCCACTACATGAAAATCATTATATTGTTAACACAGTCTTCATAATCAAATTTAAAGGTCTGTAGTAGTCAGTTTCAGACGCTAGTTCAATCTAATTTCTCTTTTAATACAGCGGTTACCCACCTCGAATACTCCGAGGCAACGAAGGGCGGATGGGTCGTTAACCCCGTCTTGCAGCCTCCGTCTCCAATTTATTTCAGTTGAAATTTTTACATCAATTAGCTCTTCAGTCTTGTTCTGTATAATTTCAACATCTTCAATCGTTTATATTTCTTTAAGCGCACGAGTGATTTAATCGATTCGCTCACGATTTTTAAGCCTCGCTTTGAGTGCGCTTTTATGTTCATTTTACTCCCGAATATTCTATGGTTTAATTTTATTAAGTGCTTGTTCGGGTTTATTTATTTACGTTCGGGTGGGTTCGTGAAAGAAAATGTGGTTAGCGTTGTGTCAAAGTGAGGACACAGAGTACTAACCACCAGCTAGACGTGTAAATAAGGGCTCCAATTTCTAAAATTAAAAAGTCTTGATACAGCCTCTTTTTGGTATCAAAAATTCCACGCACTCGTTCTAACTACCATAAATGTCGGAAAGTTTTGGAAGGCCTTAAAGCCGACCTGGATAAATTCGAAGGAATGGTACAAATCTTCTTAATTAACAATAAAAAAGTAAAAGTGATCTAAAAGTGAGCGTGAAGATATCTAGTGACAGTCTATTACAAGCTCTGTGATCAGATAGATGCGAGTAAAATAAGTGTACCAAGATATTTATTTATGCCGCTTTCATATACTATTATATTCTCTTTTTAAACATACAATAAATAATATTGACAGGCCAGTTGGCTTGGTGGTTAACGCTCTGACTGCCAAACCTAAGGTCGCGGTTTCGATTCCCACCCAGGACAAACATTTGTGTGCATGAACATGTCTGTTTGTTCTGTGTCTGGGTGTAAATATCTATATAAGTATGTATTTAGAAAAAAAAAAACTAGTATATGTTGTATATCAGTTATCTGGTTTCCATAGTACAAGCTCTGCTTAGTTTGGGACCAGATGGCCTTGTGTAAAAGAATGTCCCAGGATATTTATATTTATATACAATATTAACAACAAAAAAAGGTTGCGTTCACTTATAATACTTACAACGGTTATGATAAAATATATATTTAAAAGATTTTTAATAATGCTTTCTTGTTTATGTTCGTACATCTAAGCTAAAAAAATTGTGCTCAAAATGTAATTCAAACTTTTCAGTTTTTCGCAGTGAACGCATTTTTTTTTTGTTGTGTGTACGAACAGAGAGAAGTAATATATGACAGCAATGAGAGTTAATTAAATTTATTTAAATTAGAATAGAATTGAGATAGATAGACTTTGTTTCGGTTTTTTTTGGCAATTTTTTTATTATTGAATTCTGTTACCTGTGTTCTTGCTCCCAAATGGTACCTACCAATTTTTCAACAAGTTTAAACCAAAGCCCTATGCCCGAACATTATTTTGTGAACAACTATGTTTGTTTTTGAATTACTATTTTTCTAAACTTAATATTTCATGCATTGACAATATTGTACAAATGTTTGTTCAAATAAATAATACACGGTATCATCAAAAGATTATAATTGTTAAGAGAACAAGTATTAAGCATTTTGATCTCTCAAATATACTTAACAACTTTACATGAAATATCTCTTGATCTCTAAAATTAAGGTCTTTAGATACCATTATATTTAAGCCTAAATCTATTGTATGTAGTCTAATCTTCCTGAGATAAATATTCGGAGCTTTGATCTTATAATGAGTTAGGAATTTTAGGTTCTGTAAATTATATGTAATACTTAAGTAAACATTCCTTTGTTGATTATCCTTTGATAGTAAGTATTTTACTTAAATCTTAAATAGATAATTGCTTACATTAATGTCTGGTAGATTAGTGTCTTGTAATAGTATTTGTCTCAGGGTCTAAAACGTATTGGCGATGCCCTTGGTGTTGTAGATGTCCATTGGCGGCGGTGATCGTCTGCCTGTGGAAAATGGTGTGTTCCCTTCGAGACTTTGTGAACTTACCACAATTAGTTACTGTATCAAGTTCGTGAGGTTGAAGACAAATGCAACCTTTACCCTAAAAAAAATATCGGGGAATTGGAATTAGATTCGCGCTTGGAACCCGTACGTACAATGATAAAAAAACTTGCAATTCAATCTATAGGTTGGGGAAAAAGTTCCTTCGCATTTTTTAAGAAAATTCAAAACATTTTTAATATAGTTTATTTACATTTAACTAAAGTATGTAGGTACCATTTTGTTCGATAACTTTTTGCCATCTTGTAGGTAGGGACATGATCCCATTGCTATAGGCATTTTGGGACTTCTGATCAAGATACTGCGACAAGTGGTTTTGACAGTCCTCTCGTGATGTTAACCTGACACTGCCTAAAGAATTCTGAAGAGACCGAAACAGGTGGAAATCTGAAGGTGCAAGGTCAGGACTATACGCGGATGCATTAATACCTCCCAGCCAAAGTCTCTTAACTTTTGCTGAGTGGCTAAAGATGTGTGAGGTCTAGCGTTATCATGATGAAAAACCACACCCCTTCTGTTGATTAATTCCGGCCGCTTTCTCCCATCTTCTTGCTTTAATCTCATCAGTTGTTCGCAGTAGAGTTCAGAATTGATGGTCCTGCCTGGTGGTAACAGCTCATAATGAATAATGCCCTTCCAATCCCACCACACACACAGCATCACCTTGTTGCGAGTTAACGCGGGTTTCGCCACAGTCTGTGAAGCCTGACCGGCCTTTGACCACGACCTTTTTCGCACGTTCTTGTCGTACGTGATCCACTTTTCATCACCAGTTATCAGCTTCTTCAAAAATGGTTCGGTTTCATGACGTCGTAATAAAGAATCACAAACGAGTACACGGTTCATTAGGTTTCTTTCAGTGAGCTCGTGAGGTACCCAAATATCTAGGATTTTTGTGTACCCAGTTTTTTTCAAATGCGCTAAAACTGTTTTGTCGTCAATTCCCAGTTCTTCAGCTACGTCGTAACTACTGATATGCCGATCTTGTTCCACTTTTTCAAAAATGGCATCCATTTTATCTGTAATGGGGCGACCAGAGCGACGTGCATCTTTGACATCAAAATTTCCGGATTGAAAACACTTACACCAAATTTATGCTACTCTCACAGACACTGCACTAGGTCCATAAACATCGCAAATTTTTTTCGCGGCTTGCGTTGCATTTTTACCTTTTTTGTAGTAAAATTTTATAATGAATCGAATTTCTTCATTAGATTCACTCACCTTGGCGGTACGAAAAACAAATGGAAATCACACATTTTCCTAGTTTGAATTTGTAATAATGTTCTTTAAAATTTAAACTTTCAATGATACCAAAACCAGCCAGATACAAATAGTATAGCCAAAGAGATTTTATTACAAGTTCATACATACTATAATGCGAAAAGACTTTTTCCCCAGCCTAATATTTTAACTAGACAAAGCTTTTTCAAATTTATGTAAAACTTAAAAATAAAATGTTTTTAAAAGATTATCTGTATTGTCTGATTCTTTTTAGATTACAACCTGTAATAAATTACATCTGTAAAATTAGATAATTACTTTTTTAAACTATAATTACTATTTCAAATTATTATAACTACCTAATTGAATAATTTTATATCCTCGGGTTGAATATAATGCACTATAATAAAAGATCGCATGTTTAAAACTATTAATTAATATAATTCTTTTTTTATTTTACAGGTATATGTTTCCAGCTTGAAAAAGGCAAAATTAATTGGTATGTTTTATGAAATATTGTCTTTATTTGGCCCGTATCGTCACGCGAGGAATAAAATTGCAGATATAATGCAAAAAAAAACAAGTGAAAATCAAACGTATTTTTGTTTGGAACGGTGCATAAAGTTCAAATGTTGAACAAAAAAAGCAGTAGTTAAACCGGTTATAGAGTTTCTGAGGTGTGTTTTGTAGACTGAAGTACCTATTTTATTGCACATTTATAACTAAACTTTATTTGGCTACTCTTTTAAACATATTTTTACTTTATAAGGACTAGTGTTCGCTTGTTGGTCGAAATTCACAATCATTATTGAAAATTTGAGAGATCATATTTTCATGTTAATAAAATCTATTCTCCATATTTTTATAATTAATAACACTAAAGCTCGTTAATAGTTATAAACAAAAATTAAATAATCGATTGACTCACATAATGAAGAAACCGTTTAAAAATGTCATAGTAAAATATACTTCAACTCTTTACAAATAAGGTTCATCTATTCATCCAATTGTAAGATGATGTATATGAGCTTTATCGTAAAGCAGTAAAGTAATTTTTTCAATGGAATTTTTAAACGTCAAAACCTTTTTTTATCTTTTATAGACTTTAAGTATGTATTATTTTCTATTTGGGAATAATCTCACTAACAGCAAGATATTTTCGGAATCTATTGAAAGGTTAAGATTGATAAACGCACAGAGTATAAACTGGCATTCATGTGCATCATAAACATTCCTATATTTTTTTTACCAGAATTTCGATATTTGAAATTCAGCATTTGAAGTTGCAGCATCGGTTTCATTATCAAAGGTAATGTTTCCGTCAGTTTCAGTATCAAAACAATATCAAATGTACCTTCCCTAAACGTCCCTAATTTCGTTGTTAAGCCAGGAGTCTGACGTGTCTGCATGCCGGTGGAATTCCTTTGTTGTCTGGAGACTGCAGACTGCACCGGGGCGGCGGCGATGGCGGCGGCGGCGGCTTGTGTTCTAATAAATTCACGTCTATAAACGAGGCGACAAATCGTCTATGGGCTATGAGTATTCGAAAAGATGGATGATATGTATTTCCTTGTGGGAAAATTTAATTTAAAAATTATTCAAGTGTTTTCCTTTCATTTTCTTCAATGCACCGTTTATACTTTAATAGTTTATCTTTCAAAGACGAGTCTCATTTATCTCTCTGTCAGTCTATGGTCTATACTTTCAGCTATTTTCTCTTCATCCTTTTGACATTCTAAATATTTTTGCAGCTTCATATCAAAATAAAAAAAGGTAAAACTGCTAAATCCCAATATTGTATGTACCATTATCGTTCTCGTATAAATACATTGCAAAACAATAATAACTCATATATAAAGCATTTAGGCAGACATCTAATTTTCTCTTAGTGATTAAATGTGTATTTGAAACTCACGTTTCCATGAGACCAACTCTCATTTATATTTCTCAGTAACAGACAAAGTAATGCTCGCGTATATTTGTTTTAATGCGGATGCGATGTCAAAGGCCGTCAACCCCTTGTGCAAGTGCATCAATCTATCGTGTTAATATTGCATCTGATAAAGAGATAATTGAGTTGGAAGAGTGAGCGTGGGTAGCCAGCCAGTCGAGTCGAGTCAGCTCCAGACTAAACGAGATCCTTTGTGTTAGTGACATATTTTATGGATAAGTTCCATGGAGGGATTTAACCATTTCTTGTAATAAAGGTTCCTTTATTCTGTGCAATCAAAATTTCATTAACATAATACTAGTTATAGTTACTCATGAATAACGATGTTAAAAATAGTGGCACTTTGAAGTAATATAACTACTTACTGCTGGTACTTCTCCTAATTTCAACTACCAGTCAAACTTTCAAAAAGAAAATTTGAAATTTTGACTGGCTGAAATATGGGAATTGAGTTTTTGATTTATGCAAATAGCTAATATTTAATATAGATTATGTTTTTTAACTCGGTATCTGATCCAGACACGTCAGATTGATAGATTTTGTTGCCCACATTATTCGTTGCAACACCATTAATAAAGCCTTTGTCAACTTTTCGCTTAGGTTAAACTTTCGTACATAATTATATTCGTTTGCAACTTTCGTTCTCTGTTTTATATTCGAAAAACAAACAAAAAGTAACTTCCACTTCATGAGAATTATTAAAATCAGCATGAATCCTCCGTCATTTAGGTACTAGAGTAAATAAAGTGTCCTCGGGTTATCTAACAAAATTTTTCGCGGTAAAACTGTGAATATTGCAAATGGCCGCCGCGGTGGGCGCCATTACAATAAATCAGTTGTGTTGCCGTCCGTGCGTCTGTGGCGAAATCCCCTTGCATTTATATTTTATCCTACAGCTTATAGTTCAGTGCTGCTCGCTGAGCTGAGCTCAACCAAAGCTTTCTTTATAGGGTTTAAGTGAGAGGTTAAGTTGTGCACCTTTAGTATTCTTAGAAGATTCATGAGAAATTTGAAACTTTGAAACTTTACAATGTGGTACAGGCTATATACGTACATCATATTTTCTATGTATTGACTATTTTTAAATTATGTTTTTTTAACAAAATGTTTCTTATTTACATCTTTATTGGGAATTTTATAGAAGGTTTAATAAAACATAATACGTTATAACACTGCAATAGTGACTCAAACGTGTTGTAATGGTTGATGACTTTCAAATTTCTGCAAGTAAATGTTATCTTCGATCGTGTGTTGTTCTGTACTGTACCGTGTTCAGCTGATGACTCAGATCCAATTAATATTCAGTCGCATCAATATAGATAGTTGGCACATTCACAATTCCATTCATTTCACAAATATGACGTGTGCCTTTTACTCAAAGTGATTGGAAAAATCTTTTCTTCAAACGGGTCTACTTATGACATTTGAAATACATATTTGCGATCGCTACAAAGACAAGTATTTACTTATGCGTAAAAGCCTTTTCAAAGGATGTCAAAATATAATATTCTGAAATACAAATCATTGTTATGTCAAAAGTGAAAACAAGATTATCTTACCATATTTGAGGGTTCAGGGCAATAACTGAATCCGTAGATAGATTTGACGTCTTGTTTATTGAACCTACCCTGCGATAAACATACTTATCGAATTCTTACGATAAGTAAATCTGATATAACTCTATGATAATGAGATAGATAGAAGTATCTTTATTATCAATGTTTTGAACTTATCGATAATCGATATAGGCTTCCGCCCGCGGTTTCACCCGCGTTCCTAGAGTATTAAGAAGCCATGTCTCATATCATCGTAGAAAAAAATCTTAGAAAGTATTTCTCGCTCCTGCCACTTTACTGGTTGAATTTCCAGTAATCCGTTCTTACGGAATAAGTTACTCTTGTCCAAATTAGTGGTCAGTTAATTAATCAGGCAGTGAGCCAATTGCGTTCTTCTTGTATTCATAGATATGTATTTAGGTGCCAAATTCAAATAATATTTGTTTAAACCTTTTTGGATTCCCATAGTGAAAGTTGTAGAACTAAATAAGTTTAAAAAAAATACATCCAGACTAGTTTCTTATTAGGTTACCTGTGTTATGCCTTAGAGGGCCTGTATGTATCGAACTTGTTCTGTCTATTTTACAGCTATACTAACAAGGAATTCTAACTATTACCTCAGCTTTTACTTGCTATGTCCCTAGATTCCCTAGCCAACCGCTCGACTGGAATTTAGGAAAACAGTTACCTACTTTTTATGGAGAATGCAAGGAAAATCCCAAGATTATAATCCCAAACTTTTTAAACGCGTGTACCAAATGATGTCAGCGGAACGTAAAATAAATATTTAAAAAAAACCTTTGAATCAAGGATCAAAAAAATGCTTTGAAATAAGAAATCTGAAAATCTATTTTATATAATTCTCCATGATCCTCAAATCATTCAGCCACTTCGGCGTGATTGGCAAACATTCGCATTTTAATCTATAAACGCGTATTCCGTTTTCGAGTAATTCCAACAGCATTCTAACAAAGCAAATCCCATTTTCATAATATTGACTAAAGGCTAACACGGCTTATTTTAATTAAAGCTGTACCTACAGAAATAGAGATAGCATTGTGTATTTTCCCAGTCACTTTGTGCTCAAAATAGTATCTTCAACATTAGTCGCACAAAGTCGTCACAATTTTACAGGTTTTGACAGTTAAGTATGGCATAGAAAAATGTACTTTGTAATAAGGATTATTTTTTTGAAAGGTTAATTGTACGTAGTAGATTGATGAACCTTGTTGTGAAGCTGTTTACCAATTGGTAAATAAACCCTATGGTTGACAAAATGGGCCTATTAGAATTGAATTTACTTCTTTTAATCAAAAAACCATATTTTTTAATGTTATTTAATTCAAATACTTTTTACGTTTATACTTTTTTATTTGCTTTGACAATGGTGACAATGGTTTGAGACACGACACTTCTATACAAACTGACTATAGAGACATATTTAACCATAAAAATGACTCTTATCGCTTATACCATACATCTCAGACATATTCAAGCGCAAAGGTCTTCGCCTTTTAAGACAACTTATTTATTCCTATTGAGTATATTGACTTTTCTTACGTACACGTGTAATTATTCCAAGTTTTAGTTATTTTAGACTATATTGAAATGTTCCTAAGGTTTCGAATACTTATGGATTCTTTCATTTATATTAAAAAGGTACATTTCTTATTTCTTTGATACATACAATAATTCTTTGTTACAGGCCTTCTATTCAGGATAATAGGATTTTCCAGAGAAATCACTATTTGTAACAATTGCTTTATCCCAAGATAAGATCAAAGACAAAGCAACGAAAAAACTGAAACGTACAATAAGTAACCCTTTGATGGGTAAGTTTTAAATAAATTATTTGAAAATCTATTTGTACAATCATGTAGATATTATAAAAACTATGTAACTTTACGTCGAGTGTCTGCTAAGTTTATTACTTTTTAAACTAATTAAGAAATAATTTTACGAATGAAATTTTATGACTCCGTTTTCTTTTACGATGCTTTAGTTAGTTCAATTGATGTAGCATTCACTTAAAATAGATACTGCATCAGATTTGAATCCCTCTCGAATTGGTGTTGCGTGATGTATTGAGTTTCTGAGGCTGCAAATATAATTTTGCCGAGTTGTAAATCGCACGAGCGAGTCTCTGCTGTATGTATAGGAACAAGATTTGGCGATACAATATTTCAAACGTTGATATGGTTTAAGGTGTTGAATGTGAACAGCGAACGTTTCTGCATTTTAGTTCTGGAGAGATTTATATTTACGTTCACGAGCAAAGTGCTTGGCCTAAATACAGAGCTATTTAATATATATTTATAGTATAGTAATACCGCAGTGTTTGAAAACAACGCCAGACGTGACTTAAAATCATCAATAATGTGTTTTAGTTTACGCCTATTTCGTTATACTGTACGTACGTTTGAAATAAATTCACAGATGCCAATTGTTCCTTTATTGTTTTTGGCAAAAATATTGTTTTCATAACAAATCATTCATGATGATTTGTGACACTACTCGGTTTTCGGTGTCAGAAGAATGTTTGCTGAAATCCTTGTTTTGATTTGTTTTTATCTTTGTAAATAACAAACACATAAAATTTAACCTCTGTTATCCATAATTTTTTACAAGATTTTTACTCGCAACTGAATTATAAATATGCACCTGAATTATGTAAGTCTCTCGGATTCAATATGGTAACCTATTCCGTTATAGATTGATAGTTCAGCAGTGTGGAACAACAGTCGTAGCATCGTCAGTGTATAACAAAATTAACTGCAACGTCGATTCCGAGAGCATTACACAATCGCCCTGCTGGTCCCCCATCAGGGGCTCGATTCTGTAAGGAAAATGACACTAACTCGAGGATGTTTCGTCGCGGCCTCCGTGCTCTGTCTCTTTCGCTAACTACGCTAATACTGCTAATCGTGAGAGATAAGCTCTCCGAGGCCTGCGTGAAGCGGCTCGCTGACGAAGTTTGTATTAGAATATTTATATTTATATAATTTGAATAAAGGGGCTGATCAAAGGGAAATATTGCACACTCAATTATTTTTATTGACATTGTACGATTGGCTCAGTGACGTCTTTCTAAATTCAATATGGCGGCCATGAAAGATAGTCATTCTTAAGCAAGCATGTGACGTCAGTTTTACGCCTCATCTTAAAAAAATAGTTTTTTACTGAATATTTGAATTTGAATATATTCGAATTTCAAATTTTTGGTGACTTATTAAAATCAAATGGGTATCTGATAATGAATCTTCGCACCCTCTTCATAAGATTTGATCTCTATTGTCTTTCAACTAACCCACATTTGTATGTGGAATTTACAGAACTGCCTTGCATTAAAATCTCCATTGTCCACTATTTATTTATTCAAGTGTAACATAACACTTGAACAAACGTAAGTGGTTCAATGCATATCACTTGTATTATTACTAAGGCACTTTCCTGACTGGTCCGTTTAACATCGGTGTGGCATGCAGCGGCCCTATTTTGTTCGATACCGAAATAAAACTACTGTCACATACTCGTTTGTCGGTATACTATTCAGGCAAAAATATTTTTTAGTCATGTCTTTTACACACATCCATTTAAACTTGTGGTCCTTGTATTACTTTTTTTTAACGGGCCAGTTGGCTTGGTGGTTAGAGACACTGACTGTCGCGCCACAGGTCTTCTGTTCAATTCTCACCCAGGACAAACATTTGTCTGCATAAACAAAACACATGTCTTGTTTGGTCTCTGTCTAGGTTTAAATATCTATATATGTATGTACCTATGTATGTAGAATAAAAATAGAAAATGGAGTATCTTACTTATCTGGTTTCCAAAGTACCTGCAAGCTTTGCTTGCTAAGCAATGTCGTAGGTCATTTATTATTATTATTTTTTCGGAAAATTTCAACGACTGAGCTGTTACCGCATCATATTAAAATCAGGAATTCCATAAACAAGTGTAGGTAACTACCAGAAAGCGTTCTATACCCAGGATTCTAGATGCTGCCTGGAATTTTGCAATACCGTGAATAAAAACCGAAATGTTCAATGTTATGTGCGCAGTAAAAAAACTACAATATATATTTTTTTCAGAATAAATAATTTTAATTTTTTTTAATTTCCGAAACAGATTGTCCCGCCAATGTCCTACTTACCGCCATGTCAATAAATGCCCTTATTCTCATGATATCGGTCTCGGTTATGTTTCGATATATTATATCGGTGTCAGGGCAATGCTTCACATTTGTACCTAGATGCGTGTATTGAATACAGATACACTAGTTTTAGCCACGCTGCTAACATATCAAGGCTGGGTGAGTGGTTTTACCAACAATTGCCTAGATTTGATTTGGGATTTTAAGTCCTACGACTATTTGTGACCATGTTGCAACTTATTTATTACCAGCTTTTTCCCGTGGTTTCCCTCGCGCTAATCTGGTACACTTGCATTGCCTGATCGAGCTAGTTCTTCGTTTTTGCTTTGTGTTCTTTCTGTAATTTCTTCTTTTAGCCAAAAGGTAATAGCCTTCCTGAAGAATTGGGCTAACAAAGTCAAGAATTCTATCCAACTGGTAGTTCCAGAGGTTATTGCGTTCAAACAAACTCACGTGATGTTTTTCAGATATAGCTATATACACTAATAATAACGAAAAAACATTTTCTGTCTGTCATAAATACTGGACAAATTTTAATAATTGTTTCACTATTAGAAAGCTCCTTTATCCAGAAGTAACATAGGATATTTTTTAATCTCGTAACATTAGATCCTCTGGGAACGCGGGTGAAACTGCGAAACGGAAGCAAGTTTATTATAAACTAAGAAACTACAGTTCCGATAGAAAAAAATCAATCACTGATTGAAAACTGCACTTATCCCGAGTGATACAGTCCATGTATTTATTAACAACATTAGATCCTTCGGGAATGCGAGTGAAGCAGGATCGAAGCTAAGCTATATAGACACATCGAGACAGTCGTTAAAACTGGAACAAAATCCATTCAGTCGTTTGGAGAAAATTGCACACAGACCGACAGTCGGGGGACTTGGTTTTATTATATGTAGTGACTAGAAGGGCTTGCAACGACTTCACCTATTGCAGTTGTGTAGGCGCATAAATACTATCCTACCAATCTTATAACTGTATATATGCCGATACAACATGTTACAAAATACTCCGAAAAATATAATTAATTATCAAAGCCAACAATCCTAAGCTATCATGTAAATGAACCAGATTATTTAACAGAAAGGCCTACGTACCTATTTTACCTAATAATTGTCTATTTTAATAGCTTTTTAATTTTTCATTCATGAAGTCAGTTTTTTTTGTTTTGTGAATGGACTCGTTATAAGGCCCTATTTAACCTCCTTTTGGCGTTACGGGTAGTTTTGTAACACCTGTATATATATGCGAAATGGGGTCCTTTGACGCACCATCACCTCAAACTTACTGAGCGTGTCGGAATGGGACTGCTACCATTCGACGCTAGTCTATTATAAATGAAAAAGTTTAGATGGATGGCTGTTTGCTCAATCACGCCAGTACTGCTGAACAGATCTGGATGAAATTTGTCACAGATATACATTATAGTCTGGAATAGCTCATACATTACTTTTTATCTCGGCAAAAATTTACATATCTCGGGAACGCAGGTGCAACCGGGTGGGGCAGGTAGTGTTTAAATATGAGGAATATCTGATACCGACACAAATATTATGTTTTGGCTTAGTTTCACAATTTAGGATATATAGGATAAAGCATAATGAGAACTTATGTCGTGGGAACGCGGGTGAAATAAAATACTTACATATTAGATGTATTCAACATCCAGCTATTTGTAAAGCTAATAAATAGACTAGCCACTGAAATAAATAGCCCAGACGAGGCAATAATAGTTCTTTACCCAACATAATCTTAGTAGATTGAAGTGGGAACTCGTTAATATCTCGAAATGTCACATACCCATTCCATTACTCGTTCACTTACTCCCGTAGGAGCACTCCGTAGATGGATAACTATGTATCTATCCAATCCACTAGGTTTATCTTCGAGTAGCTGAAGTTGATTCATATTTTTAGGTGTTACGAATGACTGGATTTAGGCAATGAAGTTTATTTATAAAGTTTACATACACCAATAGTAGACATATCATCATCACTACATATTATAAAACAAAGTCGCTTTCTCTGTCCCTATATCCCTATGTATGCTTAAATCTTTAACACTACGCAACGGATTTTGATGCGTTTTTTTTTTTAATAGATAGAGTGATTGAAGAGCTTCCTCTTCAACCTTCGTTTTTATGTATAATACATGTGACATCCCACGGGAACGCGGATAAAATATACCATAGTTCTTCTTTACAGTGATTATGACAATACTTAACATAATGTACAGATATGCACACCTATTTTAGGTATACATAACATTTATGACAAAAAAACCGGCCAAGTGCGAGTCCGACTCTCGCACGAAGGGTTCCGTACCATTATCTATAAAAATTGAAAATAAATGATAATATATGATTTATTTTTAAATATTTATTTTGTTCTATTTTTAGTATCATCTGTGAAAATGTCAACTGTCTATATCACGGTTCATGAGATACAGCCTGGTGACAGACGGATGTTTTCTGAGTAGTAGAGCTCTAAGTGCAGAGTTCGTCCGGGGAAGTACTACCACCTCACCCATTTCTGCCATGAAGCAGTAGTGCACTTGTATTACTGTGTTTCGGTTAGAAAAGTAAGGGGGCCGGTGAAATTACAGGCACATGAGACTTAACAACTTCACGTCTCAGGGCCGACAACGCATTGGCAATGACCCTGGTGTTGCAAATGTCCGTAAGCGGCGGTGACCACTTACCATCAGGTGGACCGTCTGCTTGTTTGTCGGCCCAAGTGGTATAAAAAAAAACAAAGTCTTAGTGATTTCCCTTTACCGTTTTACCCTTTGGGTACTAAAACTATACTGTACAATGCAACGTTTACGAATTTTAATTCGTGACTGAATTTCAGACAATGTATTATTAAAATAATGCAAATGTAAGTTGACAGAACAAGTAAGTTAAGTTAGTAAGGGTAGTTAGCATTGAAGTCATAGCATGACAGCAGGTGTAAATTCTAGACCAAGGAACAATATAAAAATGTTAATATGAACAATTACAATGGAACTTACGAATACGTAAATTATTTACTTAATTAGACAAAAATATGCAATTATTACGAGTTACATAGATAAAGTATGTGATCAATTTTTTTCTTAGAAATCTAAGCTTTTTACAAACTCCCTCATAGAGTTGTCGATATCTAGGGTTGACATCTAAGAATGGTAAATGTCTGAATCTCTGGACCTATTATTTGATGTTTGGAAAAACCAAAACTAGGTTTTGCTATTATTTGATACCTAAATTCTACTACTTAAAAGATAAGGACATCTAATAATTCAGTTGTAGAGACGAATATTCGGTTTCATTCCTTACTATCTGCGCCCTGCGGCTTTGCCCGCTTTCAATCCTGGTTATAAACCTTCCTTTCGAATTACTGTATCTATCGCTGAAAACTGTATTAAAATTCGTTGCATAGTTTAAGGTTCTATTAAGGACATACAGACAAAAAATCATTTTTATATATATATTCGGTTTTATTTATTATATTAGTTAGGATTATATTTTCATATTTAGGCGTGAGCTCTGCAATTCTTGTTGTGAATCTTCGGTCCTACGTAACAAGAATTTAGAGAACTAATTTATGCAAATTTTCCTCATTTTTAAACCTTCTCAGATACCATTCTGATTGATAAGAACAATTTTCGAGGAAATGTATGCTGTGTATGTGGCTGTTGCAGTATTTTTTTAATCACAATCGTGTACCGACCGACTGCTAAATACCAAATGGAAATTTTAGAAATTACAAAACGGAAGCCATTCCGTTGTGTAAATAGGTTTAAAAAAAAGGTAGTTTTGCTTCTTCGCAGTTTGACTCATGCACATTTGATTCAACCTTTTACGGTACCCTAACCATATAACTAAGGTTTGCTATCTTTCCTACCGTCCGTCTATCACAGGGCTGTATCTTTTGAAACGTAATAGGTAATAGAAACCAGGGATGTAACGGAGGTACTTTTAGCGGAACCGAAGTCGGAGTCGGAGTTTTTAAATTCGATTTATCGGAGTCGGAACCGGAGTCGGAGTCGGAGGCGGAGGCAGGGTCGAAAGTGGTGGGAGCCCTTTCCTTTTTTATTAAAGGACAAGTAAACAAAAAATCAACCTTATGTCGTTTTATTTATAAAATAATAAATTTAGACAGACATTCAAAGTAAAATTCCAAATACAACTTGATTTTGATTTCATTGTCCAACACAAAACTATGAACCTGTGCGTAGCGGTCGTTCGACGCAGGCCGCCGCTGCTATTTGTTATGCTTCGACCTCCGATTAAAACCTCCGATTTAAAAGTTTCGGAGCCGAAGTCGGAACCGAAGGTGTAATAATAATCGGAAGTTCCGACTTAACGGAGTCGGAATCGAAGCTTCGTTACATCCCTGATAGAAACCATTTTCTTCTTATAATATTTATTTATTTTTATTATCTTTTAGCGGCCATAGTACACACCCTGACAAATCCAAGTGTCTACGTATTACGTTAAAAATACGAAAGACATGCGCTTCTTGTATGGACAAGAAAAGTAATTTTTTCAACGTTCGGTGTTAAATATTCACAGTGGTACGAAACCCTTTGGGTACGACTTCGACTCGCAGTTGGCCCCTTTATCTCTTTTCTTGCCGTATATTTAATTGGCGACTATTTGAGTTACCTGCACAGTGGTGTGTGCAGCATGCAATTTCCGCCGGCGGTCATCGCTCGCGGATCATGCCGAGACGGGCGGAGGGCGGCGCGGCGGTCGGCAACACGGCAATGGCGGGCCGTTGACATCGCTTTGTCTTGCACCGATCGAATGCAGTGCACTCCGTCCCATACCACCGTGGTCTGGGATGCAAGAAGGCAACTGTGCACATTTTATTGGATAAGGCTCTGTTGGAATCTGAGGTTGTTACGTTCCATGACGCGATGGTTGATTAAGGAAGTTGCAAATATGGATACGATTCCGCTTGATGCTATATTTATTCGTTTAATTATTTAAATAAATATAATATCCAACATGAAACTTCTATAAGGAATATGAATTTCACGGCTAAGGAACTGAATTGTTCTTGCTGCATTTTGGCACACAGTCTATGGTCATCTGATTTGCTGTTACGGAACGCAGTAACAGACAAACATTCACATTTAATTATATTAGTAAGTTAAGATAAGAAGTAGGACTGTACACAACAAAAATAATTAAATATTTATTTAATCATTTTATTCCAAATTTAACCTTTCAAAATATGTCAGATTCATAAATAAACTTGTTTCTTTTAAATAAAACCAAAAATAAATTAATCAAGTAAAGTCTGAGTCCTTCATAAAGTAGAAAAATAGTCGGGGGTTACATTTACATATTTTTACGACATATCGCGACAGTTGTAAGATGTATGTGGCCGTCTGCCCGCTCCAAAAGGTAGCGTGTGTCAGGTTATATGCACAAATTCTTGTTGGCTCGTTGACTTTGCACAATGCACAGTCAGTTGGGAGTTTGTCACCTGACCGCGAAGACGCGATAGTCGCCGACCGCCTTCGGTAAAGTTTGGACACCGACTCGGCAACGCATCCAAAAGTGTCAATATCCCAGTGTATTCGTAGTTCTGTGGTTTCCTTACGGATTGTTGGCGGAGCTTCGATACTGAGAAGGTGCGTCCATTAAATATTATTAAGTAATATGTTCTCCGAGATAAAGTTCCGATGTATCGTATCTCAGATTAATGCGTTATTAGAGTAGTTTTTCCTTTTTCTTTACGTGGGAAAGTTTAGAATCCTTCTAGTGAGTTTGTGAGGGTGGTTTTGGGAGGTGTTTGATACGCTTTAACGCAAAAATCACAGAACGGATTTGGATGTAAATTGGTACATACATAGTTTATAAACTGGATAAATACATAGGATATTTTTGATTCTGGGAAAATCAAACATCCCTCGGGAACGCGGGTAAACCATAAGGCACAGCTAGTCCTCGGCTTTAATATATAAAATAAATATATTGCTTGGCTTCTACGCGCTCCTATACCATTAATGCGATTGCCATGGAGCTTTAGGGAGTTGTAGGGTAAGGTTTCTGAAGAAACTTGTTGCTCAGAAGAAGTCAGGTATCAAAACGTGATTTCAAACTCCTTTTATTATCAAACTGTTTCCAAATTAGCGATAATACCTTCCGACTCCTACTAGATAAATAAAATACATAATTTCTACGAAATAGCTAAAAGCAATGTCTTAAAATTAGTAGAATATAGTGCCTTACCTCTTTACAAACGAATAACATCCTTATTTGCGGAAAGGATTTATTTTTACTACTTGGAAATTATTTGTTTTTATTGAGGCAATTCATAAAAGATTGTGTTTAATGAAAGACAATATTAACATTGTGATAGCCAATTTTGAGCTTTAAGTCAATGATACGAGGTAAGATATTGCCACTATACTGTGTATTCAAAGTCAAATCCTAGAGCCCTAAATGGCAATGGAATAGTTTTTCTATGTCAAGAAAGTTTTTTGACTATAACCGGTACAAGCACCGTACCTTTAGTGTCCGTTAACTTTTTAGCAAATACGAATGATTATAATTAAAATAAAATATGATTTGAAATTGACTATGAAATAGTAGAGCTCTTAATGCAGAGTTTATCCGGGGGAAGTATTTATTAATTTCCGTAATAAGTAACGTAGTAAGTACTACCTTACCAATTCCGCCGCCGAATCTGCGAAAATATGTATATGAAGGGCCAATTGGCTTGGTGGTTAGATACCCTGACTGCCACGCCGTAGATCGATCCCCATCCAGGACAAACATCTGTGAACGTGCCTGTTTATTCTGTGTCTGGGTGTTAATATCTACACAATAAATAAAATACAGAAAAGTATCTATATCAGTATTTGATTTTCATAGTACAAGCACTGCTTAGTTTGAAACCAGATGCCAGTGTGTCAAGAATGCCCCAGGATATTTTTATTTTATTTAATAATCCGATATAAACACCAGTTTTTGTAGAAGAAAAGAACCGGATAAATTAGTTCTTAGTCTTTTTAAGATAGGCAACCTAATGTAAGTGAATCAGAGCTCTTACTTATGAAAATATTTGGGCTCATACATTTGCAATATATTACAGTAAATAATCGTCTGTTCTGGCCGGACATGCCAGAGCAGACGAGATATTACTCATATTATAAATGCTACAGTTTGTATGTGTGTTTATTAACGCCTAAACGTATTTTCATCAATCATACTTCGCTAATATTGTAAAGTGGTAAATTCTGTAAATTTGATGCAGTAGTAGGAGATCATCTCCGAAATATCATTAATTTCATTTAGAAATTGCTCATTGCCTTATATAATTACTAGAAGGTCCCTGCGGTTTTACCCTCGTTCCCGTGGGATGTGACATTTTTCCGGTATTAAAAGTAGCCCATATGTTATTTCAGGATATCCTACATCTATGTGCCAAGTTTCATCTAAATCTGTCGAGTAGTTTTTGCGTGAAAAAGTAACATACTCGTACATCCCATACAAATATTCGCATTTATAATATTAGTAGAATTTCACTGTTGGACATTATACCCGAGTGAAATAGACTAACCATCTTATTCATAAATATTACAAGCCTTTCATAACTAAACTATGTTTTGTCTCTAATTGGTAAAGGCAAACTTCAAAGTGACAGATAAAGACACACGATTGATAAAAAAAACAGAAGGTAAACTTCGAGATGTAAGTTTGTTTGGTATAAAGTAACTTTAGGTCATTCGAGTATCACATAAGTTACTTTACTTACATACCGAAACTCATGTGTGAAATGATTCCATTCTATTTCCAGCGAGTGAGTATTCCGGGGATATCTTTGTCATTTGCCACCTAATGTAACAAGCGGATGTGGGTATACGTGCCCTGAATGTTTTTCAGTATGAATAAGCCGATTTTGTGAGTAATATTTAAAGAGATATTGTGTGAAAGAAAAATTAAGGAGGTTATTGTTTTTATTTTATTTTCCTTAATATAAGTTAGATAGGTTTGTTTATCTATTCAAGTAGATCGTATGGTTATTGTATTCTACAGGTAGATGCACCTTGTCATAAAGCAATTAGGTTGGTTTTGCTATATCATTCTTAGGTGCCAAAACGTGCCTAGATTGTTATGACTTTAGGTAGTTTTTAAAGATCTTGTAGGCCGACATACAAGACGGTCCACCTGATTATAAATGTCACCGCCGCCTATGGACATTTGCAACACCAGAGGCATCGCCAATCCGTTTTCGACCCTGAGACGTGAACTTAAGTCTCGTGTCCCTGTAATTTCACCGGCCCCTTACCTTTCCAACCGAAACACAGTAATAAAAGTGCACTACTGCTTTACGTAGCTTGGATCTTTATAACTGCACTCTATGGGCAATCAGCTAATAATATTGATGGTCATAAGACTATTTTTAAATTATAAATTCAAGCAAGGGAATAAAGACACTCCGAATATTTTCCAAGAGTCTCTGGTCAAAATCGAGTGTTAATACAGTTCCTTAAACCAGATTACTTTTTCGAATTCAAAAGGTTCTTGACCCAAAGGTCTGTTACTGAACCAATTAGGGACCCGCTGTCTTTACTTCTTGAAACTTGTTTTCCTTGCAAACATAAAGCCACTCTTGGGTAAAATGTTCATTTATAACTTAATGTCGCTTTTGTTTACTGTCGTTATTAGTTTACTTTTTAATTTGTGTTCTTTTACGTATATTACTTTAGTTTCTTGCTCTCTCTTATCTTTACTGTATTCATTTTTGCAAACTCGTCTTGTTTCAAAAACATGTTTTATAATATACTCGTCACCCGCCCCTTCTTTGCCTGAGTGTGATTTAATAAATGTATCACTTCATAGTATAAAACAAATCCCTCTAAAACAGTCCCTATATCCCTATGTAAGCTTAAATCTTTAAAACTACGCAACGGATTTTGATGCGGTTTTTTTTTGAATAGATAGAGTGATTGAAGAGGAAGGTTTTTATGTATAATACATGTGACATCCCACGGGAACGCGGGTAATACCGCGAGGGACAGCTGTACACATAAACCTATCTGAAGAAATTCTTCTACAAACAGACGGAGAGAAATAATTACATTGTTATACTATTTAAAAAATAATAAGATCCATAGACAAGGAAATATAAAACGAAAAATTTATTTTCGACTCTTCAATAAAAATATATTACCAAGTATTGTTGTTTATCTGGTTTGATGAATGTTAAAAAGGTATGAACTACCTCTGTTTTGCTAAAACTAATGGAACTATGGATTTTGTTATCTCTAGAAATACTCGATAGTTCATATGATGTAAGGTTTCATTCGAATTTATTCTAGAAATAAAGCTTATTCTTTGTTCGCTCGATACGTATAGAGTCTTAATTAGGTATTAGATTAGAAGTAGGTACGTACGGTATTAGGTAGATATATAGGTATACATAAAATAAATACCTACTGAAGGACCATTTTAGAAATCCTAATCAGAAAATCTACCGTAGTTCATAATGATTAAATACGTAGTGAGGCCTGATTTCCAGCGACCTGAGGGCGTCAAAACAACTAGCTAATTATAGGCACCTTACAATTTCGGCATTAAAAAGGAATTTTTAAATGGCAAGTTTTTGGTCACGTGACCCTAACAATCCAAGCAATGAATTTGATTGGCTGCGCGATGACAGGAGCTGTCAAATGTACTAACTAACCGACTAAGGAGCGCCCATTAGCTACGTGATGTGTTTTTTAACATCTAACATTAGTTTGGCATAACAAAGCTTTAGTAAGAATTTATCATCATAGTTGGTATCTTCAACGTAGTAGTGGCGCCCGAAACATGTATTTTGCTTCGCATCCACTAAATGATAATATAATAAAGCCGAACTTCCGAAAATATTTACATTTTAACATTGTGTCTTGAATTCATTTTTAGATAAAAAAAAATTGCACCTCGGGAGTCCTTTTTTGCGCACGTTGTCCATTTTTACCGTCTTACGAATTTTCGATCAGGTCACGTGTCCTGACGCGAGTTTAACATTTTACCCATCTCAAGAAAAGTGTTCAACGCCGCTATAGAAGTTTTCACTTCAAAAAAACTATTTAAATAAAAGATTAAGTTCAACATTCTAAAGACTAAAACTACGCTTATATTATAAAATATCTCTAATTTCGGTTTGCCTTACGGCAAAGCATCAACTAAATACCTAACCCTTAATATTAATGATATTGAACAATACCCACATGAGACTTTCATGACACCCGCTCCGCTGTAATTGAGATTTGATGAGATTTTACTAGACCCCTCCCCTCATTTGAGCGCACGTAATTAATTGTCGTCCCCTAAGTTAATTCGAACTGTTTTATTCATTTTATTCCATACGGATATTCTATATCTATACTATTATATAAACCTGTATAATGTATGTGTAAAAAAATATTTTGTGATGAATTTTCGTTTTATGACTATAACTGACACCAATATGTAGGTACTACGTACATTTTGAATTATTTTAACTGCATGTTCTTTTATAATTCAAGAACATATTGATTGACCTTGATGTTAATTGGTATAACTAAAGTCAGATGTCGAAGGGAGGCTATATATTCTGAATAAATCCGGGTAAAAACGCGGGGGACAGTAAGTCTACCATATTATTACTTTTCCGACATTGACGTGGAAAGTTTTGGGCTCGTATCTTGTCAGCATGTTCGTTCGTCCGCTAATGGTTCCTATTTGTATATGGGCGTTCCGATCGTATGTCTAGATAGTACTAGTGACGTGACGTTAGTGGACGTCAATCTTATCGATTCGTGTTTCAACCCTACTACACACCATTAATATAAAAAAATGAGCTCCACACTCAATGATTTATGTCGATGCGCTACCGTATACAAAATCTTATTTTAAAAAGAGTAATTGCTGAGTTTATTGCTGGATCCCTTTAGTAAAAGCAACCTTCCGAACCGCTGTTAAAGTCTGACCATTCATAAGTGCCTGTGAAGGCCTATTTGAATAAATATTTTATTTAATTTCATCTATGTGTATATGACAGTTGCATTATTGTCGTCTTTGCGGTAGAGCCGGATAAAGGTTGAGACCGGCATTAGCGATGCCGTTGGTGTTGCAGATATCCATAGGCGGCGGTGACCACTTACCATGGTGGATCGTCTGCTTGTTTGTCGCCAGAGCCAGTATAAAAAGAAGATACAAGGTTCGGTTCCCAAGTAAGCAAGGTACAATTAACGTTTATTAGTTGGAAATGTTTTTCTTTGTAACCCGGGATTGTTAATAACGGAGACAGTGACAATGATGACCACATATCACTTTGGGAATAATATCTTCGGGCGAATGTGATTCCCCTACCACTTCGGGGATAACGGGTGTGAAGATACTTATTTATCTTGAATGTATGCCTTTTTCAGTTCATTGTTGATTTGGACTACCCAATGGATATTTTGTTGTCTTTCCCTACCACCGTGGTATAGTTTCCTCACGGTGTTATTTTTACAAAGCATTTAGCTCAATTTGGTGCAAATTTGTATTTAGATAAGGTTTTGCTTTTGAGACATATCTTTATAATGATTTACTGAAAATACAGTGTTAAAAATAAACATTCCCTTAGGTACAATCTATAATTGTATAAGTATATGACAATCTGCTATGAATTCCGTCAAAACGTAATGTTTGGCTTGTTTAGTAATATTCACATAATCGTTGTTGGTAAAACAATTTTCACAGTTTGTAATCGAGACACGTAAACTGAAATAGTACACTAGTTTGAAACAGTCCGTGCCATGCTATAGGTATCGTTTAAGGTCAAACGAAGGAATCACGCCACTGTTGGTAATATACCCGGGTTAAGTTTGTTTTAGGAGTAATCAAACTTAAATTAAATCTTTAAGGCTTCTACTGAACTAACTACTAATATATTTATAAGCAGATTTATCTTGATTAATGAAAAAGCTGACAGATACCTACTTTTAAAGTACCTACTAGCTTAGTTAGTTCGTGGATAGCTGTAATTGGTATTTTATTTATAAGTTCAAGTTTAAGACTGTTTTTGTCCTAAATAAAGAAAAAAAAACATAGTTGTAAAAAGCGACACATAGTATGTTTTATTCAGATTATATCTACTATATATGTGCCCAGTTTCATCTAAATCTATTCGGTCGTTCTTGCGTGAAAGAGTAACAAATTCCTTACATAATATAATTTGTAGAATAATATTTTCACATTTTTTTTTCTTTTATTGCAATCCAATGCAATGCCATAGACATTCGGCAATGTTTTTTGTGAATATATGAGCAAGTTACATGCCAAAAGAAAAATACCCTTAATTAGAAATGGGGAAGTCTCATTAGTGACATACCATGTCGCGTCTACGACTATTCTTAAGGACTAATTTTCACAAGCAGACGTGAAGAAAAGCTAGCGGGGAATTTTTGCCTGCATTCAGAATCTATATGTTTCCGTGTACTGAAAACAATTCTGAATGGAAACAACAAAAAATGAGGTCAAGTGTTCGTAATAACCCATGTAGTGGTTGACCGATATGAATATGGCAGTTTTCTGGCACTCGACACAGCCTAGT
This sequence comes from Habrosyne pyritoides, assembly GCA_907165245.1. Lineage (NCBI taxonomy): Eukaryota > Metazoa > Arthropoda > Insecta > Lepidoptera > Drepanidae > Habrosyne > Habrosyne pyritoides. Next base: position 10,862,286 of record OU015597.1, read on the forward strand.
TTTTGCCATTGAGCTAACATAAGTGATTGTTTCACCGGGCTTGTGGAGCACGTTCTGCACAAAATTTTTTGGGGTTGCCCGGACGGAAAAATGTTTTTTACCATTATGTACTGCCGCTCCCAGCTGGTCTAAATTTTTATTTTTATGCGCAGAATATTTATGCGACCTTTATTATTTCATATATTTTTTTATAAAACTGGCAGTAATTTTTATTTGTTTTTTTTTTTTGCAATATGTGTAGGAAATTAAATTAAGAGTATCCTAATTGCCTAAAGTGACATTACCTGGTAACACTAGAAATAGTTGTATCTGTTATAAAATATTAGGTATTCTACAGTCTATTGTTTTAGAGTGTCAGATTGAATGTGGATCTAGCTGTACTAAGCTTCCATTGTTTTTAAATAAACCGTTATCCACGAAAAAATATTTTAAGTAGGTATGAATCTTTGTAATTATTAGGTACTCTTACTTAGTTTGGTACAGCTTAATTTGAGCCTAAACTCGTAAAAAGTAAAAAAATACTGAATTTAATTTAAAAAGTTGCAGTTATTATATTTATAAACCATTTGTGATTTTTTTCAATGTGAATACAAAGCTCGCATTATCCTTTGATTTGTTATCTGAATTATTGGTAGGAATACAAAAACATAAGTTGTGCAATAAAAAAAATATTTCACTAATTTATAGAGTACTTAAGTATTCCCTTAATAATTAATAAATACCGCATTGACTGCAAAGTACTCTAAAATGTACAATATAAATAAATAAATATCCAGGGACATTCATGCTCTTTTTTCCTATTACTCAATTCAATCGATCTGGTAACACCACCATATAATCGGTGCCTGCTCGCTGGTCGCGTGTCAAGGACCAGATCTAACCAACCAGATATGGTCGGTGTACACAGGTCAAGGCATTGAGATTGAACCGATTCGAGCCTTTGGGGCCTCCCGATTTATGTCTTAAGCCTCTTGTAACATGATACTGTTGAACTGATACACTCAAGTCACAGTTACGTACGTCTGAGAGCCGTATACGCTTGTTCCGTGTCTCGGAGAGCAAGGAAATTGTCATGAATCTTAGTCATTACGACAATGATTATAAGAATTGAAAAGAATTAGAACTTTCACAGAACAAAAATTTGTCGTCGAAATCTCTGTTTAGAATTAAATGAATTTGCGTATGACCAGCGAATTACTCCATAAAGGCCATTATTTTAATCATGATAAGACAAAAAACCGATAACACTAATAGCCTGGGAACTCGCTTGCTCAATATCCGCAGCGAAAAAGCACAAAAAGATCATGAAACTAGCAAAAAGGATTGAGGGTTTCGACGTCCGGAACATGTCCAACCTTTAACCCCCGAGCTTTTAAGGTTTTAATTGCTTCAGACACTTCAAACTCCGAATAGGCGAGGCAATGCACAAACACGGTCCAGATTTGCATACGGTCTACCGGTATTCAAGATAAAACTGACCATGTATAGAGGTAGCCTAAAATATTCACAACCGCACACGTTTTAGTTTCATCGTTGAAGGTTTGTGTACTGATGAATATAGAATTTTCTGAGCTAAATGTGAAGGCTTCTCAAAAGGATCTCCGCTCAAAGAATGTCAGCGAAACTGGTTTGAAACAGAACATTTGTAAAGATTCATGGTTATGAGGAAACAATTCCTGGTATCTTGTTTAATAGATGGAAAGTCAAGCTATCGGTTCATGTAAATCGCTTGTTTACGGTTAATTTCCACGAAACATTGTCAGTTCGCTCCGGGCGTTGGGGGTGCTTCGCCCCTTCTTTTGGCAAAACTGTCTTTTTCATTATTCGCCTGAATTCATACGAACAGGAATATGAGCCGATCCAACTTTATATTACATTTGGTTTTCATGAATGGCTTTATTTCTGTAGCTTATTTATATTGAATTTATTCACTACCGTTCACTTCAGAACTTGAATTTTCCATTTTATAGATATTGGTTTTAATATTAGATTTTGATGAATAGTGTCTTTAAGAACTGTCGAGTCATGTCTATCAATTCTATCCTACAAAGACGGCCATTGTCCTTTTCAGTTCATGCATTCAAATCGATTAAAGCATTCGAAGTAAAACGAACATCATATCATTTACAATTGCCCAATACGATCTGAAATCAAGTCTGAATCAAATTTTACCTTTTAAAATAATTTACTCGAGTGAATTAAAACTTTTAAATCGATATAGGTACAAGTGCTCGACTACTGCTGTCTGCTAATCAAATCGATTTCTTATGAACAGGGTTGATGTCCGCCGATAAGGTCGTCCGTTCGCAGTTCGGTCAATAAGCGTGACTGCAATGTTTTCCTTAAAAATTATTAATTTCCTCCGATTCTTTCTCATATCTTCTTTAACCTTTAGTGATTCGACAGTGACATGAAACCCCCGGAGGACAATGACATGGTGAAGGTAATATAATGCGCATATTTGCTTATATCAATATCTAAACGGTGAGGTTATCACTAAAAGGTTACAATCAAGTAATTGAAAATATGTTTGGCGGGACCTGTAAAAAAGGCTGCAGAGCGAGACTAGCAGGACGGTTGTGTATGTTCACGGATTCAAAGTTGAAAACGATTTTTGGTACACTGATAGCGCACCGACTGCTCTCTCTGCGTTGTTTTTATCTTTTTAACGGGCTAGAATGTTTTTGCCGCCGATGCCTTTTACACACCTATACGGACAATTCGGTGCCGCTGAGCGCTCTCTTCGTACTTGCGCAGAATTATAACACGATAAAGAAATCGTTATCAACTTTGAATCCGAGAGAGTTACACAATGTGGGTCCCGCAGACAGTGATTATGATTAAATATATGAAACGCTCTTCACTCCGCTCAAATCAAATATTTTTCAACAATCGTTTTACGTCCCACAGGTTGACGTGTCTTTGGACGACATAGTAGTTCACGCCCCCGCATCTTGGACAGAATATCTTTCACACGCATATTCCTCAGGTTCACGGCTGCTCGGATGTTTATATCTTTCGTGCCAACATTGGAACACGAAAACGTGACCTCTTACGATTTATGTTCCTCTGATGGAAGAGTTATTCGAGTCATCCAATGTTACCCTTACAATATTGCCTTATTGAAACGACCACGTGTCTCAAGAGAAACATAAAACATCTGGTGCGAATTTGCAGAAGTCTAAAAGCAATTTTCACAAGTATTTTAATGTTAGTATAAATAGAGAGCTAATGTTTTTGAAGGGGAATCAGCTGTCGAATAGTCTAGACTGTAATAATTTGTTTTCTAAGCCGGCGATAAGGAGCTTGCGGCCGTGATAAGAACTGTGTTATTGTTTTGATGTTTGTGTTCGTAATCGCGTGACGTTTCAATGATGTAGAATATTTTTACGCAGTTAGTTGTCAATGCTCCACTGACATAGTTGAAAATAAAATAGTACCTACACCACTTATGGATGGTTTAGCTCGGTGCGAGGAACATTTCGGTTACCGCGAATTATTTCAGTAAATACCATGCCGAATGTTGTATTTACTTCCACAGCCGCGCGGCTGTACGTCAGCATTCGATTCGAAATGTAAAGTATTGATATGCAGCTGTTGCAAGCAGCAAGGAGTGCGACGACTCTAATACTGCGAAATCGAATATTCGCACCTTTAGAATTGAAGTGGCATAACTCAAAATTTTAAGAAAATGACTTTTGTACATGGAATTACTTATAAACATCTATTCTATCAGTTTATTATAAATAAATAGATTATTTTAAGCCAGAAAAGGACAAACGTGCTATTTCCGTCTCTTTAAAATCACGCGGTTACCGCGCATCCCTCTGTATTAAAGGATCTCATTCAAAGTTGCGTCAACAGTGCTAAACGCTGGACGTAGTGCGGTTGCTCCGTAAAGGGCGGAAACTGTAATCTGCAGTTTTAATACTAAACGCAAGGTAAGTTATTTCTTCGATACATATTTTTGTAATGACTCATTTTGGTTTTGGGCGTTTCAATACTAAATGATTATAATATTGTGGTGTCGTATTAGTACTGCCGTCATTTTATTACCAAATATTGCTTAAATGATCGAGCCTTATTTTATATTATTGCTTTACTTTACTACCAATTTTGTGACTACGGAGACGTATAGGTAAATATGTTTATTCTTTACTGAATGATATGAGACTTAGTGAGCTTTATTTTGAGTTGAGTCTTTTTATTTTTATTTCAGTTAAAGTTTGAGATCAATAATGAAAAGAAGTGCAGATCTTATTTTGCATCTATTAAACCGGAATGAAATATTATGCATGAACAGGGTGAAGAGATGAGAACAGCAAGTGCAGAAGGTTATACTAGTGCTTAAAATGGATCCAAAGAGCGTGGTAAGGAAAACTATTAGAAAATACCCTTGGATAAGGCGACGGATGGAAGTCCTAGATTGAATTGAAATTTTACCGCAAGTGGAAACTGAACAACGGATTCTAAAGGAGATTAACAATACGTCGATAATCAGCACTAAGAAAAGCGTTAATCCAATTATCAAAGAACAAACATCACAAAACATGAGAGATCGATCCAGTAGTACATCATCATCCAGTTCTGTTGTTTGTTTGTATTATTATTATTATTTTTTGTTTTATTAGTTATTCATAATATTATATTATTGTTCAATAATTCTTCACTTTTGCGATAACACACAGGTATTATTAGTGAGACTGAATAGATTTTATGTAATAAAGCTAAGTTGGTTTTTAAAAAAAAAGAGTTATTGCTGAGTTTAATGTCGGCTCTTCTCAGTAAAAAACAACCTTCCGAACCGGTATTAGAATCAGACTATTCATAAGTGCTTGGAAAGACCTATTTGAATAAAAATATTTTCATTTCATTTCATTTCTTCTATGTCATCATCTTCAAGTTCCAGCACAACGTCGTCGTCATCAAAGTCTTTTACATAACCGAAGCAAAGCTGAGACGAAATGAAAATAAATAGCTCACCTTCTATCATGTCAGGTACTCAAATCGATTACACGAATATAATTTGTGCCGAGCCCTCAAATAGCAAAATACGGTTAGATAAAGACATAAACTACCGTCAATCACCTGTGCATTCTTTGCAATCAGAAGTCGATCTGTGTGACGCTGATCCGACTTACAACGATTCATCGCTACGACGCTCTTTCAGTTCATCAACCAACACGTCTGACAGGGATGGGGCACATGATGGTGACGATGCAATTGTTTCCTCAGAATAAAAAATCTAGGAAGCGCCTGCGCAATCCGTCTCAATGGAAACAAAATATTGTTAAATCTCTTCGAAATACCGGAAAAGCCTACCAATCACTTTCTAAATCTAACAAAGTAATTGTGTTTGTAGACTTCGTTGTTCCGATAACATAACCCCTGAGCGAAATATACGACTATTATTGGCAGCTAAGTAATTTTGACTTGAAGCGATCATTTATCAAGGCATGCACGATGGAGGTGAAACCAAAATATCAGTACAAAAATGCTGCCCATCCTCGTAAACCAAACACAGCCATTTATTTTACAGCTGATTGCCAAAGAATTCGCGTTTATAAAACCTTTTTTTATCAATACACTAGATACTCGTATTACAGAGAGACAGATAAGAACTGTGAAACTGAAAACTAATGGCCTTGTGGAAGATCTTAGAGGGCGTTCTAGAAGCCGAGCCCCGATTAACCCAAATCTTGTACATGATATTAAGGACCATATTAATAGTCTACCGCGCATAGAATCACATTAACTAAGATTTTCTACTTCAAGAGATTATATGGATGGCAGCAAGAGTATAAAAGAGATATGTAGGGACTTTAATAATAATCAAAACAAATCTCACGCCCATACTGGGTTTTTTACTTAATATTTACAACTGAAATTGATATAAGCTTTTTTTAAGGCCAAAAAATATTTATGAGACTAATGATATATATAATATGAGACAAGATATAAATATATGAATATGTATTATTAACGAAACTAAATGTGCTGTTTATGATCTCGAAGCTGCAATGACCTGTCGTAAAGGCGATGATTCATCTTTATATTATAGGTCACTTAACTGTTAACTTAATTGTTATAATTTTACAATAGTTGAACTAGCTTCTAAATCAAAACATAATAAAAAAAGAAAAACGTTAGTGAACTAGGTGCATATGAAGAAGTATATTGCTATTTTTGGAAAAGAAGACATGGTAATAAAGGGGCTATTGAAATAGGTTTCTGCGTTTTTGATTACTTAAAGTCCCATCAGTGAAAATAATGCAGACAAAACTTTAAATCTAATATTTTATTCAGAAATTGTAATGGTCAAAACAAAAATATATTGCCAGTTTATAGCAGTTTAGGCCACTGCATAAGACAGTGGCCCATTTTGACAACATTCAATCAATAACGCATAAATATCTAATTAAGGGACATACACAGAAAGAGGGAGACAATGCACATAGTTTAATTGAAAAGAAATAAAGAGAAACCTAAGATCTGGTCCTATTGACAAACCGCAACAATATATGCCTTTACTAAGAGGTGCTAGAAAAACTGGCACCCCAATTAGAGTTAAAGAGTTAAGGTTACAATTTTTTATAGACTTAAATGTGTTGCAGAAGGAATGGGGGTATAACTTTATTTAGGATGTTGATAAAAATGCAGTGGGTTTGAGGGACTTAGATAGCAAGATAAAAGTGTTAAAATTAGTTAAAGACGAGCTATTTTTATTTTACTATAAAAATACATATGCTGAAAAAGACTTTAAGAAATAAAATGAAAAAAGCGTGTGAAATTACAATAACGAATGCTTATAGTCCAAAATGGTGCTTGCAGAAAATAAAAAAAAGATCTAAATTATCTTATAAGAACTAAAGCAATCCCTAGTATCTACGCCTGGTTCTATGACTCGCGTTTATAATTATTTTTAATAAATTAACTTAATGATCTATTTTGATCTCATTTTAGTGTTGAATCAAGATATGTTATTTTTGCTGTTTATTTAAAAAAAAGTGAATGGTTGATTATGTTAATTAGTTGAGTTTGATAAAAGTTTTTTTATTTCGTAAATTCTTTCTTAGACATTTTTATAAATATTTTTTGGCCAGTTATTAAATATAACAAAATGACTTTTACTTTATTATTTTTCTACTCTATTGATAAGAAGTATTTCATTGTTTTATATTATTTTATCAAAGGTTTACATAGTATTTGGAGATTATTTCAAACCATTGATTTTTATAAACTTACCTTAATTGAATACCAGGTGGTAATGTTATGTTGGTAGCAGTACCAGTAGATTAGTGTTTAATGATGATTAGTGAGGGAAAATTTCAAAATACACGATTTTGAAACCAAAGTCTGTTTTTCACTTTCCTTTAATTTAACTAGTCTACAATAATTAAACTAGCATATTGTAAAATCTGTCACCATGTTCAAATATAACATTAGAAATTAATCGCCTCTTTTTTAAATAGGCACAATTTGTTTATGTATCGTTAAGTAAAAAATTGACTCAAAGTCAAATATGCCAATAATATTAAATTGATTTCGGAAAATAAGTGTCATTTTTTTTTTAATGACTAATTAACAAATGTTCTAATTAGTTATACGTAAAGGTTTAGTGTCCAATCATTAAAACAATTCCTACCCTACGGTTAATAACAAAAAAAATAAAAATAAACGCTTAACCTAGAGCAATAAAATTGAAAATCTACAAAACGGCTAATTCTTCTATTACATTTTTGGTGTTTACCAAAAAACAAGAATTTTGGATTAAGCCACTTCAATTCTAAAGGTGCGATATAGCGAAATCTATTAATCTACTCAATGTTTACGTGTTCATTCACACGCGTTGTATTGTGTGCGTGTGGCGTCGTTGCGCCTGCGCAAAGCGGCCCGCGACCGAGCCCTCTTTGTTTGTTGACAAGCTGACTGGTGAACTCAACAAGCTGTTCTGTTCGCGTATAGAGGCAGTGCGCGGCGGACGTGTGTCGACGGCGCTCCTCAGTCTGCTTTGTTTGGAGTTCTCGCGTTCTCGCTTACGTTAGCTAAATTTAGTGCAGTTATTTAAATGATTTTTTCCCCTTCGGCGCAATATCCAGTGTACAGTGTTGTTTTGTGGCCAGTTCTATCGTATCGTCGTGCGAAGATTTTTTCTCACTTCTAAAATTACGCGTTCGCTGCTGTGCCAGAAGGTAATGTTTTGCTTATATTTTTCACACTATTTGTGTTATATGGGAAAATACACTTTGGGTCGACTCGCGTCACGAATTCTCGATGAAAATTGTAGCATCAATCTTCATTGTGGATGATTTTATCGGCCTTATGATGGAACGTAGCTATTTTATCAATAGGTAGTTATTCATCGATCGAATACATGTCCATAATCCATATCACATTCGATGCAAATGCATGCAATGCAGTGTGGTTCGTATTATAATATTATAGTATTGAAACAATACGTTTTATTCATAAGAACCCGAGCCGGGGATAAGGTCATTAAAAACTGTCACCGCACGATTTCACCGCTAATGAGATGCCGGCTGCAGACAGCAATCAAAAGACAAACGCTGTCGTATTCCCAACGCTTCTGTTGCCACTAGATACAGTTATAATTTGGTCGGTTGCCGTAGAAGGCAGCTAGCGGTATCTCCTATGGTCGCCTGGTGGCCTGGTAAGTTGTCTCGCAGATAACGGTACAAGTATTGCACGATACACAATATCGCACGTCAACAAATCATTGCAGGCTCTCGTCACACGATGATTAAATTTTCTCGGTCAACTGAACCGGACTAGTGTGGTCAAGTTACAGTTATGACAATAAACTGTACATACAATACAAACACCAGACATGGACAATTTGCGAACTAACTCCTCATAGCAAATGATGGCGATAATTTTTTGTCTGACCTTAATTTCTTACGATGTCATTGAAATAAATTATAGCTAACAACGTAGGTACATAGATAGATAGTGTAGCTTTCTTTTCTTGTTATTGTGTTCATGATCACTTAATCTTTTATACCTCTATCGCTTTGTTTATTTTATTCGTGAACGAAATTACCTGGAAGCCTTTACAGCATCTTTTCCAGGTAAAGGTTTTTTCCAGGTAACACTTTTCAATGGGATTTAAATATATTTATTTCCTTCTTGTTTGAGTAATAGAGAACAATTCAAATCAGTTCTACTGTAAATTTTTGCTCCCCGCCATTGTATTTAATATTTCATTCGTATTTACTTTCAAAGAATTTGGCAACTTTCTTGTTGAACTATTTCTTTTGTTCAATATTCACCGGCCTCGTCTTAGTGTTCAAAGACTTAGTAAGACTATATTCAAACAGTTAAGTGAAAAAGTTTCGATCCACATTATTGTAAACTGTAAAGGAATTTTATCTTGTTCTAGTCTGTTGACCTCCTACGCGGTCGTTATTCCTTTATATCGTGTGCTGAGATAAAAATAATCTAGTGAAAGTTGAATTCTTGAGTAATCTTCGCAAATACTAGTATTTGTTTAAATATCAATTGGTACTTTCTTCTATGGAAACTAATTCGTTTTAAAATGTTGCCTTCACCCTATTTTCTGAACACAGCAGTCTTTTGTCCGTAAATTAGAGGTCAACAAAGTGCCGTGATTTAGTACGGCGGCGGCGAAAGTTCCGATTTGGATACGTTATTTGCTGGCATAATTCCAATACACGCTTAATTCCGCATCCTTTGTAATCCATTGTACATTTGGCTAATCATTTAAATCCACTCACGACTTTGTGGTCTTGCAATGAATTTACTTCATGACAGGTCGAAGGTTTTCAAAATTGGAATTTTCCAGCTTTCCATTGCCTAAGGTTGAACAAATCAGAGTGCTCTACATTTGAAAACATGAAACGGCGAGTTCAGTAGCTCCAGCTAGAGAGCAATACATTCGTAAGCTCATAAAATGTGCAACTAATCTCAAAAGCTATCTTTGGAACGTGGGCTACATTGAACCACACAACGCTGTAAAGGCTAACGTACATTCGAGCCAGTATTGTAAAGCACTAGTTCACTATAGCGGTCTATTGTGCAACCTCGTTACATAATCAAATTAGAAAACAGACCTCCAGATGATATAGAGTGGACCGACCGAGACTGGACAAAGAACTGATCTAACTGATCGATATTACAGTACAGACACCTATGTTATCCAATGTAATTAATTATACTACAAGTAAATATCCTTGTCGATAATGAGGAAGTTAGTAGGTACTAGTAATGATAACGACATTGTTATTGTCATATTTACTGCTGTACTAACATATTTGACGTTAATTGCGTTAAACTAAATAATAGCCATACAAAATCGTGTGTATTAAACTTGAACCTTACATTCTCATTTCAGCAGTTTTCGTTTTGGAACGGCGTTTATGAGAACACTTAAAATTCCCGTTGTTGTATCCGGAATAAGGGACAGTAATTTCACGTTTGACGAAGTAATTCGAAGGAGTGAACTCGTCTTTGTACGTTGGCTCGCTTTCAAAGAGTTTAAGGAACATATTTACATGACGAGGTTTTGAAAGACTTCGAACCCTTTGTCGGATGCTGCTAACGTGCATACTTGTTCCGTTACTGCGTCGTAGTGAAATTGAACGTATCGCATTTTTATAATCATTCTAGTGGTTAAAACTATTTTTTTTTGTTGGCGGCACTACAGGATAACGAAAGAGTAAATACAGAAAATATTATTATAAATATCACAAGCACAAACAGATAAAATAAATCATTAAAAACAATGGAAGGTGTTCTGTCAAAAGAGTACCAACTCTACACGTTTTGTTGATGTCAACAGCGCTGATTTTCAGCTTGCACCTTTAGAGAACATGATACTACTCTGTACTCCTTTAAAAGTTCTATCGTTCTCTATCTGTTAGTAATACAACCGCCATTATATACTGTAATATACTGTATTTAAATACTTGTCATTTGACTTATACATTTGAATTTGCTTTCAGTTTTTCTACTGTTATTTTGAATGGTGTAATAAAAAAAATATGACATTATTAATTTTACAGTTTTTCTAGTAAGAGTGTTGTTTACGGTGAGAATGAAACGGTAAAGCTCATTGTTATTCCTCTTATTATGTTCATGAGAATTTGTCGATGACTCAAGAGCTCCGCTTAGCGATTTTCTAAAGTATGCTTTAGTTTGAGCTCCTGTTTAAATTGAAAATTCACTTATAAATTTGCGAGCATAAAATCCGTCTCGACTCCGTTGAAGCGTTCTATCCAGACTGGTCCTTACATAATATTGTTACCGTCGTAAATTTTTCCTGGCTGCATTCTCCCGTCTAGACATGCGTGCATTAAACTTGAAACTCCACTTTCGTCTACCTCCCGCAGCTCCCCCGTCTCTAACTAAATTGCTTTCCTTATATCCTAGAACACCAATAGCATTACCATTCCTTAACAGCGTCTGGATAGTTTTCAATTCAATTATAACGAAATACTCAGCTTCCTACATGAGGATCGGCATCACTTCCAACTCGGTGCCATAAAACGAAACGGGCGTGCTGTTTGGCGATTTTAAACGTCTGGCTCATTGTATGTCCTGTCTAGACTAGCAGCCAACTCGAATAATAATTTTCAGTGGCAACACTCGGTCCTTGGACCGTGTCTATCTACATGTATATCCATTCAGACGTCGTGTGATTCTTTTTGCTCGTATTCGGGCATCTCGCGTCCGGGAACATTTGTTTTTGTTGAATGAATTCAAGTTTGGTTTGGTTACTTGGGAGTTTGTTAAATATTTGACTCGTCCATGATTGTCGATTGAAATGAAATTGTATTCCTTTAGGGGATGTCGCAAAAGAGGTTTTTTTACTAAAATTGCATTGGCGATGCTCTATTTTTATGAGTGTCTCGGGTTCATTCCTTCGATTTGATTGAACTTTTCGATTGCTTCGAAGTCCAATGAAATCTGCTATACTCGTATATATATCGAGTTCACGGCGCACCAGACGAGTTAAATTTTTTAATTTTTTTTAGCAATGACTGTAGTGGAAATTGCAGCACTTGGGCAAATTGCACAATTTATTTTATTTTTAATGGTAACATTTAGACGTTTGGTTCCATGGTTATTTTAACCTATTCTAGTTGAATGGCGAGCAGTCTATAAATTACATTTAAATCTATTTTAGTAAGCTCAAGTAAGATTGGGTCTTCAAAAATGTTTGTGGTTGAAAAGGTCGCACTAGGACATTTTTTATAACGTAGATTAATATTTGTTGAATCCGTGAAGATTGAGGACATTTTGTTTACAAACTTTCTCCTAAAAAATGCAAATGATCATCACTTCACGCACTTTCTAGAATAAATTATTAGGCTTAAAACTTGAGTTTTGATTTATCTACTTAAAAGTTACGAAAATATTTTCGAATAAATGAATAAATATCCTGGGAAATTCTTCACATACGGTTATCTGATCCTTAATTAAGCAGAGCTTGTGCCATGGCAACCAGATAACTAATATACTTTTTTTTACTCAAAACATACTATATTTACACCCAGTCACAGAACAAACAGGTAGTTTATGCACCCAAATGTTTGTCCTTGGTGAAAACGAACCCTACTACATACTTACAATTTTACATTTGATTTACCTAATCCAATATTGTTTATGTTGATAACCTCTTTTAATATATCTTGTAATATCACGTAGGAAACTGACACTGGCTAATTTAAAAAAAAAGCAAACATATTTCTATGTCACAACAATTGAGTCACGTAAGAATGTCTTAAGCGGACTAATCCAAATAAAGCGACCCTGACCATGAACTTTGTTGTTACAATACAGTAGAAAATTGGCATCTGTTTGCTGTCGGTACTACATAAATCCCAATGCGATCACTTCCAGGCAAAAAGTTAATTACCTAATACTTAAAAAGAAATCCTGCGTAGTAAACGTCGATGGATTTCATTTGAAAAAACGTGAAAAGTTTTGTATTTTATATTCAAGCATTTATTCTTTGTTTAAAAATATGTTATTAATTTATGTTGTCCCTTAGATTGTATTTTTTTAACCGACTTCAAAAATAGGAAGAGGTTCTCAAATCGACTGCATGTATGTTTTTTTTAGCAAGATAAAATCATTAAAAAGCTTAGCTTAGTTTAGCATCGTTGTGAATTAAAACTCGTAAGGAAAAAGCAACACTAAAAAGAGACAACCATATACATCTATAGGATTAAGCCTGCGAGGGAATGAGATAGGTAGTTCGTTCATGTAAAATGCACACTTTTTTCTTAAATATATTTTTTTATAACCATAAAATATCTAAAGATTTTCAAATGAACGCAAACATTTTTTGATGTGTGTATGTATAGCTTTTTTTAACCCAATTCAATTCCCAGGACGAGTCGTAAATCTGATGATTCATTTATGTTATTGGTAAGGATTGGCGTTATGCTTATATGAGGGCACCAACCCATGCCAAATGCGAGTACGATCACAGCACTCCAGTTAAGGTTGTCACTTTATACTTTTTTTTATTGGATTATTAATGCGACGATAACTGAGTCGTAGTGTTACTGGTACAGATCCTGCAATGACTGTCAGCTTCTGTGACAACTATAGCATGGTAGTAGGGTACTCTGTAGTACCCGGTGTTCAACCTTCTACGAAGTAAAAAAAAAATGTTTGGATATAAAAAAAATAACAACCCTATCGTTGTAATTATATTCTTTTAAATTATTTAATGGGTAATAAAAAAATATTCGGATTTTAAATTCACCAAAATGTCATATAGTTCGATAAAAAAGAATATTTGTCATCCCTAAATTCCAAATCCAACCACAGCTTTAAGAAATGGCGCGTATGTATTCCTTTTAAAAATGTTGCCATGTCTCGATATTTCCTCAAATATGTATCTATATTTTATACTTATTGAATAAAATATTTGTTTGCTTATATAATGTATAATACGTACTTCCTTAATAATTGAAATTAGGTTATCTATCATTTTACGTACTTAGCAAACAAAGATAATTATTGTTTTTGTTATTTTACATTGGCCTTACGCGTAATAAACTTCCTTAAAAAAGATACTTGTAAGTATCTTATCTACCTACTAATGAATGTACTTACCAATGGCTCTTTATATTGTACTGTCCGTCGGTGTCATTGACTCCAAAGGTGTGATCAATCGATTGCGACTATTTTCAATTCGTTCACCCCCACACGTGAATCCTTGATGATGAATATTGTAAGGTCGATGACCTATGTTTTCACGGGTGACTTGATCTCGTACTTCCTTGAGACTCATTAAGTAAGTTGATCATTGGGATGTGCAAGCGAGACCTATGAAAAGAAACGATTTTAAACTATAGGTGGGTACACATCCTACTATTATGTAGTTTGTTTCCACTTAGGCGGCCTACACATTGCGCCGCGGCACGCGAAGGAGCGCGCTTGTGTTTACGAAGAATCCCCATTAGTATAGAAAACACGCGTGGTGTAACACACTGATATTGCCTCTCCGTTGCTTCGTGCGGCGCAGTGTGACAAATGCCTTACCTTTCTAGCAGGGATCTTACCATCAAGGCTCTTACCATCAACTCTCATTGCGAGCCAATTCAGGCTAAACCGAATAATATATCTGATGTTTGATCGAAAAGCAAATGAGTTTAAGTCGAGCTGAATCACAATAGGTGGTCCCTACCACCTATTGTGATTCAGCTCTTGATGATGAAAACATCCATTAGCCAAAGTATGTATGAATGTATTTAAAAATAATTATATTTTCGAAGATAAGGCTTTAATGTAATATTCTCTAAAAACTTTATTTTTTAATTAAATAAAAATATTATAATAATACAGTGTAAACTCTTTATAACGTTATCCTTTATAACGATAAACTCCCTATAACGTTGAAGTGAGCCCATACATATTAAAAATTCTTGTTAATTTGGTTTTTTTTGTTCACTCCATATAACGATAACTCTCTATAACGACAAAAAATGCTCAGTCCCTTGAGTTTCGTTATAAAGAGTTTACACTGTAATAGCAAAAACATAGGAATATTTATAATACAAATATTTATTGGATCAGAAATTTCTGTCTTATGTATGATCGTCAGACTTTAATTTATGTATATCTACTGAAATAAGTAAGTATGTATAGTATATTTGTTTGTACTTCACGAGAAGCATTT
This sequence comes from Habrosyne pyritoides, assembly GCA_907165245.1. Lineage (NCBI taxonomy): Eukaryota > Metazoa > Arthropoda > Insecta > Lepidoptera > Drepanidae > Habrosyne > Habrosyne pyritoides. The sequence continues at coordinate 10,877,461 of OU015597.1, forward strand.
TAAGTAGGTACAGTCAGCATCATAAAAATCTCAACAGATCCTACAAAACACTGCACACCAAAACTAATTCATAATATCTAAAGATAAGGTGAACATTTGTGTCTACATTTAATTTGTACATTATGGAGTCTTTTAAGTGTACAGGTGTAAATTTAATTTAGTTTACTTGAGACACTTGTGTTGGTGATTGTTCATAATAATAACATTACATTTGCAAACTCGATCACGTTCGCGAAGTTCTCGACTTAAAACCTGCCATGGAAGGTTAGCTTAGCATTTTTTTTAGATCCAAAAACCAGCTAAAAATATGCACATAAATAAATGATGGATCATACAACATATAATTAACTTAAGATTAATTATATCTATCAGAATCAATTACTATGAGGTGAATTTTAAAATTAAATTTTCCTAACTCATAACCAGCGTGGGACTACAGAGGTTAACTTATTTGCTTATATCATAGTATAATAAAACCTTTTTTGCTATTCAACTGGCATTGTAGCACGTATAAATCATTATTGGTGTGAAGTTCGACAAAAAAGTACCTACAGGCAGTTAATAAAAAAAAAACATGACAAGAGCGAATTGCGTTGCTATGCGCCAGTACTCCGTGCCCGTCTCCGGTAGGTATTGTTGTAGCAAAAAAAGCACTCCGAAAAGCTTAGTTAAGACAAAAAAGGACCCGATTATAGGATGGTAATACCTGTTCACGGAAGAAAGATTTTTGGTAGTGTCTATTGTTACAGATGGTCGTCAATACGTTCCATATTTGAATTACATCTATATTTCGAACTAATATTATAAAGAGGAAAGATTTGTATTTTTGTATGAAACGAATAAACTTAAAAACTATTAGACCGATTTAAAAAAATCTTTTAGCGTTGTAAAGCTACACTATCCCCGACTGACCCGATTATAGGATGGTAATACCTGTTCACGGAAGAAAGATTTTTGGTAGTGTCTATTGTTACAGATGGTCGTCAATACGTTCCATATTTGAATTACATCTATATTTCGAACTAATATTATAAAGAGGAAAGATTTGTATTTTTGTATGAAACGAATAAACTTAAAAACTATTAGACCGATTTAAAAAAATCTTTTAGCGTTGTAAAGCTACACTATCCCCGACTGACATAGACTAAGTATATTATATTTTCAAAGCAATTAGGGATCCTTACTAAAACTCCAATAATGTAATCTAAGGTGTAAAAAAAATCCTTACATCGCGTGCGCTGCGAAAATTATTGATGACAGAAAGACCAAAATAATGTAATGTAACATCCGTTGGAAACGCGGGTGAAACCGCGGGGGACAGCTAGTATATTATAATATACTCGTAAAATATGATACGGCGCACTTTGGTCGCCTTCATCGAAAAGCAAAGAACAATATTATATTGCATAAAATCATTTCATCTCTAAAACCAAACTGTATTTGAAATAAAATCAGCTTTTAAATGAATAAATCTATAATACATTTTCTTTATAATTAATCGAGGTTATGTGTTACTTTGCAGGTACAGAGATATAACTTGCATAAAACATTTACATTGAAGCTCATTCATTTTATATGCACATATATTTAAATCGGTGCTTATTTAAAAAAATGTGTAAATGTTACAATATAAATATATATATTGTAATAGGTACATGTAATTTTCAAGTTGCTTTAAATTAATTTTTTTTTTTGATTATTTATTAATGTCGCTCTGAATCAAGAAGAGCTTAAAACGTAAATGAATGAAGGAAAAATGTATTTTTTTTTTATTTGGTAAAGGAACATGTTTACAATATTTAACATATTGTTGAGGTTTTCATTAATTTTGGAATGGATTTAAAATGATTCAAATGTATCACAAAAAACCAATTGACGAATTCAATGGACAGTGACAAAGAGCAAAGGAATAAAACTCAAATTAAAATGAAGCTAAATAAAATATACGAGTCTTGACATAAACATATATAAGTATAAATACCCGGAAAGATTATATTACATTTATTTGAGACCTACAAACAGACAGACCGGTCTGACTAGTCTGTAATCATGTTAGGCGAGCCCCTACCTTAGAGGCATTTACATAATGTCTTACTTCTTTAAATGTATAACGATATAGGCTATATAGAATACTGAGGTAGTACTTAGGCTGTTGCAGCCTATATACTTATTTTATTTAGATATCTAATGTAGAGTCCAATTATGTAACCAAAAATCAAATGACATACATATTTAGAATTAATGACATTAATAACCTAGTATGTACAAACACGCAACTAGTCTGGATTTTTGAAGTACCGTCTGAAAGAGAGTCAAAGAAAATGAAAACAAAAACCAATGTTTACACGGTCTATATTTGATTAGCGTTGAACCAATCACATTAACAATAAAATTACCATACCGTTGGTATTAACCTATAAACCATTTTATGTTCTATGATTCCGAATCAGCTGTCAAATATTAAACGACGTACGGCAAGTTCACGGTCGGTTAATTACGGTTAGTGTCGGCCGCACAGCTGATTTCCACATCATCTGTCACACAAACCACTTTCCTATTTATTTCTTAGTCTATAAAATCTATAGTGGCGTGACAGGTTTGTTCGTTATCGTTCACTGAATCATTAATCGTAGGTTTGGTTTCTCTCGGAGCCGCTTGCAGGATTGTTCTCTATGCGATCGCTTGCTATCGATTTATTTCTCATTGATTTGTTTGTCAGATCCTATCGAGACTGCTCGGTGCCAATTTATGATCTTTAGGCTCGATCTTTTCTTGTTCACGATACACACAAGTACTTCTTCTGATTTATAAAGTAGTATTTGTTTACTTTCCTTTTACGTGAAATATTTTTGCTTTCGCATGTTGACAAAATTTACCGAAATTGGTTGGTGCGGTTTGTTATAAGTAATAAAAACTTTCGATTCGTATTGATTTTTAATACCTTGTTTACTAAAATATTATCAACAACTGTTCCATTAACTTAATTAAGGTTTGATTAAGTGTATAAATTGCGTACCTAATAAACTGTATTAAGTGGTAACTGAAGTATTCGAGGTCTAAAAGGCTTGTTAAACCAGCCGTAGACATTATTGTCATAGAAAAATCAGCTTAAAAGATAGTGTATTGATCCAATGTATTATTATCCTGATGACTCTTCTTACAACGCCATAGGTTTAATTTTTCTACAACAATTTTACTGACATAACGGCCCTATTAGATCTCGAAGTAGTGAAACTGTATTGAAAGTAGCAACGCTAGTGGGCCTGTCACCTCGCCGGGAAGCCTAATAATACCGAGTAATCGCCTGGAAGACCACCCCGCACGGCTCATTTAATCCCTTACCAAAGAAATCAATGGTCCGTTTTGGATTACATCAATAAGCTGAACAAAAGCTATAACATGAACGAGTGTTTTAAAACGAAATGCGCGACATAAAGAAATTTTATTACGACACATGTTTTGTGTGAATTACTTTCTACGAAGGTAATCTTATCATGGCATGAAAATGCGACGTGATATCTTTCACACCTTATCATGAAGCAATTTACCCGATTGTCTTGTCATAAAAGGATTAATTGAACTGGGACATCTCGAAATCGTCAATGTTCGGAAGCGTCCGTCTACCTAATAATTCTCCGTGAGTGACGGGGTTTATTTCATTGCGAATTTGCCGGATTCCACCAGACAGTGATGGCTAACAAAGTTTACTATCCGACGTTCAACCGTAAATAATATTCGTTGCTGTATTATTTATGTCGGTATCGAGTATAGATATACGTCGTTCATTGTCAAATTTGATACAAACTGACACGTTTCGAGCCCTTTATTATTATTTATTGATGCTATCGATCGGTAATATCACATTTATATTGGGCAGATAATTTCCCCATGACGTCACTCGTAACCTTTCCGTGATCGAAACTACAATTTAGTATTTTTAGTAGGCGTCGGAATGCCTTACAAATTTTCCCTTTTAATAATCTTACTGAAGTTAACACTGGTTCGAATTTTGTTAAGCGTTTGGAAATATCTATAGCGGATTCTGCTCGGCTGATCCTTGTTCACGGTCGGTTAGGGTCAAATTGAGCGAGAGTTGACTTTAATCAACTTCAAGTTTTCAAGCTCTTTCATGTGAGCGATGAATGCCATGTTGCTGATGTCTGTTTGACATAATTCCTGTATATGTTAATGTAACAGTTTCATTGTTACACTGTAGTGTGCCATAATATCATATTATTTATGAAAGAGTCACACCTGCGGCGATGCTTTTCAATGTTTACGATCAATGAAAAAATATTTTTATACTTTTCGGCCGGCCAAATAGTTTGGGTCATAAAACGTAGCTTGGATTCTTTGAATTCGATGTGTTTGATCTATTAATAACGCCCTATTGGACAAGAGACAGTTTTTCTTTTTATACTCCTTTGTTTTTGTGATCGAAATATATTATTTGATTTTAAATACATTCACAATTATCAGTTTAATGATTTTAGTTCTTTGGAAATTTGTTCGTTAGAATAATGTTTTAATTTATTTATATGGTTATTCTATTATTATGTCATATCTAAGTTTAGTATTTGTTTGCGATAATCTTCACGATTTCCATAGGTCACTGCGTCAGATTATTTATTATTATTTGTTTTATCAATTGTTCCTTAAGTATTGTCCACATGCTTATGTTGATATGCAACCTTATTTTCATTACCTTCGTCAATCGATTCTTTAGAAATTGAATTGTTTTACTTTTCATCATCTATAACTGTCATTATCAAACCATTAAATGTTCTTGCGTAATATGTTTTAGCTGTAACAAAAGAATCAATAATAGTATGTTATGTTATGGCATAGTCGGTAGACTTATGAGTATCTATTTCCTGATTATTCAGTATACCAATTTATTAAACTTTCGCCTGTGTGCCATTTGTGACTCATGGTACCGAATTTCTATAGCAAAGGCTAAAAAACGTTACTCGCTAGTGTTTACATTTCGATAGGTTTTTTACTTTAGGTTTTAGTACTATCGATTTTAGTTCTTTAGGTGACCGCTAGTGGCGCTGTACACATTTGCCATAAAAATGTTTTACGCCGTCGCTAGCGAGTGCGTACGTTAAAAACTCATGGTTAAGGCACTGCATGGTTCAACTGATTGTGTGGCAAATCTTTAATGCCGCACAGTCTTCCTCAACATAACCAATAATCAAATAGAAACTTGCCAGCGTATTTACCGCGGAAGTCGTTTCTATATGTCGACTCTGCAACTGTTTATAATTGGATATTAAACGCAACAAACTCCAATTTTCTGTTCATTACGAAATAATCCTTAATTCCAGGCACTTCGATTGATTATTCATCGGATGCAAACACCGCACAGCCGGTTTCGCTTCGGTCAGATTATGTAAATGGCATACACAGCTGTGAGCCCGCGTGCTCTACTCCGTAAAAGTGTTTATCGATAATTTCAAACAATTATGGCCTGTATTATTAACGATATGTGGACCATATTGGCGCGTAGTTCTTAAATGCGCAGGCAGTGTTATCGGGTTGCATAAGACCAAGGGCTATTGTGTCTTTATCAGTAATGTTGTTCATGATTACGTGACGCAATTGCACTGTGAACTCGAACATATTTTTTTATTATATTCTCTAATAATGTTATTCTTCAAAATAAGTAGCTTATCATGCACAGAGTGAGAATAATGGAAATATATTTACCAATATTGCTTACTCACACGTTTGAAAGGAAATGAACGTAGAAAATATCGTTTCCGGATCTCGGGGCGTTGGAATTTACTTTTGTGTTATCTTTAGTTGTAAATCATGCAGCGTGTTCAGGTAAACAAAATGTATTTGCTAGTACGTCTGACCATGCGACATGAGAAATAGGTATTGAAGTTACACAGAGAGTATTAAATTAATCGTTTGTTTGTTGTGAAAGATCGATGAACACAACAAAACAATATTTCTAACAAAACAGATGTTTCGTGACATTACATTATTCCAAGAAAGGTCATCAAGGAAATCATCTTCAATGTAATACTTAATACCATTATTTATAATACTTGTCAAGACTGTAATTTTATAATTTTCTTTTTTCTTTAATATTATAATTCGCGCTATAATTTCCAACCTTCGTATCATCCTTGATGCGGCAAGGCCTGCATTATTTTCTAGAACATTTTGATGTCAGTCTAGTCATAAATCAATTTGTGTGTTGATTATTTCGCTTTCTACATATCAAAAGAGCGTAATGTATTTTCTGGATTTATAAAAGAACCTCTTTGCTTGCTTTTAATACAATGATTATTTTCTAACATTCTGTAACATTAGTAATTGCGTTTTTACTCGATTTCGTTTTGTTGACTACTGATTTCTGCGAATTTGATCTATTTTGAGATGTCCGATCTATAATCAGATCTTTAAAAAAATAAAAACAAGCTTTGTTTTTGTTATTGTAAAATGTGTACGTAAAGCTGGCACGCGGTTAGGAAGCTCTGACCGTAGGTAAGCCTCAATTCTATGGTGGAAATAGATATTTTAAAATTATTTGGACATTGGAATTTTGGCCATTAAATTACTGTTATACTTCAGTTGAATTTGAATCGCCAACACTCGGGTTATTTTCAGACGTCTATAATTAGACAGAGGCAGCATAAGATGATCATTTTGCATCAACCTTGTGTCTAATTTTGCCGTTTCAAGATCAGTAACTACTAACTACCTATTTACGATTGATTAAACTGTTGTATCCTGTTTTTTACAAAACACGTACACTAACACAAAACCTCTAACGTTACGTTTACGTTATCTTTCCAGACTGTATTGATACTTTTTTGTTATTTTTTTAAACTTTGAATTTCTTTATCTTCTTGTATTTTGCATACAGACTGAATCTGATTTGTACTAGATAAATACTAGCTTCTGCCCCGAGATTTCCCTCGTGTTAAAATAAATACAAATGTACATATATCTGGACAATACGCTAAAATTCCAATTTCAGCAAGATTGGTTTAGTCGTTTAGGCGTGAAAGGATAAAACTAGTTCCCTGTCCCCCGCGGTTTCTCCCGTGTTTATAGATATAGTCTATAACCATCTAGGAAAAATTCAGCGTCGAATGTTAGCAGTTCCATCCCGATATGTTCAGAAATTTTGAGGTGATGGTGTGTCACAGGAACCTTATTTTGCTATATATTTATACTAGCTGTCCCCCGTGATTTCACCCGCGATCCCGAGGGATGTAACATTTTACCGGCACAAAAAGTATCCTATGTTACTTTTAATACCTCCAAGAATGTGTGAACAAAGTTTCATGATGATCGGTAAAGTAGTTTTCGCGTGAAAGCGTAACAAACAAATTTATAATATTAGTAGGGATATACTCGTATAGATCATTAAGGAATACTTTAACATTATATATTATCATAATTTATTTATTTATTAGCCTGCCCTGTTCCCAATATGTAAATATTCACCTCTTTTTCTGTTGTACCAATTTACTGGTCTAATTATATATCGTCTGCTCTTTTATAATTATACCTATACTAGCGGCACGCCTGGCCGTTTTGACATTTCCGATTGTCATAGGAAAAGAAACTGTAGTGCTTTGGAATAAGGTTGATTTCCATCATTATACAATTAGCTGTTGGATCAATTGATGCACCTTATGTCTCCATGAAGGAATAAAGGTTATTTTTCTTTGTCATTGTTTAACGTCAAAACGGCCATCATAGCGTGCCGGTAGTATAGTATAGGTTAATGTCCTTCATTTACATTGAATTGTGAATTATAAATAATTATTCGGTTTCTGTGCTTTTGTTATTTCTGAGTCATGAAATGGCTCATCAAACCTGAAATTATACTGTATTTATTGTTTCAATACATAATGTAGGTAATGTTTACTCGAAACAATAACAGAAAATTATAGGTTAAGGTAAAGTAAGGTACAAATAATTGATAATGTTGTTTGTTTTTTTTTATTACAACTAGAGTTCGTCCACTAGTCGACATTCGCGTTTAATCTTTTTTGATAATTTTAGGAAAAATTTGATGAATTTGTATGTTAAAAATAACTTACTGTTTCCAATTTTTTTTCTTGATAATACTAATGTTCGTCACTAGCTACAAAGAAAACCCAAAGAGAGAAGGGTAGGCAGTGTGACAGGCCAGTTGGCTTGGTGGTAGAGATTCTGACTGGCACCCCAAGTCGTGTATTCGTTTCCCATCCAAGACATTTGTGTGTATGAACATGTCTGTTTGTTCTGTGTATGGGTGTATATGTCAGTATTTATTAAGAGAAAAAATATTGTCTTCTGGTTTTCCATAGTACAAGTTCTGCGTAGTTTGGGATGAATGCCCTATATTTGTTATTATTCTTACTAGTGTTCCCCCATTAGTCGGAATTCTACTGAAAATGAAATCTTAATAAAACTAACTGCTACCATTTATTTTTATTGATAACACTAAAGCTCGACAATTACAAAATAAAAAATCAATCGCATGCAAAAGAAAATAGTTCTTAACTATTTTGTATTAGATTATATTATAGTTTGTCTGACTGAAACTTGACAGAATTCAGCTTATTTCTATACCAAAGCTATCATTGTCCAAGTATATTATTGTGAATTAATTACACGGTGCTCATTATTAGCTAATAGATCCAAGGTTTAATAATAATAGTACTCTTGGCTGTGTTAAATTAATAATATTTCTGACTGCCAAACCGAAGGTCGCGGGTTCGATTCCCACCCAGGACAAACATTTGTGTGCATGTGCTGCCCGCATTTCCAACACTAGGGGCCATCGCCAATGTATTGTCGACCCTGAGACGTAAAGTTGTTAAGTCTCATGTGCCTGTTATTCCACCGGCCCCTTACCTTTCTAACCGGAGCACAGTAATAGCACTACTGCTTTACGGCGGAAATGGGTAAGGTGGCACAGTGGCTGGTACTTCCCCGGACGAACTCTGCAATAAAAGCACTACTACATATTTTAAGCAAGGATAAAATAATGATAACATAAAATGGATCGCACTACATAATATCGTATTGACCCCATTTTAAAATAATGGACTATTGCAGATAATGGCCGATCCCGATATAGTATCATAGCTGGTCACGAATACACTTCGGCTGTTATCTTGTTTTTATTTTTCAAGCTTTATTTGCACTTGCGATGTTAGTTATTACCCTACGAAGTTGAAATTTAACAAGTTGGTGCAGTTACATGATAATGCATTTTTATGGCAAGCATCACCTGGTTCTATACCCAGGATTGGCTTCAGACCAAGGAAGCCTCGTAAACTTTGAAATTTTGTAAACACATTTAATTTTTATTGCCCGTTTTCATTACCTGGCTGCTGCAGCCAGGGTTGGCTCTGGATGAGGGAACTTCTTGATAGACCACAGACACGAAAAAGCTATTATATATAATAATTCTTTTCCTATTATTTTTAGCACAAAGATATATTTTTATTTAAGTATGAACGATTATTAAAATTTTATTGTCCACTCGTTAAAACCATTGTTTCGTTCTTGAGTATGGGAACGACAATGGGATATGACAAGTTAAAGAAAGCTTATCAAAAGTGGGTAAAGTTAATTATCTGTCGTTTTAGCAAATATTTAAAATTCCATTTTTGAATTTGACCTCGTAAATTAATGATTGTGGAAACTAGCACAGTTTGCGAATTTTTTTGCTCAACTGTATGGCTTTTGTTATATGTCTATGGTTAAATAGTACTTTTTATCCTACTAATATTATTAATGCGAAAGTTTGTAAGGACGTATGAATGTTTGGTACTCTTTCATGCAAAAACTACACAACTGATTTACATGAAACATGGCACATATATAGAACATGCCCTGAAATAACATAGGATTTTTTATGTCGGGAAATTGTAACATCCCCCGGGAACGCGGATGAATCCGCGGGATACTATAGAATATATTATAGATTTCGTAAGGTGAAGCGTGGTGGTTTGATACCCTGAAGTCCACGCTTCGAGTCGGGGGTTTATTCCTACTGCTCTATGTCGGTGTGTAAATATATGTATGTCCAATATTAGTTATCTAGTTATCTAACCGTATTATTTCCTTAGTTTTGGATAATGGCCGTATGTAAAGAAATGTCCTAGGATATTCTTTTTACAGTGTAAACTCGTTTTATCACTAAAAAACGGTATTTTAATAACAAAGCTGGTAGTGACCACAGAGTTTAAAAATAAAGTCTAGCTGCATTGTTGCACTGCCATAATGAATAATAAAATGTATGAGCTATACTAACCTGTAAAACTAAAACGCTTTTTGGAAGCGAATAAACGTGAGTTATAAAGCTATTTTGATGTTAATTTATGTTATTCCCTTAGTTTGGTGTAATTTATTCATTCTTTCGCACACTTTCGTTAACCCCATAGCGCCAACTGCCGTCCTTTATGAGTTATTACAGTTTGTGTTCAACTATTAATCAACATAAATGTCAACCAAAACTGAAGTGGCAATTGCGTGTGCCATTCACAGAATCAACATGCGTCTTGTTTAAATGTTGAATCAGATTTGTAATTAGGAACAATATATTGTTGACCAATACAATTTAATATAGGTCTAGACTTACTAACTTACCTCAAGGGCTTTTAATTTCTTTTATAAGTATTTATTTACTAGTATGTGGAATGATATTACATCTGTATTATGTAAGTGAAGAATTGATGATTTTACTGTGAATGTCAGAAGAATTATACTGGCATTTATTAAGAAATAAATTTAAAAGTAAATTCGTAAAAGTTTGTTTCATATGATAAAGAATGTAAAATAGGTTTTACCTATCAAAAAACAACAGGGTAGCCAACTCACAAGACAAATCTGTTACTTTTTATTAAAATGTAGTTTTGTGTGAGAAAAATGTTGTCTTTTAATATCTTTTAAATTGTTGATTTAATTTATAAAGCTAAACACCTGTACTTCAATTTCTTCTGTAGACCATATTAGCCATGCTTTTTATTACTGCACGATGATGACTAAAAAACGTAATAGCTGCAGTGGAAGCAATCAAAATGTCTCGTTTTTGTGGTGTAAAAACCTCATAGCCACAAATTGACAAATTAGTTTGTTGTTGTAACAATATTACATTGAGGCTAAAGTAATTTAAAAATAGAACTGATCCCAATTCTAAAGAATTTATAATTTAAAGTCGTTTTATTATCGACTTTTAGTCATAAACATCATAAAAATAAGATATTATTGCCCAATCGCATTAAAGCGTTGTAACTGGTTAAGCCTACAATCATAATATTTAGTACAAAGTAATAATAAGATATTGTATGATTACCATCCTTGACCGACTTTAATAGATAATACACAGATTCACATAAGCAGCAACACAAGTAGTTAATAAGATGTGGTGATATTAAATATCATGTAATTATTATTCTGCACGAAATGAAGAAGATTGGATATGTCATCAAGCAAGGACTGATTGTGACTGGGACTGAGACTGACTGACATACAATGTTTTCATTCGTTTTATTTCTATATCCATAGATAAAACAAAATTTCTAAAATATATTTTTAATTACACACATTTCGATTGTATTTAATAAATAAATAATTATTAATAAAAGCCGATTATTTAAATGAGAAGTTCAGTTGTTAATGCGTTTAACTAATTAATCGTGAAATGAACTAAGCATTTCGCAATAGCATTATAATAAATGTATATTGAATAATTTCCCAAGCGTCATTGAAATACAATAGTGCATTGTATTCGGTCTAGAATTGAATGTTACAAGTTAAGTTGCTGCAACACTCAAGAGAACAATACGCAACATTGACCCGCAGGGCGATTGTACTCTCTGAATCGTCGTTGCAGTAAATTTTTTATTCCATTGACGGCGTTGTACTGTTGTCCCATACCAATCGCGCGCCGAATCATCAATCTATGTAATTATAATAAATAAAAATAAATAAATATCCCGGGACATTCTTTACACACGGCCATCTGGTCCCAAACTAAGCAGAGCTTGTACTATGGAAACCAGATAACTGATATACTACATATATACTAAATTTTTTTTTCTAAATACATACATAAATAGATACATATTTACAACCAGACACAGAACAAACAGACAAGTTCATGCACACAAATAATTGTCCTGGGTGGGAATCGAATCCGCGACCTTCGGTTCGGCAGTCAGAGCGCTAACCACCAAGCCAACTGGTCTTTAAATTATGAAATTGGCTTGCACATTGATCCGAGAGAGTTTACAATTCGGGAGCCGTAGCCTGGATGTGAACTCCAGTGCATTAATTTACAATACATAATGGAATTGTGGCATAAGACTTCCGATTTGATGAGACGTGGTCTGGAAAAGCAACTAATATATAAACGACTAGCTCTCCCCCTGCGTTGCCGAACGATGTTACATTTTCTCGAGAAAAAAAACTAAGCTACTCATTATAACATCAGCTATCTGCCAGTGAAAGTCTCGTTTACAACGTTCCAGTTTTTTCGGAATTAACCGCAACAAATAGACAGACAAACTTTTTAAAAGTTTTTTGTTTTAATTACCGTAAATATTTTCATTTGCATTTAGTAAAACATTGTTATTTTGACATTGCAAACTTCAATTTTATTTACTTGTATAGATATAATTGAATTAGGATATGTTTACTTGGTGAAGAACCTTCAGCCAGCACTCGCCGAAGTGTCCTCGTTAAGGAATTATGGAGGAGCGAGGTATGAGACTCCTCCATTTAAAGGGGAAGATCTTCCGCCAGGCTAGGTGATCATGCCTGGGAACCGCGGTCCAATTGTTGATGTTGGATGCTTGTATATATAATATATCAAATCCTGAGAGAATCTCGATAGCGCGATGTAGGATTCTCGCGTGTTTCTACTCGTTCATAGATCACCACAACACTGTAGTGCGGCCGGTGAAGGATTGTGAGCGTATTCATAGATGTCGCCACAGAGTAAAAGCCACCAAAGGTTAATATCCTCCAGTCTATTAAAAATAATATAACTTCTCCGCATAGTATGCAACGTAAACAGCTGAACACATCAAAATTTACATAACATCTGTAGGTACTATAAAAAACTGCATAATATCAAATTTTGATTGTGTAGATTTCTTAGATACATATTTATAAAACACCTGTTAACTATACTATTCCATATTAAAGATATATGTAGTAAATAAGTCTTGTGGATTGGTTTAGCTTCTTACGTCGCTGACAGAGAAAGGGGCCATATTGCTTGGTGGTTAGAGACCCTGTCTGCCACGCCGCTGCTCGTGGGATCGATTCCCACCCAGGACAGACATTTGTGTGCATTAACGGTCTAGCTGATGGTAAGTGGTCACCGCCGCCTATGAACATTTGCAACACCAGGGGCGGGGCATCGCCAATGCGTTGTCGTCCCTTAGATGTGAAGTTATTAAGTCTCATGAGCCTGTAATTTCACCGCCCCTTTACCTTTCTCACCGGCACACAGTAACACGAGTGCACTATTGCTTCACAGAGGAAATGGGTAAGGAAGTACTTCCCCGGACGTACTAGTACTGCGTGTAGTTGTTTACTCTCATTTACCTCAATTTCAACTTACCTACAATACATTTTGGTGTATGTGCTTCGATGCGCTAACATAACTACCGATGTTACCTAATTACTCATGACACTACTTTTTTCAACTGTACAATAAATCAATTATATCCAAGAATTATTTAATTTAACAAATACATTTAAGAGGTCATCACCTACCTGGTCATTGTCTACTGAAAACTCCTAGACATAAAAAGCCCGTTTTGATTTTTAAAAAGATGATTTTCGTATGACGGAATGACATAGCTGCCATAAGTAGGTCATACAAAAATCGTCTCAATTGCTTCTGAGATAGAATTCATCTATTGAACCAATGGTTATTTAATGAAGCTAATGAACCTTATTGTAATGTCATAGGGCTCTTTTTTCTATAATACTTAGCTGTCAAAAAGGGGGATTAGATGTCGAGTACTTTAAACCACTTTTTATTATTAAAATTTAAAGTTACATTACTTACCCATCGTATTGCTGGGATAGAAATATAAATAATAAATAAAAAGAAAAAAAGATAGGAACCTGTCATTACTAATGTCAAAATTGAGATCGTATATTCCAACAACCTGTAGATCGAGTAGATACACAAATTCATAGAGAATATAGTAATTCTTAAAAAAGAGCGATTCAAAAACGCAGTATTAACCGTCATAATAAATACCAATCAATTATAATAATTACGTGGAATTGTATTCCTCTTTTACATTTCAGTATATTAATTTATCTATGATATAAAATTGACTGAAGAACCCAACCTAAACTATATTTAAGTCTTTGACCTTTTGTCTCGAAAGTTGATAGGCTATCTATAAACCATAAACAAAATCAAAGGACAACATTATGCAACATACAACTATCAACGAAAATAAAAATAGGTCAGTCAAAGCTAACACGTTGAATAAACATGGTATGGCGATTCGATTTGAACCAATTTTGTCTGACTATTTCCATTGGATGTTTATAAGCTATTGGATGTGTGTCAACAGTATGTATGCAAACAGTAAACACCAATTCCAGGGTATCGCAACTTGCACGTGTATTGAAATGATTTTGCAACGCCACGCCTGCTCGCAATAATACCAGTTTCAAGGGCTGTATAATACAGCAATAGCACAGATGAACTAATAGCTTAATAGAGTACGAACCTACTTATTAATAGCTAGCTATCCTCCGCGGTTTCACCCGCGTTTTTCAATAACATATAGCCTATATCTACGAAAAATTCCACATCGAATGGTAGCAGTCCCAACCTGATATGTTCAGTAGTTTTGATGTGATGGTGCGTCAAAGTCGTCTGATGGTATGTTGCTAATATTCGTAGGGGGCACATCCTGGCTCAATAATTTAAAGGAATTAGCTATGGATCTTATATATCCCGAGACAATAACATAGCTTATGTCCATCTGGAATAATATGCTTTCCAAACAGTGAAATAGTTTTTTAAATAGGTTCCAGAGATTACTTTCCACATATAAAAGAAATCACAAAATGCTCTCTCTTTATAATGCTAGTTAAAGTTTTAGGTTAATTTTGTTTTGTGAATATTAATCAAGGTTAGGTTAACTCAATTCTTTATATACAAATTTAATTACAGAAAATGCTCGCTTTCCATCTATGCACAGTCCACAGCGATGAAAAGTGTCACAAACTTTTCATCACGGAAATAGATAATAATAATAATTAAAAAAAAATATCCTGGGACATTCTTTACACCCAAATCCCCAGAATCCCAAACTAAACAGAGCTCGTACTATGGAAACCAGATTACTGATATACAACATATACTTTTTAAATACATACTTATACACAGAATAAACAGACATGTTCATGCGCGCAAATGTTTGTCCCGAATGGGAATCGAACCCACGACCTGCGGCGTGGCAGTCAGGGTCTCTAACCACCAAGCCATCTGGCCCGCCGTTAATGTTATTCAAATTCAATGACTAAACTTAACCGTTGGATATTCATCACAGCGCTGTCCCATTAGTCACGTGGACATTGAACTGTTGGAATTTAAACAAAATGGCCTGTAAAAATTAGATTAATTCATCAGAGGTGAATACACTGGCTTAATGGAAATGAAAATGAGGTTGTTAACAACGAGACTAATGGATTTTTTTAAAACGTCATTGATAAAGTGACTCTCGTTTAAATTGAACACTTACTATATTAGCGATTCGTGGTGTGATCTCTATTAATGAGGCTGTATAGCTTTTTACCTATGCCTATTTTTACAATACTTGTTGTCTATGGAAGAAAGAGCGGGAAGCGGCTGTCATGTTAAACTCGACATAAGAGATGGGCAGCCAAAGAATAACAGATAATTTATTTAATATAGGTGAAGGAAAACGTTGGGTTACCACCAGTTGTAGTATGTACACTTCGACCACATCATCACTAACCATGATTATTGTGGTCAAACACAAGGCTATACCTTTAGATAATAAAAAACAAAAAGATCTGTAAAAGAGTTATGGAAAAAGTGTAAATTATCAAATAATAGCAAGTATTAAGTTAATATCATAGATTGATGTTGCATTGACATAAGAGCTAGATCCCTTAGATTTAATTTGATGAACCCATCAACCCCTGACGGTTTCACCCGTGTTCATAGGGTTTAAAGTACTATGTCCCTCTCCATGCCATAGGCTATGTGTTTGTCAAATTTCAGCAAGATCAGTTCAGTTTGTCGCTTTGAAAGCGTACTAAATAAACTCACTTTTGCAATTTATTACATTAGTAAAGATAATAATTGGTCTAATTGTGGCTCTTGGCATATTTTTCTGAATTCAAGTAACTATTTAATATACTACTCCAGGCATTTAATATATTTCTTATTACCCTAGGTAGAAATTACTTCAGCAATAAGGCCGCTTAATGCACCATTTATCTGTAGATTTATATATCTGTTTGTAATACTTACTTACAGAAATTTTTTCATTTTTAGTGATGTGAATAGTTCAGTGTATTTGTATTGTATTGTAGTGTATCTGCATCATCATGACTATGAGTTTGGTGATCAATCCTTTTGTATAGAAGTCATGGAACTCACTCCAGTCCCTTCATCATTAAATAATCTGCTTGTCACCTTCTTCACGTTCTATCGTCAAACATTCACTTGCGCTTTATTCATTTGTTTTTTTCTGAAGGTTGGCTAGGAATAGCATGTGTTGCCAGTAATATACAGAGGTTATTAGACGATAAATGGATCTCAAAAGCAACTTTTCAGATTTTCTTCTTAAGGGTAAAAGCCAGCCAGTCAGATAGCTACAATCTCTTCATCGTGCAAGGTTGCATTACCATGTTATCCTTCACCGAAAACACATCGTAGGATTCTTGCTATCAACCGTTAAATCTTGTCTCCTTGGCAACCAATACCGATTCCATTTTGTATGCCATTGTACTTCATCGTTTTTAGGGGTTTTATGGGTGCCAACGAGACCCTATTACTAAGGCTTCTCTGTCCATCTGTTTGTCACAAGGCTGTATCTATTGAACCGTAATCTTGAAATATTTACAGAATGTACGCTATAGTCGCTATACCTAACATCAAAAAAATTTATGAGGTCCTCATATTTCGGGGGGGTTCTTAAACATTGTACGGTGGTACAGAACTCTTCGTGTGTGAGTCAGATTCGCACCTCTTCGACATTTAATGTATCAATCTAGTCGATTAGTTTTATTGTGTGTATGGCTGCCAGTACATGATCGTGATCAACGCGCCTCGCAACAAACCCGTGTTCATTCGCCGTGCAAAATGAATAAATACAACCATTACAATTTGATACACATATCTGTTGGAACGTAATAAATTCCGCGTAAATTGTTCTATACATCATTCGTTTAAAATTTTCCATCTTTGTATTACACTTTTATGATGCATCAGTATGATTCACGCGCAACGAAGAATTTGTAACATTTGTATGAATTTGGAATATTTAACACTTTCGCTCCCGTTCCCAAGGGATCTGTTATTTTCCCGAGAAAAGAAGACTATGTATATCAATCGGGAACAAAATTACTAAAAGAAGAATCTATGCTTCGGTTATGTATATGTGGAGGTATAAGTAAGGGGGCCGGTGAAATTAAAGACACATGAGATTTAACTGCTTCACATCTCAAGGTCGACAGGGCATTGGCGATGCCTCTGATGTTTCAAATATCCATAGGCGGCGGTAACCACTTATCATTCGGTGAACTATCTGCTTGTCTTTCGACCCATTTTTCGAAATCGGCTGAGTTGTTTCAGAGATCGTCCTATGTCCAAACTTAATACATTAGATTAGATATATTACATTAGACAATAAATTGCAGTGGGGACCTCAGGTTGATACTCTAGCTGCTAAGTTAAGTTCGGCTGCATTTGCTGTTAGGAAAATTAAACAATTGACGAATGTTGAGACAGCCAAATTAGTTTATTTTGCATATTTTCATAGCCTCTTGTCCTATGGTATTTTATTTTGGGGAGCAGCAGCGGATATAGAATCAATATTTATTATACAAAAAAGAGCAATTCGTGCAATTTACGGTATGGGTCCCCGTGAATCATTAAGAGATTTATTTAGGGAAATAAATATAATGACATTGCCTTCATTATATATTTATGAAAATATAATGTTTATACGTAGAAACATAGGAATGTTTGAGTCAAAATTGGATATCCATAATATTAATACAAGACAAAGGGAGAAGTTAGTTGTTCCATATTTTAGACTAACTAAAGTAAACAAGTCATTTCTTGGTAATTGTGTTCGATTTTATAATAAGATACCGCTTTCAGTAACCAAAATGTCTGATCATAAATTTAAAAATTATATTAGGAAAGTTTTGAAAGAAAAAGCGTATTACAAGGTGGTTCATTATATTGAAGATAAAAATGTATGGAAATAGCTGCTCTCTGCACAGTGCACCTCTAATTTTCTTGTTTAAGTTGTAAGTAATTATTGTCATTTTCTATTTTGTAGTCTTGTTATTTCTTTTTTTTTTTTGTTTTTTGTTTTTGAATGTTAGCTTAATAAGTATTTTGTAATTGTTAAATATAAAAATATGTAAAATTGATGTTATAAAATAGCCAAAAAGTCAGAATAGATAAAAAAGAATTTAATAAAATAAAAAAGAATGTAACCTTGCTGAGTTTCTTGCCGGATCTTCTCAGTTGAAGGCTGACTTCCGAACCGGTAGTAGCTTCAGTAACTTTAAATTTGACCTTCATAAGTGCCTTCTGAGGGCCTAAACTGAATAAATGGTTTTGAATTTTGAATTTTGAAATATTAATCAAGGTTAGGTTAACTCAATTCTTTATATACAAATTAAATTTAAATTCAAATTAATAATTACAACTTAAATACAAACTTTACCTCTTTGTAATATTAGTGAAGATATAACTCTACTTGTGAATCTCAATGTTTTGCGACTTAATGACGCATTAAAGGTGGATTGGATTTCAATGTAATTTGGCACACAAGTAGACTATCATCTGGATTAACACACAAGATATTTCTATTTTGGGAAAACATTCAATCCCCGTAACTACAGTTATATTGCGTCTATCTTAACTTGGTCGTGCATACATTTATCTTGAACCCTGTGGAGTAGTTGCGGATCGGAGCACCATCAATAGTTATTTAGTGCCCATTTACAGTCGCAATGTAGAGTTTAACTGCTCTATTGTCTATGTATATTATTATAGTTCTACATTGAGCTTAGCAACATATTTTCCATTTATATAGTCCTTTCTCTATGGTCATTTTTAGGGTTGCCACCTTGACCCTTTTTCTAAGGGTCCGCTGTCCGTCCATCCGTCCGTCTTTCTATCACCGACCTGTAGGTATCTCACGAACTGTAGGTAAAAGGTAGAATGTTAAAATTTATTATTTATGTACGTAGCTCGACCTAATATTTCCCACACCATAATAACACCTCGAAGTTATAATAATATTATAATACACACATACCTTCCTATCACCGTCAAAAGCCTCATGAAACCTTGAATATTCCAATCACAATATTTCTCACATGTCAATCCCTAAAGCAGTTTCCTATCACTCAATTCCAAAATTAGACCTGCTATGGTATTCTGTACTATAACTCGACCCTTAATTCACGAAGCGACTTTGTGTCTCTGTCGTCAACTCCACAATCTGATGAGAGGTCCGCTAACCGCGTTTTCTGAGTGAAATCACTCGGTCGGCTTGGTCTGATAGTTGATACCCACAAACTGGGTCAACTAGATTTATACCAGAATTCCAGGCAAGTCTAGTTAATCCCTACGTTGAAATGATACTAACCATTAGCAGAAAGAGTTTCCGTGTGGCTGCCTTCTGATTAATTCATGACCCAAAATCCTTAACCCACTTTCAGAATTTAGATTCCAGATTTAAATTAGTTTCATTTGAGTTGAGGATAAGATGTCTTTACATTCAAAAACTTAAAGGTAGTACGTGTCCAGTTTTTTCTGTTATTTTGGAACTGTTTCACTATTTATAACGGCTGGTGATTCAACACCCAGATGGCTGTAGGTATAAGTTTGATCCTAAGACAAAAATGTATGAATGAACGTAACTTTTTGTTCTGTGTTTTTATTACAATGTTAATATTAAAAGTCTGCTTAGTTTGGGTTCAGATGGTCGGTTGAAGAATGTCCTAAGATACTTTAATTATCAAAAATAAAATTGGCACATAAACTACAATATGGTAGATTTGCTTTACACTTTATCTCTTTCATCACTTACCATACAGTGGAATGGAAGATGGAATTTGAAAAACCTAAGTCTTTCTATAAAAATAAAGGAAGGGCTTGTCTCTACCTAGAAAAAGGCTCTACTTTATGTCTGTTGTTTTATTGCAACATTTAAAAAAAGATCTAAGCGTCCTTAAGAACATTTTTTCATATTCATAACGCGTAACTACGTGTGATTGATGTTATGACATTAGTTATTATGTGATTTGAAGACCAATGAATACATCATAACGTAAAACATGCGTAGTTGCGCTCGGAAACGGTCTATTTTATCGGTTTCGGTCGTGACTGTACCATTAAGAAGACACCAACAACCGAGCCACTGGGTAAAGGTGTTTACAGACCATAGCGAGCTTATTTTCACGTATTTTTAAACGTCATTTGCTGTATTTTTTAGTTTTAGAGGGACAAGTCCAGGTACATAAATATAAAAAAGTCTGTTCCGTGTGAGAAGTCCCTTTTGTTTAAGAATGTCACAGAAATATGAACCCTATTGCTCCATAATAAGGTAATATAAAAAAAAAAGATAAAATAAGAAACTGCGAGCGTATTTTTACACGTTATAAGCTGAATATTTCGTTCAGAAGTCCGTTTTTGTTGTTTGGGAATGTCATAGAAATATAAACCCTATAGCTTTATAATAAGGTCCTTGTGTATCAATATACAACTAATAATGTAACCATAACAAAATAAACCTTATCACGATACCAATTAAATTTATTGTTGTATGACAATCTAAAACTTCAAATAGGACTAAGTTAGGTTTTATTGTTCTAACAAAACTACAAACGATAACTAAGAAACATGCATCCTACTAATATTAAATGCGATAGTTCGTGAGATTGTAACTCTTTCACGTAAAGATGACTAAACAGATTTGTATGAAACTTTGCACATTGATAGTTTATAACCTGGATTAACCATATATGATACTTTTTATCCCGGGGAAAAGTAACATCCTCTGGCAACGCGGGTGAAACCGCGGGGGGTAGCTAGTCGTAGATATTGCACATGCTGCAAATAACTCACCTACTGAACATCGCAGTTATTTGAACAGGTCTTATTTTAAACGCTGAAACAAAATATAATGCGCACTTTATATGGCAACTACGCAAAATATTCACAACAATGAGCCATGTCGTGATAAGTTTTTTTGTTGTTAATTTCAAGTATTTTAATTTTGACATTAAAATATAAAAAATATGTATTGTGAACGCAGCCGTTTAGGAAAATTACGTCGTCATTTATGCCAGTATTGTTTTTTTTGTTTTTATTAATGAACAAGACACAGATAAAATAAATATGAATTCCCTTAAGTAGGTTCATACGTAAGGTTGGTAATCCTTTTTTATTTTATATTTATTACAATTTTCCCGAAAATATTCTTGTATATTAACAGGCAGGTTAACAAACTGCCAAATGTAAATTTAAAAACGCCGACTCCGTTTAATAGCAAGTTTTTCCGACTCGTAAAAACGTATTGACAACGGAAAGGTGAATAATACGTGCAACGAAGGATGTCTGTTTTTGCTCACATATCAATATTAATACTCCTGTTTCACAAATGGACATACAAACAGAGTATTCACAATGTTTCAAATTTTCCTTTCCGGTCACATGTCTTTGTAAATCCTCCTTTTAGTCGCATCAAAGCTTTACGTAGTGTATTTTTATAGTGAGACGTAAACACTGCAAGATTCATGACTCCAGGTACAGATAGCATTATAACAAGCACTCGAGGATTCCGCGCTCTCTTTGATTTTTTTGTTATATTGTTAAAAAAAATATATATTTGCATGTTTGCATGTCAGCCCATGTGGTAAAAAAACTGAACTGATTCAAATTTATATAACACCTGTCACTAGAACTACTTAAACTATGAAAAGATAAAGTAAACCTACGCTATAATATTTCTGCATTATGAATTAGTTCCAGTGTCGTGTTTTACTAATTTTGATTGATCTGTTATTTACTTGCTGACGGTACAGTACCGTTATAATTTTTTTACGTTAGTTTAAGTTACTATCGCATTTTTTGGTATGAAAGAAGTTAGCTCCATTGATAATTTTCAAGAGACAACTTACCAAATCGACAGAAAGCATACATTCTGCGCCGACCCCAAACGATTGGGAATAGGGCAAGATGATGATGATGGTTGTAAAAAGTGTCAATGATAAATAACGATCACTTCAATGTATCGATTATAGGAAAGATCATTTAAAGATACTATTAACCCTTTATTATGACTTTCTCGCTTGCCAGTCTTAGAAGAAATCATTTGACGACAGACCGACTGCCTTATTCCAAAGAAAAAAAAATTACGAAATAGAAGCTATTCTATTCTCAATTCTAGGTTCAATCAGACAATGGAGCTGCTCAGAATAACCCGACAGTCCCTATTAATGACGTGATGGTAGAAGGCAAACGACTGGCTTCCACTCGAGCACCGCAACGGAGCGGCAAGGCCGATCCGGTCCGGTGCGATGTCGTGCGTTGACCACATCAATAGGTTGAAGAACCTGAGGCCTCGCCGCCCACTCTGCTTCTACAAATAATGAGAAACATTACAACAGCCTTCCTACAAGAACTTATGATAAACAAGAATATATTATCTTAGAATTCCTTGGGAAAATGTTAATTATCTAGTCTTAATTTTGATAAATCATTCTTAGGCCAATTTGAGAAGTAACAGAGCTCTGAGTGCAGAGTTAGTCAGGGGAAGTACTACCATCGTACCCATTTCGGGAAGCAATAGTGCACTTGTGTTTCGGTTGGAATGGTAAGGGGGCCGGTGCAATTACAGGCAGCTGAGGCTTAACTATTTCACGTCTCAGGGTCGACAACGCATTGGCGATGCCACTGGTGTTGCAAATGTCGGGCGGCGGTGACCACTTACCATCAGGTGGAACTTCTGCCTGCTTGTCGGCCTATTACGCATTTAAAAATAGTGAGTTGTTTAACTCTATTACAAACCCCAAATATTTTCTTAAATCATCATCTGCTTCTTGAAATCGTTTTTCCTATTGAACAGACATCATCATATTTTTGTCACTCGATATTCAAGAACTGCGTCACAAAAAATGCAAATCATAACATTTCTAATTCAAACTAAAAGATCACCGCCTTAAAACATCAAATAACTGAACACTTGATATAATTTACATTTAAAAACAATAATTCTTCCATTTGATTTCCGTATTCTTAATTTCAATGCTCAATGTTAGGACACCTGCGAAAAATCATGAAAAGGTCCAAAGTGTGTAAACAAAATAACAATTTTAATCTAAATAAATGTCAGGGAAAGGAAAGATTTATTAATAATTATGGTTAACCTGCTAAATCTGAAATGTATCGAACCCTGAAAAAACATTATAGTTTGCTAGCTCATGCGCAAATGAAAACTAGTTCGGTGTAAAACTCCTTTCCAGAAGATTCCAATCTTTAACTTGTTCATCAGATCTAACCATCGCTTTCTCTTTTGCCTACAGAGGGTGGCGGGTGCAAAGTGGGAGCGCGCGGCGCGGTGCCAGAGCGCGCGCGGCAGGTGACCGACGGTCTTCGCGGCTGATGTGGGCGGCGGGCGCTTGCTGCTCGCGCCAGGCAGGTCTGTAGTTACCGAGTACCAGCTGTGACCTAAAATAGACTTTGAAGCCAAGAGCTAGAACTCTGAATCCATCGGTGTGGAAGAACGTGAATCATTCAATCTGAATTGAACTTTGGGTCATCTAGATTGTCAGAAGCCTTTTAACAGCCAAAAATCATTTGATCCGATCCGAAAACGTTGCATTAAAGTATTTTTCGACATCCGTGGATATTAAATCGGGATTCTAGCCGTAAGAGGTACAAAGATACTATCTGCAATAAGGCATATCCTCATTCAGACATAGTTATACTTAAACACGAGATTATACTCTTCCAGAATTAGATAATGTGCAATGGAAGCGATATGTAGGTCGAAGACGATTATTACACACAATTATTAAAGTGTCCTTTACGTATAGTAGACATGATACCAACCTTAATGCGATTTGTGGTTCTCTCGTGTATAATCAGGATGCGCCTAATTCCTAAACCACCTTATTAAAACCTCTGTTGGCACAGTGATTTGTGGCAGCAGCAAATCCAAACCTACATAGAAAAGGCTCCAATTTAATGGTCGATTGGATTCCCTAAATCGGATCGTCCAAAGCCCTTGAGGCAGATCCTCGAAGTCCAATTATTGAACTATAATCCTGCTCCTTTGAACTCGGGTTGGGCTCATATCTACATGACCCAGTGTTTTCTTTCTAAAGACAAACGTTTCGACTCTTCAGAGGAAAATAAACAATTTTGTTTTCGATTAAAATTCAAGTTTTCTATTACACGAATAAAAATTTTGTTTTCAACACACGTCCTGTTATTATCATCAAAGAATTTGCTTTTTATATCGAATTGTAGGACGTCCGTGATTGATTACAGCGTATCTATCTGGAGATACAAAAATACAATAATATACAAACTTACACTTACGTACACCCAACAAAACAAGTTTGCGTTCACTTGGAATAACTGAAACGGTTTTAAATTTTATTTGTTTTTTGTTTATAAATACAAAATATTATTTTGTAGGTCTGATATCTGTCACGTATTTAAACAAGATAGCATTTCATGTGAACGCAATCTTTTTTTTATTGTGTGTATGTTGTAATTAATCTGGTTTCGTAATAAGGTGTTGTATTTAATTAAACTAATAGAATTATTAGGCATGGCAACCATAATGTAACCTTTGGTAACTTATGTAAAGTACTGTCCCATGAGTGCTGTTACTTAAACGCTCTACGTGCACTATCTTATAACCTTGTAATACGCTGATGGAGATTACGTTCACGAAACCTCCCATTTTAAGTGCCCTTATAAATTTCTCTATGACAGAAATTCTTTTAATTCCTGATCAAAATAACATTTCTAAAATTTGCTGTGTCCTTATGAACTAATCCTAAAACACATGCCCCCATATAAGCCAAGTCCCACCTAAATTACACAACATGCGGCGGGTCAGTTGACTTGGTTGTTAGAGGCACTGATTGCCACAACTATTGTGGGTTCGATTCCCACCCAGGACAAACATTTGTGTGCATGCACATGTCTGTTTGTTCTGTGTCTGGGTGTAAATGTATAAGTATGCATTGAGAAGAAAAATTGTATATCAGTTCTTTGCTTAGTTTGGGATCAGCTCGCCGTATGTAAAGAACGTCCCAAGATATTTATCCCACAATCCATCTTTAATGCGGTTTGAAAAACCAAACGGTGATCTCTCCATCGCGGTTCACCCATAGTGCACTTAGGGCGTCCCCGTCAGCAGAACTGACTCCAGTCAGCTGACAGTGGGTGTATGTTGGTAGCTAACAGGCACTCATGCGTGACGGGGTGACTAACCGTGGCGGGGTGGCAGGCGAGGGCGGCGGCGGCGCCACGGCCGCGCGCACCCCAGTCAAGACCTTCCAGGCGTACCTGCCGCCGGCGCATCGCACCTACAGCTGTATACACTGCCGCGCGCATCTGGCCAGCCATGACGAGCTTATATCTAAGGTGAGGACTTCTGCTATCTAGGATTTAGTCCTTCATCACACGCCGCTATTGGTTTTGGCAGTCTAATGAGCAGGCCAAGAAGAACTGCTATTGAAATTTGATTACTTACAATGCCAATTCCTCTGAGGCAGCTGTAATCCTGATTGCCATTGTAATCTAATTGTGCCTGATTGTAATCTATTATTAACATCTCGACTTTTAAAGTTTTAAAGAATCGAATGCTGAATCAAATAATTCAACTCCCGGTAACCTTAATGTATTCAATACAATCAGAAACTGTCTGGAAACAAAACACCCTTTTCCTTCATGTATTAAAATTCCACCTGAATACATATCGTGGCGACACAATACAGTATCTCAAAATGTATAATTTTGTTGTTTTCCAGTCGTTCCAAGGCAGCCAGGGGCGCGCGTATCTCTTCAATTCAGTGTGAGTATCTATCGGTTGCGTCACTTCTATTTTAATGGATAGGTACACCATGATCATGCATATTTCATGGACATACGATACCTGTGTGAGGTCCTTTTAGATTTGCATTATTTACCTTGAAAATAAGTACCTACTAAGTTTACCAATACGAATGGTTCATTCCACTTTTGTCGTCATTGTACCTGTTAAAAAATTGCACCTCTTTTGTTTTATTTCATAGTTCAAGTTAGTTACCTTTTGTAATAAAGTGTAAATACACGAGCTGTTGAAAAATTATAAACCGATTAGATTGATGCAATTCAAGATAATTGATTGTTAAATAACCGAAGCGTTCAAGCAATATGTTTTTCTTATCGCACTGTGTGAAACACTGTTATGTTTTTAAATAAATGGTAGTGTAACTTAAATCAGCTATCAGACCCTATTTCAATGATTATTGTCTTTGCAAACAGGATAATATTTGTCTTGTACGATGAGGGCGCCACAGATTATAATGAATGACAACTCATAGGATAGTCTGTACAGAAATTAGTACTTGCTGACACAATATGGTCATTGCTATATTTATTTTGGTCTGCCCGTCTCTTGCGCGTCACAAGCGATAAGCCAATACAACTATATGCTGACCGTCCAATCTTGGAAGTTTTTCTATCGACATGCGGTCCACAGTTCTTAGAGTTTTTAAATAAAAAAAATGGTGAGAAATATCGAGTGAATTCTGTATCGAAACCTTGAGATTTATGCCTCTCTGCATTCATGATAGGCGCCCGCGCAGAGGGGTGATATCCATAGTGTCGCTCCGGTCGTCAATATAATTTAAAAAAGTAAAATGAGTGCATTTCAAACGCGCTGGAAGCTAAATTTAAAGCGGAACCTTCACAAAACTACCTATCTCATTCTTTCGCAGGCTAACTGCAATAGATGTATAATGGTATATGTTTATCTCTTTTTGGTGTCGCATTTTCGTTTCATATCACAATTCTGCTAACGAATGTTTCACTTCAAAAATCGGCTTTAAATTCGATTCTAATAGTCAAAATCGCCCTGCTGTTCTTAAAAACCTTCCATATAGATAATATCAACGACAATAATGTTTCTCAGTGTGAACGTGGGTTGCGGGCCGGCGGAGGAGCGCGTGCTGCTGACGGGGCTGCACGCCGTCGCCGACATATACTGCGAGTGCTGCAAGACCATGCTCGGCTGGAAATATGTAAGTTATCTCTGTCTCTTTCTTATTGTTAACATGGCATATTCTTGCTCTATTCTAACCATGAGTTTGCCATTCCACGGCCCCCGTAACGCACTCTGCATTTCGAATTCTTCGCGTAAGAGTTAGCCATCAGAGGCTTTAAATTCACAAAAAGAAAATACTTCTGAGTAACCTATTTAAAAGGGTGCGCCAATGGAACCTATCACTAATGCTTCACAGTCCGTCAGTCAAAGAGCTTTTGAACCATAATAGCTAGATATTTGAAATTATCACAGAGCGTGTCTACAGCCACTATAGCAGCAATAAAATTGACCGATTCGCACTTGACGACTTTTTTACAATCTGTCAAGGTACTATGGTTTATTTTTGTAAATATGCCATTGGGTTGTGTCACTATCAGAGTTCTGCTGATAAAGTTACTAATCAACTGAAACCACATAAATTAACTACATTTGTGATAGTTTATTTCGGCCACTAGTGATTGCCAGTATTGCCATTACTAATTAAGTTGATATGGGTTGGCTTTTATCAGCTGATTTTCAGAATTATATTAATTAGTATTTGTGGGTACTATATGTTTAATTTACAAGGACAGTACTTATGGTAAACAAAGGGAATACATCGAATTTCATTTTATTTTTGAGGAAATATCTTATGTCTTGAATGTTTATAAACAATGCAATATTACATAAAAGTAAAACATTGTATGAAAAACTGTAATTTATGTCATACTCAAGTATCCTAACATTATTTTTAAATTGGACGCAAGGCCCTATTAGTAACTCTAATAGTCTAAAATAGAAACACATTTTAACGTTTAAGAATGCAATAGAAAAATTAACCATTTTGCTTTAATATGGTGGAAATCAGGGCTGTCCAAACTTCGCGGACTAATAAAATTTACTACAAAAGCTGGAGGGCCGCAGAAAAAATATATAAAAATGTTTTTTTAGCTTTGGCTAATTGCAAACAATCACAATTGCAAACTTCATAAAAAGCAGCCAAACTTAGTCTGTATTTACTTTTGAAAAAAATCTTGGTTGTTGCGTTAGTTTTTTCTTAAACTCAGCCACAACATTTTTTCTTGCTTCGCCGATATGTCTTTAATATTTTTCTTCGTATAAAGTAGTATAATGACGTTTAACTTTACTACAGACAAAACTTGCATACAAATCATACATTGAATTATATTATTATTGTTGCAAATAAAATAGTCAAGTTCCTGATTATTTTATTCACTCCCAAGAGACTATTCACTAAAACATGCGTCACGGGTCGCATGAAAACAAGCCGCGGGCCACATGCGCCCCACGGGCCGCTGGCTGGACAGCCCTCATACAATTAACTATTATATCAATAGATGAACCGTATTAGCAGCGAGGAACCACTGGTGACTCAAAATACAGGTATCCAGCTAGTTTGAGAGTCAGAGGCAAATCGATTTTGAACAAATAATTTTATAGGCTGTCTCACTGTAATTGTCACATATTATACATTTTATATTTGTATCTGGCTGATTAAATAAATTATTATTATTATTTCTAAACCAATAAAGTCATTTTTTAAATGACATATTTATCGTCAAAAGAGCTCTTACATTTGACAGTCTATCACTGAATAATCCGGCACTGCTAATAGTACTTACTTATTCTATTGTATCTGTGATTTTCAATGAAATTATCTATCATAATAAAAAGTGCGCAAAAACTTTAGACACGGTCCAAGAGCAAAAGTTTGCTTCATTTGGGAGTTGTTGCATCGAATGGTGATTGATGAACTTCGTTTAAAACTTTATCTATTAATCTAAGATAGTGAGTGACCCAGTCAGTAGATCAACCTTTATTAACTAAAAATATTTCTATTTTTAATACTGAGATGGGTTCGAAATAAAAAAACTATTGAAATGAAAATATTTTATTCAAATAGGCCTTTACAATCACTTATAAATAGTCTGACTCTAATACCAGTTCGGAAGGTTGTTTTTTACTGAGGAGAGCCGGCAATAAACTCAGCAATGACTCTTTTTAAAAACGAACTTAGATTTATTACATAAAATTTATTTAGTCTCACTGACATATACTTTATTGATAATAAAATTCTTTAAACACCGTTATATGGACTCAAAATAAGCAGAGCTTGTACAAGATGTACTTTTGCAACCAGATAACTCATACTTTTTACATACACTACACTACTTGTATTGATATTTACACCCAGACACAGAACAAACAGACAAACCTATTCATGCACACAAATGTTTTTCCTATGTGGGAATCGAAGCACGATCTATGGCGTGATGGTCAGGATATCTAACTAAATATGGAGACCAACTAGACAGTTAATTTACTCTATTTACCTACATTAAAAAAACATAAACCATTAAATATAATTTTAAAACTAACTGTACCCAAATCACCTTCGTAATCAGCTGTTCAATGACGTCAGAATTGGTTTATTTAGTAAATAAAGCTAATTATCGTACCGCAGAGCGACCTCCGATAGCGCAATGTAAAGTATTATTAATTAAAGTTATGATTTAGTAACCTCCCGACATCATACCAACCTTGCCATGGGATCATGTGTGATGATCCAGCGACCTTTTAACCGTAATATATTATCGTTACGAGAACGACGCAATTTCCTTAAAGATCCAACTTGGAGAACACTTAGGTCCCAGAATTTCTCTAAAAATATGCACCATTGAATAGCTAAAGTGGTGTCTGTAGGTCCGTCACATGAGGACGTCGACGATGATCACATCGTGTGTGAAAGGGATGTCGATATACCACTGATTTAGATAAACCATATTTATGAATACAAACAAAATTATATTATCGCACCGTACCTAACTGACCTATTCAAGATATCGTTGAACGGCTCATGTAAGAAGAGGATTAAGGCCAAAGTAGAAACACCACGGGGGCCCAACGCGAATCCTTGTGCTCTCTTTTTACTTTTTGTTAATGAGGTAAACGTTCTTGATATATGTATAAATAATAATATATGTTTAAAATTACCATATTTCAACCCTGACGCCAAAACCTTAAAAATCAAAATCGCACATCAATTGAAGCTACGTGCCGTTTTACAACCCTCCGTGTCAAGACACCCCTTTCATTACTGAGGTTATGACTCACTTGTATTATTTATTTTCTTTTCAGGAGCACGCTTTCGAATCAAGTCAGAAATACAAAGAGGGCAAGTTCATAATAGAACTGGCTCATATGGTGAAAGAGAACGGGTGGGACTAGGCGCGCGGTCCAGCCGGGCCGCGCGCCGCACGTGTTGTCATTGACTGGCCCGGACTGTGGGCCCAAAGTGGACGATATAGCTCTTGTGATATTGGTGGTGTAACGGGGGGCCATGGAGGTGATAAGTTGCGAAAGACTTACTGTAACGTCAATTATTCAGACGAAACGTGAACAGAAACGATGGATATGCACCGAGTGTGTTCCTTCACGGCCATAACTGAAGCTATGCGGCCTCCGCGGTAGGCCCACGATGAGCCCCCGACGGCGGCTGGAGCCTTCGTGATGATGTGACAGGCGAGTTAGGAACTACGCTCGCCTTCGTATGGAACATTTGGGAACAGTCACTTTTCTCAGCTAAAAGACCGTTGTTCAATATAAATCGGTCGTTTTAGCTCAGAAAAAAAACTTCAATTGTATTGTCGTTTAAGGATAGTGACGTGTCGACATAAATCGGTGGGGTTCGATATATGAGCTAGAATATTTTTTATCGCACTAATTATTATTGGGAGATCGAAACTGACCGATTTAGTCGCCGCGTGTGTTGATCGTTCCGCGTAGACAGACCACTGTGAGGATATCGCCTTATGTGCTCTTTTCGTACTTTAGTCGGCTTCAGCGCTTGAGCACCGCCAGTCAACGTAATGTTATATTGTTATAAATGTAAGTAATCGATCTCAACCGCCCTACGTACGGGGCAATGGGCTTAGAATTTATACTTTTTAATTTTAAACATTGACGAGAATGTTTCGCGCCGCGTTGTCGTGACGTTGGTACATCGTAAGTTGTGTTAGGTTTTTTATTTTATTATACGTAGCGTTCGTTCGTTCTGTATTAAGAGAATACTAATATCTTCTCTCTTGTCCCCTTTAACCTGTGATAAGTATGTTAGTAGATATAGAAATTTTTGGATTTCTTGAACGATCACTTTTCAAGAAATTGCTCAGATACGTCAGAAGTATGTTCCTAATGATTTCAGCTGTACAATTTGCTTTTTTTTATTATTTCGTGAGGAAACTAGTCGAAACGCGTGGACGTTGTGCGGAGAACATTTTCCATTTTTTTGTTTTAATTTGCACCTGATTTTGTGATTTTTATTTGTTTAGTTTTTTCGAAACTTTTTCGACTGTTCCTCATTTTTGGTTTTCAATACTTACAGTTGATGGAATTCGATAAAAGAATGTACCTAGTTGATAGTGGTCGGAGACATATACTGAGAATGTTTTTGTAAAAAAGAAAGAAAAAGAAAAGAATGGACAATTGGACAGTTTTATTATTCATTTATTATTTCTATTGAAATGTAATAATTAGAACATTTACCCGTATATTTTACCTTAACCGCATGGTACTCGTACTTCATTTATAATTGTATAAACTTATACGTCGTATAAGAAAATGCATGAGCTTCATAATTACGATCAATACGACTTATTGTAAAAGGAATCATATGCACAGACTTTTTCCACTACGAAAGTACTATTAACGTCCGACTTCGATCCGAAAATGTTGTATTTGATGTACACATATTGTATTGTATAATAAAAGAATTGAATGCAATGAGTTCTGCCGTCTTAACAGTTAATATTATACAAGAGCGTTGATAACTGCCACTAGCATATATACAATTGTAATATACATATAACTATGATAATACATGTTCATTATAAGTGACGCTTGTCTAAAAAAAAAATACAAAATACATAATATAGTATATTTATTTTTACAACTAATAAATCTTAGATGGCTACATTAGAACTTCGGATTTGTTTTAGATTGTAAGACAATTTGTCTATTGTATTTTGGTTTTGATATGCAATAGACGTACGCTCTAAAATGTTCGTTGTGTGAAGTCTATCATTATATTTTAATTTGACGTTCATATGTAAATGGGGCGAGAACAGACTAGCTCGGAAATTTTTGTGGGGAAATCTTTTAGGGTTATTTTTAATGACCATACTATGAATTTACATCGATCTAAATTACCCGTGTTTTATCATATCTATCTATTTTTATAACTAATTATTTCTGAGTAACATTCTCCTTACCTACCAAAAGAGGCTTGACATAAGCTTTAATAATAAAAATAAAATTGTTTTTTTATTTAAAATTAAATGGTTGTCCGATCGCGGCCCAGTTGATATGAATCGACACACATAACACCAAATAGTTTTAATTATTGTGTGTTATGAAATTGTAAATTTGTCATAGTTTTAACGAGTTAATTCTGTAATTGTGAAGATATGTCATTTATCAGAGAACTGAAAGAATCAATTGTCACACAATTACAGAATCGCTAAAGAAATGTCAGAAACAGTTTCTGACAGTTCCGATCATAGTTTCTTGTATGAATCCTCAACAATTCACAACATACTCATCATCGGTTACATTTCGATAAAAACTTAGGTTAGTATCGATAAAATTATTTAAACGGCCTTAACTGTTAAAATAAGAACTTCATTTACGTGAAAAATTTAATTTGTTGACGAGAGTAATCCAACATGGACCATGTGATATTGAACCGCCTCTTATGGACTATCTCACTTGTCTACGTAGAATTAACAACTCTATCTGTATGTCAATACCTAATATTTTTCATCGTTATTTAAAAATATAGTTTCATAAGGTTGAAATTACCTATTGCGAATTGACAACGAATCTATACAAAAGCGAACAAGTGAGAAGCGTCTGAACAATCTCAACTCAACCTTATGTTATTTACATTTAACTGTATATATAATTTCACGTACGTCTATATGATACATATTCATTGTAAACTGATAAGGTTAAACGATAAATGCATTGCAAGTTCACATTGTCTGTCTAATGTAATCGTATTAACTTTTATCATAGGGTTAAATGTTAAGTTGTGTTGCACAATGTTCAAGGAAATTTCGTTATATGAACTGTTGTAATGTACAGATAATGTCTCTATATTTATACACTTCTATTCAAAGAAACTACAGTACCCTGTACACATCTGAATCAAGAAAGGGATAGCTTGAGCTTTGTAGAGCGTTGTCTCTGTCATTCGTACGTTCGTGTTTTGTGTGATAGAGACGACGCTTTACAAAGCCTGTGTGTGACTGTCTTCTTCTACAGCTCGATGTGTATCGGCCGTGTACTGTCAAAAGGGCAATAACCGGTTTCTGACACTTGCATTTGCAAGCGTTATGTCAAGAAACTGAATTTTGACATTCGCCTTTGAACATTGTGCGACATAATACTCGATACTTATTGAGATTGTCACAGTAGTTTAGTGTAACACTCTTAGACCTATTAAACCTTGATCTTTGACGCCGTTCGACAGAAGAAAAGATATATATCGATGATAGTGAGGAAAATTTAAAATGATAAAGCTAGATTTCTCTTGAGGCATAATTAAAAGTATTTTTCTACTTGATCGTATAGGGATGCTATTAGATATTTTTGGACCACTGTTAAGATAAAAAAATATGATCAGTATTCATGAGGTGATGTTAAACGTTAGTTTTGGATGTTGATTGAAATGATTGTCGTGGATATTAGAGAAAATAAACGCTTTTTCTAGATCTATACAATGTGCACCCGTACTAATATCTATTGTCTATGAATTTCTAAAAGGTGTTTGGAAATATAGAACACAAATGGTACTATAACTATCAATTTAATACTTAATAATTATCTTACAACCAGTAAAATAAAATGTGAGTTTTTTTATTTTCAAGAGAATCTTTTACTGAACCAGCAACACTGTACTGAAGCTTGTGCTGGGTTTGGCTACTTTATATATCTCTGCCTTTTTCACTTGCAATGAAAAGGACGGAAGATATATACGATACATAAAACAGAGTCGAACTTTGAAAAACTTATCTATGAATTTGATTTCATTGTGCTTAAGTTCAAATTTTGCTCATGCTTAATACCAGCCTGTGCGACACCTTTTAGAAACACAAAGGACACAAAAACACGGTCTTGGAGTGTTAACTGATGACCAAGTTGTATGAAAAGCGTATTTATTATTAAATGGTGCATTTCATTTATTACGTGTAAACATTTCGCATATTTTTTAAATGTTAAGGTACCCCGATAGTTGTTTACCAAGGAGCCGCTTAATATTTTTGTATTTTCCTAGTGTGTAATGATGCATTATAAATTCGTGGTGTCTTTAACGATTGTGTATGCATTATGCTATAGATGAGTATTTCGTAAACATTTGGTTGAAATAATAAGTGCGTAATAAAACACTTTTTCGTATTAAAATATTGAAGTTTTATTTTCTTTATCTATTTCCTATAAATAATCATCGATCGCCCATCTCATTTGTGAAGAATCAACTTAAATATAATTATTTACAGTTTTTTTTAATAAATAAGTAACAAGTACATGTAATAGACAAAAAAAGCAAATTCATTTAGTAACTGAGTTCAGTCTTTAAAATGTTGAACAGAAATATTTCAGCAAGGCTTTTAACAATACATTTGTTTATGAAAAATAAACCCTATATAATCAATTTAGCATATATATTTAATTGTTCAAAAACATTGCATCAAAACTATCTAATTTAATAACTTCCTACAAGTACATACATATACAATGTTAGTGTTTACAAAATATCATTCAGATTTATTAATTGATGTCTAAAATTGCGACATTATGTATAAACATTACCTACTTTGAGTGAACTGAATAAATTACGTGTCAAAAGACATTATAAGGTATTGAGAAAACGTAACGTTTTGGCAAAAGCATATCATTTGGCACACTCGGCAAACTTAGTAACTGAACAGTAAAAAAAAACAAATGAAAGATAAAGTAAATAGGTCTTTGTTAATATTGGTGTCTAGAAAAACTAGCACTATTATAATACATTTCTAGATTATGTATTAGTTTTAGTATAGACTTTTGGAAAACTTGGATATGTACTTGCGGGTACTTAAATGTAATTAATAAAAATCATTCTTAACAAGAAGACTAAACTGTATCACAATTGTTTTATTGTATAGAAAAAACTGTACAATATTAAATTTAAGAACAGTGTGGCACTTCCTGGCAGGGCCACCATCACGGATCTGAATTCCAAGTCTGTCGCTATTTTGTCCTCGAATATCAGATTTTGTCGCGCCCTGGTTTGAAAAGTTATAAGGGTTTTTAGGTGGCCCTGCTACACTTTTGTACGCAACTGTTCACCTGAGTATCGAATAGTCTAGGAGTAAAAGTGAATATTTATAAGGCTTTTTACATAATTCCAATCAAGAGATATAATACAGAAAAACACGAATGTGGTGTATGAATATTTCTTGTTTGCATATTTATAGAACATTAAATCATTAAAACTTGCTTTTTCAATGAAATAATAGAAAAATATTAAACTAGTCTAACTTTTGTATAGAAAAAGCTACATAGCTCTTGGACTACTCCATACAAAAACAAATGTGTTATAACTTTTGAACCAGGACGCGACAAAATCTGGGATTCGGGGACAAAATTGGACAAATTAGGGACAAAATAGCGACAGACTTGGAATTTAAATCCGTGATGGTGGCCCTGCAAGGAAGTGCCACACCTAAGAACAACCTCATAGGTCAGGCATAGACAATGTTATCAACTCACCAGCCTCCACTCCCGTCTCCGGTTCTATACTTTCTTCCTTAACTTTGACCATAGACTCTATTTCTTTCACCAAGTTATTTTTATGGTATTCCAACGAGCCATTCATATCAATTAATTCGCCGCTTTTAATGATGAACATTTGTTGTGAATTACCATCTTTTTCTGTGTAATTTTGCACCATTTCTACATATTGCATAAACTCGTCCATTTGTATTTCATTGCAGTCACTTTGTGCATCTAGTTCTCTGTTTGTGTTAACTTCATAGTTCGTTTCTTCTTCGTTATAAGGTATATCAAATTGGTTTTCATTACTTTCATTCACAGGAACTGTCTTGTCAATGATAATATCTTGCGGGATTGGTTCTACTTCAGATTTCAAGACGACTTTAGCTTGTTTCACCTGTGTTTCAGTCAATGTTGGCAGGGATTTGAAAAACATCTGTAAAAAATAAATATTTTTATAAACTAGATGGTGTTTTTAAACAAACCTGATCCCAGCAAGACAAAAGGTAAATCCATTACTTTTTCATCTCCCCATCTTGGAAAGTGTATTTTTGATATTCGATATCTGAGTACAAAAGACGTTTTTATCCGCTAGAGGATAAAATAAACTGAATTTAGAACATCAAAATTGAGTACGCGGTTAAAAAGCAACTCTTCACTCTTGTATAACAAATAACTATTTTCTGACATTTTCAGCCGTCAAAACGGTTCTTTATTCAACAACTTTCACCCACGCAATTTGGTATGCGCGATAATAAGTTATGGAGTATATTTCGCTGATTTACAGTACCCCTAGCATGAACAACTATAGCAAGCGCAGCGTCATCGTATCGAGTGCGCAAAAAGCTGGTTTGCATGGAATGTTGTACACCGCACATACAGTGACGTTGCGCGATGTTCAAATTTCCATTGTATTGGTTTTTGGCGCTTTCGACACGATGACGCTGCGCTTACGACAGATGTTCGTGCTTAAGCCTCTTAATGCTTCTAGCTCGTACATTCATTTCAAATGAGTATATGACTGTTGTATCAGTAAAATGTATGTAAAATATATTTTACCGAAATTGAACAAATAATTTTTAGTACTTGGATGGCCGAGCATTGCTCGGGATTTTTTTACTAACGTGACTTCTACCGTATTCTCTATTTCAAAGCACTGTCTTATACGAGTATACCAACATACGAATTAGATGCGATAATAAAGGGCTTCCAATAACAGTATTTCTCACAAAAGATGTAACTTGAAAACCTTGCCTTCTAATGACATTGTAGCAGTTTTCATTACCTAAAAACACGGACAAAACGACATTTTCTGAAAATGAATCCTAGCTAGATCGATTCTAACGCCCCCGAAACCCACTGCATACTAAATTTCATGAAAATCGTTGGAGCTGTTTCCGGAATCTTAATTATATATATGTATGTATATACAAGAATGGCTCGTTTAAAGGTATTAGATAGATAACATGTTACAAGTAGTACCTTAATTAAATATACCTTTAAATAAGGGCGAAATTTGAACACACTAAAATAATACAAAAGTAAATATAAAAGATAAAAAAATGTATTAATTATTATTTGCTGTTTAAATAATAAAGATAACTAACCTTTCGAGTAATTATAAGCATACCGTGTGCTTTCATCATATGTAATTTCAGCAACGACATCCGCCGGTACCTGTAAAAACATTTTTATAGATATATAATATTCGGAATTTTAGAATTAGGCTCTTAGCGTGTAATTCGTAGGAATCCGTCTTTATTGTTTTTGAGATTGGTTCATCTATTGATTTAACGGTTAATTGTATGATGATGCATATGACCTTATCATAGCGTCATAGGGTTGATATTTCTTTAACACTGTTATTTGCTCAAGCGGGTCTTTGTCTTTTCTATACTTCTCTTTGCTCAACCGACACTTTACACATTCGTTTTATGACAATAAGGCTGACAGGAAGACGGTCCACCAAATGGTCACCGCTTATGGATTTACAACATTAGGGGCAATACCTTACTGACTCCGAAACGTGAAGATTTCAAGTCTATCTGCCTGTAATTGCATCCCCTACCATTCCAACCTAAACACAGTGGACCAATGCTTCAAGACGGAAATGAGTATGGTGGTATTACTTCCCCGGACGAATTCTACGCAACTTCAAAATCTACTCTCTTGTCAGTGGGAATATATAAGTGTGGTCACCTCTTGGGGCACATCTGGCAGGCGCAGGGCGGCGGCAGGTGGCGGTGGTCGCGGTCCACGTGCTGCAGCAGGGCCGCCTTCTGCGCGAAGCGGCGCCCGCACTCCTCGCACGCGTGCTTCCGCAGAGCTGTGGATTCATTCATTCAATTCAAACTTCGCCCGCTTTGACACTTCAGTATGTCAAAGCAAAAGTTACTTTATTGCTTTCTAAATAAGGTGCATCTAGTAACTAGTTTCGCTAAGATAAC
The DNA here is from genome assembly GCA_907165245.1 of Habrosyne pyritoides. Taxonomy (NCBI): domain Eukaryota; kingdom Metazoa; phylum Arthropoda; class Insecta; order Lepidoptera; family Drepanidae; genus Habrosyne; species Habrosyne pyritoides. The sequence continues at coordinate 10,916,282 of OU015597.1, forward strand.
TGTAAGATTATATGATGGATTTCCGCAAGGCGACGACTGACGGCCAAAATTAATATACGATCCCGATCTAAAATCGCAAGGTTGAAGAAGAATTTTGACATTACGAGTATTAAAATTACTGTCAAAAGGTTCATCAATCCATGGATTTTCGATTGGGATTGCATATTAATTTTCGCCGTGAGTCAATTAGTTATCAAGATTGATCCAATAGTTCACACCGCTGCAAAGAAAAATGTTGAATATCTGATGAAAAGTGCGTTATGGGATAGAATAACCACATGTCGCACCTTTCTGGTGATGCGTTTTAAGATCTTTATCCCCATAACATGTTCTTTACTTTCAATGCCTATTTTGAAGCGAAATACACCAATTTCTTTATAAATCTATACCATTACAATTCAAAAGAATTATGTTATCTAAGTTTAGCTTGACACCGGGTTCTGAAGTACCCGGAAGTAGACCACAAAGTCCCATAAATAAAAGTTTTACATCCGTCTTGAGCGGGCGTCACGTATCAGTAGTTTGGATTGATTTAACTAGGTTATTAAATAAGTGCGCCGGGAGACGGGAGGGCATTCCCCACGCGTGGGGCATATTTGTGTTATCTTGTGCCTCTTGAGTACAAACTCGAGCCACTCGTATAGTCAACGATTCCATTCTTAGAGGCGGCTTAATAACCTGTCTTTGAAAAGACTAGGCTCTCCTCTGCGGATTAAATGTAACATTGCTGAGTTTCTTGCCGGTTATTCTCAGTTGAAGGCTAACTTCTGAGTAACTTAAAATTTGACCTTCATAAGTGCCCCCCGCCGGCCTAAATTGAATAAATGGTTATTCTTTATGGGGAATTATGAATTTTTGATTCTTTCCCCTGTAGATGAAAAAGTTTTTTTTCGTACCGCCGAATATGCGAAGCTCATTCTTTAGTCTGCATTTTGTAGCTTAATTACCTAGAAATAAGGTTAATTTTAGACAAATACAATGCATACTCACGTTGATGTGTGTCCATATGTGTGACGAGAGACGCTTTAACCTTGAACGATCGGTTACAGTGGTCACAGATGAACTGGATACCCGAATGAGTCTTCGTATGACGCTGGAAATAATACCAAAATATATAAATTTCTACACGCCTCTAATCCCCTAAGTATGCAGATATTTAAGGTCCCAATGTGACATGTAGTGAACATTGTCGCGGTCCCTCGAGCACTGACTAAATTTTATTGTATTTATCTTAGGCATGGGATGATTCACAAGGAGCATGTGAAAAATCATATGAATTACTTTTTCATATGTCACACCTGCTACCTGCCTTGACGTCGTCTGTTAAAAATCACTCTACTACTTTTCTGCTACCTTGCCTACATGATACATTGCACACCGCATATCATTCGGATATCATCGTATTTGACCGACGACTCACGACGACGTCAGAAAGAAAGAGCGTCTTTCTAACCCAGTCGTGCTAGAAAGAGCAAAATAGATACAGATCGTCGCTACGAACGGGTCGCACGGCCAAGGGGCCAATGATATTAGAGCATTACGAAAAAAAAATCATTGGCTGTGAACTTTCACAGGTGAAATCACTGTGAAAAAAAATTATAATTTAATTAAATGAAAATGAAATAAAAGTAGCAATCATTTTCATGCCTTATTTATTTTACAAAATTCATAGATTTTAAATCTATTAGAAAGAATAGTCCTAAAATACAATTGCACATTTACTCCATATAGATAATAAGGACAAGTAATCTTTAAGCAGAGAAATGTTCAGACGCGATAGAAATAAAACCTTTATAAGAGAACCTTCGGAAAACTAAACTGCGAGAGAATGAGACGGGTGCAGTATTAGGAGTGGGATAGCTATAGGGTTAATTTATTATAAAATATTTACTAACAATGAGTGTAAAATTTATTTAACATTTAATTATTCAGATTCCATGTCCAACTTCAACAAATGACAAACATGTATATCTAGTATTCTATCCTATTCCCTCGCTGTTCCCAGATGTATAAGATTGCCTCTTTTTAGTGTTTATCGTTTTAAAAACTTCGTTCGCAGTTAAAAAAGTTTTCACTAAAAAAGGAATCCTTCTTGGATATGTACTCACCGACAAAGCAGACTGCGAAGTGTAGGCCGATGCACACACGTGACACTGGAAGGGCCTCTCCCCCCGGTGCAAGTACTGATGGGATTGAAGCGCCACCTTGTTGTAGAACGCCGCCGAACACTCCAGGCATGGAAACCTAGGTTGCCTACATATATTTTAGAATTAGAACAAGAGACCATCCCATTTCATTCAAGTTTTATGCTATAAGTCGGAACTATGCGTTACGATAGTGTACACGTTTTTTCAATAGACTTCCTAAAGACATACAAGAATTACCCGTGCATAGATTTAAAAAAAGGTAGTAAAGAATACTTTATATCAAAAGGGATTTTATAGTGTATCTGATTACTTTAAAGATAATAAGATAACATTTGGCAATGAATTGCTCGCCTGACAAGCTATCCATTTAAGTATTATTCGATTATTCGATGCGCTTCCCAAGGAATGAATGGATATATATCCATTAATGTTCACAAACTATCGCATTTACAAATTTATAGATAGATAAACGTTTAACGCGGGTAGTCGACGTAAGCTAGTAGAGATAGGTACCTGGGTTCGATCGGGTCCTGTAGCCAGCCGGGCGAGCGTCGACGGGGGCTGGGCGGCGCGGGCAGGTAGGGGCGGCCGCGCCCGCGCCGGCCCAGGCACGCGGCCCGCGCGCGCAGCACCACGCTCGCGTCCGGCGACGCGCAACGCTTCTCGTGCTTGTACAGGTTCGTTGTGCTACATGACAGTACACGCTCGCTTAGCTAAGGGCATCCATTCATTACGTGAGGCGATTTTTCGACCCCCACCCCTCTGGTGAGATTTCATGATATTTCGTGAGATTTTACTTCCTCCCCTAATCTCACGTGCGATTGTAACTGCTACTTATGTTCACATAACCGCGATGAATATTATTAATTATTTACCCATATTTTTGTGGAGGAACATTTTTTCTTAACCTAGTTTTCCAGCGCCATTTTTTTATCCTCAACAGAGGAAAAAAAAATTACGTGATATTTGCCGAGACTCTCGAAAATTATGTGTTACAATTTTAATAACAATAATATTAGAACATATACTACACATATGACTACAGTGGCTAACATAATAATTAAAAAAACATACCTTCTAAAATCAACTCCACACGCGTAGCACACGAGATATCTCTGGCCATGTTTTTCCTGATAGTGACGCGCCGCTGCTGGGACAGAGTCTGTAGAGGCACCACATACTTTACATCTGTAAAAATTGAATTCAAATTCTATTCATTTATTCAGTTTAGGTTCTTATGAAGGTCAAAGTAACAGATGCTCCGGTCATCAAGCCACCGGTGCGATAGTCAGCTTTTAATTCAGACGAACTGGCAAGTATCTCGTAAAGCTTTTTTTATAATCTGTTTTTTTGCGCTCTTTACAGACGTATACCCTGTTATGGCCGCAGCAATACTAAAATAAGTAGTTAATTTGCTCAAAGAAGTCAATTATTGCTATTAACGCACATATTTTGTTTTAAAGTTATAAGTTTTAAAATCTAGAGGGTACCAACTTCTTTAACACAAAGATATACCTAACTCAGCAATCAAGGACTTAATTTAAACTGTGAACAAATATTTTTAAATGGATATTTATGTTTCCAAATTAATATATGCATGTGGCACTTTGTGGTGCTTAGATAACCTAATTATCACACCTATTATTTCAATCGTATTTTTATGTAATAAAAAAACAATATTCATAACCAAACTGCAATTGTGCTGTACTAAAAAGTATTATTGTCATAGATGAAAAAATATACTTACAACAGCATATTGAAATCCATGACGTAATAATCCTTTGGTAATGGAGGTACCTTAATTCTCTTCATTATCTCTGTTAAAATATTAATCAATAGTTCATTGTCCTCCTTTAATTCAGGGTATTGCTGCCTCATTTCTGCCACAAAGGATCTCCGTTGCGAGGGTTTCAACATGGTATAACGATGAATGTCTGCTTTCTCCTGATATTTCTTGTATATGCTATGGTCATGGTCATCTTCTGTGATGTATTCTTCATCATCATCTGGGATATATTTCTGGGCGTCATAATTGCTTTCTTGTTTGATCGTGGGCTGCAATAAAATATCTAGGTTTTAATAATGGGCTTCTTAGGGTTTAGTATTTCTGTATTAGTTTTGATATAAGCCTACTCCCAACTTACTCATATGCAAGGCTCTGTGGCTGTTGTGTTACCTTTCAGGTTATCTATCACAGTTGCCAATGAGATCAATTTTCTGCCTTTGGCATTCTTTCATAATTAGAATAGAATATAAAAATGCTTATTGGCAGCATATAACAGCAGTATAAAAAGAAAACAATTAATTAAAATAATCCTATTCAGGGAATGAGTGCTGTCAAAAGAGTATGTGCCAGCAGATCCGAATTTCCTCATTTTTGCTTTCTATTAAGAATTTTAAGGAATATACACCTGCAAGATTGTTCCTTCTTCATGACATTCATATTCCGAATTCTCCGGTTTCAGTTTCTCTTTTATATCAAAGTATTCTCCATGTCTCTCAGCCGTCTCCAGGAGGTCATCAACACCCTCGGTTTCATCCAAATATATTTGTTTTAAGGATATTGGTGCCGACATCTGGCCCGAGCTTCCCATCGACGGTTCGTCGCCAACAATAACCAAATAGATGTCTTCTTCGGCCTCCATTTCGAAATTCAACTTCAAACACTGTCTGTAAATAATAAATATAAATACACATTTCGATCTACTGTTTATTTTTGAGTTTTTTGACAGTACCAAAGGCCACCTTAGATAGATACAATTATTTCTTCTTAAGACTGTATGAAACAACGCAAAGGTCTTACTTCATTAAACCTCCTAAAAATAGTTTTGTCTATAGGTATGCCTATATAATAATTACTTATATTTTATTAAAACATTGCAAACACTGCAAAGCAAAACAAAATCTATCACGAAATTATTCAGAAAATTATTGATGATAGATCTCTTCTCATACGTGTGTATGGTACAACCACAGCGTCTAATAAATAATCGATTCTCCTCTTCGGTATTATCTATCTATGACTTTTCTTCTGTTACTTCATCCACATCGCAACATTTAATTACGGTTATGTTATTGGGCGGGAACACGAAAACTAATATTGTAACATTACATTAGCGTTATAAAATAAAACATAACACAATGTGTTATTAGTTATAATGATACAAATGAGTTTCGTTCATTAGGGAATAAAAAATGGTTCGTCAATTCACTGTATATTTATAAAAAGAGTGTATATTAGTTTGTGTATTCGGAGAGCTATCTAAAGTTGTCCGAAATAGTTGTCGAAGTTGGCGAAAATACTCGTGAGTACGAGGTAAAATAAATGATTCACTATTTTAGTAATTATATATTATTTTATCAAAACATATAAGAAATAGTATTTAAAAAACGGATACCTAATAGGTAACATATTTTGGATCGAATTCTATTTGATTCTTCTTTTAATCAGTCTATTACAATAATTATTAAACACTAAGCGACTTCCTACTTCCTACAAATGTCAAATGGATAAATTTGTATGAAAATCTTTATTTTTGACAAATGTTATGAGCCTTCTCAGCGTCAGGCGTCTCTTGATAGATTAATTTTAAATGGGCATGATGAATTAGATTTAAATGAGCTGGTAAAAATTTTAATTCAAGAAACTCTATCTTCCTGATTTTCGTCGTCAACCTTATACGAGGTATCTCATGACTGAGGGAATCTTGTTATGGGCCAGTATAAGTATTCCTTGGCGAGCGACTTATTTATCTTGACTTATCACTACTGGCAGCACTAATTGCCATGCGACATGCCTAAAATGTCATTTTGATGGAAATCAATGTCAAAAACTAAAAAAAAGTAAAAAAAACAGCCATAAACCAATTAAATTGGAATTTTTATGTGTACATTATACTTAAATTGAAGCAATGACTTTGTCTAAAGTTTATAACTCCCTTTCTCCAGTTTTGTCTAATAATTCAAAAGTTGTTGCATTGGACACAACATTGCAACAGAGTTTAGTCAATTTTAAAGGTAAACACAACAAAAAGTACTGAATGTAACTCAGACTATTCAATGCTATGATCTCCTAAAAAATATTTCTTGTTATTCATAACTTTTCAGAACTTTTGCAAGATATTGAGCGGTTAAATATAGAATTGGAGTCATATAAGAACAAATTTTTAACACAAAGAGAAAAATGTGAAAGGTTAGTAGTGTTGATTAATTGGTGAGTATAAATATACTTTTTACAACACAACACCCAAATCCTTTCAAAACAAGAACCATGAAACAACTTTTAAGTATTTATTAGTGACACACAACTAACAGCACCTCTGCAATCTATTCACTTTTTTATCTTATTCACACTATTTTATTATTTACTAGCTGTCCCCTGCGGTTTCATCCATGTTCCTGAGTTCACGTTAATGTGTTATTTCAGGGCATTTTCTATACAGGTGTTACAAAACTACCCATAAAGCCAAAAGGAGGTTAAATGGGGCCTTATAACGAGTTATATATTCACAATATTTAAGAACTGTAGTAAAAAAAGTATGAAAAATAGAAAAACTATTAAAGTAGACAATTATTAGGTAAAATAGGTATGTAGGCCGTTCTGTTAAATAATCTGGTACCCTGACATGACCGCTTACTAGGGTTGTTGGCTTTGATAATACGTTATATTTTACAGGGTATTTTGTGACACATTTTATATGTACTAAGTTTCATCCAAATCTGTTTGGTTGTTTTTGTGTGAAAGAGTAACAAACCTCTGTACAAACTTTTGCATTTATAATATAAGTAGGATTAATAAATATGTTTTACTTTACAGCAAAAAGTGCCCTGGCTCTGAAGCGCTAAAGCTTGATATTGCTTGTAAGGATAATATAATTCAGTTAGTTGGTAAGTAATTTATATGAAATGTCTTGCTTCCATGTTCCCGGGATCTAATGTTACATTAACATAGCCCTTGTTGTTTGGGAATAGTGCAGCTTTTTATCAGTAAAGAATTTCTGATATTAGATTGGTGGTTTTGGAGATTACCTTCTAAATCCAACCTTACAACATTACCTCTTCTTTATTGTTAGTACAGGAATATATAGAAATAGTTTAAAGTAAGTAATTAAGTAACTTTTAAAAGACTAAATGTAGCAAACAATTGATGATATTGGCTGATGTTATAGTGTCTTGGTTGATTATACCATAAGGGTTAGACTATTCAATAAGCCCTAAGGCTACTGCTGTCTCTCTAATACAGGGCCTGTCTAAGGCAAGCTACGCCACTGTCTAAGGCATAAATACTTTGTGACTTGGCAGTATTCAGTATATTTTTAATGAGGCCATTACAGAGGTTTTATTTTCAAATGGTATAATATGAAAAAAAACTAAAGTATAGTATAAATATATAGTGCATTTCTTTCATACAGTTCCAGCCAGTTATCAATGCAACCAGACTACTTTATCCTTTTAATTATAAACATACTTTTATTTAATTTTCTCCATTTAATTTTCAGCCTCATCATTAACTCAGTTACAAGAATCTAAAGATTTGAGTTTATTAAGTGGTATTTTCAAAATACTCTGCAATGACACTACAGATGTACCATTAGCCAGCATAAAAAAAGAGAACACAAACTCTGATAATTACAAAATAAACATGATATTAAGTCCAATGAAGGAGTTATCAAAAGTAAAAACTCCTAAGAAGGAATGTTCTAGCAAGGAAGAGTCATCTAAAGATGATTCGGTGTCTGAAATTGATGGTACTCCAACTGGCCGCACAAGTCCTATAATCCATTCAAAAATAGCTAAGAATGGTGGTTTTGTTGCAAAATCATCAGATGTTAGAGATAAGAAAAAATGTCCAGATAACTGGTAAGATTTATATTTGTTAACATCATATATTTAATATTTTATTTATTTTCTCCAACTATACATGCAAATTGTCTGTGAGACTTTATTAATTATATGTATAAATCAATATTTGTTTTGCAAAGTGTAATTGCTGTAGTTCTCAGTATAAACAACCTTCCAAACCAGTATTAAAGTTTGGTATTTGAATAAAAATATTTTAATATTATTTCATTATAGATTTCATAAATTCAAGTGATATTTATTTACTATGTATGTCATTATTTATTTATTTATTTATTATAGTAACCTAATTAGCCTTCTCATATCACTTATTTTTATATTGGCACCAGATGTGTTTATTTTATACAATTCTGCCAGTGTCAGGGTGTTTGAAGATAAACGATGGAGAATTGGTAGAGCTCAGATTTTTTCTTTCCAAATTTGAATATTGCAATGAATTATCCTAAAATAAATAAAGACAGCACTTTTACATGAACCTTTACACAATATTAGATGTTAAAATAGAATTTGTATGTACAAGTAAAACATAGAGGTAATCAAATTTTGATTTTGTTAGTATTAATAAAATGGGACAAAATATATACAAAGGGAGAACCTTCTCATAGCAAGCAATCAAAATAAGTCTTCTTTGCATAGTAGTAATAACAGAACGCCGGAACGCGGGGGAAACCGCGGGGGAAAGTTTGTAATTAATAATTATATTATCAAACTCAGACAAACAACATAGTACCAGTTACCAGTAGTCAAGATTATACTTTCTTTGCAGGCCTACACCAGAAAATAAAACGATGAAACTAACCTTTCCCCCAACGCCAACTAGGAACAAACCTAATGTTAGAATTAGACAGGGTCGACTGAATGTAGTAATGATGAAGCAGAGCAGTCTCGTTGATCTCACCAGCTCTCCTGAGTTTGCAGGTGGTACTAGGAGTGGTAGTGCAAGCAAATGTAATGTACAGGTGTGTTCATCATTATAGATATTATATTTAATTATGTTAACCATTACATGTAGGTACTAGGTACAGGTAGGAATTGTAAGACTGAAATACTTGTCTAGAAGGTAGAGTAACAGTAAAGCTTTTCAAAACAAACTTTCTAATAGGTTTTGTGTATTTTTTACAATCTAAATATAGGTAAGTATATAATGCATTACTCATCACGTGATCAAAAAAATATATCTTATTGAAAGGTAGATTCCAAACAAGATGTACGCATTTATTAAGTTGCAGGTAATTTTATGAAATTCCTCTCCTTAGGGGGTAGTGTATTCTGCTGTTTATTACTTTTCCAGTAGCTGAGGGCTTGAACACGAAAATGTAGAATACATATAGACGTTCGTTCTCAGACCTATCGTCATGGGATCTTTTTCCATCCAGAACAAATATTTGTGTGCAAGAACATGTCTATTTGTTCTGTGTTAGGGAGGAAATATAGTAGTATATTATGTAGTTAAGGAAACAGGCTACAGTTAAAAAGCAAGCCTTTAGCTATTATACAAATATTACACAAGTGCAAGCTCTGGTTGGTGTGAAGAATGTTCCAGGAAATTTATTTACAACCAGCCAAACCATTGAAATTTTAATCATCGATATTTTTGCCATAATTTCGTTTTTTGGTTTGCTGAGGCTTAAGCACGAACATCTATTGTAAGCCTATCGTCATCGTATCGAGGGCGCCAAAAAACTGATTTGTTTTAAAAATAACACCGCCTATTGACGTTGCGCGATGTTCAATTCCCCATTGCATTGATTTTTGGCCCACTCGATACGATGACGATACGCGTACGATATCTATCGTATCGAACATCTGTTCGAGCTCAGGACACGGGTAACATTTAAATGTAGCACCCCTATATCTACATATTATATTGTTATGTACTAATAATATTTATTATTTCAGCCTCTCGTCAAAAAGGAATCAGTAGAAAGTGATGATACCATATTACCCTCACCAACAAGTGGGCCAACAAATTTTACATTGTAAGTACAATTTACCGAGTGATAAAAAAATATGCCTACATATTCTGAAACCTAAACTACGATACTATTGTGCTGGGAAATTTCCTAAATTAATATAGGAGACAATGAGATTTTAAGCTCAAGAATTTATAGAATAAGGCTAAAAAGCAACTTTTTAGTCCATCACTATGTATAAGGGGGTATCCAATAATTACATGAGCTGATTTTTATTGCTATCTAGTAACGCCTATAATTTATTTTTATTTATTTATATCCACTAAAATGTTCTCAACGATTTTGAGTTAGATACAAAACGAGTAAAACTCATTTCCGTTGTGAAGCAGCAGTGCACTTGTATTACTGTGTTTCGGTTAGAAAGGTAAGGAGGCCGGTGAAATTACAGGAACATGAGACTTAATAATTTTACGTCTCCGGGTTGACAACGCATTGGCGACGCCTCTAGTGTTGCAAATTCCATAGGTGGCGGTGCCCACTTACCATCAGGTGGACTGTCTTTCTGTTTGTCAGCCTACATGATATTACTGTATGTATTTAAGAACTAGAAAGACATGTAGACATAGACATTCATTTATTTGCCACATATAGACACACACATAATAGATTAAAAATTAGAGCAAAATTTAAAAAAAAAAAATTAAATAAAACAATAATAATAATTAAAAAAAAAGAAATCATTTATAATAAACAATAATGATATAAATTAAATGTTAGACAAAAAAAATGGTTGACGTGTGCTACAGCAGCAAATTGGTCTCGACTCAGCAATGATATATGCTGAGTCAGCATATATCTACTGTGTGTAACAGCAGACTAATACTGTACATGTGTATAGTATTAAATTTTCCTAAATGTCCACAGATTAAAATCCACCCTATCAGAAACCCCAACGAAGTTCAAGAAGCCTTTATTGAGTTTAAAAGTGAAGGCTGAAAAGGTATCACCGACTTACACAAACAATAATGAAAATAGTCCAATGGAAGATGTCACACATATGCCTGAGACACAGAATTCTATTATATTGAATAAGTTAACAACAAGGTAATTTTTTTTTTCTTATAATTTACACTGGGATGGTTGTTTATGTATTTCTCTGAAATAATTTCGCCGTATTATTGAATTCTATTTCAAGAATTACGTATTTATGTACTATTCTCAGAAGGTCAACCAAAAAGGGGCTTAGTCCTGTATTACTGAAAATTTTAGCAGTAAATTTCATTTATTTTTTAAGAACGGAAAGGTGAAACACAGCCCTTTTTAGAGTTTATAAGTATATCTTTTTTAAATCCTTTACATAACATATACTATGTATATTGTTTAAACTAAAAAGAATTTTGGAAGTACTACCACCTTACCCATTTCCGCCGTGAAGCAATAGTGCAATTGTATTACTGTGTTTCGGTCAGAAAGGTAAGGGAGCCGGTGAAGGCACATGAGAGTTAACAACTTCACGTCTCAGGGTCGACAACGCATTGGCGATGCTCCTAGTGTTGCAAATGTCCATAGGCGGCGGTGACCACTTACCATCAGGTGGACCGTCTGCTTGTTTGTCAGCCCAAGTGGCATAAAAAAAAAAATCTCATTTGCATCACATTAGACTAACTTATTGTTGCTACCAAATTCTGTGAAAATTAATGATATGGTAATAAAGTATCGTTTCAAGCTGAGATAGGGCAGTTGGCGGATATATGTATATCTTTACGCCCATTATCGCCGATTAGTAAGACCCTCATTCCACCTATTTTATGTCCCAACGTGACATGTGGTGAACTTTTAAACAGTTTACGATTGTAATACGGCTCATAAAAACTCAAAAGCAGATATTCAATTCGATGAGTTGTTAATACGTATTTTACTGAATGAATGTTTCAAAAATATTTCTTAAGCCATCGTTTACCACAGGATGTGGTCACACCACAAACCATTTTAACTATAAGAAATGTATTTTGCGATAACTTGGAAATCCTTAATCCTTATACCGGATACCTTTAAACCAGCAGTTGTTGTATATATATTAGGATCTTGGAAACAGCTCCAGCGATTTTCATGAAAGTTAGTATGCAGGGGTTTTCGGGGGCGATAAATCGATCTAGCTGGGATTTATTTTAAGAAAATATCGTTTTATACGTGTTTTCAATGATCAACTTTATCGATAATTGACTTAAACATAACTTGAAAAAAACTTCCTGACATTAACTGTTTTAACGACACAACAACATTAAAGCTACTCCAGTAGATGGCGTTGTTAAGCAACACTAAGCCAATAATCAACTTTACATAATTTACCAAAAAAAAAAAAATACCTCCATCCAGGTATCCAGGTATCCAGGTACTTATGTTTTTATATAAAACTGTTATAAACTGGTATCTGCCACGCGGTTTACCCCGCGTTCCTGAGACAACTAAAGTTGCTCCGAAATTTAAAATATCCTATGTATTAATCTAGATTCTAAAACATATTCTATCTCAGTGCCAAATAGTATTATTATAATGCATAATAATAATAATTCTTTAATTCAGATTTCTCCATTTTGTTAGTAGTACAAAACCTTAAGACTATGTTAGTATAAACATTACATACATACAATATGTAACATGAACCCTACCACAATGGATACACTTACTATTACTTATTATAATGCATAATAAGTGTTGCAATATAGAAGTATATTTTGCCTCACAATAACAGGTATCTGTATATTTACTAATAATAGCTAAGTTTAACTGTACTAACTGTTATTGTGCAATACTAAACAAATAAATCAATGACGGTCAAGTTGGCATGGTGCTAACCACCCTGACTGCCACGTCACAGGTCGTGGGTACCACCCAAGACAAACATTTGTATGCATGAACATATCTGCTTGTACTGTGTCTAGATGCAAATTTCAGTAAAAATACCTATGTATTTTGAAAAAAGTTTGAGATCTACTTGATCCCAGATGAAGAATTTGCCAAGATATTTATTTATGCTATTAAATTGAATTATCATTTAAACCCATTCAATCATTGATGATTATAATATTAGTAAGTTAAGATAAATCTGATAATTATTCCTAATACATAATGTTTAACGTTCTTACAGATTAAACAGTCCAATGAAACATTCACCGATCAAAATGGAACCACCCATAGATGATGATGTAACGCACTGTGAAATCGATTCTAGTATGTCGCTGTTGAGACACGTCAACCTACTAGAGAAAAAAGAACAAATTACTAATAGGTGAGTAAAATGGGCACAATACTTACCCCGTCACCATGTCCTGGTGTTGCTTTCGAAATTTTACTGAGGAAGGAAGTTGTTTTTTTTTTTTCTACATGCTTTTAATTGAATATCACCATATTAAATGGTAGATGTGGCCGATGACAGTTACCACTCAAGGCCTAGAAGGGCACCCTATCGCCAGCGGCGGCCTTACCCATTGCGAAGCTCCGGGCGGCAGGTCATTGCGAGGCCCTTTGTCCTTCGTGAAAAGCATGTGATGCGAAAGTAAGTCTGGTTGTTTGGTTTAGGTATTTGTCATGTTTGACAAGAAATGCTAAAATTATACAAATAAATAAAATTGGAAATCCATACATTTTTTTTATTTGGTTGGGTTGCGCGAGGCCCCTTCAAGAGCGAGGCCCCGGGCGACTGCCCCGTTACCCACCCCTTAAAGCCGCCTCTGCCTATCGCCGTACTATAGTTTTATCAAACAAACAGGCAAACGGTCCACCTGATGGTAAGTGGTCACCGCCGCCTAAGGACATTTGCAACACCAGGGGCATTGCTTTGTCAACCCTGAGAAGTAAAGTTCTTAAACTCATGTGCCTGTAATTTCACTGGCTCCATTACCCTTTCAACCGAAGCACAGTAGGTAATAGAAGTGCACTACTTCTCACGGCGGAAATAGGTAAGGTGTTAGTACTTCCCCGGATGAAATCTGCAAAAAATCTAAAACCTGAAGAACCAAAACACAGTAATAGAAGTGCACTACTGCTTCACGGCAGAAATGTGTAAGGTTGGCTGCTTATCGGTCTCTTTGACATTGAAATATTTGATTATTTCATATAATTTGAAATTGTTCCGCCAATAGTGTAGTATAGGTGATCCTATAATTTAAGACTTAAATTGTTAAATTTTAGACCCATTGTGTGGCTGCCATAACCATCCGTGTGGGTAGCCACAAATAAGTGTAGCTTGTAGCCCGTCTGATATCTGTTATTTTTATACTCTGTTTCAGTCCATGCAAGCGCCCCCTAGAGGAGAATATAAATATAACAAACATGCCGAACGCGCACGAAACAGAGTCAAGTATGTCATTACTTCGACCCGAACCAAAAATCAACAAGATGGCCGATACTGTTAAAAGGTAATTAATAACACCGACTTATATCTTTTATATATAAAACCTCAATTCCTGCCAGTTCGTCTCAGTTGAATGCTGACTTCCAAACCGATAGCCGATTCAGTAGTATGTAGTGTAGTTATGTAGATCAAAAACTGAATATATGACTTTAGGATTTGAAAGTCAATTATTTATTCAGGTCAGTTGGTTTTAGAATATTTACATAAGAGTTCAAGGAAGTCAACACTAGACAGATAGAAATGGTCATGTTAAGTACAGGTGTCCGATTCTCAGGTTATTAATATTATAATAATATTACAATGAATTTAAATTACTCGCTATGTTTTATGATAAATATCGAAATCATGGTCTCATCTCATGGAATCAGGGTTCATGAGTCTAAGAGGAATTTGGATAAGTTAGAACATCTATAATAAGTCAGGCCAATCTTGTCAGTCTAATATAGATCTTAATGCTGTATTTTTTACAGAAGAATACCGGAATTAGTCGAGCCAATTTACAAAGAGCCAACCGTGAGGAAGAAATCTGAAAAACGGGCGTTAAAGGGATGGAGTTGCGACGAATGTCAAAATGTAAGCTATTGTATATTATACTAGATTTGGCGAGCGGTTTCACCTGCGTTAATATTTATTAAAGGTAAAAGATTTCACCAAGATAGGATCAGACTTTTAGGAAAAAGTAACAAATAAACAGACTGACAGTGACACTTTCAAATTTATAATATTATATGGTATTATATATATTATGTATCCTACTAATATTATAAATGCGAAAGTTGTCAAGATAAACGCGGTAACCACTTACCATCAGGTTGGCCGTTTACCAATTATATATAAGTGGCGATAAAAAACATATTTTTATATAATTTTACTATTCCTTAAAACTCCTCTTTACTTTCAAATAATCACAATTATAACTAACAGTTCTATGGCGAGTTATATAAAGACGATCCTGAGATGTTGGCAAAGAAAATAGAGGAATGCTCCAAGCACCGAGGTCGGAATAACCCCGCAAGGCCGAAAACACCACCAGGCTTCTGGAACCCCAGAAAAATAGTGCCTGAGAGTACTGAAGAACTAAATAGATTGAATAATGTTGATTGACCTATACATATGTTGGTAAGACTCTGAAAATTGCTTTAAAAAAATACTTGTGTCATCAAAAGTTAAAAATTTTAAACCATTTATTAAGTTAAGGCCCACGGAGGGACTGAAGAATTAATTTAAATAATGCTGAATATTTTTGTATTTGTTGGCTCAGCGTAAGCTTCTAAAAAGGAATATACTTACTTGTAAAAAATTCAAAACCATTTATTCGGTTTAGGCCCATATGAAGGTCAAAGTTACTGCAGCTACTTTAATAAGAGTTAGTTATGATAATTATAATTTTGATTTCAATGGAAATGTGATTGTTTGCATTTTAACTGTCCATTTAATGTATTTTCTAGATCAGTTTCTCAAGATTCTAACATTTATTACTCCTGTTTTATTTTCATCGAAATTATCTTAAATATTGATTAGTGACATCGTGTTTTCATAATGTTTTTTTTCAAAGAGAACAGAAAACTTCGCGCGTAAACTACAATTACTAGAATTGCTAAATGCCAATTGCTAAAAACTAGCAATTAGACCACTTTAACCAATAATCGTCTCTATTGTATTTAAATAGAGTTGCAAATTGTATGCTTACTCTTCCATTGTATTAGAAACTCATGTGCGATGTGTTTTCGACTGTTCACTTATACATAAATTAAAATGTTGTCTGCCATTTTGATAAGCGTTAAAAAGTTATCTACACTAATATTATAAAGAGGAAAGATTTGTATTTTTGTATGTATCGAATAAACTCAAAAAGTACTGGACCGATTTTAATAATTCTTTTTTCATTAGAAAGCTACATTATCACTGAGTAACATAGACTACTTTTTATCCAGGGAAAATGTAAATCCCTCAGGAACGCGGGTGAAACCGCGGGGGACAGCTAGTTATTTATAAATCTTTAATTGATTAAATTAGAGCCCAAATGTCACTTAGAAGTTATTGAAAATAAACTTTTTATAGGAGGTCTTTGAAATTCGGATCCGCAACCTTATTGTGTGACGAAAAATAAATGAATGATAAACACAATCTATGCTGATCAAAAGTGATTGATGAGTAATTAAAATGATTCCCTGTAACAATAGTTTCATTTGTATAGTGTCTTAAGACACACCCTGTTTTTTTTTTATTTCGGAGTATATATTAACAGTTAATTATAAACCTTATTTACCGGTAATTCATGTTAGTTTAGGACATTGACTTGAAAATATTCGTAATATGCGCATGAACGAAATACATGATGAGTCATCGCGCTGGAACTGTAATGACATCATATAACGGGTCACTAAAATAACATACATTTAAGTAATGGGTGTAATTCGCAGTTTTGTAAAAAGTCTTCCTTTTTATTAATTTGCTGTGATTTTTATTATTTTAAAAGAACATTCAAATTAAATAATAATAAATTATAGTATTGTTACATTCTATAAGTAAGCTCTTAGTAAGGTATGGATGCTCTTTACCGTATCAACACAAAGTATTGTAAGAATTGGTTTGGTTTTAAAAATGTTATTTTTGTTTCCATACGGGTACATACAATATAATTTACTAAAACTATGATTTTAATAACTAAGTAATTTAATAAACTAATTTAATGGCATATACTTTGTTTTATTTTTCTATATTATGTGTACGTATTCATTATTCTTCTATAAGCGAATCTTTTGACGGGCCAGTTGGTTAGTGGTTAGAAATGTTGACCGCCACAGGTAGTGGGTTCGATTCCCACCCAAGACAAACATTTGTGTGCCTGAACATGTATGTTTGTTGTGCCTGTGTGTAAATATCTATAAAAGTATTTATAGAAAAAAAAGCTTAAGTAATATATAAATGATCTGGTTTTCATAGTATGCTTGGGATCAGATGGCCGAGTATAATGAATGTCCCAGGATACTTATTTATTATTCTTCTCGATTGATATGCTCTTTAACCCGTTCTCGAAGAAGTCCTAAGAATATAATTGTGAAATGCTGTTCGGATTTGGGTGAAAATTTGGCCCTCAGGGCATTTCATCATTATGTCAGTCCACTGTTAGGCATAGGCCTCCTCCTATCAATAACTTTCCCGCCTTCTGGACTGTATCATCTGCCCATGCATCGGGCTGGTGGTCTGACCCGCAAATGTCTTCCGTCTTTTGGCCACTACTTTGATTCTGCCTTGGGTGGACCAAGAGGCACAACTAATTAAAAAAAAACTATAAATAATTAAAATGTTCCTACCTTTAAACGTAGCATGCTCAGTTACCCGCCTAATTAATCAATAAACAATAACCATAGGCATTACAATTACCTAATACTCAAAATTATACAATGTAAAAGTATGTAGTAGGTGTTCCAGTTAGGTACTTATAGTACTAGCTGTACTCTACGTTCTACGTAGTTCGGAGTCAAGTGGCCGTGTAAATAAATCTTACGATATTTATTTATTAATAGCTACAGCTACTCGGTTTTACCGGATTTCCCGGGATGAAAAAATCCTACGTACCAAAGAAGCAATAACAAAAGTTATAGTCGTAAAAAGGTAACAAACTAACAGGTAGTTGTAAGGACTTCCGCACTTCTATTCTCGGACTAGAAGTAAGATAACGAGTAAAACATTACCCACATTTATATATTGTCTAAGACAAGCAGAATATCATGAATCGGTCATCATGGGCATCAGTTATTCCCATATACCGGCTATTCAATGTAACCAACTGCTTTATTTAGGTAATAAGGTCAATGTATGTTAGTACGACACATTTGGTATGCGCGTACTGCGCGCGGATGCCGGTCTGTAGATTCTAGAACTTCGCGAGTGCCATATATGGGGTAGGTCGAATAAATGTTGCACAGATCAGTGGTTGAATACAGTTCGTTCGATTCCTAATCCTACAATGAGCTTGTGATTTCATTCTGAGTATAAAAAAAGAGTGACAAGACTATAGCACTCTGGGAGGGTATTTTTAGTTTCTACAACACTTAAGCCCTATTGTCGGCAACCACTCTTGAATACCAGTACTGAAATTGTAGTTAAACAAGAGGGTATAAAATATGTATTTATTAACATTAGTCTTAATAGTTAAAACCTTGTAATTTAGATCATTGGGTTACCACAACCTAGAACATCTTAATATACAAACTGCATAAGCTGTGGCCTATAGGTACTTGCTCACATGCATACTAATGTATGATTGTGTGATTCACAGAAGTGTTTGCCAACAGTTAAAATAACATGACTTGCTCAATCTGTGTGTGGGTGTGAGGTGAAGGAAACTAAATTATTTGGAGAACACCTTTTATTTTCTCAATAAAACAGTATATTATAATTTTTCATTAGCATAAGTTAAGAAAGGAAATTTAAATTCAAATAAAGGATTAGTATTAATTATATTTTTTAAATGCTGCAAAAGTTATCTAGTAATAAGTGCTAATGTTAAAATTATGGTAATGTATTACCATTATTGCTTGTTATTACAGCAGTTCCCCACTTTCTAGAGCACTTTGATACATTTTATATTACTCTTTTACTTCCAAGTCACTATTTAGCTTACAATGTTGTTGTACAATTAATTAAATTTTGAATTCATTTAAAAAATAGTTCCCATTTACAAAATGTATGAAACTGAAAATTTATGGTTACTTTGATATACATATTATTTTTAATGCTACAACAAATTTACACAACCAGTCTATGAAAGTTTCTTAGCTTTCTGGTACAGAGTGTCAACAACCTTGCTCATGTGGTGGATGGTTTCCAGAACTGTCTCATATGTCTTTTCCAGGGGGGATTCATCAAATACTATCAGAACCCCTTCACCCTGGTCCAAGATTCCATTCAGTTTCTTATCCAAAATCATTTGAGACAGTTTTTTCTCTACTTGTACTACAGGGAGGCGGATTGTACGTGCTACATGGTCAACCTGGACACGCATGTAAGGCTCAACAATGCGACATAAATTCTGTTCCAACATAGTGTCATACAGAGCTCCAAGGTGAGCTCTTACAACTGAGTCCTCCTCCAATTCACGTTTGTATGCTTTTAAAGCTGCCTGGAAATCAGCAAGGGATCTTTTGTATGAAGCTACAGCTACAGATCTCATTGCTTCAATTTCCTGACCAGCGTACTTGAGGGCAGTCTTACTACAGCTCACTGTGCCCACTTCATCAGCCAGATTTAACATAATCTTGGACAATAACATGTATTTTAAAGCTGTTAGTGCTTTAGGACTATCTGCTCCATCATAACCTTCAAATGCTTCATAGAAGTATGAGTAAGCAGTTTTAAAATCACGTTCATCTGCAGCATGTAATATACCTGATTGCAGATCAAGGGCAGCCTGCATTTTAGGTGGACAGTAGATCGCATTGGCGGTCGTCCTTGCAGATGTCAATGAGGCACGGGCTTTAGGTAAATTGCTAAGTGCATGGTAAGTTTTGCTTTCAAAAAGAAGCACTTCCACTAGTAAGTTTTTGTCATCTAATTTCTTGAGCTCTTTAAGCAACGCAGTTGCGAGGTCCAGCGCATCTGTGTACATTCCTGTATCGAAATATAGTGCGATCAGTCTCGCTTCTAGAGACTGTCGCAAGAAAGTACGACGCTCCTCCTTTGCCCATTCTATGCATTCTTTACACAGCTGTACTTCGATACCGATGCCGGCCTCCAAGTCAAGGAAGAAATCCACCAGGGAACGCACCAATTTTGCTGCTTTCGCTTTACTTATCAGGCTGAGGAAAGGTCTCGTTGCTTTGATTAATTCCGCCAACTCTTTAGCCTTGCCTTCCTTCTTATACTTCTCACCAAGGTTCAGAATCCCCTGTTCTTTTGCCCTTATGTTTTCTTCGTCATCTTCGGGCACCTCACCAGTGCTAACCATTTTGTCGGTCATGCGGACGTCTTCGTCTCTGTTGGTTGACGAAGAGACTTGTGATCTCTCAAATAACATTGCTCCGGCCATGTTATCTATATTTATACGCTTACACTATAAAAATGTATTAGGTAAACAGTTAAATCTCACTACAACGGCACACTTTTTCTTTGTAATTTTGTATAATCGCAAAGTCATCGACGACCTCTTCGGAAACAAATCGTAGACGCGGACAAAGTTGCCAACACCAAAAATATCAAAGTATCTACTTCTGGTAGAAATGAATGAAAATAATAACCACAGATGAAAAATTAATACTTCATCTGTATACGTGAATGAAGTCACTGAAGAAATAGAGTCTGTGAATTAATAGTATAAATATTTGTATTATAATATTAATAAATTTTAATATTAAAAAAATTGATTGATTAATATTTTTTAATAAAATTCTGATTCGTAAATATTTTGTAAAACCTATCAAACGGCAATCTATACAATGGAATAGACGAGTAAAACAATTTAATCATATGCTCTTCACGTGTATAATAAAAGGTATATGAAAAGACTTTATTCAAAAAAACTGTCGCCGTGATTTTATTTAAAACCATGCCAAATAACAGGTTTTTTGAACCAAGGAAAAGTCTTTGAGATATATCGCAGAACATCCGGGAAAGAAAGACATGGCGAAACTATATAGGTCCCATATTGACTGCGGAAACCTAAAAATAGACACGAAAATAAGTCAAATATCCTGTAAAACAAACAAATTACTCAAAAGAGTTAATTGTAAGTATGCGTTTTGCAGAGGTACGACTTATTTGAAATAATTGTATTTAAAATTCAAATACAAAATTCCTATATTGTATTTAAATACTTTTTAAAACAAGCATTTTGTATTTTATTCAAAATACTTTTGAAGACGTATTTACTATTTGCAAATTGCAAATACTTTACTGTTAAGTTTTGCCAACATTACCAGTAAAGGTTCCTATAAAATTAACTAAAGGGGCTTGTGTTGGCCAGAAACTCTCCACTACTAAAAAGATGATCAACAAGCCTTGTTGATTGCTCCGAGAGTCTGGCGATACTTAACACTAATCGAACACTAAAAAAAGTAATTCTTAAAATACAACATCTCAGATACTCAATCACAAATACATTTATCAGGCGTTTTGGGGATTGATCTAAGAGGGAGAAGGGCAAAAACTTCAACTTCGTTGGTTAAATATTTTGCATTCCAACTCCTTGCATACTTATGTCATTATTCCTCTAATTACGTTTTTAAATTTTTTATTTCTTTGTCTGTCTGAGCAAGTCAGAATCTCTTGGGTGGAAATAAAATTGTATTAGTGTCACTAAAAGAAGTGAAGTGAAAAGGGATTTTTTTTTCAAATAATATATTTACTCTTCATAGCACAATGGAAAATCAAGTAGACACAGCATTTTTATTTGACATTTCTAAGGAAATAAAACAATTTTACGAAAATGCAGTCATATTCCTTACGAAGAAAGATTATTCAGATGTATTATTCAATGCAATGTGCAACATTCGTCAAGCTTTAAAAGACCAAACCAAGGATGTATTAATTGATCTAATTGTTGAGTTTCACTTACAATGGCTTCATGCAGTAAATGAAATAGACAATTTTAAGAAGCGCTTAAATGATATACCAAGAGAAGAAATTTACCAAGCTATAAGTTATACAATAGATGCCATGGCTTATCGCCTGAAATACTATCAGAGATATGTTGAAAATAACAAATCTCAACTATCTAATGCTCATCAAGCTCACTTGTTAGCTGATTTAGAAATTGTAGAAGATATGCATAAAGATGTCATTCATTCTCTTTTAGACAAATTGAAATGTTTTAGACTCTATGTGGGTGACGAGGAATTCAAACTTAAAGTTGTTAATTCATTAGATGAACTTCTCCAATGGCTTGATAAAATAAATGATGGTTTAGCTGATCAACTGTGCAAATATTTGAATGTTCATGTACCACATCTTAGCGGCGACTTAACAAAGACCTTACGACAAATTGTTGATGATCTTAAAACCGCTCAATCAACAGAAGCGCAAAAGATGCTAGATGATTTGAAAGATAAAGGCAGGGAATTAAGCACAATGATACGATCCACTGCCGGGCATACCCTAGAGATTAGTAAGGTTGTAGAGAAAATAAATATTTTAGATGATCGTATCAAACGACTAGAATCAGGTCCATCAGCTGCGGCTGTGATGGCATTACAGCATAAGAAAGAATTTCTAGAGAAAAGACTTGCTTCTCTAGAAAACCTCAAAACTACAATTAAAAATTTACATCAAAGGACTGATGTTTTGTTTGAAAACTTAGATACTTCTGAATTATGTATTTGTGAGGATTTTTACCGTTTCAGAATTTTTAATCATTTCTTGCCTGTAGAGGATCGGGAAAGACTAGTAACAGAATTGTGTTATTTATGGGATTTAGCTATATTTGGTGAACGAAGCAGAAAATCCATAATTTCAATACTTAGTGCTGCTGATATGAAGGAAGAGTATACGGATGAACTAGGGAATTTTTACATAGATGAACATAGTAGAAAAATATACAAAGCATCTGAGAGTGGCAAACTTTATCAACCCAATGAGGCTAATGAATTAGTTTCTTTGACTGATGACGCAGATCACATTTATTTTTATGATGAATGTGGACGGTATTTTATTGACTCACAAACAAGACAAAGAGTTTATAAAGCTCATGCAACTGCAAGCGAGTATATGATGGACTCCACAGGCATTTTACTGAAGGTGAAGGAAGAACGGGATGGTATTGTTTATTATTATGATAATTATGGACGATATTATATTAATGATGAAGGTAAACATATTTATCGTGAAGTTGACCAGATAAGTGAATACGAAAATGATGGATTAGGTAATCTTGTACGTATTCGTAGCCATTTGGATTTATTTGAACCTTGTCCAGAAGATGCTCATGTTACTGATGACTTTAAATACTTGAAACAAACAGTTGGACCTGCCTTACGTAAATGCATAGCTAATGTTATTATGCACCAACCGGCAGACCCCATAAAGTATTTATCGTCATGTCTGGTTAAATACAGGGAGAACATTGAAATCAGAAATAGATGGCAAATAGAAAAGGAGGCTTTAAATGAAGAAAGAGAAATAAGACTTGCCGAAGAGCGTGCAGCTGCAGAGAGAGCTGCCTTAGAGGCGGCTTTGCTAACACAGGGTGGTAGTGAAGCTAGTTATGACTCTAATATGTTAAAGTATTCTACAATACGTCCAGACGACGCTGTTTCGGTGGCAACTAGTTCCAAATAGATTGATATTTTTAATAATAACAAAGGTATGAGTTAATTTTCACGGAAGATATCGTGATATTTAATTTGATTTATTTTATTGATTAATAATACTAGTAAATAAATAAAATCTTTTATTTCGATCAAGGTTAAGGTAATTCATTGAGAAGGAAAAAGAAAAGTTATTGATTCAAAGTTATTTTATCACGATATTTGTAAAATAATTTGCTTTATTACTTAAAAAAAAAACATAAACATCAGTCACATAGGACTTTCTAAAACAAAGTAAATCGTACTACGAAAGTAGGTGTCCGCCAGATTTTAAGGAGCTGCGCAAGCTCTCACAGGAAACCGTAGTTGCTGTGTCCGATGACGGCGATTGGAGACAGTCATCGGTCGCTGCTTCTGGTCACTGGTACAATTCGTTGCTTGTTTTCCGTCAGCTTCACGATGGACGTCGATAAAGAAACATTATCTTTACTGGTTGTATCGATTATACGACGACATCGTTGTCGTCAATATTTACAGGCACATAAACCCCCTGCGCCACCCGCCTGGTGTGCGTGTCTTGTGTCGCATACAGGATACGCCGACAGCGAATTGTCCGTTTGCGCAGCTCAGTACAAATGCTAGGAAATTTATTAATGTTGCTTGTGTCTTCAACTGACAACTTTTAGTTTCCAGTCCAACATCGAACACTTTTTGACCGTCAATAAGTATGTATAAAGTGAATAGTGAAGTGTAATAGAAGTCAAATATTCATTGGTAGCTTGTATCCGATACAAGACACCCGTTTCGTTGATGTCGAAGCAATCGCGTCATCTACAGTATCGAATTGATTCTAATTATTTAGTTACTTAATATGTTAAAATTTTGTTACTGCTAGTTTAAATCAAACTATTAATTATAATGTACACCGAGTCGAATCACTGTTACCTATTAAAATTGAATTTAATTTTGAAGGTGTTTTGTTCCATACCACTGAAGCGAAATAAAAAAAAAACAACGGGTTGCACTCCGTGTGCCAATTTTTATACATCAGAGGACTTTATTGCCATATTAAGGTTTAAAGGTCTATTTTGAGTAACTTTAATAATAGGTAATATGATAATATTAATAACGTTAATAGAGGGAATTTGTAAAATATCAAAGATTTTTATAAGAGGATAATGTTGATATTTTTATCATGAAGCAACACAATAATTTTCTTATCTGTTTAATGCAATTTTGTTTGACATGACAATTGACAGCTGTGGTCGGCCATTTGTGAATTTTACGAATTCAATTCGACTTCATTCCGTTGATTTTTAGCTTTCGAAGTGCCCGTTTATAAAGTTTTGTAATTATAGTTTTCTTTGAACTCGTTTCTATTCTACAGAGCTAGCAATAGACATATAACACGATGTTCCTCGACATGGACATGTGCTATTATTGATATTGAGGTGAAGTCAATTTGAAAACAATTTCTATTTAGTGCCTACGTACTTCCTATAATGATTAATCTTTTGGGGCAAGGTTCTTCAATATTTATGTAAATTAGCATGGATAGGTGTAGACTGACGTATAGAGCGTGGAGTGTTGTCATCACGTGCCAGTGCGTTCGCGAAGGCACGCTGTGAAGGTTCGACGGTTCACAGTTCGCATATAAAACGGGTTGTACAACGACGTCTATAATATATTGGTACATGGCCTGTTGGGACAGTGATTGTTAGGTACAGAGTGATGGCACCGAAGCCGCCGCCACCGCCCGGGCCTCCGCCCCCGCCGGGTCCACCGCCACCTCCTATTTTGGGAGGTTCATCGAAGGGTGGGTCAGGTGATAACAGAAATGCCCTACTGAGCTCTATCAGGCAAGGTGCAAGGTTAAAAAAGACTGTGACAGTGGATAAGAGTGGACCCTACATACCAGGGAAGCCAGGAAATGTGTCAAGTGCACCACAGAGTGGGAATGGGACCAGGGGTACTCCATCACCTCTACAGAATGGAGGTGGAGGTGGGCCTCCAGGTCTTGGTGGGTTGTTTGCTGGTGGGATGCCAAAGTTAAGGTCTACTGGGAAACAGGCAGGTAAGAATCTGGAACTCTTTGATGTATTAATAAATAAAATTCTTAGTTAAAATAAACATCCTTAGACAGACAAATTACATACAGCCATCTATTTCTATATTTTATTAACTAAATTAAATTTGTATTGTTTGACACAAATAACTTTATAAAAAATTGCATATTTGCCTTCTTTTTTTTTTCATCATTATTTTGAAAATTCATAGGGAGGTGCAACTATAGGTCAATTTATCATATTACAAGTAGATAACCAGTTATGTATATATGATCACAGTTAAGCAAATAATTGAAATATATTTAATAGTTATACCCACAACAATTCTGCAACCTATTTGTGTGTTTTAATGAATTGATAGAACTATCCAGATAACACTGATAAATTTGAAGTGCTATTACAGATATAATATAAGTTTGCTGGTTAATACTATTGACATATTTCATGTAGAATACTAAAATAACATAGATAAATGTGAAAGTTTTTGTTTTTGTCTGTGTGAAAGTATATTACTGTGGCCTGGTGCTGATAGGGCCAATATCAATAATCATTATTTTCAGTAATGAGCGTTATTACAATAAACTGGCATTACAATCTTGTTTCATACCAAAACGTACATTGGACCTTTTAGCACCAGGCCACAGATTTTATGACATCCAATATGGGTTGACCAGACCATTAGAAAGATTGTATCCTGGTATAACAGAGATATCTTCGTTTTTATTCTAGGTGTTATAGTTATAACCATGCAGGGTAGCTAGAAGTTTCCAATATAGTTTATTAATAGCTTGGTAAGAAATAAATAAACATACAACATGGGGCTCTTTAAGATAAGAGTGAATAGGCTACTAATGGAAAAATGAGCAACATCTTTGTTTGGCCTCATCTTCACTTACCTTCAGGGGAGATTGAGGCAGATTGCAAGCCTGTCATAATAAAAAATAATATTGACATCTTTGACCAACTGCTATTTATCTTATCTCAAAATATTCCTGTGCTACTCATGAAAAATTTGCCCACATTATGGTTTCAAAAAAAATACTATATACAATTAGTAGCATTGTTAATAGCAAACATGAATCAACTTTTGATGGTGCACCAACGCAAGGTACAATTCATGTAATTGATTCAAGAAAACATTTACTTTCATTTTCATACAATAAGAACAACATGATTAAAAATTAATCAAAAATCCTTTTTAAACAAAACTAATAATAAGGCCATTGGCCAAAAGCCCAGTTGGCTTGGTGGTTAAGACTCTGACTGCCAAACAGAAGGTTGCGGGTTCGATTCCCACCCAGGACAAACATTTGTGTGCATGAACATGTCTGTTTGTTCTGTGTCTGGGTGTAAATATCTATATAAGTATGTATTTAGAAAAAAAACGTAGTATATATGTAGTATATCAGTTATCTGGTTTCCATAGTACAAGCTCTGCTTAGTTTGGGACCAGATGGCTGTGTGTAAAAGAATGTCCCAGGATATTTATTATTATTAATTAATGAAATATTTTTACTATATCTATATACTATAGCTACATGTGGTTTGTTTACTAAAATATTGTACATGAATTTGTAAAATTGTATACGCAGGATATTCCATAAACCAAATCCTTGAATAAGGACAAAATATGGAAAATTCTCATTATTATGAACAATGGGATTTTAACCTGAACTTAAACATAATAGGTTATACCTACAAGTAAATGATAAAGCTAATATTATTATTTTAAAAATAAATTTATTGCAATACAAATTAGTACTTGGAATTCCTTAAGTAATAAAATGTATTAATAACAAGCAGGAAACAAACTTGTTTTTGTTATAATGCTATATCAATGCAGGTTAGGTGCATGCCTTCAGATGTGCCTTTTATTTATTATGCACATTAAATGGCCTGAAAAGGTAATAGGGCCATAATGTTGGCTTTATATGTTACAATATTTTAAAATGAAAATAACAGGCTTAAAGTTAGATGGAACTTGAAACATCTAGAATCTGACATAACAGTAATAGTGAGAAAAATGCCATATATGTAAAATAATCAACATACATATAGAACCAAGTACCTTTATTTGTTTTTATACAGTAGATATTAATTAAAAACAGAAGGTAATAGTTGTGTCAACAAATAGCAATTAAATGCTGTTGTGCAATCTAATCTGTCTCAAAACCTATAAGAAATCACAAACTCAATGTAATTAATCTCATATTATGGCATGCAAGCTGTCCCCCGTGGTTTCACCCGCGTTATCATTTAGAGCCTATAACCATCTACGAAAAATTCCGTGTCGAATGCTAGCCCTAACCCCGATATGTTCAGTAGTTTTCACGTGATGGTGCATCAAAGGAACCCTATTTTGCTTATTCACTACATAGTATAAAACAAAGTCGCTTTCTCTGCCCCCATATGCCTATGTATGCTTAAATCTTTAAAACTACGCAACGGATTATGATGCGGTTTTTTTTAATACATGTGACATCCCACGGGAACGCGGGTTAAACCGCGGGGGACAGTTAGTATGTATATATATGGAAGAGGTTTACACTCATCTCTCAAGCACAATGATTAAAGTTGGCTGGTACTTCATTTTGTGGTATCTACATAAGGTGTAGAGATATATTAGAATGATGAGATTTACCTACAATAACCTTTATAATGCAGGAAATCGTTTTACAACGCCCACAAATGCGACTCAATTAGGGATGATCATATCGAGTGTAACTTAGGGTTAGAGTCACATTGGGGGACGACAGGTCAGCAAGTGTGTCGCTGTTGGAGGACTTCCATTAATTACGTCAGTTCAAAGAGGTCCAAAAAAATGTCATCAAATCAAAGGGAGCAGGGTGTCATTAAAAGTCTTACGTCAACTTTTTAACTGTATTACTAGCTATCCCCCGCGGTTTCACCCGCGTTCTGGAGGTCTGTAATACGCGAAATGTAAAACGCGCGCAGTTAAAATAGTTTAGTCTTTAAAATTCTCGCATTTCCTCAATTATAATATGCATTATTCATCTTGAATCATTCTATCTATTAAAAAAAACCACATCCAAATCCGTTGCGTAGTTTTAAAGGTCTAAGGGACAAACAAACATAGGGAAGCGACTTTGTTTTATATATATATTATAGTTTTTAAGTAGTGATTTTTTTCTTCTTATACAATTTATTAGTATTACCGATTCAAACTAAAGTATTAAGTGGTATGTAGCAAAATACAAAATACAATACTTATATCTAATACCATACAATTATTAAAAATAAACGAATCTCACGTCAGGGTGGAAGGGGTAAAAAACATACGTCACGGTAATTACTGGGCACCTCTTTGCCACACAAGATTATAGACGCCAATATTTATATCAATCTATATTTTCCCAGGTCCCACACCGAATGGCCAAGTTAGAACCGACGTCCCTAAGTACACACCGCCTCAACCGCAAAATCCACCCCAAAGGTCACCCCCGGACAAAATTAGACCACGCGCACCGACGGGGAACATCAGTATTCTATCAGCTGCGTTGTCAGAAGCGTTGGCAGGTCGTGAAACTGGCCGGGATCCTCCGAGGGAACACCCTAGAGAACTCCCAAAGGAACCTCCAACCAGGCCTGCAGTTCGGAGACAACCGAGTGATATTAGAACGAGAGGACCCCCCCCTCAGCCGCCTGTACAAAAACCTGCCATGCCTTTGGTAAGTACTTATTATTGACATAACTAATGCTCTGATTGGTTCCTTAATATTTATTTTACAGGGTAAATGTGACTACAATCAACCAGCCTTACATTGAACCATACTAATTATTGTTATTCATAACTTTTACCACTAATGTGTAATGTTATTTATTTATTGAGTAGGTTAGAGAAGCCAAGTTAAGTCAACTTGTTTATTTAATTCGAATAACCGTACTTACATTGTTGTGTCTGCAAATCTTGGCAAAACAAATGTGACTAAGTAGATTACAGCACAGTTTCAACTTGACTTATTGTTAGCCATTTATCCAGACAACCTACCATACCTATTTTTATTGACCTTTTCCTTCTTGGCGAAAGTCAAAGCATATTTAACTTAAAATTCTAACCTTTCCTTTGGTTTTGCCGTATTCGGGTAAGAAAGGGATAACCTAAAATCCCAGTTGAGGTCATCCTAAGAGCAACGCGCATCAAATATTTAAAACTGTTTCACATTTTGCGCTCCACTGTACCCTCATTCTGCTGTGAATGCTTTTATTTAATATTCTTGCTTACATGGCCAGTTTTGGTGTATTTTACCTTTCTGTTTGTTGTTTGATTGCGGTTATACTATAACCAATTGAGAATGTAATGTGTTATCTCTTTTAGTGAAAGCTGAATATGATAACCATATTACCCAATCTTTGTAAATATATTCACAGTCTTTATACGTAACATATATCTAAATATTAATTTTTACACCATTTGTTATTGCTTCTGAAATTGCCGGTTGTTCGATACTTTACGCGACAGAGGTCATTGCTCCGAAGTATAATAAAATAATTGAATAATACCATAATATAGGTGGCGATTATAATTCGAAAGTGGCTATACCAGCACTGCAATGTCTGTATGTTTACTTCTGGATTGTTAAATGTCAAATATCACGTTGGTTTGTTTTATCACATGTAGACTTTTATATTGTTTTCCTTAATGAAAAACCTTTTTTGTTCAAATTTCGTTTAACGTTTCTATCACATTTGAGTATATATGATATTTGTAAGGAAGTAATGAACTAAATGCGCTGTTCCGAGTTATAACTCTATAGAAATCGCTCCACTCTAGTTCAGTCGCTTTTTTATCTCTACTATTTCAATATCTTCAACAACTCTATATGCATTATGCTCCGCCTAAGAATTCTGAACATTTCCGATCACTTCGATCTTCACTCACTATTCATCTGCCTGGCATGTTCCTAAGAATGTGGACTCCGTCATTCACCATTTGGCGCATTAACAAAATATAAGAGATCTAACAGATTTTTACCGCTGTATTCCTGACGCCAATCCGTGTTCGGGAACGCCTTTGTTCACTACTTAGTGCAACCTGTAAAGTGCACGTGATTCGTGTTTTAATTATAAATGCGAAAGGGAATCTGTTTTTATGCAAAAAAATACCATTTATTAAATTTAAGTCCTAATAGGGCACTTATAAAGGTCAATGTTGTGTTACCACCAGATTGGTTACTGGGTTGAGGAAATTAATTAATTAATTTTCGTTTTCGTTTTAACATTATTTTAACAATCTGATGTTCTGACATTCGGCTACGAATTTTACATTGCTTTATTTTACTGTATTGTTTTTGCACTAGTTTTGCTCTTTTTGTTGTAAATGTTGTGTACACCTATAATAGGTGCACATATCCGTACATTATGATAAGTTTTGTCATAATCGCTGAAAATAAGACTGTGTATATTTTTAATATGTGTACTGTTGGTGTATGTAAACTTAATAAATAAATAAATATAGGTTACTTTTCACCTTGAGATCGTGTTTGAAACCTCGAGGGACGGATAGTATAAAAAATTTAATAAATTGTTATAAATTATTTCCAACTTCATTAGCCTGTGCGTTCACTCCGCTTTTGGGAGTATTCTATCATTATTTATCATCATAATTGGCACATTGAACTCCGAAACAATTGAAATGTGATTAGCTCGATTTACAAATGTTGTTCTTTATTACAGCAACGATATTTCATTATTAAATGATTATGGTTATAAATGACATCGTTATTAATTATATGACGTCATTATTTCATAACGGTTTATTGTACTAATGAATTATGATGTATTATACATATATCTACTTTCATATGTATTTAGTACATTTAGACACTTAAATTTTGTTATTATTTGATTAGCTTTCGCTATGCCATTTAAACCGTGATTCTAAAGGAGATGACCTTATCTCGGAATAAAAAGATTCCTTTATGTAAATCCAGAGAATATTTGATCTGTTTACCTTATTTCATTGAAATCCGTTCAGCCGTTACGGATTAAAATTAGTAAAGATAAAATTAGAGTAAGATACGTGGACAACGATATATCAGAATGGAATTCTTACTATATAATAAGATAATGTAAAACCATAGTGCATTCGCATTACGAAACAAAATGCAGTAAATATGTTTTATTTTGTGTTGATATGGTGTTTTTATTTATTATTCAAGTTGCTATTGTTGTAGTGTATCTGTATTTCCTAATGAATTGTATCACGAAATAGATCTACTACCTTTTTTGGAAATGTTAAATATTTGAATGCAAAAGTAAAATGCTTGCTGATTTTCTTGCTGGTTCTTCTGACTTGAAGACTAGACATCCGAATGATGGCGGTGGTGAGTTTAATAACAATATCCTTTATTACTACCTTCCTAAACCTAAATAAATGGCTTTGAATCACAATAAACATACAGACCATTCATACGAAAGAACAACATGATAAAAATTTATCAAAAATCCTTTTTAAAACAAGCTAGCCTTTTTTTTTTGCTTAACAAAACTAATAAAATTGACGTCACGTATTCTGCTTGGCAAACCCTTTCATTAGATACCCGTGACATGGAGCTGGTTTAACAATTAATAAATACCCATGTTTACTCGTCGGTCATATTGAATTCAGAATGACGTCACTTAGTTAATCGTGCGTTAAAAACTATTTTTTTTTACAAAATTTCACCTCAATCCTAAACCGGGAAGTAGGTCAAATTTTACATGCAAGATGTGATTACAGACATACAGACGTCGGGGCAGACTTACAAGCTTAGTAATTACTTAAAATCTGATCCATTAATTTGTTCATTCATGGTTACATGGTTTGGATATAAAGGACATTGTGTGCCCACGCGATATAAGAATTTAAAAATATCCTTAGCGGGAAGAATCGGTCGCGTGGTGCCGTGAACTCTAAAATAAACGCCTAACGCCATGTGGGCGGCGTACGGACGGATTTGGTAATACGTTGTTTATATTGTTAACAGAGCATACCCACACATTTGTTGCATTTTGAACTTTTTGTGTAGCAAGGACATGAAACCTATTTTGGAATATTTAAAATGATTTGGCTACACGTTGGCGATTGAAAGTAGTTATTTTTTATTTTTTTATTTATGACGGTATTGCGATTGACCTCAATCCCAACTGATGGTAAGGGAAGATCATGCTTCAACTGAAGATGGTGCTCGCTTTCCCGTTAGTAGCCTATTCGCTCTTTTCTTAAAGAGCCCCAAGTTGTGAGTTTCTGGGAACACAGACTTCCTTATAATAATAATAGTAGTACTAGAGACATTTATGTTGAGATAAATAATAAATAAAATTGATATCAAGGGACATTTTTCGCACTAGGTTATCTAAACCCGAATTAAGTATAGTATGTACTTGTGCTATGGCAACTAGATACTTAATATATGCACTACTCTTAAAATACATACTTATATAGATGTTTACACACAGACATAGAGCAAACAGGACAGGCCAGTTGGCTTGGTGGTTAACGCTCTGACTGCCAAACCGAAGGGTTCGATTCCCACCCAGGACAAACATTTGTGTGCATGAACATGTCTGCTTGTTCTGTGTCTGGGTGTAAATATCTATATAAGTATGTATTTAGAAAAAAAGTAGTATATGTAGTATATCAGTTATCTGGTTTCCATAGTACAAGCTCTGCTTAGTTTGGGACCAGATGGCCGTGTGTAAAAAGAATGTCCCAGGAAAAAAAAAACAGACATGTTCATGCACGCAAGTGTTTGTCCTGAGTAGGAATCGAACCCACGACCTGTGGACTGGCAGTCAGTGTTTATAACCACCAACTTGCCAGACAAAACATATAACAAAAACTTATTTGTTTCTATTTTGTACCAAAATAATGAAAAGAAAAACGTATTAAGACCTCACAATCACGAATACTCCTTTTAAGTTACAAGTGCTTCTACTCATTTACCATTTCATTGTTTAAGTTTACGTTTAAAGCCATGTACTGCTTTCAAACTGTATAATATACCAGTAAATATGATCCATCTTAATACCAAATGAGGGAAAATGTGAAAGTAACCAAGTACAAGTAGCTATGAAAGCTGCCAGTAATTTTATTATGTTTATAATCGGATTAAAAAAAAAAAAAAAATTCAAAACCATTTATTCAGTTTAGGCCTTCGGAGGGCACTTATGAAGGTCAAATTTAAAGTTACTGAAGCTACAACCGGTTCGGAAGTCAGCCTTCAACTGAGAAGAACCGGCAAGAAACTCAGCAAGGTTACATTCTTTTTTATTTGTTATATAAATTTTTATCTATTCTGACTTTTTGGCTATTTTATAATTTCAATTTTACATAATTTTATATTTAACAATTACAAAATACTTATTATAGGTAACATTAATAAAAACAAAACAAAAAAAAATATGACAAGACTACAAAATAGAAAATAACAATAATTAGGTACTTACAACTTAAACAAGAGATTTAGAGGTGCACTGTGCAGAGAGCAGCTATTTCCATACATTTTTATCTTCAATATAATGAACTACCTTGTAATACGCTTTTTCTTTCAAAACTTTCCTAATATAATTTTTAAATTTATGATCAGACATTTTGGTTATTGAAAGCGGTATCTTATTATAAAATCGAACACAATTACCAAGAAATGACTTGTTAACTTTAGTTAGTCTAAAGTATGGAACAACTAACTTCTCCCTTTGTCTTGTATTTATACTATGAATATCTAATTTTGCCTCAAACATTCCTATGTTTCTACGTATAAACATTATATTTTCATAAATATATAGTGAAGGTAATGTCATTATATTTATTTCCCTAAATAAATCTCTTAATGATTCACGGGGACCCATACTGTAAATTGCACGAATTGCTCTTTTTTGTATAATAAATATTGATTCTATATCCGCTGCTGCTCCCCAAAACAAAATACCATAGGACAAGAGGCTATGAAAATATGCAAAATAAACTAATTTGGCCGTCTCAACATTCGTCAATTGTTTAATTTTCCTAACAGCAAAAGCAGCCGAACTTAATTTAGCAGCTAGAGTATCAACCTGAGGTCCCCATTGCAATTTATTGTCTAATGTAAGACCCAAAAATACCGTTTTATTTACAAGATCAATATGGCTCCCATCTATTATTATTTGGCTATCTACTTGTGCTACATTTGGTAAAGAAAACCTTAAGCATTTAGTTTTCTTTGAATTTAGTAATAGATTATTTGTAGCAAACCACCCACAGACAATTGACATAGTATGATTAACTTTAGTTAGATCTTTGTCTTTTCTATTAACTTTAAAAATTAATGATGTATCATCAGCAAACAAGACAATATCTGTGAGGTCATTTACAACATATGGCAAATCATTTATATATACTAAAAACAAAAATGGACCTAAAATTGAACCCTGGGGTACCCCCATTTCGACTAAAGAGCCCTTGGATGTTGTGCCGGTAATCCCTACCTTTTGCTGGCGATTTGATAAATAAGATAAAACAAGATCATGAGCAGTTCCACGAATTCCGTAGAAGTCAAGTTTTAGTAGTAGCGTACGGTGGTCAACGCAATCGAATGCCTTGGACAGATCACAAAAAATGCCAATCGCATCCTGTGAATCCTCCCATGCGCCATAAATGTGCCTCAGCAATGTTGCTGCCGCATCGGATGTAGATCTTCCCTTCGTGAAACCGAACTGATGACCATGCAATACCTTATGCTTAGTAAAGTGACTTGACATTTGATTAAGCAGCAATTTTTCAAAGATTTTACTAAGTGCTGGCAGAACGGAAACTGGTCTGTAATCAGATGGATTCTCCCTACAACCGGACTTGAAAATAGGTACTATTTTACTATATTTCATTAAATCAGGAAAACAACCCTGATCAATGCATTCATTAAAAATATTTGACAAAACAGGTGCAATCACTGTTATTATTGATTTTACGATTGTTACTGATAAGCCCCATAAATCTTCAGTACTTTTCATATTGAGAGAATTAAAAGTTATTATGATATCGCTAGCATTAATATGGTCAAATTTAAAACTTGGAAATGTATTATGAATATGCTGCTTGAGTAAAGATTCCGCTGCTATAGGACATGATTTAAGGCTTTTAGTAGTTTTACCAGGTATACTCGTGAAGAAGTTTTCAAAAGCACAGGCTACATCTAATTTATTTGTTAGAATTTTTTCATTAATTTTAAGAGTTACCTGTTCATTATTATTTCTAATTTTACCAGTTTCCGTATTAATAACATTCCAGACTGTATTTATTTTGTTATTAGCATTACCTATTTTATTACATATAAAGTAAGATTTAGCTTGATTACACACTAACTTGAAAGTCTTTGAAAATTTTCTAACATATTTATGAAATTCTTCGTTCTGAGTTAGAGATTTTAAATGATAAAGTTCATACAACCTATCCCTGCTCTTACGAATACCTTTTGTAGCCCAGTCACTAAATCCCATTTTACTATTTACCTTCACTATTTTAGTAGGACAGGCTCTATTAAAATTATCGCAAATCCCAGACAATAAACCTTTATACAAGACATTGGGCTCATCACTATGATATATTGTATTACAGAGTTTCAGCTCTAAATTATTCTTAAAGGTGTCTAATCTTGCCTTAGTAGTAGGTCTAATTACTTTCGTTACTTTAAATACTTGTCTTTTAAATGGCAATTCTATTAATTGAGCCTTATGATCCGAGCGAACACCACTAATAATCGATTTCCCTAGTATACTACTATTAGTTAATATATTATCAATACAA
The DNA here is from genome assembly GCA_907165245.1 of Habrosyne pyritoides. Lineage (NCBI taxonomy): Eukaryota > Metazoa > Arthropoda > Insecta > Lepidoptera > Drepanidae > Habrosyne > Habrosyne pyritoides. Next base: position 10,952,706 of record OU015597.1, read on the forward strand.
GTAGCCGAAGTGGCTGTAGATCTTGTTGACTCACTAAACAATAAATCTAAGTTGAACGATTTGAATAAGGCAACAAAATTCCGACTTTCAGATGAATTACTAAGAGTATCTACATTAAAGTCGCCACATACAACTATTGACTTGTTAGAATTATTAAATAACTTACGAAGAATCTCTTCCATTATAGACGTAAACAATAAAAAATTTGATGCCGGTGGCCTATAAACACAAACAATAATATAGTTCTGCAACTCTGCACAAGACACCTCACAAACACGCTCAACAGAGAGGCTACAAATATCTTTACGATCCTTGAATTTAATATTATTATTTATAAGAATTATTGTGCCGCCACCTTCTGCAGATAATCTATTGAATATACTGGCAACTGTAAAGTTTTTAATATTAAAAAGCATAGTGCCCGGTTTCAACCATGTCTCTGTAAAACATAATATATCTATATTTATTTTATCTAATAATAAATGAATATCAAGAATTTTGCCAAAGAAGCGATTAATATTCTGATGTAATAAAAAAGTCGAACTGTTTAGCTTCTCTGTTGTCAAAAGTTTTTGTTTAAAGAACTATTCTGAGATTTAATGTTAAAATGACTTGTTCTTACTGTGTTATCCCTTATCCTATTAATATTATATGCTACAAATAATGTTGAATATTAAATAAATCCTTTTTGTCATCAAATAAAAATATAATCTGTAAGTTGACAGTACGTCTTGAGATTCAACAGTACTATAATTTAAACACTTCTTTTTTTTTTGTTATGATACGTTTTATGTAGTTCGGATTTCAAATTTACCAAATTAGCTCCGATTTCTCGAAACATTCAACAACTAATGAGTTTCTGAACAATACCATTATTTAAAACCTTTATGGTGCTTTTACAAAAAAATAATGGGTCTTTAAGACCTACAATTAAATCACAATGGTTGTGATCAAAAATACCTGTTTTGCCATAGAAAAATCATATCTATTGCGTTGCCGATAAGGTCTATTTATCAAACAGTTATTTGTATGGTGATGGTGATGAACCCTATCACAATGCTTTGCGTTCATTTTACATAACACTGTTGTCTAAACTGGCCTATACTTTTAATCCTCTGACCTTGCTAACAGTCCACCGTGCAGTTATAATGTCCCTTCAACAATACAAAGAAAGAAACAAAGGCTAATAACTACCAGTTGCCTTTGAATCGCTAATTAATTGCGTTCGTCATTAACATTATGTTGTTACTTAATTTTATGATGATAATGAGTTTGGTTAATTGTCAAGTTGCATTAAATACGCGATAAGTCGTCTCGATTGTTATATACTTGTAATCACCTTTATGGCCCTACTAGCTCTCCCCCGCGGTTTTACCCGCGTTCTCGAGGGATGTCTCGTTTTCCCGGAAAAAAAAGTAGCCTATCTGTTATTCTAGGATATGATCTATCTATGTGCCAAGTTGCATCTAAGTCCGTTTGGTAGATTTTGCGTGAAAGAGTAACAAACGGTATAATTTTTTTAAGCGATTTTTAACCTTATGGCGAGGAAGTTCTTAGTATTCTTTGCTATTGTTAAGTCTATGAGTCATGATATGATTTCACTGTCTTGAAAATTATTAGTAATGAAACAGTGATAATGTTAGTTTCTGGGCCGTAGCAGTATCTCATCAAAAACATAAATGTGAAATGAGAGCCAAGTTTCATATTACGATATATGGCTTGGTTGTTGACTTCGACGACGAAAGAAGTAAGATCTAAATGGGCGCTAAGTTCAATGAAGGCTGCCTTCCGAACCGGTAGTAACTTCCATAACTTTAAATTTGACGTTTATGAGTGCCTTCCGCGGGCCTAAACTGAATAAATCGTTTTGAATTTTGAATGGTCAGTCCTGAAATTTATTTATAAAATCATAAGATATTTAAACAACTTAAAGTGTAATTTCTTCTTATAACATAGGATAATATATTGAAGTCAAAGTATCTGACTTCTAGTTCAAGGCTGATGAACGTTATAGGGGACATTTTCCTTTAGCATTCATAGCTGGCAATTAGATCTAGATAATTTTAGTAAAAAATTGGTTGATTTGACAGCTTCTGTCATCGCGACACAATTATTTCCTGCTCTAGATAAAGTCTTTTGACAAGTAAAATGTCAGTTTTTAATGCCCAAACAAAACTGCATTCAAGATGATTTGTCTATTGTACTGTGACTATTTCAACTATATAAATATAACTAATAGAATTATAGAAAATCAACACAATCTAACACGCTTTTTTTTTACAATAAAATACCTATTTTTCTTACTATTCTTAATTCAAATTTATACATTTTTTTTTCTGTTTTTTAGTTGGATTTTCTATAAGAGCGTGTGTTTTAGTGTTTTTTAAACGATTATTACTGATTATCCTATAGGATAACGGGTCTGTTTATAATATTGAATTGTCATCGGCCCTCGATAAATCTACAAAGTTTGAATGAAATCTGACTGTCGTCGTCGTGACCGGAGTCGGTTACAATCATACAAAGAAACATACAGATGAAACTCATAAAAAGCCTCATTCACGCTAAAACTATAATTTGGATTTGGATAAAACTTGCGACATAGATAGCTTATAACCTGGATTAACACATAGGATACTTTTTATCACGGAATAATGTAACATCCCTCGGTAACGCGAGTGACATTTTGAGGGACAGTTAATAGAAATTTTAAATACAAAATAAAATCAAATTATTGTTCTACTAATATTAAAATGCGAAAGATTGTATGTATGGATGTTTGTTATTCAAGCAAAAACTACCAAACGGATTTGGATGAAACTTGGCACATATACTTTATAGAAAATGCCCTGGAATAACACATAGGATACTTTTTGTACCGGGAAAGTGTTACATTCTCGGGAACGCGGGTGGCACCGCGCGGGTAGCCAGTTAATAATAAATTAAAGTTCCTTTATTGTCCGCGTAAAAGTCATCTGCGGTTAATGCCTTTAAGTCAATAAAAAAAAAAAACTAGTTTTGCGTCATGTCGGAATTAAATTGGCATCATATAGGTCGACCTTCGACGAATCAACTAATTAATTCTACGTCCCCTTTTATTTTATCTGAATATATTTTTGATTTGATTACAATCTTGACTCTATACTTCTGCACTCATTGTATATAGAGAAAAAGAATAGTAGCAGTGTCATCCCGATATGTTCAGTAGTTTTAAGGTGATGATGCGTCAAAGGAACCTATTTTGCTCATAGTATATAGCACTAACTGTCCCCGTGGGATGTCACATGTATATACATAAAGACCTTCCTCTTCAATCACTCTATCTATTAAAAAAAAACCGCATCAAAATCCGTTGCGTAGTTTTAAAGATTTAAGCATACATAGGAACAGAGAAAGCGACTTTGTTTTATACTATGTAGTCACGAAGACTAGGATTGAATAATAAAAAATATATAATAAATATTCAATGCTATATCAGTACATTGAAAGCTTATCAAACGTGTTACCTGACTTAGAACGATACCACTGATAATGATATCTATAACTTATTTAATTCGCCCATTATTTTTTTCGTGTTTTATTTTGTCGATATGTTTTTTGGAGATATGGAAGATGTCTGTAGTCTATTTTATGAGGCCTACGTAGGGCTGCATTCCGTCCGGGTTTCGCCGGATTTGTCCTACTTTCGAGGGTATCCGGGTAGCGTCCGTGTGAGGTTTTCATAAAGAATCCGGGTAAAATCCGGAAATTTTTTTGGCCAGCAAGAAACCCAAATTCACTTAAATGTCCGGCGACTTTTTATTTTTTATCCGGCTTTGGGAATTTAGGTGATGGCAGCCCTAGGCCTAGGGTATGTTTGTACTATTGTTCTGATTGTTAATCTGTATGATTGTTATGCATACAGAGCTATAGGTACACATATATACATGTATATTTTATTTAATCGGAGTATGTTTAACAAAGGTGGCGCTAGTGGGATCATGTATTGACTTTATATACGCATATTTACCTAAAATATAAATTTTGGAATTGATTAGGGAGTAAGTATATTTTTCTATATTAATCTATAAATTATGGCATAAACCACATATCTATAGATATTTTGTTAAAATTAGTAGGACCGTCGAAAAATTTACCAAAATATTGATTTGGAAACCTTTGTGTCTGTTTGCTAACGTCCAAAATTACTAAACCATTTTTTATGGGATTTTTCCTTGGTTATTATATATAGGTTTTATTTTATCATAATTTTAAAACAAAGTCGAAGTCACAGCTAGTTTAAAATATATTCGAGAATACGGACTATAAATGCACATTAGGAAGACTCCCTCGTTTTCTAAAATTATCAAAGGACTGCTCGTATCTTCAATTAAATTTACTAAAGCGTTAACTAACAGTTAATCAGCCGTTAAACTTAGAGCTGTCAGTTTAATGCCGTGGCGAAATGTACGCCTTAAACGACAGTTTTTGGTCAGTAAAAAGGCTGATTAAACCTACATCAAACTTTAAGAACAAAGACATAAACTTCGTCATCACATAAAAAGGTACTAAACTAGGGGAGTGCTGTGACGGCCGTTTTGACAATTAAGAATGTCGTACAAAAATATACCATATGTCTTTAAGTCAAGGTTTATAATTTTTTATCCTGGGAAAAAGTAAGTTCCCTCGGGAACGCGTGAACTGTCAGAATGACTATGACCCCGATCGGCCATGTTGTCCGAAGTTACACGATCACTAACAGACGCCCCGACTTTGATGATTATAAAGATTGGCTCAATTTAATTAAGTTGACCCCGGCGGCAGTAAAACAGTGATTGTTTTTCAGGATGTCAGCCCCCTGACCTCGTTTCATAGTAAATTGACAGGAAACCCAACTCACAAGTCCCATCCCGTGTCTGTGGGAATAATCATAGTTTGACAAACTCGGACAGAGCTGTAAAAGTCGTTGTTTCCCCATTGTTGAGGCCTTAGTCCTATAAAGGTCGATCATTTCGGCATATTCATAGGGTAATGTGCTTTTGGAACGAAGGTTTACCCTTTCTTTACCCTATTTGTTTGCACGGCTTTAAAATGCTAGCTTGAAAAGGGTTTTCTTAACCAGTACGTAACATACAGTTGGGATTTTTTGAAAATATTAAAAGTTTGATTTTAGGAGTAGGTTTACTTACATAATAGGTTGGGGAAAAAGTTCCTTCGCATTTTTTAAGAAAATTCAAAACATTTTTAATATAGTTTATTTACATTTAACTAAAGTATCTAGGTACCATTTTGTTCGATAACTTTTTGCCATCTTGTAGGTAGGGACATGATCCCATTGCTATAGAAATTTTGGGACTTCTGATCAAAATACTGCGACAAGTGGTTTTGACAGTCCTCTCGTGATGTTAACCTGACACTGCCTAAAGAATTCTGAAGAGACCGAAACAGGTGGAAATCTGAAGGTGCAAGGTCAGGACTATACGGCGGATGCATTAATACCTCCCAGCCAAACTCTCTTAATTTTTGCTGAGTGGCTAAAGATGTGTGAGGTCTAGCGTTATCATGATGAAAAACCACACTTCTGTTGATTAATTCCGGCCGCTTTCTCTCAACTTCTTGCTTTAATCTCATCAGTTGTTCGCAATAGAGTTCAGAATCGATGGTCCTGCCTGGTGGTAACAGCTCATAATGAATAATGCCCTTCCAATCCCACCACACACACAGCATCACCTTGTTGCGAGTTAACCCGGGTTTCGCCACAGTCTGTGAAGCCTGACCGGCCTTTGACCACGACCTTTTTCGCACGTTCTTGTCGTACGTGATCCACTTTTCATCACCAGTTACCAGCTTCTTCAAAAATAGTTCGGTTTCATGACGTCGTAATAAAATATCACAAATGACACACGGTTCATTAGGTTTCTTTCAGTGAGCTCGTGAGGTACCCAAATATCTAGCTTTTATGTGTACCCAGTTTTTTTCAAATGCGCCAAAACTGTTTTGTGGTCAATTCCCAGTTCTTCAGCTACGTCGTAACTACTGATATGCCGATCTTGCTCCACTTTTTCAAAAATGGCATCCATTTTATCCGTAATGGGGCGACCAGAGCGACGTGCATCTTTGACATCAAAATTTCCGGATTGAAAACGCTTAACCCAATTTGTGCTACTCTCACAGACACTGCACCACGTCCATAAACATCGCAAATTTTTTTCGCGGCTTGCGTTACATTTTTACCTTTTTTGTAGTAAAATTTTAAAATGAATCGAATTTCTTCATTAGATTCACTCATCTTAGCGGTATGAAAAACAAATGCAAATCACACATTTTCCTAATTTGAATTTGGAATTATGTTCTTTAAAATTTAAACTTTCAATGATACCAAAACCAGCCAGATACGAATAGTATAGCCAAAGAGATTTTATTACAAATTCATACATACTATAATGCGAAAAGACTTTTTCCCCAACCTAATATAAATATTTCTTTTACTAAAATTTCTAGTCTCCAAAAATACGAGTTATATGGGATAAGAAAAGTTTATAGACTAGCGATCTCCCGCGTTTTCACCCGTGTTCTAGAGTGATGTTACATTTTCTGAGATTAAAAGTAGCCTAAGTTACCGGTTTCGGAGATTAGCCGGAAGACACAGACGAAAATAAAAAAAAATTTAAGTACCTACCGTAATATGACAAACAAACACATTAATTATATAGTATAGTATATCGTATGAATCGGAATGGACTCCTTGTCCAATAACAAACAATCTGTGTTCAGGGACTTTTGCATTTGATATTGATAACGTATTTTTGTCGTCAGTAATGTTCAGCAATTTATGTCACAACAGAACTTAGCTACTTTTGTAGTTTTACGCTGACAAGGTTATTTTGTAGTTTACTTTGATCAGTAATTTTTAGTCAGTAGCAATGCATAGGTGTTTTGGCACTTCATTGTGTTCAGTGACTTCTGTTGCTGACTGTACGGGACAGTGGCTATTGGATCAAAGTTCCTTATCGCGCGTTGTGAAAGGGGTTAGACGGAAAAAATTCATACGAAAAGTTGTAACGACACTTTTTTTCGAAATTTAAATGATATGGTTTATTATTGGGTTTGTTTTTTTCATAATTTATTTAAAGGCTACATACAACATGTTTAAAATTCTGTTTCATTTATAAATTAGTATAATTAGTAATTATAAGAAACAAGTTTTTCTCAACACTGGACCTAAACTCAGCGTTTTGGTCAATTCCAATGCGTATCTTCGTTCCATCCATCCATCCATCAGTCAAGGGTGTCCCTTGACTCCTCTCAAGTTTTTTTGGTTATACGTAATTCAACTCACCTTGAGCATTAGTTAATTCATCGCAAAAGAAATAAAAACAAAAGTTATTCGTTAAGTGTCAACAATCCAACGAACATCTAATTTTAATACAATAAAGTTGTTCTATAATTAATTTAAAAGTTGAGCTCTTCGCCAGATGCTCAAATCAAGTTTAAAATAGCAGAGGCGTTGGTAACGTAAATGTTTGATATCTTTTTTTCCGCCGAGATTACCAACGGACCATTTGTAATGATGTATTATATAAGGATACGTCATTCACCTCTCAAAATCAACGTAAATACTAGAACTAGCTACATATACACGCGAAGACGGGGAAAGAAAATAAGTGCCACCTGACGGTCTACCTGTTGTCAGAGAATGATGAATATATCGTTAGAGCGAGCGCGACAAAATGGAATTAGGTCTATTACCAACATTTAAAATTGCCGTTTCTGACTGATCTATAGATATATCATTGGTATTAAGGGGAATTAAAATAAATGCCGCCTTACGGTGTACATGTTGTTAGAGCGAGATACATATGTAGTTAATTACGTTTATAATTGTAGAATATGAGTTACCTCGCGTGTCACGACAGTGGTTCGTGGATGGAATAAGGTCAATTACCAGCATTTTATGTTGCCATCACTGAGTGCGGAAAACGCATTTATAGCTTATATATCATGACGCAATATCGACATGTGCCACTGGCCTACAAATTACCAAATATGTACCGTATGACAGACGTAACTTTTTATAATTTTTCCGTTTAAGATTAAAAAAAATGTTGCATCGATTGATAACATTTATTTCCGTATCGCTTTCTACAAAATTCGAAATGCAGTTCAATGACTTGATATTATATAATATTTTTCGTGTCATAATGTTTGAATAATTGGACATTTTCATGTGATCATTATTTGGTTTATTGTGTAAATATTTTATAACTTTTGTGCAATATATTTTATATAAATATATCAGTTATTGTACATATAATATTATCATTTAATTATACAATAGCTCCATTGCAGTGGGTTTGTAGTGAATAGGTACTGTTTAATATAATATTTCGTATATTTTTGTGTCTGTCAAATTTTCTCGTGCAAAACTTGTTAATTATTTAAAGTCATCAAATGACTCATCTTACTACTAAGATCCAACCCCAATGAGTAAAGCAATTAGAATTGTATGAGTATGACGTCTGAGCTTGCCAATTTCATATGAAAGTCCAAACAATCTCGTTTTGAAGTTTAATAAAATGAGCTAATTTGACATGCAATCGAATCGATGAAAAAGTAATAAAAAGCAACGTGTTGCACTCCGAGAGTGCCGGCAGTGAAAACTTGAACAATAACGTTGTGCATTTTACCGTCTTACCAATTTTCGATCAGGTCACGTGTCCTGACGCGAGTTTAACATTTTATACCCATCCCAAGAAAAGTGCTCAACGCAGCTAAAGAAGTTTTCACTTGAAAAAAATTTATGATTATTCGATTACATAGTGTCTATCTAACCTTTCTACACTATTTATCCAATCGCGATGAGACTTAAGTGAGTTATTCTACGAAAAACTGGGAAGGTTCACGACGGTTAAAAAAATGTCGCATAGCAACGGATGTCGGGTACAGCTACTTACAAACAAATTGTCTGTAGAGAAGTGGTAGTTTTTATATAATTATTTGTACTAAAAGCACGTGTGAATGTACATAAATGTATTCTACTAAAGTGGTACAGATTGAGAAATTATTGCATAATACCACAAATACTCGTCAACCTTGTTTTAAGTGCGCTTCGGAGGGTCTCGATACCGCTCGAAATCGAATCTTGATCTCACCATATAAGCTGGGGGATATTTAAATTCTTACCTTATAGTGTTCCCTGAAAATCGATAATAACAATTATATCATATATTATATAATTATTTCTTTTTTCTCTTTTCATTATCGTTATTTGATTATATTTATAACACATATTTTATTTTTATATAGTATATGTATGTGTATGTCAATTTTAGATTATTGAGATGCACCACCGTCAATTATCGTCCCTAAATTTCTCTCCATCCTAAGGTTGTCTGGAAAAGATCGCTTTTTAGCGATAAGACCGCCCATTGTACTTAGATTTAAGGTTTATTGTTGTTTGTTTTCTTTTTTATTTGGTGTAGTACAATAAAGAGTTATCTATCTATCTATCTATCTATATTTCTGCAACATTATGTGGGTATTATGATCACACTTATAAGTAGTTCAAGTTGGCAAGAAACTTGGTCCTTATATAACTATAACATCTGTAATCCCTCAGCCTGTCAATTTCGAGTCATGACTGATTCAATTCAAGTGATAAGTTACCGAAATTGCTTAGTTGATTTGACGCCGTCCACTATCTAGATATGAAAGCACTAGATAGTATGAAAGGCTAATTATTGTTAATAGCTGTCCCCCGCGGTTTCACCCGCGTTCCTGAGGGATTTACATTTTCCCTGGATAACAAGTAGCCTATGTTACTCAGTGATAATGTAGCTTTCTAATGAAAAAAGAATTATTAAAATCGGTCCAGTACTTTTTGAGTTTATTCGATACATACAAAAATACAATTTTTTCCTCTTTATAATATTAGTGTCGATGAATATAACCTAATGCGAGTATTGTAAGGTCTACAGTGTCTGTTTAAAACAATAACCCAAAAGATTTCATCTTACCAATTTTACTGATACCAGTGTCTTGCCACACATTCTCTAAATGATTTGATGGAAATTGGCATAGCAATAGATTAGATACCGGAGATAGACGAAATTTAATAAAGCGTAAATGCGAATACTCGACAGTTGTTGTTTAAAGAATAGTCTAAGGACTGAATTCTTGGTATCGTAATTGAATAGGCAAACAAAATGGTTTCTAAAGCCGCATTTACATTGATGAGTCAGGTGTTGCCACACAAAGGTCTACCGGCACCTGCTCAGCATTTCCCTCGAAGCCCTGCCTTGTCTTGTGGTCAATGCGGAATCATTGAGTCATCGCCAGTGACTCATTATTGTGTCTGACCCATACCTCCCAGTGACATTGTTCTGACTCAACATTTATTTTTCCGCGAGATAAAGTCGAATCGTCATACGCGAGGAAAACCTGGAGATAGAGTATAAAGGGAATGGTTTCAGCAGTCTTTGTTAATTCTGAATCAGTGGATCATGTGGTTTCCTATTTGTTGGAAAATTTGTTTACTTGGCTTTAGGTTTTGTTACCAAATATGGGCATTTGCCTCCATCTCCGCCATTTGATACCCACCTGATGGACGCCTATAGGAATAAGCAATACCTAGGGTAGGGTAAGGGGTACCTATAAGTATGGAGCCTAAAAAGTCAAGTGTGTTTGAGAACAGATTTTCAAGATGACGAGATAGCGTGCTGTCTCTCTCACGATGTTATTCTTCGTTTATACATCATCTAAAATACACGTGTATCCATACACAGGTTTTTCCTGACTGGGAATCGAACTTACTACCACTACAAGTCTCCTCACTGACTGGCAAGTCGACGATAAGATTTCTAACACGTTTTAACCTAAAAGGTCGTTTTTGTCTTTTTATTATCATGCATGTTTGTTGACATAATTATTGTTGAAGCTACTCGGCCGATACTCGCTCTGACTAATGCAGATAATTGATAATAATTACATATTACTTGTGCGAATCATTTACATGTGTATTTACTATAATTTATTTCGTAATCACGTTTTGTAGTAACGACTTGTTCCGGTCTATGTAGGTATGTATCTATTCAAAGTGTAGGTATATTATGTATAACATTCAGCCTATTGGCTTGGTGGTTAGCGACTCTGACTGCCAAGCCGAAGGTCGCGGGTTCGATTCCCATCCAGGACAAACATTTGTGTGGATGAACATGTCTGTTTGATCTGTGTCTGGGTGTAAATATCTATCTAAGTATTTATTTAGAGAAAAAAGTAATATGTAGTATATCAGATATCTGGTTTCCATAGTACAAGCTCTAATTAATTTGGGCCTAGATGGCCCAGGATATTTATTTATATTTTATACTAGCTGTTCTCCGCGGCATAACCCGCGTTCCCGAAGGAAGTTACAATTTCGCTAGATAAAAATGCCAGACTATTATCTATCTCTGTGCTAAAGTTAATTCAGACCCGTCAGCCTTTCTGGCCTGATTGATTAAGAATCATTCATCCAGCCAATATAATATAATTGTAGTAAGATAAAGACACTTCTGCTGTGTTCTGTACAAATTTTATCAGTTTTCTCAAGAGCGTATCTCATATGATCTTAATCACACTAGAAGGTTAAGATTATAAATGTGCAAGAATTAAAGTTTGTGTCTAAACTGAGCTCTATGAAATTTAGCACATAGCATACGTTACATCTACATGGGTTCTGAATTGATGTTCTGGATTGAGAAATGATACTTAAAAAAATTGTGTAAAATAAGCGTGAGGTGCGTTTTAAGATATTATCAAAATGATAATCCTTCTACTCATATCTGTCAATAAAATATTTATAACTATTGACAACATGCACCCCACGCTTTTTCCACAATATTTTTTTTTCTTTTACACTTTTTTATTTTTTAGTTGGATTTTCTATAAAAGCGTGTTTTTTTTAGTTTTTTTAAACTATTATATATTTTTAATGTTTTTGTAAATCGTTAATCCTGATTATCCTAGTAAGGATAACGGGTCAAACTATTGTCATCAGTCCTTAATAAGTATGCCAAATTTCGAGTTAATCCGACGTCTTGAAGGGGGTCAAAATCATGTTCAAAGATTCCATTACATACTAACATACATACATACGTATGAAGCTAATAAAAGTGTATAAACTTTACGCCCATTATCCCCGAAGAGGTAACCCACATTTCACCAAAGATATTTTCATTCGCTACCGGATATGTGGTGGGCATTTTCTCCACCTCTAGGGCACATTACCAATCCCCAGCTGGAGGTATCAATCTCTGACGCAGACACAACATATGTACCTACTTTGCTCGACCTGGGATTCAAACCCAGGGCCACCAAGAAGATGTTACACTCGTAATAAACCTAAAATACTAGCGAATCTACGTGACTTGTTCTGTCACAGTGCCATAACATTTCTTAATCCAATAGTCTCGAAGTCTGTGACAAGTTAGCAGCCAGACATAAAGTAGACGCCGTACATACTGATGATTCAATTCGTTACTAAACTTCGCATTGTCACATCTGCTACATGCAATGTTTACTAATTGCTTTTATTAAAGTATATTACACACAATCACATGGTTTGAATCACTAATCTCTAAAATGTCAGGCTTGGTGATTAGCGACTCTGACTGCCAAGCCGAAGGTCGCGGGTTCGTTTCCCACCCAGGACAAAAATTTGTGTCCATGAACATGTCTGTTTGTACATATCTATATAAGTACATTTTAAAAGAAATATAGTATATGTAGTATATCAGCTACCTGGTTTCCATAGTACAAGCTCTGCTTAGTTTGGGACCAGATGCCCGTGAGTTAAGAATGTCCCAGGATATTTATTATTTATTTATTTAATCTTGAATGTAGTGCTTAACTTTAAGCTTGGGACAGCATTAGCATATTTCTACAGAAGTTGAGCTCCTACTGTAGAGTTCGTCTGGGGAAGTACTACCTTATCCATTTCCACCTATCGCGTGAAACGTTATGAAGTACCACAAACGCATTTATAATTTTACTAATTGATTTTTTGTTCATCTAAATACCTAGCTGTTACATCAATGCTTGTGGGTTCGATATCCATTCCTGCAATCTTTAATGTTTATGAATATGTCTGTTTGTTCTGTGTCTGGGTGTCAATATAAATGATTTTTTTATGTAGGCCTAGTTGACCGAATCGGAAACTATGAGGAATAGCGAAAAATTGTCTCTAGAAGTAGTGTATAAGGCACAGAACCGGTTATCTGGTTATATTACAAGCTCTGCTTCATTTGGGATCACAAAACCGTGTGTGAAAAACTTCACAGCGTATTTATTTTTGTCATATTTATTGAGCACAAAAAACATATAGAAAATAATCTGTGGTTAGAGTGACTCATAAATATTGTAGGTACATGCATTATTAATTTTATATCAATGGTCCGTCATATGAAAAAATAAATATATATGTTAATATTTGTTTTTTTATTGTTATTACTCGATCACGCAATAATGGTATAACCGATAACCGGGAAAATATTAGATCACTCGGGAACGAGGGTAAACCCCTGAGAAACACCTCTCGAATAAATCAAAATCCTATATTTACAACTACTAAACTTACAAATTTATTTATTCCGGCTTACTTCTAAATACTTTATGACCTAAAAGTCATATGAACACACGAACGTAGTTGCGGAGGTATCAGCTACTAAAAATATATTTAAATTGTTACAGAGTTCATCAGACTCCATACTAACAACAGGGTCGATATCGGACCGTATCAATAGCTTGCAACAACAGAGTACGGAGCAGGCCCAGCCGCATGTGGCGAACACGCTGCAGAGGAACAAGAGCTCCCTGCACTCTGCTGGACAGGGTGCTTTAGGTAAGTTGTTTTTTTTTTCAGTTGAAAACGCCAACGAAATGCTGTGGAAATTGAAATCAAGTCCCTCATAGATTTCAATTTATATGGCCATCCACACAAACACACAAGGCAGGGAATATAACCACCAAGCCAACTGGCCCGTCCAATCCTGTATGGATAATATGTAGAAAATGTTACATTAAGCAGGCTGTCAAAATTCCGAATTGCACACAAGTATCAAAGAAATTTCGATCTTTAAGCCTATCGCCTCCGCTCAATTCACTATAATATACCATTGACCTTTTAAATTTATGGTCTGGACCCTTGTTGCTGTAACTTCCTCCACTACGTTCTGTTTTAAGTGACTTACTGCACCTCCTTATACGCCTTGCTTTCATTCTAATAAAACTTCAAAACTAATAACCTCTTTTTTTTTGTAACAGGAGGCAGCATGACGTCTTTAACATCGGCCCCTCCGACCCCCACTCCCGCCTCTTCCCTCTCCACATCGGATTTGTCCGAGCGACCGATGCGAGTGAGTCACGGAAAGCCGAACTTGGCACCGAAGCCCCCGACCTTAGCCCCGGCTCCAGTCAGCGAGGTCAGGCCTTCACCCCCGCCTAAAAAGCTGATCACTAATGGGAAGATCGCGGCCAGGACGCAGAGTATGAGGGTGCCAAGGTATGATCAATCACCTGTTTTGAATATTTAACTTTGTAGGATTTTCCCTTCTACCTTATTGTTAATGCCTGAAATTACTGATATGTTTACAGATCACCTCCGGTGTCGCCATCATCACCCCAGGGGGGAAATTCGAGGCCACTGAATCTGCCGCCCGCCTTTAACCCGCCTATCGGCACCAAGAATCCGGCATCGCATTTCGGTAAATACTTTTTTATAAATCTTACTAACACTTATACTTTCTTTTTATATCTAAAGGCTTTGAACTATAGGGGAAGCTTGGAATACTGCTTGTACAGTACAGAACATAAGCTTCATTAAAGCACGGTGGAGGAATCAAGTATCTCCACCAGGCAATGAGAGCTGGATTGGCTTTCCTATGACAAAAGCTGTAAATGAGAATAAACCAAGTCGTGGCGGAAACAATAACGTTTAGAAGTGTGATATTAAAATATGGCCCCAGTGCGACAACAACTTCTTCAAGACTCAATAGAAACTAGATTTAATATTAACAATCAACTTGAATTCTGCAGGTACCCTGCGTCCATCACGTGGGCTGCGTCCTCCTGGCGTATGCCCGCCGCCGCCTCCAGGGGCTCCCCCGCCGCCCCCGGGAGCTCCGCCCCCACCCCCGGGCGCTCCGCCGCCGCCCCCGCCGGCCAGACACGGCTCCCTCACGGCACCACCGCCCCCACCGCCGCACCACAGGCAAAACGTAAGTGATCTATCCAGGATCGTTCATCGAACTTTGGCCGAATGAGTCAGTAACATGCGGGGGTCGATTATGCTTTTCGAAACATGTTTAAAATTAGAATCTCAGATCTTTTTTCTCGGTATCTTAAAACGGCCGTTGTGTATGTTCGACTGCCTAATTCCGAATGGAAATCTGATATAACAAAATTGTAGATACTCGATTAGGTAGAAAGCTCCGTAAGTTCGCTAGAAACGGGTATATACCAAACTCGACTAGGAGCTCGATTCTCAGATTTTCGCTATTCCTTTAATCTGATCATCAACACCTTTGATTGAATGATGGCATGTTCTCCCACTCGGACCCCTAGAGCACGAGCTCGGGCGCGGTGCTGAACGGCGAGGAGGGCGCGCCGCCGCCGCCGGTGCGCGGCTCGTCGATGCGCTCGCTGGACCTGGACGTGCGCTTCGCGGAGCTGTTCACGTGCGCCGACAAGTTCCCGCAGCCCGGCCCCTTCCTGCGCATCGCCAAGGGCTACAGCAGCGCCACGGCCGCCGGTAAGTACTCGTGAGCTGGCGCCGCACCGAACTGGACCTGCGCGGTCGGACGGTTGGCCCCTTGATCGCCGGTCTGCGTTAGCGTAGTCTGTTTCGTATGTTCTTTTTGACGTTTGAGTTTATCAGAAAAAGTAACCCCATTCGTTTATGATCGCCGTTTGAATGAAGGGGAAGGTTAATCTTCTGATTTGTAATTACATATTTATTTTTAAAATATTTTTTCTGTTATATTCTTAAATGTCAAAACGCTCGATATGAAGTAGACTAAAGATTATATTTAGTCAAAATTCAATAGCTAACCTCGGTTGGTATCGCACACTCACACTGACACGAGTAATGATTGAGATTTTAACGCTAACCTGACCGAGGTGTCACTAGTCGGTCAACTATCCGACCGTAAAGAACACCTCCTAACGTTCGGGCGATGGGAATGAACGGTTTCGGTTTTTTTATTGCGCATATATGGGTCTACTCATTTACTAATATCGCACTGAACTCACATTCTAAAAAAAATAAAAAATACTGTGAGTATGAATGAATTATTGCATTGGCTATTTACAGCCCACATTACATTGGGCCCAACTCAACCAAACATCCAGAGGTCCAATGTGTGTGTCGACAGTTCAATAAATTATTATTTGTCAAACTTGAGAAAATGTTGGTGCACATATTGATTGATTCTTAATATAAATAGCTAAAATTTCTTATCCCGCACTTTTTAGGCAAATTTGTTATGTTGATTAGATGCGAGTTTAGTACTTGAGTAGATACCATTACGGAGATGCTTCGAAATTAATTAAATAGGTGAGCGATTCAGCTTTATTACTAAAGATTAAAAACAAGGCGTAAAGGTGTTCTCATTGCTGCAGTTATTTTGCAGAATACTTGGTGATGTCACAAGATGACACCTTTAAAGAGTTTCAATATCAATAATTATGCAAACATAAAGCCTTGTATCCATTTAATATAGTTTAAGAGCAAAGACGCACAATGCTCTGTGTAGTCATAGAATGTATACAATTAAGTACTTTGTAGATAGGATACACTAGGCGTATTCTTAAGTGCAATAGGTACAAGTCATGTGGAAAATATTGACATAATAAATTAGGTATATAATGTAGTATATATGTAAGAGTCAGTTTTAAGAAACCAAATTATATTGTTTCCCTAGGAAATTGTTATAGGGGTAAATAAAAGTATTATTTTTGTTTTGATAAATATTTATATGGTGCATGATTGCATGTGACATGTCATGTCTTCGTATATGTGAAGAGACTTGGTTCTTTTTTGCATAATTTTATTGTAATTATCCCAAAAATAAACCATATCTCTTTGTCGTAAGTGTCCTTATTGTCTGGAGACTGAAATCGGATAACACAACAAAATGTTCAACCAGTAACTTTAAAACTCTACTTAGTTCTAATTTCACATAGTGTAGATTAGCAGGTACTTGAAGCGATTTAGTTCAACCTTTTTTAACAAATCTTGCTTTAAAATATTCTTTATTGCTCATTGATTTGTTTATATCTATATTAATTTAGTACATTTTATTTTGATATAAGTACACTAAAAATTTTAATATGTCGCATTTAAAATTGTCATTCCAGGAACACCAAAAAATTTTTTTATTGTATTATTTCCAAATCTATTTTTATATTAAATTTTATTAGAACAATTCATTTATCACAAACGCTGATCATTGAATCATTTGTTCAAGTGTTCCATTGGACTAACAAAATTATAAGCAGTAGTATAAAGATAAGATAACAGTCTAATATTGTTCTTATCGAAAGCACTTTTAAGATTGGTTGCATAGCCAGTTTTTGTTGGAAGCCGTTTGAAAAATGTTATGGAATATCTTTATAATCATTCTTAATTGTAAATTGCGTAACTTTTGTGATCTTTCTAGTTAGTTTTATACGCAGACGGTTGCTAAACCAAAGGATATGTACCTTATTAGACTGTAAATGTTATATTACTGCTTCTTTCAATCGTTTAGAACAATACAAAATCACACCATCTTGGATTCTAATTCCTAAACCAAAACAAGCGTCATATAATTAAGTAAGATATTTTTAATATTGGAAAGTTCTATTTATTTAATATATCTTAGTTATTAATAATAATTAACGTATTACTTTGTGTGTTGAGTCATTATAGTGATCGTAGTTTGTTATGTAGTTTCATGGATTGATAGATTATCTAGGAAGCGAACATAAAATTATAGATGAGACATTTGTTCCAAGTCTGAGAGACCAAACGACATGTGCGAAAAGAGTTAGTTACGTGCGTGTAAGGGAGATGCACTGCTTTATATCTTGTTTGCACGCGTGCAGTTATCTCTTTTGCCGTACCTACATAATTTTAAACGAGATTCCGAGACAACATTTAGGAATTTCTAACAAACTCCCTCACGTTCGTAGCAATAATGTTCGATCGAGCATATACATGTAGATGTAGACTCTTGTTGTGATTTCTTTATTTTTTATAGTGAGGTGCCATTGACTGCAAATTTTATGTACTCTATTGTAGGTACTTGTATCGCTTCATATTCACATGTTTCACATATATTTTACTTTTTAGTTTTATAAATTATCCCGTTCTCTAAATAGCTTAACTGCTTTAATTGAAACGCTTCAGAAGTAGGAATAGGTGTTTTAATGCTTGATTTATATATTTTTTTACGTTTATCGCAGTTAAGAAATTTAGTGAGACAGGCCTTATACGCTTTTTTGTATTGAGAAGCATTCGGTATATTGTGATAGTGATGTGTACGATGCCTTAACATTTATATTATTTTTTTGAATAATAAAAGAGTAATAATTATTGACAACTTGTCCTGTATTTCATTGTTTAACCTATCTGTCGTATAATGCATTATGCTTATAATAGTTGTGAACGTCTTGTCTCCTTGCATTTGTGTAGTTCTTTTGTTGGGCGTTGCAAAATTCTAGTTATTAATTATCCATATTCATTTAAAAATACAGTTCAGTGTACAGAAATAATCATCTGTTACACTTTTGTAATAATAATTAATAATGAATACTTATGCAGCAGTTTTTG
The DNA here is from genome assembly GCA_907165245.1 of Habrosyne pyritoides. Lineage (NCBI taxonomy): Eukaryota > Metazoa > Arthropoda > Insecta > Lepidoptera > Drepanidae > Habrosyne > Habrosyne pyritoides. The sequence continues at coordinate 10,971,535 of OU015597.1, forward strand.
ACAAAATAAAATTTTGACAAATAGTTTACACAGAGACATTATATTATTTTTGATGAAAATGATTACAAACAGTTCGCATCGAGGTAAACGTAATTGTCATTTGTTCCATTACAATACAGGATTGTGTCATGCGTTTCAAACTATGAACCGCATGTAACATGGGGTAAGTTATTTATTTGATATATGGAGCATGCTATCATTATATCGTAGTTTGAGCATTCGCATCGTGTTACTAACTCTCGCATGGCATAATACCGCACGAATCATTCTTAACCAGCATTGCACGTAATAACCGAGTATAGTATAAGCATGGAAACACTGATCTTCGACTAAACATGAACATTAAACGGCTAGCGTAGAAGTTTACTATTTTTACCTTGACGATAACCGTCCGTCGTGACTACCATTATATTGAGTTTTCATTTACGATAACAATGTAAATACACCTTATCGTCTCAGACCAAACTCTCATAAAGACGGAGCGTCGCGAAAAGAAAGGCCAAAATTTTTACGATATCGGCTCGAGGCGCTCCGTATTTACATTCGATTAGGTCTGCTAGGCTAGAAGAATATTTTTGAGTGACGTTTTGTGTGTGGGTGCAGCGAGCAAGGCGCAGGCGCCGGCCCCGCCGCTGCGGGTGCCGCTGGAGGGCTGGTCGGGCACCTCGAGCGCCTGCTAGCGAGCGCGGGGGGCGCCTGCCCCCCCGCCCCCCGCTCCCCCCGCCCCCCCCGCGGGGGCCCGCTCGGCCTGCACGGCGCACCTGGCGCCCGACGCGCACCCGGCGCACGCGCTGCTGTCGGTGGCGCACGCGCTGCTGTGTCCCGCCAACACCATCGCGCAGCCCAAGCCCGACCTGGCCGTGCTCCCCATCGACGAGCTCACCATGCCCGCCGACGACGTCAGCGACTTGAAAGACGTTTTCGACGCTATCGATAGACTGTGCGAGACGATGAAGACCTCCACCTACGACGAGGAGCCGCCCGAGGACTCGGTCGTCGAGACCTACGACTCGCCGCGGTACGTGGAATGCGCCGCCGAGTTGGTGAGTCCCGAGGAGGTTCTAGTCCGGACGGTGGAGACGCACCGTGCGGAGCGGTGGAGCGACCCGCAGCCGGCGGACGACTCGGACGCCGTCGCCTCCGACACGGAGCCGGCGCTGGCTCAGTTCGAGCCGGTCAGCGAGATGTACTACACCGCGTCATCCGAGGTGTCGCTGCTCTCCGACTTGGATGTACCGGAGAGGCCGACCGACGACGAGTCGCCCCCCGAGAGAGAAAAGGACGAAAGAAAGGAGTGCGTGATAGCGGGTCACGTGGCCGCCATGAGGGAACGGTTCGAGAGTATGACGCGGACTAATACGCCGTGTCCAGATTCGATGAGGTCGACGTCCCCTTCGCTGGACGTATTCAGGAACGTGACGCCCTCGCCCGATGATGTGTTAGAATAGAATAAGGATGTGTGATTGTGGATGGAAAATTTTGTAACCTCTAATATTAAATTCAGTATTCGAGTATCCGTTGCTAGTCCTCTCGTCGTCCGTGCGTAATTCACACTTACCGAAGGGTTGTGATTTGTTTTTCTCGTTAGTTTCGTTTCTTCAAAAGCGATTTATGAACAGTTACATATCGTAATAAGGAACGGTCGTTTAGGTTAGTATGTAAGCCTTATTTTTGTAAGGGCAACTTCATACTTTTTGCGGAATAGTAGACCGCTAGCAGCTAGGATTCCGTATTATCAGAACTAACGAAATTATTCAGGAAGCCTCAAGTTTTTGTAGTTTCATAACTGAACTATATTGACAATAGCAGCATTATTATCGTGTATACTATTTCGTCAGACCAAGTAGCGTTACGTGCTTAGATTAGTTTACAAAAAATACAGACTAAATATAATTAGATAATGTATTCAACTGAATTTACAGATTCGCTAGTATATTTATGAGGTGTTTGCATTTTACATTGCGTTTTTAAATGTTGCCATATGTAGCTAGTTTAAGATGTTAAGGATTTGTTGTGAAATTATTTTTAAATAAAAAAACATCATTTGTTTTCATTAAAATTTACATGTTGTGAATTATTTACCAAAATATTTAATTGGGTTGAAGCGTATCGTTTTGATGGTGATACTAGTTAAATGCAATAATTTTATTATAAGTTATATGTAATATTGTACTGTTGTATGTAATATTGTCACTTACCGTAATCCATGTACTTTAGTGATCGGTTTAATGTCTTCTAACAAGTATGCTAATAGTTGTCGTATTATAAACGTGTTATGTGTACAGACCTTTTATTATTGTAATTCAATAAACGGCTTTATTAATATTCACGTTTCATTTTACCGCCACAGCTGGGAAAGGAGTAATAATAACTACAGTTTCATTATGTCTAGAGCGTTTTATTGAGTAAAATAGTCAAAATTCTACAAGAGTAGGCAAACGTCACAACTTTAAGTGGAAATGCTTAAAATCAAGGCAAATAACATCAATTCTCATAATAAATTCTTACACACATGTCTTAACACCAGAAATTTAAAAACTGAATTATTCACTACTGAAACTGCTTTCGATAGTCTATGTGAGAGTTCGGTAATAAGGTATGTATAATTAATTAATATAATGACTTAACGCTAAGGGACAGGGGGCCGCCAATCCAACAACAGTAGTTGTGACAGGTAACGCGTCGCCTGCGGCCCCCCTGGCCGAGGCCGAGGCCGGGGCCGCAGGGAACTGTCGGCCCAACCGCGGCGCCCGGGCCCCCCTCCCCCCCCTCGGGCGCCCCAGCGACCTGACTGCATCACCTGTCCCGGGACACTGTCTGTGCACTTAACTGCTGCTGAGGCCCGACCGATCTATCCATCGAACCCTACGTGCCTAGAGCCTAGTCCGACCACGGTCACCGCCGAGCGTTCCGGCCGCGCTATGCTACCGCGCGGCCGGAACGTCCAGGGCCTTACCTTGCGTCGCGTTAGTATCCCGTCACCGCATTTAGCAAGGAGCTTCGGTCACACAATCGGTCAAGCGGACGTATATAATTATAAAGAGCACGACGAGCGCCTACCTTCGCTCGGGGCCGAGACTGGGGCCGGGGCCGGGGCCGGGGCCGAGGCCGGGGCCGGGGCCGGCTCGCGGCGGGGCGGGCTCGGGCTCGCCGGCCTGTCAACAGTAAGCGAGGGTTTAGTGCTGGGCGGCGGGGCGGCGCCGCGGGCACGTACCGGCTCGGCGACGCGGCGGCGGGCGGCGCTATCGGTACCGCGGCTGCATCATGGGCAGGCCCGGCACTCCACCCGGGAACATGGCGCTCATGGGCATCATGCCGCCCATGCCGGGCATGCCGCTCATGCCTGTCATGCCAGTCATGCCGGTCATGCCGCTCATGCCGCCCGGCAGCAGCATCCCTGCACACACAAGAGGGTCGGTCACTAGGCGCCAGCGCGCCGCGGACAGCAACAGGGGACCGCGCGGTCCAACACACGGCTGAGCCGTTGTGACTGCTGAACAATCGCCTGTCACCCCCCCGCCCGCCCGTGGCCCCGTGGCCCCGCCCCCGCCAGGGCCGTGGGCGGGGCCGCGGCCGGCCGGGGGCCTCGTGGACACATGTATGCACTCAAGTGTGGCGACTGATTGAAGGTGCAGTATAAGCGAAGGAACACAGGTAGGTAGGATAAATAATTCACATGAAAAATCACACGTTTCAAAATACTCGGCGATGTAATAATATCGTAATCCTTTTTTTTGTTCATGCACGTATCGGTGTGAGCCGATACTGTCGCTCGTAGATTCCAATTCAGCCAACGACTATTAAACTCTTCGTTCATGCACATTGTAAAGCGACAAAACTACTGTACGTAAATATAATATTAGTGTACCCACCCGTAAACCGACAAAAAAGTCACATTTTATATGACACTACGAGAAAATCGAGACAGTAATAAGATAAGAGCTACTACAGTAAGCAAATCCATTAAGGAATGTGAATAAAATTACCGCTCATTTTCATTCCGATCCTCCGTTAGTGCGGATGGCACGTCAAAATCACAGTTTAAAACTCTTGAAAGTGTATTGTATACGGACGGACGACGGTCGGTAGGCGGAGGGAGGGGAGGGGCGCCCGCGTGTTAGTGGCTGTTGGGGGCGTGTGAGTATCGGACAAGCTGTTATATGTTTATTATATCGATATATAGATAGTTAAGTAGACGTATTGCCGCGGCGGCGTCGGCGTCGGCGTCCAAGGGGCGCGGGACGCGACGGGACACCTCCAGAGTTACGACGTGAGATACGCTCCAGTGCTTATACTAGTACATAATGTAATGTAATGCAAGAGGCACCCACCGCGCGACAATGCCGCAGACTGCTCTGTAAGCCAAGCACTCGTGACGCGTGCTGCCTTCGACATTAGCGAATTAAGTGTAGCGCTCCATCACGCTCTTAAAACACAATCATGTACTTCATTGAAAATTATAAATCATATTAAATCAATATTTACTTCGAGTTCGGGTATCAGATGGCGTCGTGGAAAATAGAAAGTATATTTGTCAAAAAACGATTGTTTATTTAAAAAAAAACATGATAATGACAGCATATCCATTTTCCACGCTCATGTAAATCGTCGTGGTAATAGTACACAGTAGTCTACACATAAATTGATAAAATGCGAAATACTGCAATCACTGTCATAACATTAATTATGCTAACTTAACATCATCTTAACAATCAGTAAATGCAAGTTGAATGCCATTGAGTCGAAGTTCAATTACAAAGTAAGCCCTTCTATTCCAATTATGTTTATATAAAAAAAATGTCTCATTATTTTTTGGAATGCTTCAGATCCAGTCTTTTCTAACTCTCTATTTAACATTGGATTCTTTATTCAATTTAGTACAAAATATATATTTTTTAACTATTAAACCTTGTATCGTAAACATACTCAAGATAATGTTATGAGTTAAGTCTGTTGATATGATATTTGCTTATTGAAAGATGAAGGTATTCATGAACTGACCCAAATCTATATGTGAATATTGATACACAGGTTACATTAAAAAGTTACAAACATGTAAACAATGTAACAGTGTTACATAGACAATATCAAACTTCACAATCTTACAAAACAAATCTAAACACGAAAGATCCTAATCTTTATTAACATCAAAAGTTGTCCGTAATATTAAATACATACTAATACTGTGATATCAGTTATACAAATGCATCACTCGGTCCGGCATCAAACCGAGATAACTAACGGTATGTATCGTAATATGTAGCGTATTGATACTGACCGGGCTGTAGGGGGCGCATGAGGTTGAACTGGGGCATGACCGGTAGCATGCCCATGACCGGGGGCATGGAGACGGGCACGCCGACCCGGACCGGCTGCTGCAGCATCATGGGCTGCATCATGGGCCTCCGCATGGCGGCCGCCGCGGCCTGCTGCTGGCGCGCCGCCGCCACGGCCGCGTTCATGTGCGCCGCCACCTGCGGGGAGGCGGGCCGCTGTGTCACTTACTCTCACTTATTGTTGTTAGTAATTACTGTGTGATCATTCTTGTTGTTTCATTCGTAGTATAGATTGATTATTGAATGTGCATGCATTTTTATCTATTTATTAAAAGTTAGTATAACAGAGGTGTTATCATTTCACAAAACGACAAATATAAAGATTTACTAATATTATAAACAAGTATAGTTTGAAAGATTGGGTGTTCATCATAGGATTTCAAAAATCTTTCACCGAAAGCCACACTGTTACTGAGTGACATATGCTATGTTATAGCCTAGATATATAACATGCCTCAGAACACCGTGTGAAACCGCGGGACGGAAGCTAATGTTAAATAAATTAGATAGTATTCAGTATGCGAGTATAAAAGTTATTTCAAATTGAAAAAAATACTTGCACATCACATAATTAGTCGAAAACCATAATAAAAACACAACACCATTAGAAATCATCACACATTTTCGTTCATAAAAATACAAAATATCATACCATGGAACTATATACCTCGGCTTGGCTCGTGCTAGGGGTTATCATAGCCGGCGATGGAGCCGGTTGTGACGTGGGTGCGTCAGGTTTAGGTTTAGCACGGTACTTGGAACTCCTCGCTCTGATCTCCTCGAGGGATACATCTTCAGGTGGATGTATGATCTTTGAGCCTGCACCGGTGGCCGTTACGAGTGGGCAGGCGTTGACTGCGGGTGGTTTTACGTCTCCGTTCTCCTTGAGCTCGGAGTTTGCTGATGTTGACGTTGTAGGCGGAGCACTAATTGTTGCGTTGCTGTTGAGGGAAAACATAATGATGAAAACATTATGCAAAATTGACAGTACAAAATAAGGTAGACTCTTGTATAAAGTTTGTGGAGTTAATTATGTGCATACTATTATACATAAATGTTTCAGGCAGGTTCTACCGTCGCACAACAATAAATCTATGTAGTTGCTTGATTGAGGCAAGAAATAGCATGACAACTCTATTACCTGTTAGATTACGGCGCGTGACATACAGACAGCGAACAGAGCCTTAGCCCTCATCGGATCGAGTGCGCCAAAAGCTAATGCAATGGAAAATAGAACATCGCGTAACGTCGATATAAATTTTTCCATACAAACCAGCTTTTTGACGCACTCGATTCGATGACGCTGCGCTTCCGATAGATGTTCGTCCGATTGTTCAGGATATATCAAACTAACATTATAAAAAATCCATTTAAATCAACTTTAGGCCTACGAAGAGTAAAAAGCAAGGTCAAAGTTACTAAAGTTACCATTGTTTAGCATGTCAAACCTATCCAAGCAATTTTACATTGGCTCTGTCTGAACCAAAGTATTTGGTTTAGTGATCTCATGCCCGAATCAGAATCGTATAACTTTTCTAAAGTATCTTAATAAATCAAATAGATATTATGGTAGAAAGATAAAGAAGAGAAAATATTATTATACTATAAATCTACATGCCAAGTACCTAAAACTAAAGCTTGCTCTCAATATTTTTATTTATAAAACTGGTCTCAAATTCGCAAGCTTGTCTACTTCTGGCAATGATGTCGGAGTTGAATGACCTATGTGTACATTCTATGTTTTTGTAAAGTTTAATGCAAGAAGTATGAGTCATAAAATGGTAATTTCCTTAGTTGCAATTTAAAAGGCATTTTTAACTGTATGTACACATAGTTAAGCCGATTGCAGTCCAGTTTCTGCTAATTAGGCATTTTGCCAGAACGTCTGATTGATGATGGATTTCCTAATTGTTTTGAATGTTATCTTTAAAGATTTATGATAGTTATATTTGTTTAGTGTGTCAAATGAAATTAACAATATATATTATACTAGCTGTCCCCCGCGGTTTTACCTGCGTTCCCGGGGGTTGTCACATGTATTATACATAAAAACAACAACATGCATTAAAATCCGTTTATCCACCTTACTTTTAAAGATTTAAGCATACATCCCTATGTATGCTTAAATCTTTAAAATTTCTCTCTCCCTATATCCCTATATAGGGAGAGAGAAAGCGACTTTGTTTTATACTATGTAGTGACTACAGAGTATGCTTGCATGGTAGTTCCTATAAGACACAACTCATCAAATTTGTTTAGTGTGCAATTTGGCCTCGATTCATAAATCAATCAGACACAAAGTTAGATCAAGAAAAATTTAGTTGTTTTTGCTAAATTTTAACTAAGGCTAGAAAAACCGAAATTCAGCATGACATTGGTTCGAAACCTACAAAACATTATATGAATGAAAACATAGGGTACTAAGAAAACATAGCCCCTGCCAAGGGGGCTACTACCCACAGATGAATATCTGCTGTTTAAGTACAGCCAGTTCCCTTCAACGCTTTGCTTCAAGGAGAGAGATGGTGGAGAAACACAACTAATCCCATGTATAAATAGGTCATAACAATAATATGAGATATATGTACTTATTCATATATGTATATCTAAATAAGTAAGATACAACCATTGATAAAGAATGTGACATCAGATAAATTATTCTGAAAACATGCATTTTATATGAAATACATAGTCATTATGGCTTGTACATGTGAATAAAAGGTATATTACCTATACGCAGGGAAGGTAGGTTTGCTAGGCGTCGACGTGGGGACACTAGCAGCTGGGAACAACGGCCTCATTCCAGGCATCATCATTCTGTAAAATTAAAATCAAACATTACAGGAAGTAGGTATTGGATTATTCTAATAAAACAAACATTGATAATAATGCTGCCTAAATACATACAATTATTATACATAAAATTATAACAATTATTAAAGACATGTGCAGATAAAAAAAATAGCATAGATTTTTCTCAAGTCGACATTGTTAAAACCGCTTTTCTCATGATTTGATACATCAAATTAATTCATGCATTATGATATTAAACATAAGGTTATTGCCTAATTTTAAGAGTATCTAATAGCTCAGCAGATATTGGCACCACAAAGGGTTGTGAGTTAGGAGTTGTACACTAGTTTAGCTTTCAGTGAAGGACATAGCATATTGTAGAATAGCTACCGTCTCTAGTATGTAACCAAATCTTCCAATAAGTGATCCAGCGGCAAAAGAGAAGCAAATCCCAGACTTAGTAGATCTTTACAATAAAAATTACACTTTGATACAAAGTTAAATAGTGCATAAGCTATTAAAACTAAAATATGACCTACCTAGGTGCTTGCATGAATTGTGCCATCATTGGGTTCATTGACATTGCCCCGGGGTACATCCCAGGTGGTACTGGCCCCATGGGTGTAGGCAATATGCCTTGTGTCACCTGTGAGGGGCCTGCTCCCAGCTGCGGAGAAAATGTTGGTTATAAAAGTTAAGTGAGAGTGCAATGAAGGTAGGTAATTTCTTTTTTAGAATATAGGGTAGGTACTTGCACCAAATCTTAAAGATAGATTCACTATACTCTTAGTTATTTTTTATGCCACATAGGCCAACAAACTTGTGGATGGTCCACCTGATAGTAAGTGGTCATCAAATCCTATAGACCTTTGCAAAACGAAATGAACTTTGTCGCCCCTGGGTTGAGAAGTTGTTAAGTGTGCCTCGTGTGCCTCATGTGCCTGTCATTTCACTGGCCTTCTTACTTTTCTAACCAAAAACACAGTACCTTATAACAGTGTAGAAGTATTTGTACTTCCCCAGACAAACTCAGCACTAAGAACTGAATCAGCATGCTAAACTCTCAAATAGTAAGAATCAGTTAAGTTAGCTATATTCAAATAGTGAAGAGTGTAGTTTAGCTTTAAAAGTATGTTGTCTTAAGTAATGATGCAATTTACTTATAAATTTTTAAGCTTAGTACAGTGCCCACAGTAATCCGTCAAACATTTTGCAGGGCAGTGTTAAACTATTGAATTTGATGGACTATAGAGTACTGCCTAAGATCCCTATAGTCCGTTTTTTTTTAAAAAGAGTACATTGTAATCTGACTAATTGCAGACTAAAATTATTACAGGGGCCAGATTACTGGGGGTCTACTGTATTAATATAATTTTTATGTTTTTGTTTAAGATAGTAAAGTCTAGATAAAATTGGTGGAAACTAAAGTCATATGGAACTAAGAATTGAGCTCACTATATACAGGATAGATGCTTCTTGTCTCACATACAAAGGCCTCTAATCTAATAAAGGACAGTGGACCTTAATGTTTGTTTTAAGTAAAGATAAAAAAGTAAGTTACTATAAGATATTCTTGACATTCCGTTTAATATCACTTAGAGCTAAATATGATAAACTGAATTAATATTTCCTTACCAATGCAGGAGTAGCTTTTTTCTTAGCTGCTGGCTCGTCATCATCACTGTCCGAGCCTTTACCTCCACCTGGACAACAAACTAATGATAGTAAAAAAGAAAACAATGTAAAGATTTTATCAACAATACCCACCTTACTGGAACATTTAGAACTATACAAATAATATTATGTACACCTATTATATACTATTTTCCCAAGCATAATAAGAAATAAAGGTACATACATCTGTATCCAAACTTGTTCATTTGTTGTTAAAAATGAAAATGTTTTTATACCTGATTTTTGCTTCTCATGCTCCCTTATGTCTTCAGGTGGTATACCTTCCATACCATAGATTTCTATTTCTATATTTGACCTATTTGGTAATGAGTTTGGTACTTTGTCTATGGCTTCTTTATGGACCTGCAACAAAGGAACTGGATTAGCTATATGATTATTTTGAAAACAGAATTCTATGTTTTAGAATTACCAATTTTAATTATGTATAAGGTTGGCGTTGTACTATTATGGGAGCGTAATTGGCGAGTAAGACGCGCCAAAATATCTAAAGATATAATGCGAGTTATAATAAGAGCGTGGTCTGGCCGTGGGCGGGCGGGGCGCTTGCCAAAACTATTCGTGACGCACGTACCTGCATGCAGTGTATTGACAATCCAGGCCCCGTGTACAGTTTCTTGTGACATATGTGACATTTGAAATGCTTCGCCTTTTGATGCTGAATCAGAATCTTTTCATCATCAAACTCCCTATTGCAATACCTGAACAGAGCGCTAAGGAAACGTACTTTATATAAATGGTAATTTTTCAAAGATACACAATTGACCTACATACGAAGGTCATGTTAAAGCCAATTTCGTAATCAACTTATTGGAAAAGGATACCAGCACCACGGTTTGGATGCCTTCTTCTTCTTCCTACCCATTGAGATGAACGAACAAAAACTTTGTAAAATACAAGAAAATAAACACTAATACACGATTACAATGTTTACTGCTAGGAATAAGGTTTTTATGTATTATATTCAGTTATTTCGCGCCTGAATTAAATCCGCAAATTGCAAGCGTGTGAAAGCAATGCAAAATGGCGACGGCAAGCAAGCAAACAAACTGACATTAAATAATGCTGCTGAAAATTTAACTGTCTGTCAGTCTATCAATACGCCACGCCATCTGGCTGGAACCATAAACAAAATATGAACATAAAACTAAACTTACCGGTTTATCGATTCGTGTTAAAACTACGTTAATCTAATAGTTAGGAATCATGTTGCCCGATTCCTATTTTTATCAAATAATGTTAAATGAGAATGATGATGGTTACTTTGTAATGGTTTCATGCTCGGATAAAACAAAAAATAGACTTCTAATGTTGATTTTATTTATTTATCGTTGGTGACCATAAACAATTTCTTAGTGGTAAGTATTTTTTCTAAATTACCAACTTACTGGCAATAGAGTCAATTTAATGATTTCTTTATTCTGATTATGGAGTGTAGAAGTAAAGGAGGACCATCTTGTATGGGGGATTAGTCGAAAAAGTGTCCCCTTGTAAACAGCAAATTAGGTTTCGAATTCTCACCGAAATAGCGCTGGTGTAGCAAGTGGAAATGCTGGGTTGGTTTCCGGCAATTCTTTAAAACTATATTCTATTTCCTATTTACAATTAATTGGGATACTTAAAATCACTGTATAATTTTATTCCATACTGTTTACATACACGTTTGTCTATATATTATAATAATTATAAAAAATGCGCTGTAACAAAACGGAAATGTTTCTTTTCTTTTTTATTAATGTTCTATCCTACTCTAATAATTGGTGGCGCTCTATTTAAAATTCTTCCACTTGCTACAGCAGCGCCACCTTAGTTTGTTCCCTTTCAAGGGACACTTTTTAGTACACTGAGATGGTCCTCCTTTACTTCTACACTCCATAATTCTGATGTATGTGTTGCAGAAGGGGATCTGACGGGATCATATTATTAAGCTTATGCCGCCTTCCGTTTATCCGTCTAGTCACAGAGTGCGCTTTGATCATGATGTTCTTGTAATTGATGTATCTCTTTTTTATGAATCCAGATTGAATTTTCACAAAATAAAGTGTTGCTGCGACGTATCCAGGATTATGTCAGGGAAAACAATCTTACGGAGCGTTCCTATTCTAGAAACCCCATTTTTTGGCTTCATCTTAAAAACACCATTTAATAAGTATTTGGGTCTAAAATATTTAAATGTGCCTAGAAGTAATATGATAGCAATAATTCACACTGGAGTTCAATTAAATCGCCACAAAGTTGGTTTTATTATTTATTATTTTTATTATGTTTTATTATTATATGTAAACCAACTTGCGCGATTTAAATTTGTAAGCCTAATTTTTATATATTTTATCTGTGGTTTAGCATCAATCAAATGACATTTACGAATGGTTTTATGCTCATCACTCATATTACCAGAGAAATTGTAGGAAAAAGTATTTTTTTATCTATAGCGTTTTTTGAGAAAAATACTACTTTGCATTAAGAATTTAAGTTCTTTCATGACATAATAACTAGAACCAGACTCAGAAAAACCATAGAACACAGACATAATATATCCTAGAGTAACACAGAATTAATAAAAATGTGTGCAGTTCACTCGCGTTAGAAAACTATGACTTTTTCGTTTCACCGAGTTTGCCACATGTTTTTCAACAACTTCCAAATGTTTCACAACAATGCTAAATAAGTTTAAATTTAAACTGGCAATTAAATACAAATAAGAAGATTAAAACTAATAATAATGATAGTATCTACGTCAGTAAGACAACATAAAATCCGCCAAGACGAGCCAATAAAAGAAGAGGCCACCTGCGTTTTCGCGATTTTCATTACTCCATATTTTAGCATGAGCCTGTTCGTAATCCGAAACAACTTAAACAACAAACACCGCGGCGTGTTTAGAGAGTATAATATCCACATTTCACTTATTTTTAGAGACATTTTGGTCAAAAATAAAGCACCTAATTTTATTACATCATTTTAACGAGAATCGAGTACCGAGTACTCTCCATAAGTATCGAAGGTATCTCACCAGTCTCCCTGTATACTAGCTGTCCCCCGCGCTTTCACCCGCGTTCCCGAGGGATGTAACTATGTTACTTCTAATTCCTCCAAAAATATGTGTACAAAGTTTCATGACGTCGGTTAAGTAGTTAAGTAGTTTTCGCGTGATAGATTAAAAAACAAACTTACATTCATATTTATAATATTAGTGGGGATATATACGTCGTTTTACTCTGTCAAGAAGTGAAGTGTCATCAGCAAACAATGATTCATAACATTTTTTTCTGCAAGTCATTTATATAAATCAAGAAAAGGAAAGGTCCTAGAATAGAGCCCTGTGGGACGCTCATCGTAACTGTTGATCCAGAGGATGGAAATGTTTCTATAAGGTATTAATTGACAAGGTTAAATTGCTTGGTCTCAAAAATGAAAATTATTGTACGATTAATTCGAAAAAATACAAATATTTTTTCGAATTCTCATCCCAAAGACTAGTAATTTTGAAAGGAGTTTGTGGGGATACAGTTCCAATACGAAGAGGTTCTTTAAGACAAGTTATTTTCAAAAATACTTTAGATCCATAGAATCACGGGTAAAACCAGCGGGAAGCTAGCATGTAATTTAATTTGTGTCCTTTAATTGGATATAAAGCTAACTGGATATTTCATTCTTGTTTGTTACATATCGATGTTTAGCTAAATAATCATTTTGCTGTCATTAAACGTGAACTACATATTACTCGCAGTCTATAAGCATAATTCATTGGTAATTTTGTGTTAATTCACGTATCGCTAAATGATGAATTGACTTGACTAACTCGACTAAATATTTTGTATGAGTTTTATATTAATTTGTGCAAAATGTGTACTTTGTACTTTTGGACATTTCAAAAATACGTGGGTGGCGTTCAATGTTTTGAACTGTTAAATAGGTTTATGTCACATGAGTATGTACTAAGTGTAGCCACATATAGTTCTGAAATATGCTACGTGACTGTTAAAGAGAAGCTTGTCACATAATATATATTGATAATAATGTTGAAACAAACGCGTGTTTAGTAAATAGCGTTTACATTAGTAGAAAATATTGACCTGCCAAAAACAACCTTTTTGGTTAGCCATTTCCAGTATTACTGTGTTTCGTTTAGAAAGGTAAGAGGGCCGGTGAACTTCAAGTCTCAGGGTCGACAACGCATTGGCGATGACCCTGGTGTTGCAAATGTCCATAGGCTGCGGTGACCACTTCCCATCAGGTGGAAAGTTACATGAAAAACTAAAGACAGCAGTGCTATACACCTTTGTAAATTCTTACTTGTCTCTCGTTCAATGACTCCTGTACCTCGAAGTTTGTCCATATTTATCACACTGAGTAAGAGGCTTGATTGAGATATTACGGACAGATGTCTGTTGAATGGCAGACGATAGTTGTGGAATGCTTGAGGTACTGTGAGACGATAGTGACAGGTTTAGTTTATGGAGTGTAGAAGTAAAGGAGGACATCTCAGTGTACTAAAAAGTGTCCCTTGAAAGGAACAAACTAAGGTGGCGCTGCTGTAGCAAGTGTAAGAATTTTAAATAGAACGCCACAAATTATTAGAGGAGGATAGAACATTAATAAAAAAGGAAAGAAACATTTCCGTTTTGTTACAGCGCATTTTTTATAATTATTATAATATATAGACAAACATGAGTGTGGAATAAAATTATACAGTGATTTTAAGTACCCCAATTAATTGTAAATAGGAAATAGAAAATAGTTTTAAAGAATTACCGGAAACCAACCCAGCATTTACACTTGCTACACCAGCGCTATTTCGGTGAGATTTCGAAACCTAATTTGCTGTTTACAAGGGGACACTTTTTCGACTAATCCCCCATACGAGATTGTCCTCCTTTACTTCTACACTCCATAGTTTAGTTTTAGTACATTTCTTGGTCTCATTTATTGTTATCTATGTTGGTATAATATAATAATAAATAGTAGTAAAATGTATAATAAATAGTCTTATTTGTAAAACCTGTTTTAATGGGTGAAATAATAAATTACCTGAGTGTTTTCAAGTAATATCCGGAAGGAAAGGATTTTAAATAAGAACCCTTATCTACTATTGAAATAATCAACGAGCCTACACTCATTTGATAGCGATCTTGCGATTATTATAGTATTAAAATAAAAGGACCAATAACCACCTACCTTTGGCACAGTGGTTGCAGGGTGACAAGCTGATGACTACCTGTCTCACCCAACCGTCCTATATTTGAAAAATGTGACATCAAGAACCAATCACCTATAAGCAAGTGAGATTCAGCGGTCAAACAAAAACCTTTTTATAATATCTATCTGTTCTAGTAATATTATAAATGCGAAATTTTGATGTATAGATGTTTCTCTCTTTCCCGCAAAAACTACCTTACGGATTTAGATGCGACTTGGCACATAGATAGAACATAGTAGGCATAACATATAGGTCGTGGCTGTACATTGAAAATATTTGGTAAGAAATAACGAATACATTTTTGGAAACTTTGTCCTCTGTCTTCGTCCCAATTTTTTGTGGAGTTTTCACAGAAAATTGGGACCTAACTTAAATCTATAAGACTTTATTTCATTAAAATCGGCTGACCAAAAAAAAAAACACATTGATTTTAAGTTACCCAGAAGTCATACCTAGTAACAAAATAATAAGGTCCAATTTTAAATAACGAGTTAGCAACTCCTAACGTTCATAATATTGGGGTGGATCGTTACATGTCAACTTCTTATTTACGTGAATAAATATAGAACGCTATATTTATAAGTCACGAACTATTTTTTGCTGAGTGCTAATAATATTTTCGCATGTTAATTATGTTTAGTGGCGTTATAAGCATATTTTGCATACAGCCCTTTTGACCGCTTCGGTCGGATTTATCCGACAAACTTACTTTAGTGTATATGTCCCGTAAATAAAATACAGTATGTACGTAATTTTATATAGGCTCATGAGACTTAAAATCTTCGCGTCTCTGGTACGATGACCCTGGTCTTGCAAACGTCTAATAGGCGATGGTGACCACTTACCATCAGGTAGATCATCTGCCAGTTTTTTGGCACATACAGTACAAAATGAAAAAATTGAGCCGTGGTTGCTTGGGGCATAGGAATTGACTAGATATCTAGATTTAATAAAGTCTAGTTTTCTAAAATGACTAATAGATATCTGTATATATGTACTAGTCTACTACTGAAGAAACATTATTTATAAAGAATCATACATTACTAGCTGTCCCCCGCGGTTTCACCGGCATTCCCGAGGAATGTAACATTTCCCGGCACAAAAAGTCTCCTATGTGTTGTTCTAGGGTATTTTAGATATATGTGTCAAGTTTCATCCAAATCCGGCTGGTATTTGTTATGTGAAAGAGTAAAAAGCATCCATACAAACAAACTTTCGGATTTATAATAGTACCTGGATGACCGAGCTGAGCTCGGGGTTTCTTTACTACCGTATTCTTCATTATAAAGCTCGGTCATATTTACCTAGAATGATATTTTTTCTCACAAAAGAAAATTAAAACCTAGCTAGGTCGATTTCTCGCCCCCCAAACGCCCTACATAGTAAATTTCATGAGAATCGACGGAGCCATTTCCGAGATTCAGATTATATATATACATATATACAAGAATTGCTCGTTTAATGGTACGTACGAGATTAGATGGAGGGTACAGAGGGATTTATATTTAGGTACCTACCGTATTTGCATTTAAAATTAGTACAAGTTTTAAAATTAAAAGCTTAAAAAGGGTTTTATTTATTCAGGTAAGCAAATATATCTCTAAAATGCACCAAGAATTCTTCAAATCTTAATTGGTATCAATAAGAAAGATATATAGTTACACATTTTGTCTCGGTTATTAAACTGTTCAAATAATCAAATAATGAGATATAAGTTGACTACAATAACATTTACTGTGTTTATCATGTATATATGTATATATTTGTAACATGCTGGCCCGCAGGTTTGCACGGTGTACAAATTCAGTCAAAATCACACTTTTTAAAGCTTACTGTCAATCTTTCTACACCTGCAACCTGTGGGTCAATTATTCGCAGCGGGCATACAGCGACCTGCGTGTCCAATATAACAATGCACTGAGGGTACTGCCGTGGCGTTGTAGTGCGTCAGGGATGTTTGCCGAGGCGCGGGTTGATGGCTTTGCCGCTATCATTAGGAAAAGATGCGCCTCCCTACTCACTCGCGTACGTGGCGGCACCAACACTATGCTGGGTGTGTTTGCAGACCGTTCGGAGTCCCCCATGTTGCAAAGATGGCTACGGCTTCATATTGTGTAATTAAAAATGTAATGTATTGTGTTGTGTAGTGTATTTTATTAAAATTAACATTAGTTTTTAAGTTACATTGTTACTAACAAAAATATGGACATGGTCTGAAATAAATGTTTATTATTATTATTATTATATAGTATCCATATGCTATACTTTTAATTGTTCATTGTTGAATTCAGTCTGTCAGTATTATTAATTTTGATTATTGCTCGAAATTCCTTTGAGTTGAAATATTCACGCATGCTTCAGGATATAATATATAAGATTTGATTATATGCATATTTTTTTTTATTGATTATGAATTGCCTCACTCTAATGTTCATATCTTCGTTTTCACATTGCCATTTCAATTGTTTTTAAATTCGGTACCCTTGATACATCTTATTCTATATAATATATAATATATAAGCAAAATGGGGTATCTTTGATGCACCATAACGTCAAAACTACTGAACATATCGGGATGGGACTGCTACCATTCGACGCGAAATTTAATGTAATTTTAACGTAGATGGTAATAGGCTATATAGGTATGATATCGACAAACGCTATAAGATCTTATTGATTAAGTTTAGGATACTGATTAAGAGCTCAAAATTAGAAATAGCCAATTTGAGTATAATGATTCCCTATTTATTCTTGGAACAACTTATTGAGCGGAGTCATTCATTGCCTATGCGATAAAAAATCTGCTGCCATTATCCCAATTAAATTCAACATTGAGGAACACGCAACTAAGTGGTTATTTTATTATAATCACTGGTAAATATTGTTTTGTGACATATTTGCCAACAAAACCTATTCAATGTCGTTTATCCAGTTTAGGTCCTAGAAGGGTACTTACGAAGGTTAAATCGACTGATGTTACTATCGTATAAATGGTACACTTATTTATTTTTAATAATAATAAAGATTATAATCTGGATATTAATACGTGAAGGGAAAACTTAGTACCACTTTTTAAGCATATTACGCGTAGGGAGGAGTTAAGAGATTTGGCATAGTTAATATTTATGAGGAGAAGGAGTGTAGAAGTAGCTATTTATTTTTGACGTTCATTGTGGCAACGTAAACCCATAGCTTAAAGAGTTACGATCGAATTTCGACTACTGAGCGACCACTAAGATAAATATGCTTATTATTTGCGTATAAGTGTCTATCAAACGCTTCAGTAAAAACCTTTTATGTACAACTATCTAATGCGGACAAATCCGTAGAAAACCTCAAGTGCAGTATACGTTTAAACGCAGAATTCCAATAAAAACAGTCATATCATACCGCAGGAGGCACGGCACTATATGGGATTTAGTGATATTTGCACTGGACTTAGCGAGATCTTATCAATTTATCAATTTGACACGTCTGTGTGAGACGCATGTGCCGCACAGACCGAAGACATGAATCTCATGAGATGGAGGCGTGCTGGATCTGAGCCATCTGATTGGCTGGTCCATATGCAAACGTCATTGCGACTTATACGGGTGTTACTACAGCCTTTATCTTGTTTTCGTTTCGAGTGGCTTCAAGTGTTTGGTATTAAAGTGTTCGCTGGTATTATGAATGTCTATTAGCGGTCTAGGGTTGTTGATTTTGCTTTTAATAAGGAAATATTATTTTTTTTTGGCGCTTTTCTATTGCTTTGTTAGTGATGTTGACTGTATTGGGGGTAGCTTTAGTAACTTGAAATTTGACTTTCATCTCCACGGGCCTAAACTGGAGAAAGATGGAGCTTGTTCGTATTAAAACATTTCGCTGTTATATGATTTTTTTAAAATCTTTTTTATTTTTTATACCACTTGGGCCGACAAACAAGCAGACGGTCCACCTGATGGTAAGTGGTCACCGCCGCCTATGGACATTTGCAACACTAGGGGCATCGCCAATGCGTTGTCGACCCTGAGACGTGAAGTTGTTCAGTCTCATGTGCCTGTAATTTCACCGGCCCCCTTACCTTTCTAACCGAAACACAGTAATACAAGTGCACTACTGCTTCACGGCAGAAATGGGTAAGGTTCTACTCTGCACTAAGAGCTCTACTACTCTAAAAACTCTTATTTAAAATCTTTTTTGTACCATTTAATCGCACCATGGAAAGACGATGGTCGAATATGGTATGCACACAAAGCGTAGAAAGGAACTGGCACTCAAGTCCAGATGTCGAAACACTCCACTAAGAGTTTCGCAACAGACTGAGACTTAAGAGTAGATAGTAGCCAGCCACCATGTTATGGTTTCCTGACGATGTTTTCCTTCACCGAAAGCTCAAACTCATTGCCGGATTCTAACCCCCGAGTCTCAAAATATACACATACTACACAAGCTTTTGTGTTTGTAATATTAAAAATAGTAGCTTCAGTAACTTTAAATATGACCTTCATAAGTGCCTTCCGAGGGTCTAAACTGAATAAATGGTTTTGAATTTTTGAATTGAATTTGTATGATAAGATTGTTCTGAGTGTAAGTACCTAAATACTTACGTCAATATTAATATCTATACTTATGTCATTATTATTATCGTGCCTACTTCCGTTGAGGAATTTAGTATCATATCATTTGAAAGTTCATTTTAAGATCATGTAAAACGGGACCATTTCAGAACATACTATTCATTAAAATAAAGAATCATTAGACTACTGAAACAAAACAAAATGTTATAGCGCGATAGAAACCCGTGCCGTTTATTGATGGGATTCAGTCTAAACTTCAAAGTCCATTGTCAGGGGCTCGATTCTGTAAGAAAAGTGACTAGCTCGACGAAGTTTCGTCACGGCTTCTACGTCTCTTTCCGTAACTACGCAATCACGTGAGAGGTAAGCGGCACGCCAAAGATGTTTGCATTAGCGGAATGTGGGGGCAGATTTAAATAATAATATGGGTGCATCCAGAAGTACTAAAATAATATCATGTAGATAATAACCACGGAACAATTTTTTTCTGTTCCGTGACTATTACCAAATTTTTTTCATAAAAAGCCAGTAACAATTTTTTTGTTCTATTTTCAGTCGATTAAATACCTTTACTACGAAGTCAAAGCAGCTCTATGACGCAAAGAGGTTCAACATTATCATGTTCTGTGAATAAAAAAAATACAATTAAGAAATAAAATGTCATTGGGTTCAAGGCAGCATGTTGCGTGCAGTTTTATTGTTATTTATTGACTTTATAAGGAAAGGGCTTATTTATAAATAAGTTTATATAAGAATAAAATGTTTGAGAGTGGTGAGGACACAAAAGCTAGTTCCAGTACAACAGATTATCAAAATACATGTAAGTGAATGTTTATTGATTGTATTGGAAATTATGAAATAGGGACTGTATAAAGTGCTTTATTAGGTAGCAAATTCTACGGCAAGTACTACTAGTAGCTTGCTACTCATTAATCTGTGGTACTGTTAGCAACATAAGTAGCTGAACTAATACATAATGTAAAAATGTTACTGTAGATTTTTGTAGGCACATATTTATCTACTAAACACGTTACCTTTCCATATCATGGATATATGCAGTGTACACTTGTTTTTTAATTCCTGATCTGTTCAGCTACTTATGTTGCTAGCTGTACCTACCTCTTTATCTATCATAAAACCTATACAAATTTGCGGTTAGAGACTGCAGATCCCTTATTTCTTGGTTGAAAGGTTTTCGCTGAAAGTTATGTAGTACCTTTAGTTTCTGCACCTATATGATTTTGGAATTAATTTGAACAATTTACACCTTTATTTAATTAATAAGTAAGACCCCAAATCAGATATAGGTACTCAGTCGCCATTACGATCGGTAGTAACCCTCCAACCCTTAAAGTATAGGTATGCTATGCTAATGCTGTGGCAGTCGCAGCTTTTTCAATCAAAAATTTTAATTTGGAAATAAAGGCTATTCGATTAGCTTTAGATTTCCCAATAGGATTGTAACTCGAATTGCGTGAGGACCAGTACAACCCCGTTATGCCCAAAAAGTGAATTCTTCTACGGTCGTAGGTTCCACCGGGTCAAAAACTTGGGGGCATGAACATGTCTGTTTGTTCTGTGTCTAGTATATAAGTATACTAGGTGTCCACCGCGGTTTCACTCGCGTTTATCGATATCATATTAAAACCTATAACCATGTTGGAAAAATTCCGCGTCGAATGGTAGCAGTCCCGTCCGATATGTTGAGTAGTTCTGAGGTGATGGTGCCTCAAAGATCCCCTTTTTCCTGATATATATATATATATCTAGATAGACAATTATCTGGATACCATGCCAGCTTGGCTTAGTTTGGGATCAGGTAACCGTGTGTAGAATGTACATTGTTATTAAATAGTTAATATTCCCTCTCTATCAGCATTAAAGCGTTTATGGTTTCAGGAATAATAGCCTAAAGAATTTTCTTTCATCTCTCATGTGTCAAGAATTTATATTAGGTATATTTACCTTTTATAAAACAGTTACACGTCAGTCAAGTAAATCCTAACTTCCTTGATTAAACACGCGAGTGAAAAACTCGTGTTGATGATTCAGAGACAAAATGACAGACATGATATCATTTGTGATTGTCGAGCAAATGTTGGTTCATGATTTGTTTCATGAAAATTGTAATAAGGCTTACCTTATTGCCAATTCTGACTGAAGTTAACTGAAAAGTTTTAGTGGCAACAGACGTAGTCGCATACGTATGGTTCTGTACCAATTTTCAATCCTACTTCGTATCTTGAAAATTATATAAAATGCGGAAGTTTGTGAGGATGGCGATATAGTTGTATGGATGTCTACCTATTACCGTTCATGAGATACACCCCGCTGACAGACATACGGACAGCGCAGCTTTAGTAATAGGGTTCCGTTGGCCCTTTAGAGTTCAGAACCCTAAAAAGTGTTACACAGTAAAACAAATCGGTATAAGTCAAGTTGATTCACAATATGAGGTGATGACTATGACCTCTGGAGGATTTGAACAATAAAACCATGTTTAACCCTTTCGCGAGCATTGGCAAAATAATTGCCAAACCACTTTTAGATTCCATTTAGATATAGTTTATGATCTGAGATTGTAATCATATTATATTCAAACTGGGCATTGGCAATTACTTTGCCAAATAAGAAGTCACAAACGGGCATTGGCAGAGATATTGCCGTAGCCCATAAAAAAGGGGGGGCGTAAGCAAGGGGGGGAAATGGATTAGTATTGTTTTAAAAATGTTATTTCACAATGTTTTGAATAAATTAAATCAAAATCGGAGGTGTAATTAGTATTGCCCGCGAAATGGTTAATAGAACCTACAGTAGGTATCTGTGCTATAAATGTATAGATACCTACACGTTGCTTATGGGGTAGTGTGTGTACATTTTTTATATGTGAATGCATTTGGATAGCATTATTGTTTCGATGGTTTTAGTGATTAATGACCCTGATTGCCACTCCACAGGACAGAGATTTGCGTGCATGAACACGATTGTTTCTTCTGTTCGTGTGTATGTTATTGATCTCCTCCTAAACAGCTGGAGTGACTATGATGAATTTTTTTGTGTGTTCCAGTGGATTCGAGAATGGTTTAGATTCACAATTGTACTCGGTAGCTGGCGCTGCGATCGAATTCCTGCAATGTTTTATTTTATGGAACTTTTGTACCTATGTACTTATTTCGACAGGGCAGCGTCTGTCGGGAGAGCTAGTATCGATATAGGTATGTATTTTTTAAAAGCAAGGTGCGTCATAAAGACATATGATAGAAGTGAAACTTTGGTACGACAGAGAAACAATTTAATTATTGATCAGTAACTTTTAAATAGCATATTGTGTTTATTATTAATTTATTTTGCGTCACACTCAAAATGGTTGCAGATCAGAATTTCAACGAACTTCCATAAAATGTTTCATTAAAAAAAAGTTGTAGGTATATGTAGTATGTAGTGTATCAGTTATCTGGTACTCATAGTACTAGCCGCGTGTAAAGAATTACTATTATTGTGACAATCAACAATTTAGCTTATCGTAAAGCATTAAAGTCTATTTTCATGGCATTCTGATATCTGTCACGGCTATATGCTATATTTTATCAATTCTATTGAAAATTTAACTAGCAAGACGTCCCTGCTTCGCACGGGTGCAGTTTATTAATGCGGTGACATTTATGTTTTTGATACCTCAAATCATTGAGGTAGCGGCTAATCAAGAAAATTATAAATATTTATTTTATACGTGTATTATATTTAAGTCGTAGTATCCACCTGTCTGTCAGCGGGCTACATCTTATGAACCGTAATAGTTAGTCTTGAAATTTTCAGTGTGTTCTATGGCCGCTATAACAACAAATAATATGGGGTCCCTATACAAGAAACGTGTTTATTTTGTCGTTTCTTTAAATATTATCCGATGGTACGGAACCCTTCGCGTGTGAGTCCAACACGCACTTTTCCGTATTTTTTATGGATCAGAGCTTCCTCTAATAGCATTTATGACTTTATGCGAATATGACAGATGCGGTTAGCGACTTTTTATACTATGCTAATTCTATAACGATATAGTTATTTTACATCTATATATACCGAAAATAGGGTTCCTTTGACGCACCATCATTTCAAAACTACTGAACATATGGGACTGCTACCATTCGACGCGGAATTTTTCGTAGATGGGTACCTATAGGCTATATATGATAGCGATAAACGCGGTTGAAACCGCGGGGGACAGTAAGTATAATGCATTATATTCGTAGGTGACATAAAATTAGGCACGCACGCTCATATTAATGTGAAATCAGTCGTCAACGATAGGAGACGCGAGACTACTTTTGAGTAGTAGAACTCTTAATGCAGAGTTCGTGAAGTACTGCCGCCTTACCCATTTCCGCCGTGCTTTTGTATAACTGTGTTACGGTTACAAAGGTAAGGGGGCCGGTGAACTTACAGGAACATGAGACTTAACAACTTCACGTCTCAGGGTCGACATCGCATTTGGGATGCTCTGGTGTTGCAAATGCCTATAGGCGGCGGTAACCACAAACCATCAGGTGAACCGCGTGATTATTGGTTGACTGTGGAATTAAAAAAAAAATCTAAATGGTTTAGTCATCAGGTTCATAGGAAGAATATGGTAGTATGGAGGTATAAAAAGGATTATTTTTCCATTTTAAGGGGTGCATGTGCACTCCCTTGCACCCACCACCCAGCGTCCATGTGTGAAACGGATGTATTATTTATAATGTTTCAATATGTTACCGATTAGATATTTCAGTTGCCAAGTATCTAAATACTCAAAGTCTAGATATCCATATCAACGCACTAGCGTGTAGCATGGCAAGAGATTTCAGGGTCGCATTTCCAGGTTTAAACAAGAAAAATGTAATAGATAACAGACTTAAAGATTATGTCAGACAAGCACGTTATTCTTTTATGTATATATAATTATGTATATTCTAGTAAAATTTACATGTTGTCTTTTTTACAATTGTTCATGTGTACCGACCGATCTCTTGGACAATTTACTTACGTAAGATGTAAATTGTATAAAACGAAGTCACTTATTCTCTATGTCTGTTTGTCCGTTTATCCGTTTATATATTATGAACTTCGCAATATTTTTTGATTAGGTTTACACCATCTTTTTGAGATTTACCTTCCGGGAGGTTTATATGGGCATAATACGTTTATATTATCCAGGCGAAGCAGGGGCGGGTCCTTAGTATATAATAATTATTCTTTTACGTTTTACTAATATACTCAATGGGAAAGTTTGTTAGGATGAATGTATAGAAGTCTAATCTATGGATATTTGTTTCACGCAAAAACTACTTATGGGATATGGATGCACATTTATAATTTGCTGATACCCGGCGTGTGATGCTATGCTTAAAAAAGCAATAGATTTTGTTTATTTGTTGGAATATAAGGAGGTTTTGTTTATTTTTTAACTTTTTTATCTTAATGCTAGTGGATAAACACTATTTTGAGGTTATGCGGTAGGTGTGTAAAGATAAAAAAAAATCCGTATATCGGACGATGCTACTAGTACAATTTCATTTTTCGATGCAGTTTCAGCCAGTATCAAATTGAACAAGATTATTTTTTGCCTTTTTTTTATCATCTTCACATTATTTCCTTTCTAATTGAACCACGCATCGGTTGAATGGTTTCAAAGTCTATAACGGCCATAGGTAGAAACATTTTGTGTGTTTCTATACAGATAATTAAGGTTAACATACTCGTATATGATAATGATTTTTCTCTCGGGGGGAAATGTAACTTCCTTCGGCAACGCGGGTAATACCGCGGGAGACAGTTAGTTAATTAATAAATAGGTGAAAGGGAGGTGCTGATATGAGTAGTCAAACTTTACTGAAATAGAGGGGATGGTTTGCATTTAGATCATAAGAGATTGGTAGACCGTATTCGAAAGCGGGCTCATACGCTAAGCAAATTTTGGCGAGATGGGCTGGTCTTTATTATGGCCGGATAAAGGAGCCGTGACTGATCAGCCCAGGCGCGGATTCAGGATTGTATTTTTGTGTGACTTTACCCATATTTCAGAACATTCGCTAAAATATAAAAAACTAACATTTCAATAATCTTCGTTGTTACAAAGCTAAAGAAACATTTTTTTAAATAAAGGTGTTTAGGTCATGATTCTACCCTCCACTCCGACCCCTGTATCCACGCCTGGATCAGCCTCTAAGATTCCTGTGTTGCGATTGCCTTCTGGCAATTAGAATTGTCTGAATTGTCAACTGTCATCTTTAAAAGCAATTGAGGACCTGACTGCTATATGAGCAGAACAGAAGTGATTGGCATAAGAAGAGGCTTTTCCTCCGCATTGCATATACATGGGCTGAGAATGAGGATTTAGATAAATGATTGACGTCAGTATAAACATGCTGAGCATTATTTTATAATCGAGGGTAATAGACTATGTATCTTATAAACCAGCAGTCCTTAGCAACTTATCAATCAGGGCTGGACTTAGGTGTGGGGCGACTGATCTATTTACTCCTTCTTTTATCCGGATAGCAAAAGTATAACTATTTATTTTATTCTGGTAAAACAACTAAGTGGAGAGGCTACAGTTTTCTTTCTTTTCTACAAACTGAAAAACAACAGTATTTTAAGCCAAAAAGAACCACGATTTTATAACGTTTCAATAGTAATATCTAATTAAGTACAACAAAAAAATATAACAAACATTTAAAATCACTTTTCGTACTCTATTAGACTATCATAGCAATCAGGACCTGACTTGTATTCAACCAGCTAATTTTGTTTAGGTATCCCTAGTCGGGAAACAGTTTTAAAACTTTTTCTTTTATTTTATTGTTTAAAGTTTTTCTTTTGATGTGACTACAAAAAGAGGAAAATATAGCGTTAATAATAGTGACTGAGTAGGTAATTAAACAATTAAGTCTTGGACAAACATAATAAACCAAATATTCGGCGTACAGAATAGGATAAAGTGAGTGCCTTTACTCGCTCTTGGGCCCTCCTGGAAATCCTGCAAAATACTGCATAATTGGAGTTAATATATTTTTTTTATATTTGTGAATTGTGGTGAGTGATGAGTGTTTATAAGAAAATGTGTGAGCAGAGGGGAGTGGGTATATTTAGGTATTTACTCATTATTGAACAGAGTCGAGATATTTTAGATTGGATTATAAATAATAAAATTTAAGCGTACCTAAACTAAACTGAAAAGTGACTTTTAAAGAATTAATTACTTTAAAAAATTACCTAACTTAATGACAAATAAATGTTTCTTCCTCGAAACAAGTAAAATTACAATTTGAAACGATGTTAAATTATGATGGTTTAATGTGCATGAGTTTTCGTGTCATGACAAAGATAAAATTGATTTTCTGTCACTTGATTTATTTAAATGTTATACAATATTCATGAACTCAGAATTTTCTCTTCTATCATTTGACATCCAATTCGATACGATAGCAACATATTTTTCTTTGTGTCCTCCACTTTTTTGGTGTGACAT
Source organism: Habrosyne pyritoides (assembly GCA_907165245.1). Lineage (NCBI taxonomy): Eukaryota > Metazoa > Arthropoda > Insecta > Lepidoptera > Drepanidae > Habrosyne > Habrosyne pyritoides. The sequence continues at coordinate 10,998,619 of OU015597.1, forward strand.
ACACCATATTTATTTACTTATATAATATGTAGCTTACTGTATATATACGAGTATAACCGGACTATAATAACAAATCGATTGACACCTCATTCATCAAAATCGGCCCAGTAGTTTATACGCTACGGTAGAACATAGTATGTAAATAAAAATATACATACATCATCATCATATCGCTCAGGGTTGTCCACTGCTGAACATACGCCTCCCCCTTAGATTTCTACCTCGAACGGTCTTGAGCCGCCTGCTTCCAGCGGCTTTCAGCGACTTTGACCAGGTCGTCGGTCCACCTGTATACGCTCCTAAAAAATTAAAAAAAAAAAAAAAAAATATTCTATATTCTAAAAAATAAAATAAAAATCTAGAATTGTATGCAATGTTTAAATAATAAGTATACAATATTATGGATTCATCGAAATTCTACTCGCCAACATTTGGCTGTTAAACAATCGATGGGCTTTCAATATGTTTGAAGCTATTTGCCCCTCTCTCAAGTCCGTCCATGCATTATAGTAAAGGATCAAGTTAAGCTCATAATTATAACATCTTGTCAGTCACACAATAGCGATAATATTGTTATCTTTACGACTATTCCCGAGAACAGAACCCAACTAATCATCTGACATGTCTCAGTCACGTTTTATGATTGCTAATGCACATATTATCTACGTATTGATGTAGTGCGCGCGTAAAGCTGTAAATAGATTTAAGGGTTTGATTTGAGACCTAAAAAGGCGTTATTTTTAATTATGAAATTTTGGGTTGAACAATACTGAACGCCATCCATCTGTCTATAATTTCTGATAATACTAGCTTGCACCCTCGATTTTATCCGCGTTTCTGAGCGATGTTACCGTTTTACGGGATGAAAAGTATCTGATCTTATCCAAGTTGTAAACTATCTATGTGGCATGTTTTCCTCAAATCCGTTAAGTCACTCTCATTTCTTGCGAGGGACGTTACATTATACTAATAGGTTGTTCAATAAGTTTTGTCGTTCGATAAGAAAAACACAATTTTATGGTTCAAAATACACTTTATTATTCAGTATAATCTCCCTGAACATTAATACACTTGCTCCAACGATCCTCCAATCTGTGGATTCCATCCATGAAGTGAGAATCCGGAAGGTCTGCAAAATACGCTTCAACAGCCGTTATGACTTCTTCATTTGATGAAAAACGCTTACCACGCATAAATTTTTTGAGTTCTGGAAACAAATGGAAGTCGCTGGGGGCCAAATCTGGTGAATACGGTGGATGCTTCAATAATTCGAACTTTAATTCATGGATTTTAGCCATTGTCAAAATGCTCTTGTGACACGGTGCATTGTCCTAATGAAAAAGGATTTTGTTTATCTGCAAACCGGGTTTTTTTTCACGAATTTTTTCCTTCAACTGGTCCAAAAGGTTGCAATAATATTCAGAATTAATTGTTTTACCCGTTTGCAAGTAATCCACAAACAAAATTCTTTTCGCATCCCAAAAAACTGATGTCATAACCTTCTTAGCCGATTTCCGGACACGAACTCGTTTCGAAGCCGAACAACCGGGTTCACACCACTCTTTAGCATCTTGTTTTGATTCAGGATCATGATGATAGACCCAAGTCTCATCCATAGTGATGAATCGACGCTCCAAATCCACTTTATCCTTTTTAAAACGCTCCAAATGTTGCTGAGAAAGTCGCATTCGAATGTGTTTTTGTTCCATTGTTAGCGAATGCGGCACCCATTGTGCTTTCTAAAACCCAAAACTTCACTTAAAATATGGCTCACACTGCCTAATGAGATGAGTAGAGCCTCTACTAAATCTCGCTCAGTCAATCGACGATTTTCCAAATCATATCCTGTATTTTGGCTATTGGCGCTTTTTGGACGTCCTTCACGTGGATCGTCTTCAAGGCTTGTACGACCACGTTTAAATTCAGCAACCCATCTTTCTACTGTTCTTATTGTAGGTGAACAATCATTATACACTTTTAACATTCGTTCGTGAATTTCTTTTGGTGCTACACCTTCCAAAAATAACAATTTTATCACTGCACGATATAATTTTTTTTCCATCGTAAAAAAATACTGTGACACGGCGACACTAAATGGCTTGTAAACAAAGAATGAATTGACAGATTGAAATGAAACTTTACATACGTTATAAACGTATATGAATTTGTTGTAGAGTGTACTAACAAAAAGTACAAAGTTGGGCTAGTGGCAACACCCTCTCTTATCGAACGACAAAACTTATTGAACAAATATCCAGGTTATAAATTTATCTATGTATGTTGCAAGATTTATTCAAATTTGTTTAGTTTTATCGTGAAAGGGTAACAACGATCCCTTTTACCATCCACACATACTCGCTTATTTTCGCATTTATAATAATAGCAGAATAGGATTAGATTATTCCGCACTTTAACAACATAATATATAAATAATAGTAAAAATACTACGTATGTCACAGTAATAAAAGTAATATTTTATTACGTCTGCAAGTTATATCAAAGCGAAACGGCAACAGTGGAAATCTGCGAGAATAAAAGCTATTATACAAAATTACTATTATATTTGTACGGAATCTCCATGCGCGAGTCTAACATGGCCGTTTTTTTGGAGTTCTAGGCGTCGATTCTGTAAGGAAAAAGGCCTGTATATTCTGTGTCTCTGTCCCTTTCGCTGACTACGCAATCATGTGAGAGGTAAGCAGTCCGAGGATTTGTTGCGCCGAGACCCGACGACTTTATTAGCTAAAAAAGGCAGTATGTAAGAAAGACTTTTAGGTGACATCTACATTTTATTACAACTATGATAAAAATCCCTGATAATATTATAAATGTGAATGTAAGTTACGCTTTCACGTGAAAACTACTTAACCTATCATCATGAAACTTTGTACACATATTCTTGGAGTATTAGAAGTAAAATAGGATACTTTTTTGCCGGGAAAATGTTACATCCCTCAGGAACGGGGGTGAAACCGTGGGGGAGAGCTAGTAAAATAATAATCCATAAATATACGTGTAATTGATATTGGTTTAGTTGTTTCTTATGGGCTTACAAAACCGATTACGTTGCATTGATGTTAATTATAAAGTTAATTTAATAATACATAATGTAAATTAAATGTTATACAATTTAACGATCTCAATTAGCAGACAACGTTAAAGCTACTATGATATATTATACTGTATCCAGGCACTGTGTTTGGTTATATACTTATTGGGTACTAGCAGTCCCTTACGGTTTCACCCGCGTTTATCGATATTATATGTCGGAATATGGGGCCGAATCATAGGTAGAATCATCACCGTCAGACATTATATGGGCGTAGATATGTTTCTTTGAGAAATAGACCAGGGTAGAAGCCTTTAAAAATAATAAAAAGTGAAAAAAAATAATAGTAGGATGAAACCCATTAGAAAAGGAGGGGAATACTATAAAAATGAAAGGAAAAATAATTTACGGGCGATCTGAGGTCGGGAAGGGGATGGCGGTGAGGTTTTAAGGGTAAAAAACGGTTTTTCTCGATTTCCGGCAAAACAAAAAGTCCTATGGAAAAAAGTCAAATGGCAATGTTGTAGCTAATAAAAAGATCTAAAACTTTTGTACTTACACTTTTTTCACATAACCTCAAAATTTATGTGAAAAATTCAAAGAACCAAGTTTTTGGTTTTTTATTTTTATCTTTTACAAAAAAAATCTTTTTTTCACGAAATTTGGTGAAAACTTACCTTTTTATCTGCCTACATATACAAGAGATAATGAATACATATTTGCGCTATGTAGAAAAACATTACGCACCATCGAACTCTGGAATGTTGTCTAAGGTTTTTCAACGACTAACGTTCTCCTCTTTTAGTTGAAGTAACTGCTGGTACTGTTGTGACACTAACTGATTTTTTAGTTTCGGGATTCCCATCAAAGACAATATAGCTGCTTGCTGCGTAATGTTTTTCTACATAGCGCAAATATTTATTCATTATCTCTTCCATTCTTTGCATTTTCTGAGAAGATTTACTATGGTAACATATATATTTTTTTTCACCATCGGAAAGTAGAGATTTCAACGAACAGAAAACATACCAACTTTTTGAAAATAGCTGATATTTTGACGGGTGAATTTTCGATTGAAAATTAGGGTGCTTTTTCGATATAAATTCAAAATAAGGTGAAAAAAGAAATATTTCTAATCAAATAAATTACAGCGTATTTGAGACATAAAAAGGTAAGTTTTCACCAAATTTCGTGAAAAAAAGATTTTTTTTGTAAAAGATAAAAATAAAAAACCAAAAACTTGGTTCTTTGAATTTTTCACATAAATTTTGAGGTTATGTGAAAAAAGTGTAAGTACAAAAGTTTTAGATCTTTTTATTAGCTACAACATTGCCATTTGACTTTTTTCCATAGGACTTTTAGTTTTGCCGGAAATCGAGGTGTGGGCGGGTTCGATTCCCACCCAGGACAAACATTTGTGTGCATGAACATGTCTGTTTGTTCTGTGTCTGGGTGTAAATATCTATATAAGTATGTATTTAGAAAAAAAAAGTAGTATATGTAGTATATCAGTTATCTGGTTTCCATAGTACAAGCTCTGCTTAGTTTGGGACCAGATGGCCGTGTGTAAAAAGAATGTCCCAGGATATTTTGTCCCAGGATTGTATAGTAGTATAGATATTCGCGCTGACGTGTTGTTTTCTACATCTACAATAATTATAAAGAGAAAAGTTTTTGTATTTTTATTTGTAACGAATACCTAACTCAAAACTGCTGGACCAATTTTAATGTTATGTAAATTACCCAAATTTTGCTTCAGCAACAAATTTGTTTTTCTTTAAGACGTTATTTACGCTACGAATATTTAAAATAAAAAAAAATCTCTTCTCGGCAAAGTGATGCGTTAACCGACGAGCAGCGTTTACTTTTATTAATACAGATTGTTAGTGGTTGCATCATCTGTAATAAGTTTTAGCTGATGGCATCTGTTGTGTCATTCAGTAAGGTAAAATGACACTAGCTCGAGGATGTTTTGTTGCGATTTCCATGCTCTGTCTCTTTCGCTAACTACGCAGTGACGTGAAAGGTCGCCCTCGGTGGCTTCGTTGCACCGAAGCCCGACGAAATTTGTATTAGCTGAATAGGGGGGGCTGTAGTTGAAGGCAGTTTATGGTATGAAATGCGGTTTGTAAGACAAAGAAGATAATAGGTATACAATAAGCGGAAGTTATTAATGTTAGGAATATCTATGTAAATACAATCATTGTATTTTCTTTGGTTCTCAATGACCTGAATGCGTGGTGTTACTGAGTGCCTGTGTCATCTTACCTTTTTTTTATACCACTTGGGCCGACAAACAAGCAGACGGTCCACCTGATGGTAAGTGGTCACCGACGCCTATGGACATTTGCAACACTAGGGGCATCGCCAATCCGTTGTCGACCCGGAGCCGTGAAGTTGTTAAGTCACATGTGCCTGTAATTTCACTGGCCCCCTTGCCTTTCTAACCGAAACACAGTAATACAAGTGCACTACTGCTTCACGGCAGAAATGGGTAAGGTGGTAGTACTTCCCCGGACGAACTCTGCACTAAGAGCTCTACTACTCAAAACCTACCCTAATCGCATTCAATGTCAGTTTTTTCTTTATAATATTTCTCCCCCGAGTTCCCATTTTCCCGGGACAAAACGTATCCTATGTGTTAATCCAATTAATATTATAATTTTATTTTTATTTATTTATTTATTTAATCCACAGCTCTTAAGGATACAAAAATATTGCGAAAGTTTGTGAGTATGGATGTTTGTTACTCTTTCACGCAAAAACTACCAAACGGATTTGAATTAAACTGGCACATAGATAGAGCTTGCCTTGGATTAACATTTAGGATACATTTTATTCTGGAAAAATGTTACATCCATCGAGTACGCGGGTGAAACCGCGGGGAACAGCTACTATATGATAATTTCCAGTGTGTGCACAAATTTATCATCAAAGTCGATACAATCTAAATGATCTGTTTTGCAAGCTTGGAATTCAAAATTTAACTATTCATTGATAAATTTACTTAATTAGTTTAGAAATAAGGTGCAAATATTGATAAGTAATTAATTAAATGATAAATCTTTTTATAAAACAATAGGGTTCGTTTTTCAATGACATTTTTTTTATGTCAGAACGGGTGTTACCACTAGCTAAGGCTTCTTTATTTTAAATTTAGAGTTTATGTTACACCAGCAACATCTTTCTACAATTGCAGGGTCTTACTTCTGTCCCCTTATTCACTTAATACAAACTTCGTCGACGAGCCGCCGCATGAAGGACTCGGAAAGCTAACCTCTCAGACGATTGCGTAGTTAGCGAAAGAGATAGAGCTTAGAGGCCGCGACGGAACATCCTCGAGCTAGAGTCGTTTTCTTTACAGAATCGAGCCCCTCTATCAAACCTCTTTTGTCGATAACTACGTACATGACGTTCCCAATCCCTTTTTTTTTATAAACATCAAGGTATTTCAACGATTAGATTTAAATTTTGGCAGCCCTATAGGTAATCACGCTGGGTATGCCTGAGAAGAAATGATAAAGTGTAACAAACGGAATCAGATATCGCGGAACTAGTCATAGTTATAATAATCTTATTCTGTTATCGGTTGCAAGTATAATCTTATCATAGAAAACTCAAGATAAATCATTGCCTTCAATGTTTATACTGATCTCTCTTTTCAAACCGCGGACTATAAGCATGAGTGGACGTTTTTGTGAAGGTTTATTGATATAGGGTTACTGCGCTTGGTTAAAATATCATCTTATTATTATATACTAGTTGTCCGCGGTTTCACCTGTATTTATCGATATCATGTATAGCCTATAACCATCTACGAAACATTTCGCGTCGAATGGTTGCAGTCCCATCCCGATATGTTAAGTAGTTTGGTGGTTATGGTGCATCAAAGGCACCCCATTTTCCTGATACCTATATATAGATATTATTTATTTTATTTTATAAATGATACAAAATTCACAACACTTTACAATAAAAGATAGATTCTAGAGAAAAATACACTGTAAAATAACAATAAAAAAACTTAAACTTCCGAAAAATTCAATGGACGATCCGTAAGGGAATTTTCTGTATAATAATAGGTTGGGGAAAAAGTTTCTTCGAATTTTTTAAGAAAATTCAAATTTTTTTTTTAATATAGTTTATTTAACTAAAGTATGTAGGTACCATTTTGTTCGATAACTTTTTGCCATCTTGTAGGTAGGGACATGATCCCATTGCTATAGAAATTTTGGGACTTCTGATCAAAATAGTGCGACAAGTGGTTTTGACAGTCCTGTCGTGATGATAACCTGACACTGCCTAAAGAATTCTGAAGAGACCGAAACAGGTGGAAATCTGAAGGTGGCAAGGTCAGGACTATACGGCGGATGCATTAATACCTCCCAGCCAAGCTATCTTAATTTTTGCTGAGTGGCTAAAGATGTGTGAGGTCTAGCGTTATCATGATGAAAAACCACACCCCTTCTATTGATTAATTCCGGCCGCTTTCTCTCAACTTCTTGCTTTAATCTCACCAGTTGTTCGCAGTAGAGTTCAGAATCGATGGTCCTGCCTGGTGGTAACAGCTCATAATGAATAATGCCCTTCCAATCCCACCACACACACAGCATCACCTTGTTGCGAGTTAACCCGGGTTTCGCTACAGTCTGTGAAGCCTGACCGGCCTTTGACCACGACCTTTTTCGCACGTTCTTGTCGTACGTGATCCACTTTTCATCACCAGTTACCAGCTTCTTCATATGCGCCAAAACTGTTTTGTGGTCATTTCCCAGTTCTTCAGCTACGTCGTAACTACTGATATGCCGATCTTGCTCCACTTTTTCAAAAATGGCATCCATTTTATACTTAATGGGGCGACCAGAGCGACGTGCATCTTTGTCATCAAAATTTCCGGATTGAAAACGCTTAAACCAAATTTGTACTACTCTCACATCTTGGCGGTACGAAAAACAAATGCAAATCACACATTTTCCTAATTTGAATTTGGAATTATGATCTTTAAAATTTAAACTTTCAATGATACCAAAACCAGCCAGATACAAATAGTATAGCCAAAGATATTTTATTACAAGTTCATACATACTATAATGCGAAAAGACTTTTTCCCCAACCTAATATTATGAAAAATACAGGAGCGCTTGAAAGATACATGTAATTTTCAACGACGAAGCTAAGCAGAGGTTGTGCTATGGTTACCAGATTCCGGTTACTGCTGCCTATCTGTCAGGCTTCTTGACAAAAAAAGGCGCATAAAATATATACCTATATATATATACTTTTAGATATTTGCACGGAACAGAAATACAAATGCTTGTCCAAAGTGGAAAACGAACTCAGGTAACTTTTTCGACAGATTTTTAAACCAATACCGCCTGTCAAACGAAACGAATCATTGATCCCAAATATCAAACAAAGACATCAACGTTCCGCAGAATGAGGCAGACGGACAAATGTTAAAAAAGTCTTTCATTGAGACAAATAACTCGTTAAAACAATTTTGTAAAGAAATGCATCGCTTGGTTTAAGAAGAACACAGAAGCCTTTGAGACATCCGTGGTTTACACTTGACACTTTACTGTGTACTATAGATATGATTAGATTTTAATAAATAAAAGAAAAACAGGGTGTGTCGTAAATACACTATATCAGTGACACTTGTATTAAAGGGAAAATAAAAATATTTTTATTAAAATAGGCCTTTACAAGGACTTATTACTAGTTTGACTCTAATACCGGTTCGGAAGGTCGTTTCTATCATTCCTTCATTGATGCTCCGCTCCTATTGGTCGTAGCGTGATGCTATATAGCCTATAGCTTTCCTCGATAAATGGACTATTAAACAAAAAAATTTCCAATTCGAACCAGTAGTTTCTGAGATTACCACTTTATACCAAACAAACAAGTAAACTGTTCAGCTTTATAATATATATTTTGTATAAATTTATTTTTCGTCACACAGAATGGTTGCGAATCAGATTTTCAAAACCCTCCCATTAGAAATTATCCTCAAATAAAAGTTATTGGAATCGAACCCCAGTTGACTGTTGACAACCTTACAATACACGTCCCAAATTTGGTACCCAGACCATCAACTTGCATTTCTTCACCGCTACGGGTCTGGCATACTTGATCAGTGTTCCGAACTTACGTTTTGAAATGTTTTTGTGTCCAAACGAGTTTTGTCTAACTATCGCCTTCATTTGTCCCTTCTGACGTACCATTGTGTACCGGTTGCACCTTAACTTCTCTAGCTTACTGCTTAATAAACAGGTGTTATGTATATTTTACTGTAATATTACAATTGTAAGTTCTGCTTATGAACATGTTGCAGTGTAGTAAGATTGGAAGAACTTGGTTTGCACGAATTTGGTTTGCAACACAGATTTAATAAATAAGATGCAAATTTCTCCATTTAAGAGGGACTGCGAATGCCCTAAAGCAAGGGAATTGGATGAACAGGTTAAGGCCTTCCGACCTTCATTTAAGGCGATAATAGCTCTGTTGGTAGTGAGGTCGAATGTTGTAACGAGAGTCCAGGGTCCGAATCCTACCATGAGCTATTAAGTTCAAAATCTATCGCCAAGCACCTGCTGGTGTTCTGACAGCTGTACTTGAGTGCGAGTTCCTTCTTGGTTTTGTGTGGTTACCACCTTTGAACACATCATCACTTGTCTTGATGAGATTGTGGTCAAACTCAAGCCTATTCAATTAATGGTTTTAAATAATATAAAAATTGTGATTACGAGGTACTTACCACTATACGTTGCAATATGAAAATTGATGAAGCTAGTAATATCATTCAAAAGAGGAATGTTTTGTTCATTCTACAGAGAGAAGTGCTCCAGGCTTTTATTATTTAATTGTCTGGCAGACAGTTGATTCAACTGTTAAGTGCCTATAACCAGTAGCGGATTAAGCAAGCGCGGGGCCCGCAGCAAATTCTGTCTAGGGGCCTTTGTTCTGCTATGGGTTCTTAAGTATAAAGTGATAATAAAATAATCGGTGGTGGGCGGTCTTAGATACGCGGGGCCCTCTTTTGCGCCGGGCCCGTAGCAATTGCTACTCTTGCTACGTGGTTAATCCGGCACTGCCTATAACTTGTTGTTCTCTTTGAGATGCTTGGCAGGTCGGTTTTTGAATTGATTTTGGGCTGTTACAACGTCTTGTGGGAGCTTATTCCACGCTTTGACCACTCTTATTGCATTAGTATTCATTCCATCGTCAAAACAAACAAAAAGCTTTTTATAATCTTTTTTTGCACAGCTATAAAATAATCAGATGGTTATAATTATATAAATAGGAATTAAAATTATTCTTTAATAAAAACATGTTTTAGATTTATTAAAAGTACCAGGATATTAGGAGTTAGAACAAATTTGTCGTAATAAAAGATAAAAATTTTATCTAAGCATTTATGTTGTTGGTAATTGCAGCAGCCTACGAGGTGTTACAGCTTAGTCGGATGTAAGACTACTTACCATACAATTATATTTGGATTTGTATAAGAGTTTCCCACACGTGTCTGATACAATGCGTTACAACGTGAGAGATTTCCATTTCATACTCTTGTTGTATAATAACTGAAAATGCATGTGTTGACGCTGACGGCTGAAGTTTAAGAAGTTATTTTAGAGCGTTCTAGAACGTGTTTCTTCAATTTCTCGTTCAGAGAATTTACTTCCAAAGTATTATTTTTTTAACAAATTCCGAATGACTCAATCTAAATCTTCAGAGGCTTAGTAGCAACTCCATAACTACTTATAATAAAACTTTTATCACGAAGAAAGAAAGACGGAAAAGAAATATCTTCACGCCCAATTTTCCCAAACAGGTAGGCAGACTGAGGTCCACATTATACATAAGGTATTTTAGTACCAACTTGACATGGTATGAGCACTCATTGTCTTTCAGGCACTTTTTAAACCCGGTATAAAGGTAATCACTTCATGGTCAACAGTATCTTTCTGACCTGGGAATCGAACCCAGGACTTCCAGTCTCGAGGCGATAAATAAGTAGTTGTTAGTAAATATTGATATATATCTACCCACTTATTACAAGTTGATAGGACAGTTTAAAGATAAAGGTGAGTAGCTATGCTTAAATAATTAAAGATAGTCATTATTTCTCCCTGCCTCAGCCTTGCATAGACAAAAGACTCAGAGAGAATATAAATTGAATAGATCAATAAATTGACGATTAATTGATCGATTTAGGTATTGATTTATCGATTTGTGACGGTCTACAGGTACTTATAGTCACTACTAGGTAGTAGTTTACGTACTACATTACTACCTTCCGCACCACGGTTTTACCTTAATAAAAAGTTTTATCTGTTAATTCAGAGTATATGTTATCTGTTAAAAAAAAAGTTGACACAAACATAAATAAATAAACAAGTATCCTGTAATAAATAACAAGCTCATTAACTTTAAAATATTTAAATTTTTTATACTATTTAAACAGTAAACTTCCTTATTTTAGGGCCTACGAAAATTATAAGTGTGAAACAAGATAAAAGGTATAATAAAATATCAATGTAAGGGCATTGTCATTATGAAGGCCTTAGGTTTTATCATCTTTCCTATAAGGTTCAATTTTGCGTGTCACGTCACGCCTTCTTCCAATATGTGAATTACTTATCCACACTACACTTTCGCTATCGTGCTTTCTTATTATTGTCATGTGGTAGCGGCGAGTAATACTACCACCCCAACTCTAGTGTAGTTAGTGGTGACTAAAGAGTATACCGATGACCACATTAGGAGCATTAGGAGTAAGGAGGCCAAGTGTTGCTGAATCTCTTTTATGCATTGAATTTAATTTGAATTAATAATAAACTACCCAAATGACTAGGAACAGGGTAAAACATTGTCGTATCTCTTTTCGGTAATCAATTGAATCAATATATACAATAAAATACCAAGTAATTAGGAACAAGGTAAAACATTGCCGAATCTCTTTTATGTAATTAATGTAATAAATAATAATAGTAAATTACTAGGAACAGGGTAAACAGATGACAAAGCTTTTCTTCTTTAAATATTTTTTTTTCATTTCTTATAAAAGTAATGACAATTCCCATGTTTTATTTATGTAGTTGAGTAATTCTCGTACCCATATTTACCTACCTCTTCAGAAATAATTAATTACTAAAATTATTTAATGACAAGTAACATACCTATTTGCACATTATTTACACTGAAAATATTACTTGTCGCGTTGTTGAGACGCATCTGTGTTTTACAGCCAGTAATGTTGCTACTTTATTCTACAAGGGTTTTCATTGTTTGTGTCACGAGGCAACGCGTGCCTGTATGCATGCAAAGATCGTATAGAAGCATTACAAGTGTAGCTAGGTATTTATCTCGTTAGAGAAAAACATTTTATGTATACTCACGTATTATATGATTTGTTAAGTGTTTGTATCAATCTGCCATGCTGTTAAATAGAACAGAGTTGACGGATGAATGAAAGAAATATTACCGCCTTTTTTTTAATGTCAGATGCCCAAGTAGAAAACCCGGGAAAATACTGACGTATGTCAAAGTGACAGTTTTTAATCTATATACTTAAATATGTAAAAGCAAAATAGGGGTCCCTTTGATGCTCTATCACCTTAAAACTATTGAACTTATCAGGATGGGACTGCTACCATTCGACGCGGAATTTTTCCTAGATGTCTATAGGCTATATATGATATCGATAAACGCGGTACTTAAAATATATAAATTTGTCACTACGTGTTGAAGAGACTCCTAAGTAAGGTATCTAGTAAAATGATCATGAGTATCAATATGTGTATTTAAAATAATTTAAACCTTATTACGAACGTATAAGACCCACCTTTCATTATCTGTTTAAGTGCGCACGATGTATCAACGTGGATGAAGTTCCAGTTTAATTTATAATTTTGACTTCCACGCCACAGGTCGAGGTTAGATTCCCACCCAAGACAAACATTTTGTTTGTTCTGTAGGTAACTATGGATTAAAAAGAAAATAAGCATTATTATTTCGTCACTTTATTTGAAGATATAGATGTGAAATATACATATTTAATTACATATATAAGTCTAACAAGTATTCCTTTTATTGTTTGGCAATAATTGACACTGCTGAGTATAGGCTTCTCCCTTGGGTTTCCAACTCGAACCGTCCTGAGCCGCCTGTTTCCAGCGACTCTGACCAGGTCGTCGGTCCACTTGGTGAGACCTATACGGCGTTTTCCACTACGTGGTCGCCACTCGAGATCCTTTCTTCCCCATCGATTATCAGTTCTTCGAGTGATGTGGTCTGCCCTTTGCCACTTCAGCCGACTCTATGAGCTATGTCTAAAACTATCATTTTGAATGTCTTCGTTTCGAACCCTGTCGCGTAGAGATATTCCGAGCATAGCCCGTTCTATACCTCGCTGAGTGACTTTGAGCTTATTCATACGACCAGCAGTAAAAGACCACGTCTCTGTTCCATTAGTCGTCACTAGGAAAACACACTGATTAAAAGAAACCTTAGCTTTCAGGCTCTGAGGTATTTTTGACGAAAATATATGCCGTAGTTTCCTGAACGATGACCAGCCGATTTGAATTCTTCGATTTACCTCCATGTCAAAGTAGGGCAATTTCTTATAGGTAGGAATACTCGTCAATAACTTCGAGAACATTGTTCTCAACAATAACAGGTATAGGCGCGATATATTCGATATAACTATCGTCTTGTCCATATTCATCTTAAGGCGGCAGGCCTTGTTGGGAGACTTTTGAGGTATTGAGCATGGTAACTAGAGCTTCCGACGACTAATTCAAATTCAAATTCAAATATTTTTATTCAAATAGGCCATTACAAGCACTTATGAATAGTCAGACTCTACTAAAACCGGTTCGGAAGGTTGTTTTTTACTGAGAAGAGCCGGCAATAAACTCAGCAATTACTCTTTTTAAAAACAATCTTAGATTTATTACAAAATATTTATTTAGTCTCACTGTCAAAACCTGTGTTGTATTGCAAAAGTGAAGAATTATTAAATAATAATAATATGAATATCTAATAATAAAAAAAAATACAAACAAACTAAAGCTGACCAGCCCCCACAAGCAGCACCTGTTCACAAGCATGACGCATGTGGCAGCCATCGCCCTCCTCGCCATACTGTAGGGAAGTGAGCGACCCGATATCAATATGACTACGCCATTAAAACAAAATTATTGCCAACAAATTAAATTATTTCAATAAAGAATTCAGTAATAAGTTTCAATGATATATAACAAATCAAATTCAATTTCTTACAATCTAAATTACTTGACTAACTAACTAACTGAACTTTGCGAGCTTTAATCGATGAAAAGTCGTTAATGATTTTGCTAAAATCTAGCTTCCGGAGTAAATCACTATCAATACTGAGAAGAGTTAGTTTCGATAGTCGGTTTGGTCTCATAGTAGCTCGGAGCCATTTGAGACCATAAAGTCCAAGTAAATTTTCGACGTCTTTGTAAACTTTTACCAATTCCTCTGCAGCAGAATACAAATTTGCAGCGTCCATCTGCTCTAGGTAATTGAGAAAACCAAATCTCGAACGAATAGCTTCGTATGCATGCAATCTTTCAGTCTAAGGAACACAAAGTTGATCAAGCACTGGGATAAAACCGGACACTTAAAATTTCTTTCTTGGTGGCACATTTGCGTCTTGTGCTTTGTCGATGTAATCGAGCGAATTCAACTTCACACTTCTTTTTCTGGTGCGTGATTGTACTATTCTTTAGTATTTGATATTTTTTTAGCTGCTCCTTCGTTTTTATCAACATCGTCTCTTTTGGATTCTACGAACAATTTTTAATGACTCCAATGCACGCACAGTACATTTAAGAAGCATTTTCGGGTCCGCAACAACTTTGCAAATTCAATTAATTATATTTTTTATGCGGAAAAAAAACCATATTTCTTAATAAATCTATTTCTGATCTATCGATTACGGACTTAAGTGAACAAATACATCTTGAATTTTGAATTTTCAAGATAATTTTGTGCATATATTGTTTATATCGGTAAAAATGGGAAAAACGATTTTTGGAAAAAAAAAGGATGCTGACCCTTCGAAATTTGGATCTTTTTAACTTTATTATGGAAGCCCCTCTCTTGTGGAGGCCCCAGGGCAGTAGCCTCGCCTGCCCTGCCCTAAATCCGGGCCTGTGCATTTAAATTGAATAAATCACTGTTCCCTGCCCTACTTCGGTCCCATCATCTTGCTTCATTATTTTATTGTGCGCGCAGCGGTACGCACGCGTCCCTCACAATAATCATGCCGAAGCGAAATACCGAAGAACAAATTGAATTTTATAAAAATAAGATCAAGCACCTACAATCTGAAGAATTTCGACGTCGTAGGCGAATAATTGTGAATACAGATTCGTCAGATGTCGAAAAAAATTCCGGTAAGCAATTTAATTTTACGAAAATATTCGCTTAAAAAGTAATAAAATTGGTACTACTTTTATCGAAGTATTAAGTGTTTTTTCTTTACTTATTTAATTAATAAAGCTTTAGAGTTGGCAATCAAAAAGCATATCAAGCCTAAGAGTCAACCGGGAGTTGTCCAGAAGATATAAAAATAACTAGAGTTGACCGAGAGTCAACCGCTGAAATTCATTCGTGAATTTTTTATAAGTACTAAAATTGTTCCATTTAATAAAAGTTTTTACTTACCCACATTCTGACAATAAAAAATGTTTGTTGTAGATATCGAAACCAATGATAATGAGAACAATCTAAATATTGCCAACGATAGTTCTACTCAGTTGAACGAGAACCCAGTGCGTGATGTTCATAATTCAGCTCAAACTGTGGAGGTTATACCGGTGCCCGAACAGGCATTGCCAGCTTTAGACCCCGAAGGCGAAAAGGACCAAATAGAAAAAATCTTCAAAGATTACGCCATTCCACAAAATTGCAAGCTATTTAGAGCCCCTCTGCTTAATCCAGAAATCGCTGCAGTTGTTCCTGAATTTGTTCGAGCACGAGATAAGAAGATTGAGAGTTCCCAGCAACAGTTAGGAGTAGGCCTTACAGCCTTAAACCGAGCTATGACTTTGCTAATTACGAGCGACAATAAGGTACAAGCTATGAAATGTATGTCAGATGCATGTAGAATCTTGTCCAATATACATGTTTCAGAAACCCACACTCGTATAGAGTCAGACAAAAGCGCGTTGGGTGAAGCAAGTCCTAGCAGAGAGAGGAGTGGATCTGGCGGCGTTCAGTGCACAAAGCACGCGGCATGCCGCCACATCCAGTCACGTCATTAGGAAGACCGCAGGCTGGACGCCAACTTCAAGTACATTCGCTAGGTTCTACAATCGACAAATAGTAGACCACAATATATTTGCGCGAGCTGTATTTTCCAAGATCAATCTCGACTGTTCCGTTGTAATATAGTTATAGGCAATTATATTATTAATATGTCAATTTGTTGTTGGTATAGTTATTAATAGCAGATCTGATATTGTTGATATAATTTGGTCTTCTTTAACTTTTAACGTAGAAGGTTTCGGCAAAATTAAGCTGTAAACATCTACTTGTTAGATTTATATATGTATTTCACTTGGAAGTTCGTTTGATCATGTATTATATATTGTATATCAGGATTCCATAGTACAAGTTCTGCATAGTTAGGGATCAGATGGTCGTTTGTAAACAATGACCCAGGATATTTATTTATTTCATTTTTTGGTCATCCAGAAAATGATTGCAATCGTTACGTTAACCTCTCTTCTTTATTGCTAAGTATCTCACCAATTATTGCTAAGTTACAATACAGGTCGCGGAGTTCATCTTATACTTGTTGAGTAGCTCGTGTCGTGTATGACGCCGCCGAGTCTGGATCGATTTTGATAATCTTCGGGTTCCTTGACATACAATTAGGTCACAGGAGACAAGTATATATTGTAGAAGCTAGGAAAGTGATTTTTTGTATCTATAGCAGTCAAATATATTTTTTAATGACAAATAATACTGAAATGATCCCTAATTCTCCATATAAACAACATAAATAAGTTTATGAAAAGATGAATAGATGTAAATTGAGAAAAACATTCTGGAAAAAAATTTATATGTTTGAGATCAAGAAGATTTTTTTTCATATTTTTCTTAGAAATAGAGTAAGATAAAATGAATAAATATCCTGGGACAGTCTTCACACACAGCCATTTAATTTATAACTAAGCAGAGCCTGTATAATCAAAGCCAGATTACTGATATACTACTTATTGTCTAAATACAAACTTATGAGTATGAAAATGTATTTTTTTATAATACCTACCAAATAATCATAGCAAAATAACATAAGGGTATTTTTATAAATAGTTATTTTAATGAATCGAGCAAGAATTTTGACAATAATTTAAACTAAGATTTTAATTTAATTACTAAGGTAGTTACTTCATTTGAAATACCCAATTACAATGCATGTATCAAATAGTTGTTTTTGGAAATAAAATATTTTATTTTGCATCCCTAATGTTTCTTTTTGTACTTTTTTTTGCTACACATTGTGTATTATTATTGTAATAAATATGTTTTGCAAAAAGATGCGTCTAACCAGGTTCAATCTTTTTAATCTGGTTTTTTTTTGGCGGGACGAAGGTGTTAGCCTCAGATGGCTCTGACACCCTTACGCGGACAATAACGGTGAGCGCTTAGGGCTCTCAACCGAGTATTCAATCTGCAAATAAATTTTCATCATATAAATTACTGGCTGTCCCCCGCGGTTTCACTCGCGTTTATCGATATCATATATTGTCTATAAACATCTACGAAAAATTCAGCGTCGAATGGTAGCAGTCCCATCCCGATATGTTCAGTAGTTTTGAGGTGATGGTGCGTCAAAGGAACCCTATTATCCTTTTATATAAATGATAATCTATCTATTTACCTATTATCTATTATATATATAAAAATGAATCCCTATTTCCCTTGGTCACGGCATCACGCATAGACGGCTGGACCAATTTCGCCAATTCTTTTTTCGTTGTGTTCCTTATTGTCAAGAGAAGGTTCTTATGAAAGAAAAAATTTAAATAGTTGCGTGGAGAATCAGAAAATTTAAGAAAACATAACGACCATTTTAGCTTTTCTAATGTAACCTTACAGCTTTTGACAATATAAACTCTTATAATGTAACCTTATGGGGCATATAAATGTCAGTCGTTTGAGAATATCGTTTAAAACAGAGGCATGCGTCGGAATTATAATGATAAAATAATCAATTTATAATGATTTAGTGCACATTTCACAGTCGATTCAAAACTTTTTACACTGAGATTTTTGTGAAGTGTGTGTTCATCACAGTTAGTTCAGATCAATCACGCCTCTTATTAAAAGTTCAAGTGATTATAAAGCATTAGATTAATAAATATTCCAATTCGAATTCAATATTCATAATTAAAACAGGACAACGACTGTCGGGTCAGCTAGTATATTATAATATATATTATATATATAAGACGACTTGACATGGCTATGGACATTTGAAATAACTAGGCCAGCATGAAACAATGTACGGTAAGGTATGCTACAGCTAGTTTTGGCAATAATGGGTACATCTGATTACTAGTTACGAGTTGGATATAAGTTATAATAATATCTGATATCCCACTAATATTTTAAACTATATTTTCTGCATCCTTCTGGAAATCTTAATATCTCCGAGGGATACAAGTAAAATCGTGGGTCGGAAAGTAAAATGGGAACCATTTTATGTATGTATGGATCAAATTCAAATAATTTCAGGAAATATTTAGGAATGAGAATAAGGAATTTATTATACAATATAAGTAAATGTGTAGTCTGATAACTGCACTAAATGCAATAAAAATTACAATCCAAAAAATGTGCTATATTTTTTTGACATATGGTAAGAATTAAAAAATTAAAGTATATAAATAATATTTGAAATATGAAAATCGGGTATAATTCCTGAAGTTAATTCTCGACATTATTTAAGATTTTTCTCGATTCATTTAATATAAATAAATCACTTGTGAGTAGGTAGGTAGATATCTAATCACGTCAATTACTATGTCAATTTCACTGATCTGTGTACCTACCTACCTACGCTGAGCGTCGAGCGAGCGATCGAGTCGCCCGCCGCGTGCCATCGAGTCGCGTGGCTTAAAAACAAGGCTTGTCCATTGTGCCGTGACAGTCGATATCAACCTTCGTGGACGAAGTACGCGGCACGGCTCACCTGTCGCGAATATGGCGATTTGACGCGCGCGAAACATTTAAAATAATAAACATTAATTTATAAAATAATTTAACGCACATTCCATGTTCAAATTAATTCCAATAAAAAATATAGGCCAGAAATAATTTTACCTGTGCTCTCAGTGATATTCGAATAAGCTTTCGAATAATTTTGACATTTGTTTTCTTTTTAATTTTTATTAGCTATTGTGAAAATGGGGTTGAAATCCGATGATGATAAGAGGCCGAGCAAACTGGCGATTATGGATGACATCTCAGACACTCCAAGTAAGTTTTTCTCCATATTTTTTCTATCTACCCGCTGTTGTTTAAAAAAGTGCCCGTGATAAATCGATTATTTACAAGGATGTTTATTCATTATTAGCTTTGATTACATAAAAAAATCTCAATTATGATCGAATATAGTTTACATAAAGAAATGTTTTACGTGAAACAGGTATACATTTATTGTTACTATTATAGAAATTTTAGTTTACTTATATAGTAACGAAATGATTAAAAAACGTGTAACCCTCGTTCTTATTTTACTTTTATTTAGGATAATTTAGAGCGCAATATTTTGCGTCTTTTAGCCTATTTTGTGTAAATAAAAAATATTTAAATTCTAGGAAATGACGATATAATAAAAGCTATTTCTACCTTCACTACATCTACATATATAAAAATCAATCTAAATATGTTTGTCCTCTATGCACTCCTAAATTATTCATCCGATTGGTGAGTTGCTCTGCATCCCTCCGCGAAGGTACCTGACTCAAAAAAAATGTCGCATAGCAACGCATGCCGGGAACAACTAGTTTTAACAAATTACTTCGTATTTTCAATAATAACTAGGTATATTTAATTTCAAAATTCATTTGGATATTAGTTCTTATATTTAACGGGCCAGTTGGCTTGGTGGTTAGAGACCCTGACTGCCAAACCGAAAGTCGCGGCTTCGATTTCCACCCAGGACAAACATTTGTGTGCATGAACATAAGTATGTATTTAAAAATTAGTATGTATATGTAATATATCATTTACCTGGTAGCCATACTACAAGCAGTACACTCTGCTTAACTTGGGATCAGGTAACCATGTGTGAAGAATGTCTTGGGATTTATTATTATTTAACCATAGTCATCACAATTGGCTCATCTTTTGTTTTTTCTAAAAATATTTTTTATCATTGGCAGGAAATATTTATACTAAATTCTAAATAGTCTTTGCAATTGGGTTAATGGTTTCACCAGTTTTCACCAACAAACGTTTTCACTTTTATGTCAAAACCAATTTTGATAAACGACAAGTCGCTGGCAAAGTTAAGTACTGTTGGCACTTCACTAATTCTCTCGAAGACAATGATTATAAACAAATGAGAAATTCTCATTAACCTTCTCATTACAAAAATCGTCACCGTGTGTACGAGTATATCGTGAATATAGAAAATATCCGTCCATGAGGACCTATAAATTGATTGTCTAAATGAAAGGTGCCTGTATTTTCCAGTAGCTCTCCCACGACCATCACAGGTTGTAAGCCAACCTAGTTATTACTCGTAATATTTCAGTAATGTCAAACAATAAATTTTGTGCAATAAATCAAAACGTCAATGCTGGTTGATGGTCTACAATATGATTATGAAGGAATAAATCTTAGATAGCGTCTCTCATGTTAGTCCAGTCTCCGAATTATATAAATGGTTTGCGAATAATTTTAGAAAGTCATCAATTTAATGGAATAATTTTTATTCTTTTATAATTTTTGCGAATATTTTTTTTTGTGTTAATTTAAATTAATATTTGAAAATACGCTATAGGGTTTGATTATTTAAAAAGATTTCAAATTTTCAATCACTGAGGAAGTAAAGTTATTAGTTAATGGATGTATCCATTAGTGCTCACCAGGTGGTCACTGGCCACACGCGTGAGGGCTTATCACGAGCTGACATCAATATTGTTTTAACGACGATCTTTTTTTACGTCCCGAGATTTCATTTACTTTTCCCTATTTCAGTATGAAACAATCTATATAATTATCGTTTCAATTTAAAACCTTTACGTGGAATAATTTAGTTTGTTTTAAGTAGGCCAACTGTCGTAGCTATATAAGTAATCATTTGAATATGGACGTTTCATGTTAGGCTATAATTTATTTAATTTATTTTTGTAATAAACGTACCGAAAGTATTTATTCAGGACCGTGTTTTGTACAATGCCATTGCAGGCTTCCTAATATCTGACGTTACGTATTAGGAGCTTAATTTAATCTACTATACCTATCGTTAATTGGATATGACAACTTGTGGTAAGGACACTCAGGAACTGCGTGGAAGTTGCGAATGAATTTAATATTTTGAACAAATATAAGTAAATCGTGATTTTGGTGTTAACATTTATTTGTCAAACGTTTAGTGTGTTCATGCGTGCATTTGATGGTCTAATTTTGCAATAATTCCATTATCTTTGCTTATTTGGCGTTTTAACAAATTGGGATGATAAGAGTTTATTTTTATTTGAACTTTATTTATGACTACTTAAATATCGTTATTGTCACAATCTTTCCTGTGTTTGCATAAGGAGATATATAATTGCGAACTTATTAAGAGAAAATTATATTTGTTAACCAATGACAAAAAATTATATGTATTACTATTTTTACTACTAATTAAACGTGGCTCTCATTGTGGGCCTCATTGTGGCTAGCCTAATGATATCATAGAATATTTTAATTGATAATGGTCTTGTTATAAGTAGGTAATGAAGAAAAAGAATACATAACGATGCCAACTTCAAATGATAGGGAACAGGGCAGTCTGGCAGGCAGCATCATGATAGGTAGTTATAGTTTTTTTTATTTAAAAACAAAGTATAATTTACACGTCGATGCACGGTAAACAAACAATTGGATACATAACAATTTTCGTTTTGAATGGTGGGAAAATTTACATGAAATAACTGTGCAGTTGTGATGTGAAGAACTTTGTTTTGGATCAAATGTAAACCGTTGACACGTGTGACTATAAAAGGCGTAAATATCATATGACTAGTTATCACGCACCCGCGACATCGAGTATCAGAGGAAATAAATATTTTGTAATCATTATTTACTTTTATTTACTCATAAATTACAAAGGGTAATAGATATTTATTTTGAAAATCTATTTATGCGTATAAATTATAATCACGGAGCCCTGATTTATAAAATAATAATTTATTCAAAATTTACTTATTGGATCAACTCCCGAAGTTTAAGAAAGATTTATTTTGAAGAATTATTTATACGTATAAATTATAATCCTGAAACCTGATGAATAAACCACCTCACTCAAATTTTTATAATAAAAACGTAAATTTAATTATGCGTTTAAATTATGAAAGTAACCAGATTAGGGGAAAGTCAAAGTGGAAGTTGAAACACGTATTATTTGTATGTACATTTTGCGATATGTTAAATACGATACGTAGTCACGGTCCGTCGAATAAATTTTGCAATACGATTTGTGGTGTAAGATTACTTCTAGAACGTGTAGAGTTCGGTGGGCTTTATCACCATACTATAACGAAGCCATGAGAGTTATGATTTAACAGCATACTAATTATGCATGCTAGCTGATATGATGTAGCATGCGATTGGAGATTCGATACGAGTTCGATTTCAAGATAAGAGTTTTGTATTATATTTGAAAACTAGCGACCCGCTCCGGCTTCTCTTGGTATAATACATATAATTGATTTTTTATTACACATAAACCTGTTGAAATAAATTCTCTAAATGATAGTGAAAACTATCAAAATCTATTGTGTAATTTAAATGAAATAAGCGCACAACAGACAGACAGAACTAGTGACTGTTTTATACTGTTTAGGAAAGTGATAGGTTTCTATGACAAATAATTTCGGCCATAATTTGCCAAAATTTTTTGTACAGTTTGGTTATTATATTATTTAAGGTAAAATATACAGGTTGATAAACAAATTTAGATGGTAACCTTAACTTTTTCGTCACATTCATAATAATGTTAAGAAAGTTGATCAATAAGTACCTAACGATGTATTCAGTATGTTAGTTAAATAGCTGAATTGATTAAGGTCCTTGGTAATCACGAGGTGAACAGGTCAATTAGGATCATAATTGTATAAAACAGAAGGCATAAAATCGAAGGCGAAGATCGCAGTTGGTGAATTAAGTCTTAAGGTGACGAAGACAACTTACCATCATCATTGTCATCAACTGCCCGACCTTTTCTAAGTTTTTTGGGGTCGGCTTATTAAGTATAGCTGTCCTCTGCAGTTTCACCCGCGTTCCCGAGAGATGTAATATATTCCCGGTAAAAAAAACATTCTATGTGTTATTCCAGGACATTTTCTATATATGTGCCAAGTTTCATCTAAATCCGTTTGGTAATTTTTGCGTGAAAGAGTAACAAAAATTTGTAGGATTTATAATGTAAGTAGGATTTCTTCCATTCAACCCTTCGTATTCTCATCTCAACAGAAACAACTTGACATAAGAAGAAAACAAAAAAGCTTCTATTACCTACCTATACAGTCAATAATAGATTTGAATTTTAAATACCATTCTATAAATATACTTAATATTCGATTACGTACAGTCAGCAATATAAGTAGTTTGACACAAATGACAAAATACTTGACATTAAAACTGTTATGTAAAAAAAATTGTGTAGGTTTTGTAGACACATCTGTTTACTTTATCTTTGAATATTATAGATATTATAGTAATGTACAGGTGTTTTGTAAATTTAGATCTGTTATGCCTTGTGTTGGTGACCGTACCAAATAAACTCCCCAAAAATAAATTGCGTTGTACACGAATAGTAATCCACACAATGGTTTTTGTGGAAAATTATGAACCGTTTCACAAATCATTTGTTACTATAAAGAGCAACCGAATCATTGATATGTGGCTATTGAATAAGAACTGTGTATAGAATATTTTATTTTATATATTTAGTTATGACAAAGTCGACATAGACATTATGTTTTCTATCCGAGTGTCCTAAAATGAGGGTAATGTTTTTGGGTGCATGGGAACATTATGTCGTTTTATTTGTTTTAGAAGAGACATGGGGTAATTTAAAATGGCGTCTGCAAATATAAAGAGGCGGATAAAAAAAAGTTTTTTTTTTTATTTTATACGTTTATGCTCCCATATTAATACAAACTACAAAAGTAAATCAACCAACATTCAATTATTGTAAACAACTTATTTATTATTAAAACTAAATATTTAAAAATAATTCACAGTATCGATTAAACATACTAAATCGAATTTTTCTTTTTACTGCATATAAATAGTATAAATTAAATACAAATTTAAATATTTCCTACAATAGTTATTGACATTTATAATGGAGTCACAACAGGATATGGACTAAGAAATGGCTATTTGCCATTTACTTACGAGTATATTCATCATCATCATCACCATCATCAGGCTATCTCCGTCCACTGCTGGACATAAGCTTCACCTATGGCACGCCACTGAGCTCGATCTTCAGCTCTTTGTTTCCACCCGCTGCCAGCGAGCTTGTGTATATCATCGCTCCATCTAGCTGGAGGGCACTCTTCTACGTTTACCGAGCCGTGGTCTCCACTCTAGAACACGTCTACCCCAACGGTTATCGGTTCTATTGTTATTATTTGTTTTGAATTACCAATTGGTATAACAAAGTATAACAAAACAACATAACAATGGAGACATAACAACACTGGTCGGAAAAAACATTCAACTAGATATATATCGAATATTTTATTAGTTACGTTACACCTATAACGTATCATCACATTGATCCTAAACTAAGCTTTGGAAACTAGATATCTTATTTACTACTACAAATACCTACTGCAAATACTACTTTTTTTCTTCTAAATATGTACTTTTATATATATTTTCACACATACACAGAAAAGGCTTGTTCATGCACACAAACGTTTGTCCTAGATGGGAATCTAAGCCACGACCTGTGGCGAGGGAGTTAGGGTATCTAATCACCAAGCCAAGAGGCTCGTCAAATTAAAAATCTAAATTCTGACAATTCTCTTTTATTTGAATAGGTCGATAGATCGAAAATTTTTATTTAAATTTGCTATTCCATTAAATAAAAGAAAATATTTAAAAGCAAGGCGAAAAAGAACCCAGTGTGGTTACGAACATAAGAATAATGTTAAAAGTTCAAATTCTGTGTTGTCATTCAACTTACAAAATAATTCTTATGCCCAAATGTTAATTAATTTTCTAAGATATATGAAATATAAATAACTTAATTAATTATAATGAATTCCGAATTTATCAAATACCTAACCTGAATTTAAGACTCATCCACCACAATCTATTTTATTGGTTGTAAAATAATTTTACAACATTCTTTGTAATTATTAAACATTTTGTATAAATTTGTGTAGATATTATTATCATCATTTGTTTTTGATATAGTAGCCACTACTACATAGATACGATCTCATTGTATATAGATAATGATTATGTATATACAATGAGACTTCAAAAAACCTTTTTTTTACACAATTAACATGCCTAAAACAAATACCAAAACAAAGGCTGTCCAACAGTAACAGATTTACTGATTTCCCAAAGGCTTTTTCTGAGTGGCTATAAAAGAAATATGAAAAAAAAAAAACAAAATTCTGTCCCTAAATTTACCGCCCTAAGTTTGACTGCTGTCCAAAGTTTCTGACTTGCTGGTTTTTCTTAGTTTCGAAGTGGTGGTATCTTCAGTAATTTTGACCTTCTTATCTGATTAAATGGTTTCGAATTTATATTTTTTCAAAGACTGTGCCTATAATTTGTTGCTAACTGTATGCACAATGGTCATATTATTCGTATCCTTGACGTCAAGCGGTGATTAAGTTACACATATGCGCTAAATTTACTTTGAATTCGATACATAAGTTAAAAATAGCCTGGTGCCGTTAATTATGCTAATTTGAGTCTTAATGGGTTTTAGACTTATGACTAAAAAGCAGATTAGGTATATAAAAACCCATCACTGTTTTTTGTGAAGTAAAGCTGAAAGTGGTATGCTATTTTTTTCATGAGGTTTTTTTATAGTTTATGTGCTGGAAACATTATTTGATTACTTTAGAATGCTTTTAGTATTACTGATATGGCAACCCGAGGTATTACTTGCATTCTTGAAAAATATAAAGCCTTCTCCGGGTTATAATGCTATGGTAGGTATATGAGAAGTTTTAATTTAGATATTACGAGGTGATGGAATAACAAATATGTCATTTATGTACGTAATAGGTTTGATCATGTCAAAATAATGATATTCTATTTAAGTAGCAATAGTAGACTTATTGACCCAAATAAAGCTGAATATTTAAATAAAACCATGAAAAACAAACAAGTACACGGGCCAAACCGCGAGGCGGAAGCTAGTGCAAAATAAATATTTATATTTATATATTTTTTTTATCCATAAATTATACTGCTTTACCGTTAAAATGATTATAAATACGAATTCATTATTCTCAACACAAGTGTTTTAGTCACGTGAATAATAAAATATGAAAAGATCCATTAATCTGAACAAATAAAGCTAGCTGAGAAATTATTATACGTGTGGTACATAGATTGGAGTTATTTCTGAATACTTATCGGCATAATATAAATTGTTTATTCAAGTTTTCCAACTATTCAAGGAAGTTGATTTTCTAAGCAATGGCAACAATACCATGTTTTTGGTTATTGTAACACGCACAGGGTCTTTAGTCTGAAATTGTTTATTTCACGGAAAATCATCAATCAAACAGGTCCTAATTAAATAAGTAACTGCCCAAAAACAACTGCCCTAGAAAAGAAAAATGTTCTGGGACACAGATTCTACAATTTATTGTGCGTTCTTTGGACCTAAGAAATGTAAGCGAACTGAATAAATTTTTCCATTACAATGGTTATCTATTGTTTTAACTGCGCATTTTTCCATTAACTACGTATCAAACCTTACAATTATGAAATTCAATAACAAAACACGCCCTTTATCTCGAGATTTCCTTCATTCACACCTCACCACGTGCGGTCTAATTACGAAATAGGTATAGCTTTTATCGATGTATCGATATTAACAATAACTCGATAACGATTCGTTGTGAAACACGTCCCCTTGTGTTTGTTATTATTGGGTTCTTTTCAATGTATGGAAATGCATGTCAAGGATTTGACCGTGCACGTAGATTTGGAAAGTGTCAATAATAAAATATCTAGCTATCATCATGTCACGAACGCGAACAAGGCGAAAAATATTTTTCTATTTGTATTTTAAAGTTTTCATTTGGAATATAGCTACAGAACTAGGTTAATACGCATACCTCAATGCTATTACCATTTCTTTTACACAAGGATGGCTACAGGAGTAAGTAGGTTATATACCTATAAAAAATAACAAGTTAAAAATAATGCATACCAATGAAAAGTATACCTACCGACTCAGTAACTTAAAATGTACAAACAATACCATTTTTATGTAGGTACAGTTTCAAATAAGTTATTATATAGATTCTTCATGAAGTGTTTTGAAGCATACAGATGATGCCCATAGAGGTCGATGCAGAAGTCACAATGTTTTTTACAAGCGGACTTCTTGTTATCGATAATATATTGTAATTACGTTCATTGAATTTGAATTAATGTTTTTTTTTACTTTTTTGCATTCTACGTTATGTCACGATTTCCTATATAGATTGATACATTGATTAACAAATATCTGTAAATATTGTATATTCCTTGCATAAACCTTGCTGTTTTATACCTATAATATATATTTTCGTAATATTAAAAAACACATTTATATTGCCTTCTATTATTTATTAGAAATATTTAGATTTTCTTTATTCTACATTAAATGCCTTCTAACTTAAATTTATCACTGTATTTAAATTAGCAAATTCATTTTTGGATTTTTGCACAGAATAAAAATACATGTTCATGCACACAATTTTTTATTGTGGTTGGGAATCGAACGACCTGTGGCGTGGCAGTCAGAATATCTAATCACCAAGCCAGCTGGTCTGGTAAATAAACAATATATACATACCAATTTAATACAGCCCATTAAGATTATCACATATTAAATTGCGGTTAAAATACCGGTTCTGAAATTATGCACGCATAATATTTTCCAAACAATTATATGTACAACTCACCAACTTTTTAAAACTTTTTTTTTGTCGTTTTATTTAGTTTCGCCTTGACATTGACATTACTTCTATTAGTGATGCTTGATATCAATAACAATGTCGATAAAAAAGTATGTCAGTTTGTTAGTTAATAAAAAGTAAAAGGTACTCGTATAAAAAGTATTACGATACATTTATTACTGGCCACTTATATCTTATAATAATAAAATTATTACCAGTCAGTATATTTTGTGTATATATACTTCTCTTCTTGTTCTTATTTAATAATATATTATATAATATCCGTATCTATCTTCTGTAAATACGATGTGTGTAGGTGTTACTTAAGGACTCCAAAATGGCTGAATCGATTTTGACGGGACTTTCACTGGAAGATAGCTAATGTTAGAAAGGACTAACTTGAAGTTACTTTTTAGGAATGCCGGTGATATAAGTTTAAAATAAAAAAAAAAACGAAATTCAACCTATAAGATGGGTAACAGTGTTGCGAAAAACTTGTTTGTAACGATTACGTTCCCTCTTGAGTTGTTGAGCTTGAGTGATTACATCACTTGAGAACGACTGGACTACATTGGAAAATGAAAAAAACAAACGTGAATCGTTCGATTAAGGTGTTAATGGAAAATTGTAATCGGATCTTAACTTTTTTCAATGGAATTTTTGTATGAACTCAAGTCCATTACTCAGGATTCAAAGATACATTGCAACGCACGCCGGGAACAGCTAGTTAACAAATAAAGATCCTATTGTCGCAATATCTAAATAACCGTGTCCTAATGCACCAGCATTCAATGTGCCGTCGTCCGTTCGTTGCGAAACTGGACAGCTGTAAATGACTTCTTCCTCTAGATGTCACGTCAGTCGTGTAATAGGGATTATTTCGCAATTGCTAATGATGGGTAGTGGGCACTCGACTAAATCGACTGTCACTCACTTGTGGGCTAAAGTGACATTGATAGTCTGTTCCTTTGGGAACTAGTTCAAGTGATTCTTGAATTGTGATTCGTTTAGTCAGCTATGTTGCATCACTGCAGGAATTATGGAACCTATGTGTCATACAAAGAATACTTGATTTCAATTATTTAGGTTATGGTATTTCCATTAATCTCTGGTAGTGTGTAAAATATTCAGATTACAAAGATTTCATGTCGCAAATATTTTTTCTATTGGTGATGGGTTTGAAATATTTTATCTTTATTAAGTTCTGAGGTTTTATTATTTTTTATTTATCAGACAGGCAGTTGATTGTAAAGTTGAGTGTCTATATATCCTGTTAGGTATATTATTTTGGTTTGGACATCCCTATTAATTTTCGTCAGTCATTTACGTACATGTATAAAGCAGTTAGTAATAGAGTGCCTTTAACAACTTCATATGAACTGATGATATTGCGATCCGCATTCTCGTGTGGGCTATTCAGTGATTCGGCGAATCACTTGAAAAACAGGGTTGCCACTGTTCAAAAATATTTATCTATTATCAGAAAAAAGGCAGAATATTTCTATGAATAAATTATGAATTGTTATATATTATTAACATGGTTCTTACGTACATTTATTTTGTGGTAACAGTTATTGTTTTAAATTTATAGCTCTTCGTTTTCACCTTTACCTATTTTCATGTATAATTTAGGGGTTTATGATAAAGCATATAATAAATTTATTTATTATTAAAGTGACAGCCCTCAGGGATATTGTCGTTTGTTTCATAAGTTCACGTTTAGCCTCCGTCTACTGAAGGTTAAAATATTATTAATTGATTATTGGTAATGATATACCAATGGTGATTTAAAAGTATAATTATGGTGTGGGTTATATGCAGTTGTTAATGAGTAAATGATGTATAATTTACTGAGAAAATTATACTATTTAATTATTAGCATTTTTATCCATATTAAGGGTGACGTACTCACGATATCTACTGCGATGTACAATCAGCCAGTTTTAACGTGTGACCCACGTATTTTAAAAGTAAATCATCATATATGGTATACTTACTTAAAACGTCTTATTTAAATAGGACCAAGCTTCAATATACATTTCGATTAATTAACCAGAAGAGCTGGAAAAAATACTTAATGTTTTCATTAGAAATATACTACGTGGTCTGTAAGCTGATGAGTACATGACATGTACAGACCAAGAGGTTGTTTATGGTTTGGTAGTTGTCTCTGATGGTTTACGCGGACAAAGGCGAATAGGTTGAACGAGTCTCCAGACAGAAAGATTGTCTGTGACACACACAGAATAATAAATCCTCATTTACCTCAGTCTAGACCAGAGTCTAGTTTAAAACCCTTGACACAGTCATCTGATTCTATTAAATAATGTATTGTGGCTGTAATTGGTAAATGCATTGAAATTCTACAAGCGATGGAAGATCAAGGTCTTTGGTAATTTTATTACTTGCTCGCCTAGTGTTGAGCAAGGTTAAGGACAGTTCTTGTTCTTCATAATTTGACGCGATTCATGGATTCCGCGGTGTGAATGAGTCACTTTCGTATTCGACTATTTTCATCCTTATGGTACATCACTATTACTAAATAATGAATATGTTGAGGTGTGATGGTAACTTAGGTTTTGTTGTTGGTTTAATAGTTTGACTAAAAAATAAATAAATTAAAATATTTGTTATTTCTTTATGACAAAAATAAAAAAATAGAAAATAAACATACTTATAGGTATTTAGGTAGGTATACTCGTGAGACGTTTAGTAATATATTTTTTATTTGTGTCCGGACACAATCTTAACATGGTACGTGAGGATGTATCTGAAGGTGGTTAAGACAAAGCCTTGTACGGAACTGGCTCTCAAGTACAACTGTAATACATCACCCTATTGCGGTGTTTAGTAAAAGATTTTCACTTGCACCCTCAAGTGAAAACGGGTGTAGTCGGGTACGAAAAAATACTGAAATTAAGTTATTTTATTACGTTAGCCCGATTTTCAACTTTACAAGAACTCCTTTTAGAATAAAATTGTAGACATTGAATCTTATTGTTATATTAGGCTATTTTCCTCATATATGTCTATAGGTTTATTTCTCGTCACACAAAAAGGTTGCGAATCAAGATTTCAAAGCCTTTAGAAGTTTCAATTTAAAAAGGAAAGTCGCTTAGCAACGCATGTCGGTTCACCTAGTAGGCTATAAAATCACACGGTTAGACTTACATCATCTTCCGTCAATAAACTTTGATACTCAACCGTCAAACCTCGGACACTTCAATTAACCGTCCGTCTGAAAGTTATTAACTTGTAACATTTCAACATTATGAAGCGATAGTTTAATATTTTGTAACATATAGTTATTTCTTATCAGTTATTTCTTACCTTCTGTTGAAACAGCGTCACACATCACCACGATTTATTGCATAAGTCATGAAAGTAGCCTTGTACTATCTTGACTCGTGTTTTGAATGAATGAGTCAGCTCCTATTTTATAATCTGTATTTATTTTACTAAAAAAATAAAGCGTTCACTTTTTAGCCTTCGTTAGCGGTATCCGTTTGTGTAAAGAACACTCCATGTTTCAATGAATCCATGTCTTTAATCATTGCTTCTACAGTGTACGTATTGTGGTATTCTACAGTGTGTATATATATCATCTATCTATCTATGTGTATATAACCAAAATAGTACATTTGACGCACCATCACCTCAAAACTACTGAACATATCGGGATGCACGCGGAGTATTTCGTAGATGGATATAGGTTATATATGATATCAATAAACGCGGGTGACAGCTAGTACATATAGCATATGTGTGATTTGGCTAGAATCGTGGCACAGAAGAAATATAAGTACAGTACTGCAATGGCCAAAACCAAGGCACTAATTCGTGATTTTCCTGACTAATAACTAACATACTAGTGACTCATAGTAGATGATTTCAAGCGGCATTAGTTGAACATGAAGACGGCATTTGCAATTTATCTCTGCTGCCGCATGAATATTGACTCACTGTCATATAATTTTATTCTGTGTCACAAGGGATTGATGTTTAATAGTCAGTGAGCTCAAAGTCTTGTAACTTACGAAATCTAATCAAAGCTGAATGTAAAAGGATTTCCTGTTATAGTCATTAAAGTAATAGTGAAATGTTGTTTCCGGTAAAATTACGCGAATTAAAGTACAGGATGTGCATAAGTATATTAACATATATAAAATATGTTAAAATTACGTGCACAAGAGGTCGATTATTTTAATTTAATTTAACGTAATATTTTTTTATTTTTAATAGGTATTAGTTTTAGTTATATAATATACTAGCTGTGCCTGCCCCTTTGTACGCGTGATAAATTTAAAATATTGTTTTTTTTAACCGATTTTGATGTAAATCCATGCCACATTACATTTGCCGATGAAAACTGCATTAAGATTCGTCTAGCAGTTTAACGTGTTCACACAGATAGATAGAAAAGTTTTCAAATATGGTCATAAGTGTTCTGTATAACAACCGCAATCCGTTTTTGTAAAAAAAACACTAAATTTTATAATCTTTGAGAAATGCATCTTAAACCGATAGTCTAAAATCTTGATTAAATCGTTTCTTAGCAATGTGATAAGATCTTACTGTAGATTTGATATCAATCTCATGATATTTTTGATCAAGATTATTTCCTGTAAGTATCTCATGTCGTATCATTGCAAAACATTTGATTTTTATCGACATGTCATTCGTGCATAGAAATCACTGAAAATCATAAAAAAACATGAAAAACATATTTAATTATGTTTTTTTTAATGTAAATAGTAGTTTTTACGTAAATAAGTGATTTGGACAAAATGTGGTAACTTTAAAAATTGAACCGGGGTTTCGCTTTAAAATATTCAAAAGTTCTAGCTTTTTTAAATAAAATTAATTGAGAAGGTATCTGTGTGAAATTAAACTCACAAACTAACAACTTGGTGCTTTATATATTTTTTAATTAGTTTTCTATGGGTAATATTATTTTATGTACAGTTATTTCGCCATAAATAAATATTTTATCGGTCCATTCTAAGTATGCGTGAGGTATGTCCATATCGTCCGTGATTAATATAATAACGTTAGTCTTGCGTTACATATATTATATATAAATCGATACAATTTGCAACATACGAATGGTAATCAGTGTAACTTATAAAATTTATAACGCTCTGAGGCAATAGACTTAATTTAAAATATATTCAGTAATTACTTTTGTAAAGTCTCAATTCGTATCTTATTTAGTTCTAATTGAGTTTTGTCGCTAACATGTTTCGTTATGCATAATTATCTGAACAATCGAGAATTATGTGCTCTACTAATTTGTTGATTTATTAACTCGTGTTCAGGTAAAGCCTTGAATCACGTGCAAAAATTACTCGGAAAATGATAACTATTGCAAAAATTCACATAATGTTAATCTCGACACACAATACATTAATTGTCTAGTTACTAACACAAAGAAATAATACTTATGATTTCATGTGTTTTAAAATCTTTTGATTTAGGTGAGAAATAAATGTTTTAATAAGCGTTTAAATATGTTAATAATATTATAATTAACGTTCTTTTTAGTATATTTTTCAGGGTACTGTAACTTAAATATAAATAATATTATAAAATGAACCACAGTTTTATCTATGATCAAAATTCAAAAAAAAAATCAAAATTCAAAACCATTTATTCAGTTTAGGCCTTCGAAGGGCACTTATGAAGGTCAAATTTAAAGTTACTGAAGCTACAACTATCGATATAATGAATGATTTGGATAAATTTGTTAAAGGTGAATTACATCCATAATATATACGGAACCGTCTGTATATTTTTTGTAACTTAAGACGTTCACTGTATTTTTATATAAATAATAAAAATCTGTTATATAAATGTTATATGTTTAAAGTACAAAATGATACCCACTTATAGATCTAAATAACCACTATAATCATTACAAATAGGCAATTTGGACCGACTAGCGCTGTTAATTATAACTCAAACATGGATTTTTCTTTGCATAATTATTACTGCTTCATAAAATCGTGTTAAACATAAGGTAAACTTATATTTTATTGATAAATTTAATGTGAAACTATGTTTCATTGAAGTATTTTCCAGAAATTCTCAACGCTTTTGCAGTGATTTTATTTCCTTTAAATTCAGTACATTCACAAAAATCTGTGGTTTAAAAAAACATTTCAATGTAATGCAAACCGCGGGGGACAGCTAGTTATTATTATATTTAAAATTAAAATATTACAAATTTAATACTTTTTGTTATATTTTAGATTATGTAATTTTAGAAGTCCATTTCATTTTATTATCCATCGATTTAAGCGTTTTAAACTATTATGATATTTAAAAATAGAAATTTGTGTAACATAACAATGAAACAAATATTAACACTCTCTTCCTTAAGATTAGCAACTATGTTGAGATTTTGTTAAATGTCAAACTGACATTTTTATAGGATAAGAATTGTATAGTTTTTATCTGACAGGCGAAGGTCAGGCGCGTTAAGACCACTTAGCGTCTTCCGACAAATTGCATAAGTAAAAGTGCCTAGCTACAAGACTATAACTTTTAAAATGGCGTATTCATTTTGATCGTTATTTTACTTAATTATTTTCTACAATAATATATAACGTAGGATATTATGCAACATTAAAATTGGTCAAAAGTAAGGAAATATACAAAATTTACTTACTGATATATAAATCAATTTAATTATCGCATTAATCTCAAGCGCTTTATGCATAAAGTTTGTTTATGTTATGGGAAAGAGCAAGTGCATTTTTAATTTTAATATTGGCAACACAGTACTGCTTGTTATGTTTTTATTAAGTCCTACTTATATTATAAATGCGAAAATTTGTGAGGATGTTTGTTTGTCTTTCACGCAAAAACTACCGATCCGATTTGGATGAAACTTGACACATACATAGAGCATGCTCTGGAATAACATATAGAATACTTTTTATCCTGAGAAAATGTAATACACGACGGAAACGCGGGAGAAACCGCGGGGGACAGATAGTTATTATCTTTTATTATTAAATGTAATTATAGTCAGTCAGTCTGTGAGTATTCATACTACTCATAGATAAAAGTTACTGACATTGATGGTATTTCAATCCTTTATATGTTTGGTACCTTGGAAGCTAATCTACTAAAATATTTACAATATATTAGGCCGTTAGATAGCTAAAAATTTCATTGAATAAAATTGCTTCGCCCAGTCGAAAGTTATGAGGTAACAAATATAAAAAAAAAAATACAGAAGAATTGAGAACCTCCTTCTTTTTCGAAAAATTAACCCCCTTGCTTCAATATAAGGTTTAGCTGCATCATACAATTATCCATTGGAATAATAAATTAACCTAATTTAGAAAGTAATAAAGGAAGAATTGCTCTGAAATTCTTGGCTGTCATAACGAGACTACATTGTGAAGACATTTCGCCAAAAACGATGAAAGTGAAGTGGTCGTAACAGAAATCTGTAATAAAGAGTCTTATGTAGGTTCGCAATAGTTCTGTAATGATTTTTAATACCATACTTATGTGGAGTAGGAAATGAACACTTATGTACAACTAAGCTACAGTGCAATTTACTTCTTGTTACGGGCTGTTAGTGTTCATAATAATAATGTTGCTATAATAAAACTCCCGAAACGGCCGATGTAATCTTAAATGGAGGTTTTCAAATTAAGAGTGTTCAAATAACTTCAAGTATTTCAGGGTTAGATTTGATGCGATAACCGTTCTTATTTTGAAACAATATCGATATTAGATTCGATCTATCGAATTAAATAATATGGTTAATTATTTATCGATACCTCATTAAAATATAATTTAAAACAAAAAGGTTAAGTTCCTAGTATTTTTTTTTTCTAATTTTAACTAGCCGACAGAATCGAATAGGCCCATTTTGGCAGCTTATAAAGTTATAGAAAAAATGATCTTATACCTTAGGAAATGAGGATTACCTATTGATTCAATGGTTAATTATATGATGATGTAAATGAGCCTAATCGTCCAGCAGTAGGGTTCATATTTATATGACATTCTTAGCTTTCGAAACGGGCCTGCTAATCGCTCACTGCATCCGTAAATGGCTTGGAACAAAGATTGCAGGGACTCGCCTCGCACATGTTAATCGTGGCTGCCACTCACTACTTCAGTAAATTTTATGAACATTTAGCGCTGACCCCTTTAGCAAGTTCTTTTCTTTTTTTTGTACTAGAAGGCTAGTCCCTTACGAGGAGAATATTTAGTGTGTGAGCGTCACTAACAGTCGAATCCTGAAACGCTACCAAATAGAGTTTTTACTGAAAGGCTATTTGTATTGTATGATCTTTTTTTGAAATATTGATCGATTGACAAAACTTTAGTTCCGTTATTTGATCCTGTAGTCCAAGAGCCGTTGACAATGCCTATGTTTATAATTATGTTGGTGACCTAGCTCTTGAAATAGGTCAGCTTGTATGCACCATAAGGTAATGTATCACATAAAAAATAAGCAATTAATAATACCGTTTAGGCTTAACTACCGATTATCACATAGTCCAATCCCAAGTAACCGAGTCGTTTCCTTTTAGGATTTCATTCAATGTTTTTTTTATATGTATATAACATTTATTCATCATCATATCAGCCCAGGGATGTCCACTGCTGAACATAGGCCTCCCCCTTGGTTTTCCACCTCGAACGGTCTTGATCCGCCTGCATCCAGCGGCTTCCAGTGACTCAGAGACCAGGTCGTCGGTCCACCTGGTGGGAGGTCGTCCCACTTGATACAATTATATTATTAAAGTTATCTAGTTTACATGATACAACCTCTGCTTAGTTTGCGATCAGATGGCCGTGTGTAAAGTATGTCCCATATTTATTATTATTTATTTATGAAAATGATTAGAGTTCGTTGGCATTCATAATTTATATTTGTAACTTGCCTTTATAGTTAAGATCCTTACGCATAGGTACTATACCAAGGGACTTTACCTCGATGTTACAGACATTTCCTTTTCTGTCTACTTAAGAATGTAAATGAACAAAATAATGAAAGTGTAATCGTTGTTTCTAGAAATTAAGCCTATAAAATATTTATCGGTTTAGCATTGAACAGAAGGATGGCGGCGTCCTTTACATTATAAACCATGAGACGTGTTAATAAGGTTGGGTTTGCATTGCCACGTAAAGTTTAACTCATCTTTCTCAGTGACTTTAGTACTCAAGTCACATCCCATCACGGATATTTCCTTCTTCCTGGCCCTGAAACTGACTTCCCTTTGTTACAATAGTTTTATTTATTTTTCTTTATAATACTTTATGAGTAGGCTTAAAATTATAATGACCGAGAACTAATTAATGCCGTGAAATTTAAGATTTTACTTTAACATGACCTACATTTTAAACTCTTATCTTTAATGTATGAAAAAAGATTATAGCAATTGTTTCGGAGTCCTATTATAATCTATTTGTACCTATTTGAAATCGGAATAGGCGTTTATAGGGTTACCAGTTAATGAATGTGAAAAAAAATATTAAAACCCATAATACAGCTATGCGCGGCAATCATGCGAACACGTGCCATAGTTGCGCGATTCCAGCGCTGCAGGAATGTCGCGAAATTTGCATTAATTTATTATAACGGTTGCCTTATAAGTGTCGATTAAAAATACAATCGTTACGAAACTATTCTATAATGGCAATACTTTTATAAAAACAAAGCTTTGATTGTTGTTTTATTTTTCATAGTCAACTTGATTATTTAACGAAGTTACTCAGAAATGCACATTAAATATGATTGATTAACTTTATCCCTGTACCTTTTTAAAGCTAAACAATAAACAAAGATGAAGATATTTTAATCTGTCATTAAACTCTTTGTAAGTGACAATAGAGCCGAGGCTAGACTTAGATATACATAGGTATACCAAGCCTTTAATGGAATACCAAAGCAATATTACATAATAGCCATCGGAATTTATAAAGTTTATTTTCACATTATATTTCACAAATAAATAATTATGTAAATTAATTAAATCTATGATGAGGCTGAATTTTGTAATCAATGCTGTAATGCTTTACAAACTTAGATATTTTTGAAAATATTTCATATGAAGTATTGAAATCAAACATTGCAAGAAAAAGTAGATTTTATTTCAGTGGCATTTTATTAAAAAAAATCTGTATTATTATTAGTTTGACAAATGGCAACATTATGTAATTTTTTTATACAGTTCGTGGATCTGTTGATGACATTGTCAATGACATCTAATAAATGTTTTTTGCAAGGTTATGTACTAGAATCGTTAAATCAGAAAGTGATATATGAATGTTGTTTTCAGCTGGCAATTTTATCAAAATCTATTATTATGTTCTCTTGTAATAATGTGGCCATGAACTAGCTCATGGCCATATTAGACGCACGCATTTAGGTTCATGAGATAATTTGATACAGACATTCCAATGCGTTCTTTGATTCTTGTCTTTGAAATAAGACTTGCAATAAATAAAGGTGTAAAAATTTCAATTTTTTACTGAGTAATTTTATTTATTTATACTTATTCTGACATACTGTACATTGTCATTAGTAATTTATTTTTTAATAGTAATTTTCTTTGTTGTTCTTGAGTATTGGGAACACGTACAGTTTTTGAATGTGAAGATTTATTCAATTTAAAGATAATAGAGCATAATTCGAATATTATTAATGAGTAATACCTTGTCCGCGTAAGGGTGTAAGAGCCACCAGATATAAACACCTTCGTCTGTTCCAAAACTTAAATAAATGAGTAACCCTATCTTTATCTGTTTGTTCCTTCTTTAGCCTAAACGGCAAAAAAAATCGTGGAGGAATTTTCATGCATTAGCTTACACCACGGACAGGACAAAGCTTCTTTTTTTTTAACGTGGGTGCAACTGCAGTGTATTATCAGTATCATAATTACAACAATGAGATCCCTTTCGTTTTTACATATTTTTCCATTATTGTTTTGTGAATACAATAATTTGCATTGTTTTTTGTGTGTCTTCACATAACCCGCCGGTGACGAGGTAGCATGCACAAAGAACGCAATAGAAAGTTTTCTAAAACTTCGTGTATGTGTTAACTGTCAAAACAAAAAGTATGAGCTCCTTTCGATTTACCCAGATTTCCCAAAAAATGTGCAATTTTTAACTGAAACTCGATACTGAAACGCAGGCGACTATTGTACCTACGTCTCTCTCGTAAACACGGCAATGTGATGAGATATCTGCATCGTCACCTGAATGATCACTCGGATAACTTTTGTAATTAGCACGGCAGGTAACAAGAGACAAATCCCTTCTGTACTAGACCTTTCTTGCAAGACCGATCTAAACGTTATCCTTCTACTACTATTATGAGCGTGAAGACTGTGTGTGGGTGAGTGTGTGTGTTTGATAGTTTTACCGATTTACGAAATTTGGCACACATGGAATATGCTCTGACTAACACATAGGATACAGTGAATTTTGTCCCGAGGAAACATTTGATCCTCCAGGAACGTATAACCGCGTGTCGAAAGCTAGCTTAGGCTATTAATCCTTTTCCCGCTTTGGATCCTGTTGTATAACAAACCTAAGTACATCTCTTTCTATTTTAATGAGATAAACAAAGCAAGAAAGTCTTTTCATCGGGATAAGATGAATGGCGAAGCAGTGGGGGGTATAGAGGCTGATGACAATTACAATGACGATAACTATTCCATCAACCTATTATAATCCCAAAGCCTCCAACGATAAAACTGATAATAAAATTGAAGCCTACGCAATTTTAGTGATGAAATTATACCGATATTTACCTCAGTAAAATAATTGAACTGTATGTACTGTAATTATTCGACGTGGTTTCATTTCACGCAACATTGTCACGTAGTTATTGTACAAATTGTGATTTTCTCAAATCGATTGCTGTTGGCCAACACTAGGTACGTACGTGGAGTAGGCCCTTCGAAGTAATTATTTTGATTGACAGGTTATGTTAATTTTCTGGGGCCATTCGCGTAACAAAAGACTTTGAGTAAATTGTGACATAGATGAGGGGTTATGTCCATGTTACAAAGAACTTGGAGTAAATTGTGACAGACGGTCAAGGGACAGTAGAGTACCCATACATGAAGGCCGATTTAGTTAGCCCATTTTTTTAACCCCGAACTCATACATGAGGGTGGTATGTGGCATTGTAGCGGCCAAGCGGATGGACCGATTTTGATAAAGGTTTTCTAGTTTTGAGATTTTGTTGGTGTTTTATAAATGTAACTTATAAATGCGTTAAGCTTTATTTTTCGTCTAAATTTTAAATTTTAGTTTTTAAATATATTTTGTATGTTTTTGGAAAACTGTAGAAAAGTTGTTAATAGTAGGTTAGGTTAGTTAGTGAGACTTGATTTATTGTTTCTTGTTTAAATAACATTTTTAGTTTTCAAGTCGCAAGAAATACAAACTGGAAATACTAGAAAACGAAAAGGAATATAAAAAATCCATAAATAAATTAACCTAGTATATGTATATAAAAAAGAAAAAATATATAGGAACAGCATAACAGTCAGTTATTATGAATATATGCTTAAGTATACAAATTTATAGCCAAGGATCATATAAATGACTTGATTTTATTCATTTGACGTAAGGTTAGTTACACACTGGCGTCAGAAGCGGCTAAAATTACGATCGGCGGAGAGACTCAAATCCTTGGCATGTTTTAGTTGAGAATCCACGTTCTGTGTGATATTGTCTAATGCAGATCGTTATGCTGCCTAGCCGATTAGTGTGTTGTCAGCCTTCTTTTAAGAATATTTCAATACGCATATGTATATCTGTTTTTAAATTTGAATTGTAAGTTG
Organism: Habrosyne pyritoides; assembly: GCA_907165245.1. NCBI lineage: Eukaryota > Metazoa > Arthropoda > Insecta > Lepidoptera > Drepanidae > Habrosyne > Habrosyne pyritoides. The sequence goes on from OU015597.1 coordinate 11,039,919, forward strand.
ACTTCTTAAAGCAAACAATCGCAAAGCAATGCGAAAGCAAGAGTGAGCGGGAAAGGGGTTAAACACATGTATGGTATACTAGCTAACGTTGTTGTCTCACTCAATATGTTGGACGTGTACTTGGCGCGAGACACGGATCTGTCTCCGGATAGCTATGTACCGCGTTCCCGAGAAATTCTTTTTTCTTAGGATAAAAAGTATCCTTAGTGTTAATCCAGGAAATAAACTATCTGTGTGTCTAGTTTCGCTCAAATCCGTTCAATCGTTTTTGCGTTCGATCCGTTCAATTGTTTTTCAATCGGTTTTGTCTTCATGGATGTTAACTGTGTGTGGCAAAATATTTTATTGTTAAAAGCATTATTTTTACCCGTATTTTTTACTGTTTTGAATGAGTTCAGTTTTGCAGTAACCTACCTTCTCAGTATAACCTAATTACTTTTAATGTACCTACCCAAGATTTATATCAGATATCCTTTTTTATTTAAAATTAAAGTATAAAACTTAAATGTTGCATTTTCCTTAATTTAATGGCCTTCTTAACTTATTCATGAAACAACTAACTATCAAATACACTACACTAAGCTGAATACTAAATTCTGTAAAACTAATTTATTTATTAGTCCCCCGGGGTTTACCCGCGTTCCTGTGGGATGACACATGTATTATACATAAAAACCTTCCTCTTTAATCACTTTATCTATTTAAAAAAATCGCATCAAAATCCGTTGCGTAGTTTTAAAGATTTAAGCGTACATCGGGATATAGGGACAGAGAAAGCGACTTTGTTTTATACTATGTAGGGATGATACTAATTTAGTTATTTATAACATTAATCATTGTATGAAGTTACTGCGTCGAATAAAATTCAATGTGAATTTACAATTTTTTTATTACTTTAATAAAGGGTCTGGTAATTACCTATGTTTCATTTATGGTGAAGACAAGTGAACGTGGCCATAATTTTTAGGTCGTTCAACTCTATAATTTGCACGTCGCGTCGCCGCCGAAATTTCTTCGTTGACATGTTGGCTATGGACACGAGTCCTTTGAGCCTTTTTTTACTGTTTTTTTTATTTATCGTGTCAGGTGCAAAGAGTAAATATTATTGTTGATTCTTCTGTGAATTTGTTCCACTTCGTTTTTATTCTATTGTTTAATATTTTTTGTCTTTTGATGACGCTATTGTGCTTGTAATAACAATAAATAATAGAGTTAATGACTTATCAACTGTTATGTTGAGGTTAGGACTCAATTAAATTTGAAAAAATGTGTATTTGCGTCAGTAATTAACATGAAAATGTGAGTAATTAAAAGAAACTACCCGCTTTATACGGATTAATTTTTAAAATATAGTTAATATGTTAATTATGGTATTTTTATTATTTTTCTTTATACCTTAAAGGTTTAAGATAACGTTTTCCTAGATACTCTATGCTTTTACTCTATGCTTTTTTCTGGAAAAGCTATAATTATTATAAGGATTTGTAATAAAATCATGCATATACACAGGTGAGTAATTTTGAAAAATTTAATTCTAAAAGCGTAAAATAATACACAGTGTATGATTAACCTATTTATTAAACTACCTTGATAATTATGTTATGACATGGCAACTCTAATACTAAATTACCCATTTCGATTTTCGGCTGGTTCATACCCAATTTTTTTTTACTATTTCCTAAACTCCAGTATTTATTGGAACAAAACAAACAAAAAGTATTATGTAGTTAAGCTATTTTGGAGTTCTTACGATATTAACGCACGGCAACACCGACTAGTTTCTAATTCTAATTTGAAAGTTATCCTCAAACTGTATTCAATAAAGATATATTGAAATGCAAACCTTGGAACGGTAAAGTCCTGCGCAGGCTCAAACGATCATCATTAGGGATTTACCTTTCATAAATCATTTCTATTTAAGGTATTTCACTTGCAAGGAAAATGTTATCTGTGCCTATTATTTTTGATTTACGTTCTAGTCAATTTCATAGTAAAGTACCTATCATACAAACTTGATTTTGTAGGTGCCTGGTAAATAAGGTTATTTTTATGTTTGTTGCTACTCAGTAAGTCGTTCATGATGTAAAAACAACTTAAACAACGTGAATTTGTCCTTCATAAGTGCCTTCCGCGGGCCTAGGCTGATCAAATGTTTTTGAATTTCGATTTTTTTATTAACAATATTTGGAATAATATTATCACCTCTCATAAAATCTTTATAAGTAAAAATATTTTAATAGATTTTCGCTCAAAGGTTAAGTCTCGCCAAACATATGTAGTCAAATTCTATAGATTCTACAAGCATGATTTTCTCAGTTAAGTTAATTATTTTTCACGCTATCGTGTATTTTAACCTTTTTTTATATTACCTGTATTCTGTATTCATAAATTATTTAAATATTCCCACGATACGAGAATATAAATCATATTGAGGATCTTTAATGATTATTTCAATTTGAAACGCAATTTTGGTAGGGGTTCTGCTAAATGGGGGGGAGAAGGGATTCAAGGTTTTCATTATGTCACAATTTTAGAAACGCCACAAATAAACATTCCGCTATCAGACCTGTGCCAAGAAGGCAGAACTTAGAGAGGAATGACAACGTGTCGTGAAGCGGGCCACAAATTATACGTCATGACAACCACGGCCACTCTGTCAAGAGTGATACCCCTACGAAGAATAATCAGTACCTATATCAGTTTTGAACGCTACCCAAAGCACTCGTTATGTTAAGTAATGTACGAGAGGGGGGCGGTCTGGCCAAACGACGAAGGGGGAGAGTAATCGGAAAATTTTGCGATACAAAATTTGTCTACGCTCCCTTATTTGTTAAAGCACACGTGTCTATAATTGTAGAACACGAAGTGTTTTCCAAACCAAACAGTCTCACATTTGCGATTTCCCGAAACCGTAACTATACACAAAAATCAACAGTATGATTGTCTTTACGTATCAAATACTACACAGGTATTTTATCAGAGGCCTCTGTGTTTACACTGGCTAGACGGAAGGTACTTAATACATATCCAGCAATAATCTTGCAAATATACGCAGGGTATAGGGTTGTCCAACATTTTTTAATACTGTATTTTGGTATTTGGGTCAAACTTGAGTTAGTTATGCTCACTTTATGGGCTTTGGTGGCGGCGGGTTCGTGACGCTCACTTGCCTGCAATATGGCCGCCAAAGCGATGGCTGACACATACGTCATACTTGTGAGCTGATGCTGCTTGTGAGGCCTGGTTTCCTTTTATTTGTGGTCGACTATTAGTCATTCATATTGCTTTTTCTTAATGGCTTAGCTATATCTATCAAATATTGTCAGTGAGACTAAATAAATGTTATGTAATAAATCTATCTATATTCGTTTTGGAAAAGTAATAGCTGAGTTTATTATCGGTATTTCTCATTTAACCGGAACTTGTGAAATGTTATATGCTTGTAAAGGCTATTTGTGTAAAAATATTACATTATATTTATGTTTAAATATTCACAGATCGTTCAACTAAAATTGATTACATCCGGTTTTCATGAATTACATATGTACTTTGTATTTTATTGCCTTATTTTGATTGTTAAAAAATATTAACGTTAGTGTCATTGAGCAAAACGCTTTTGTCAACATAACCTTCATTATTTAATAGTTTTTAACCCCGATTAAATCAGATACCCTAATTTAAAAAAAAAGGTCTTCATTGTCATTTTAGGGTTCTGTGCCTTATATAGCTAAACCGACGTCATCTAGTCTATGTAGATAACCACCATGACATTGAAAAATATTTAATAGAAAACAGTAACACAATTAATCTAAAAATATATTTTTTTAAACTACTTTTTTGTTCAGTCTCTTTATCATAAACGCCATTATGCATGAAGCGTCATTTGGATCTTATATTATCGTGTAATTATACAAAAAATCAGCGGCCAAGGGCGATGCAGACCCGCACCCGACGGGTTCCGTACCACCGTAGAATGTTTAACGAAACACCGAAATAAACAGGTTTGTTATATGGGACCCCATTAATTTTGAACTGTTCATTTTTTGTTATAGCGCGCGGAAATCCCATCTCGTGGCTGGCCACTTTTTTTTTTCTATGGCAACCCTACATAGTTCAAACAAAAGACTAGGTACAAATTGTTTGCACTGAATGTGGACAAGTGCAGTGAATCACCTGTTCATTGTTCATGTTAGTGTTTGTTTATTTGATACAACAAGAGCCTTTGTAAGATGTTGATTGTCTCGTTTGTGCTGATTCGAGGAAGCATGTATGTGTGACGCGATCAATTTATTTTGTCGCAATTAGGTTATGTACCTATTGGAAGTATACCAGGTGGTTTTATAAATCTAACTCAAGTCCGTTCAGCTGTAACTGCGGAATAAAATATATAAATAATCTATTTATAAATAGTCATAGACAAAATAGTTGACTACCATTATCTTTTGTTTATGATTTTTTTTTATTATTATTTTTGTTTTGTGCTATCAATATTTTTTTAATGTGAATCATTTATCGTATGTGTTTAAATTATTAAATATAATGAGGGTAGACCTAATTATTGTGGCGAGCCTGATAGCAGAATATTGGCACATACTTGCAATCGAGACAAACCTCCGTGGTTTTTTAGATTCGTTAATGTAAATATATATTTAAGTATTTATTTAAAAAGCAGTATATATCAGTTATCTGATTACCACAGTAACACCAGTACAAACCCTGGTTAATTTGGGATCAAAAAACCGTGTGTGTAAAATTTTCCAGACTGTTTTATTCAATTATTTATTTAATGTTCTTGTGATATCATTTAAATAAGCAAGAGTGGTGTTCATTGACTGCAAAACCCGTATTTTACAATACATTTAGAGGTTAATTAATCGTATTTAGGCTATTGAGCTGATAAAAAGGTAAAAACAACCTTCCGAACTAGAATTTTCACCTTATTTATATTCATGTACAAAATGGATCCGTATTATGGAGAGTACAATATATAATATTATTCTGACAATAAAGTTCGTTTTCACATGCACGGGCGTTCCTCAATGTCCTTTGCACTTCCTGTGTTTTGACCCTCGTATGCCGTAAACGGATGAGTAATTGAGATGGGTAAGGTCTTTTTGGCAGCCAAGTTTGTTGAACTTTGATTTTTTTGCCTTGCATTTATTTGGCCCTCGGTGCATTGAAATAAATGCCATGAAAAACAGTACTGTATGTGTTGGCAGTATATATTACGTATCCATTTGGATTTTACTTACTTCCTGCCCACGTTATCAGGGGATTTCTGGGAACTTTCTGGGGATAAAAGTTGTCTTACTTTTGTATGTGTACCATGGCATTCTCTATCTAAGTGCCAAGTCGAAAATGGAAAAATTTGATTCTCGGATGATAGTTTCAAAGCAAAACTGCTGTTGAAAAATTTGCTTGTGAACTATCTAATCTTTGTCAGGAAATAGTGTACTAGCAAAAAGGATTATTCACATTAGTCCGTCGAAGTCCAAGATGTATCCGAGTCATGATGGAAAATAATGTCGTCATAATTTTTCTTTTTTTTAACGTCTTGTAGGTGTTAAAAGGCAAGGTAAAAAAGCACCTGCGGTGTGGAGCTGGGACTTCGGCTTTAGGTAGTCACGAGAAATGATTATTGGGGGTTCGGTTTTTAGAGTTGGTTCGGGCTGCACTTACAAGACCAGATTGGGAAAACGTGCACGCCACGCCTCGCCCGCCACGTACTATATGAATCATCCTTAATAACAGAGCAAGTGTTTCACGTGGACTCGACCGTAACTGATAATGTCAAACGTAAGTGACACGTTTAAGTTTATCAATTACTTTTCAAGTACTTGGCTACCTTGGTATTTTGGTAAATCCGACATTTCCTCGTCAGATTTCATCTGGGTTCACATTGTCGCTTTTATCTGCCGACAGCTTTGAATGTGAATACGTTTTGTTAGAGTTATCGAGATCTTATAGGGCTTTAAAAAATGTACCCGTTTTATAGGGACAGCTATGCTATAATTTATTAACAAAAAATTGATTAATAAAAACTTTTTGCACAAATAAGCTACCGGTGTGATATTATTTATATTGTCTGTGGTTGTAATTACAACTCGCATTTTACGGAACATAAAAATATTGTCCTATGTAAATAACCATTTCAAAGTTAAACACGTTCTTAAGTGCCCATTGGTCTACTGACTTAACCCCTTAATTTGCATATTTTATTCATTTACCTGCTGTTGTACGAATTTTATTAAAGTTTTTGGGTGACCTTCGTTCCGGTGAAGGTCTTTCGCAATTAAAATCTATTTCGATATGTAGTGGAACTGATAGTAGGCTATTTTCAGAAGTCTGTGGTACTATTACTATAATTCTTTAGTTTCGTTGTGAGGATGTATGGTTACCCTCATTTGTCAGACTCTTTGTCTGCATTCGCTGAATTGTCAGACGCGTTCAAGTCAATAAAAAAATTAATAAACAATAATATTTAGATGAGAGAATAATGATAATAAATTTGCCAAATCGAGATTACGTGCTCTCCAGACGATGATTCTAATTATGAATTTATACCTCTTTAAAAACTTTTATAATAATAAATAAGTGGTACTTATATATTTATCAATGCTCGTTACGTGAATTTGAACTATACCCGAAGATATGTGGCATACATACTTTTTGGTGTTAGAATAAAAAAATAAAAAAGTTAATTAGTTTTATATTCTGGCGCATTGGCATATATTTACGTCAAACTGTACTCGTAGTATTGGATTTATTGCGGTTTTACTACTTAATATAATAAGTTATTTTTAGAGTTAACTATTGTATTGTTTTGAACTTTTCGGATACAAATGTACATAATAGCCGATTTGTTGTTATGTACCTAGGTAGTAACGACAAACTAAGCATCATTATGAATAAACACGTTTTGTTGATCATGTGTGAAGTTTAAGTATCCTAGTATTTCGAATCGGTCCAACATCCTCGGGTGGGCACTAGACCATATTGGGGTGAGCACGGTATAAATACGCCAAAGCCATTTTTTTTTATATCACTTGGGCCGACGTACAAGCAGACGTTCCACCTGATGTTATATCGTCACCGCCGCCTATGAACATTTGCAACACCAGGAGCATCGCCAATGCGCTGTCGACCCTGAGCCGTGAAGTTGGTAAGTCAGTAATACAAGTGCGCTACTGCTCCGCGGGGTAAGGTGGTAGTACTTCCCCGGACTAACTCTGCACGACGAGCTCTACTACTCTAGAAAAAATGAAATCTATACTAGAGAGTCACTTTCCTTCTAGGCTTTATGTACTTTCCACCTACAGCCATATAATCACTTACTTTAGTGATATTATGGTCATGCACAAGCCAAACAGTGTCTCACGAAGTTTGAGGTTGTTTTATCTAAATTTCATTGTTTTGTTATACTAGTTATTTTAATAATATCTACACACAACAAAAAAAGGTTGAGTTCACGTGGAAAAACTAAAACGTTTTAAATTTAATTTTTAAACATTTGTTCATTGTTTAAAAATGCAAAATTATATTCATTTATTTTCTAGCTGCAATGGTACGTAGATATTTAAACAACATAGGATTATGTAATAGCATTTTTTTATATGTTTTATCATACCTAAACTTAAATTATCGCGTATAAGTGAACACATACTTTTCTGTTTTGTGTTCCTCAAAGAAAAAGAAAAAAAGCTTATTATTATTATTTTTTGCACACAGAAGAACACAGTATTTATACAAACTTTTTATTTATTTGTTCATTAAAAGTTGGTCACGACCAACGTCGCGTGCGCGGCTTTCGCCTAATGTTGTACCAACTTTATTGGTGCTAAATATTTGACAAACATTAGCACGTTGGTTGACTATGGAAAAGAGAATTTAATTTTCTCTTATGTCCATATGAAGGTAATGTAGTAAACACTGTATAAGTGTGCATATCACGGTTTAGTGTAAAACCTGACCAGTAAAATGAAGGTGGCAACGAATTGTCATATAAAAATATATTTAATATTTTTTTAAATGTTACATATTTTTAGAGTAGTAGAGCTCTTAGTGCAGAGTTCATCCGGGGAAGTACTACCTTACCCATTTCTGCCGTGAAGCAGAAGTGCACTTGTATTACTGTTTCGGTTATAAAGGTAAGGGAGCCGGTGAAATTACAGGCACATGAGACTTAACTTCACGTCTCTGGGTCGACAACGCGATGCCCCTAGTGTTGCAAATGTCCATAGGCGGCGGTGTCCACTTACCATCAGGTGGACCGTCCGCTCGTTTGTCGGTCTATGTGGTATAAAAAAAATATAATAATCCGCAACATGAATTCTCAGTAAATTGTAAAAACTGTTACCTTGCTTATATTGTTGAAGATACTTCCTAATTGAAGGATGACTTCTAAATGGAAAATACCTTGAGTAGCTTCGACCTCCATAAGAGCCCTATTAACAGTGTTTGTGCCCAAGGGCAGCAAGGGAAATTATATATCTAGAAAAATATATTGCATGAACTCGATATTTGGGCGATCGATTATTTTTGAAGATTCTTTGTAAGTAGTTGAAGGCTGACTTCCAAATTGATGGTCTTCTATAGGCTCCGGGCGGCAGGTCATTGCGAGGTCCTTTGTCCTTCGTGAAAAGTATGTAATGCGAAAGTAAGTCTGGTTGTTTGGTTTAGGTATTTATCATGTTTGACAAGAAATGCTAAAGTTATACAAATAAATAAAATTTGAAATCCATATTTTTTTAATTAGCTTTGGTTGCTCGATTCCCCCTCAAGAGCGAGGCCCCGGGCGATTGCCCCGTTCGCCGCCCCCTAAGGCCGCCTGTGCCTCCTACTAATGGCTTAACTGAATAAATTGTTTTAATATTTAAATAGTGTTTGTGGCCAGTTTCAGGCTACCAGGGAAAATCTTAAAAAAATATTATAGAAAAACTAGATATTAGATCGACCGATTATTGTTTTTTTTGTGTGTTAGGTTTTACTCAAAGGGTAAATTAAAACAGAAAATATTTTTAAATACCCTTTTCAGAATTTTTCAGTAATTGGCAACCCTATACATACTAAGGCAAATCCGATATACGATACAAGTATAACAGCAGTAAATTGAAATAAATGTTCCCATATATATATCATTGATATATCACAATGTAGGTATCTGTGTTTTAGAATTACCTCGAAGAACGATCATCATGAATAAGAAAACGTGACTTCTACGGTCGAGTAGGTGACATAGCGAATCAGTGATACTTAAATTTAGTGACAATACAAAACACCGCACAAAAGTGCAGTAGAAAAAGACTCTTTGTGATAATCCCTACTAATATGATAAATGCGTAAGTTTGTGAAAATGGATATCTTTCACGCCAAAATTACTTGGCACATACTTTACCAATAACCCGAATTAACACAACATCTTTTTTATCGCGGGAAAATGTAATATCCGTCGGGAACGCGGGGAAACCCGAAGGGTCAGTCAATTATAAATACGAAAGTTTGTTTGTTACATTTCACGGCTAAAGGGTTGAATGGATCTTGATAAAATTTGAGGAGATTGATTGTACCTTGGGGAAGGACATGTTCTCCCATTTGTGTTATAAAATTATCGTTATTCCTTATAACGCGGGTGAAACCGGAGGTTGAAGCTTGTTTAATAATTGTTTTGAATGTAAAAGTAGAATACGCATGGGTTAACAATTATCACCAATTGACCACAGTGCATCAATACTAGTTGTTCACATCTAAAAGGCCCGTTCTGGATACTAAAAATGTCATTGAAAAATCAACTCTATTGTTACTGTGTTAATGTTCATCTATTGATCCAATAGTAAATGGTATGATTAAGGTAATGAAACTTATAATGAATACATACGGTTGATTTTCCTATAATATTCTAAGCTATCAAAACGGGCCTATCAGAACCGATAGCAATAGAAGATGACAATCAGTGTGCATACACGTGCTTGAAGTGCTACTACTAGCGATAAGGCGAGGAAAGTGCCATAGAACAGTTAATAACTCCACCGAGAAGAGTCACTTACTCTAGCTTAGAATAAATCCCTACTTTGATATGTTTCGATTAGCGAGTTAGTGTAGAAGTCAGTCTGAAGAAACTGAATATGGCTGGAATTGTGTTTTGTTTTATATTTTATACACTCAGTGTTATGCCTTATATTATTTATTTACGGAGAGGGAGGGGAGATTTATATAACGTATACTGAACTACCGAAGTAGGTAGACTGTTGTAATCTTTTCAAAATAGTAGTAACTATGGCCGCTATAACAACATGTAATTAAAATATAATATCATACAAGGAACGTGCTTTTTTCGGCATTTGTTATTGCACGGTGGTACGGAACCCTTCATGTGCAATTCCGACTCGACATGACCGGTATTTAATGTATATTTTATATTTCTTAAAAGGCGACTTGACTCAACCGTAATTTTTGACGAAAGTAACATTTTTCTCAATGAATTATTCTTTGACGATGGCCCATGCACAAATTCGTTGAAGCTTGCATTTAGTTTTAATATTCAACAGCTTCGATGTGGAATGTTAAGAAGTTTAGATGCAGTAGATATCTGTTTTTGGGTTTTTAACATTTTCAAATAGGTCTCCTGTAAAGTTTTCAAAATGGCGCTTGAATCAAGTCGCCTTTTAGCCGTCGAATGTAATTAGTTTGTCTTACAGTCCCTGGATAGTAAGGGACTTGTATCCACCCCGTGTAACAAACAAGATAGATGTTTGATTTCAACAACAATTCAATTTGTGGAATTATTCCACAATTTGATTGCATATTTATGAACATCTTTATATAATCATATTCATGTATTACCCAGAATCATGACTGCCAATAATCAAGTGTTTTGTATAGTAATCATTCTACTAAATGTTATACTCACAATAGTAAATAAATTATCGATAAAATCGATCAAACACTGATATTAATAATTACTACTTACAATGCATAATTAGCAGATACTGTCTATAAAGTGCCTTACCAACGTGCTTTAGTTTTCTTACCTCATTTTCCTTCATCTGAATCTCTCATTTCAATCATTGAGGCCAGTTTTCGCTTCCGCTGTGGGTAACAAAAAATACCAATCGGTATTTCGCCTTGTATTAGTACAAAGTTCTATGGCTAGACCCAAAATATCGCCCCATACCGTACAGGTAGACGGTAACCTTTTTTATTTATTTTAAAAAGTTACACAAAAATTCAATTGTCGTACGTCTGTATATGGATTTAAACAGGTAATTAAACTGTTCAGATACAACGATATTAGATTTTGCTAATAAAATTCCATAGTGGTAGTGACATTTCGGTATCCTTAGTGGCGAAGTCGAATAGGCCTTAAAGTTTTATGAACTGGCAACATTACGCGAGTAATAAAAAAAAATCTAGATAACTCATCTATGGTTTTTGGTCCTTGAGCCCTTAGCGCTCGCTGAATTGTTCGTGTAAGAATATGCAAGCCATCAGAGTCTAACACCTTCTAGTCCATAAAAAACAAATGAAAAATCGTATCGTTTGTGTCCGATTTGTAAATGAATCACTCAGTCGGGTTCATCATTTAAGCTTTATAGGAAGTCAAACTTGTTGACAGTATTTTTAAACGCATAGCTAATCGGTAACCTTGTTCGACATGGCTTTAAATCTGATAAAAAATAATCAAAGAAATGAGTGGGCCTTCACCGGCCAATGCCCACTAAATACCTACATAGTAGTCTTTACTGACATAAACTAATTAAGTAAATATCAGGGAAATCGAATCGGTAGTTTTGATGTTGTTGGTAATTTAGAATGAGCACCTTATTTAATTTTCTTATCTGTGCAGCTTAAAAAAACATCGATTGTCTATTGCTTTGAGTCAAGCATAGACTTTTTCGTACCCTTAACCATTTGTTCTTATTCCAAATCTTACTTGGAGTTCCTAGTTGTATTTGCATTGTACCTACCTGAGACACAAAAAGTGCATAGTGATTAATATAAAAAAAAACATCAATAATAAATAAATAAAATCTGCCTTAAACCCAACCGTAATTTTTTAATCTAAATTTACCTATATAATAAATTAATTATTTTTTTAACCCAAATTTAGAACTGGTCTTGGTAAAAAGTCAAATAATCCCTACTAATATTATAAATGTGAATGTAAGTTTGTTTGTTACGCTTTCACGCGAAAACTACATAACCGATCATCATGAAACTTTGTACTCATTCTTGGAGGTATTAGAAGTAACATAGGATACTTTTGTTTAAAATGTTACATCCCTCAGGAACGCGGGTGAAACTGCGGGGGACAGCTAGTAATACATAATTATCTTAGGACAATCTTTACATACGGCCTTCTGATCTCTAACTAAGCAGAGCTTCCACTTTGGAAACCAGTTAACTGATAAACTACACATTGGAACAATTTCTTTTCTAAATACCTACTTACTTTAATATAATATATTTACACTTAGACACAGAACACATTTTTTTATCCTGTGGCGTGATAGTTAGGCTCTAACAACGAAGACAGCTGGCCCCACAAAAAAAAAACTTAATTAACTTAAATAATTATAATGAAAGTAAACTATGACATTGGAAAACGAGTCGATATCGCAGCCGTTCGTGAACACCTAATATTAACATATAACGGAGATGGTAACGCGTTCTTGCGAAACAGTCTTAATTACCAAGTAGCTTTCACGTAATACGCGTCCTTTTTCAAGGATGTACCGAGAATCTTACATTCACACAGTCAGGTTTTACCTTATCCATTTCCGCCGTGAAACAATAGTGCACTTGTATTACTGTTTCGATTAGGAAGGTAAGGGGGCCGGTGAAATTACAGGCACATGGGACTTAAAGACTTCACGTCTCAGGGACGACAGCGCATTGGCCTGGCGATGGCATCGGCGGTCTATAGGCGGCGGTGATCACTTACCATCAGATGGACCGCCTGCTTGTGTAAAAAATAAAAAAAAATATAGACCAAATGTATTTTTACTGTAGATAGGCTTACGTTTGACCACAATCTTACCGTGATAAGTAACAATGTGGTCGAAGGTGGTGAACACGAAGTCTAGAAGGAAACAAGCCCTCAAGGGCAGGTGTCGAAATACGCTAGGTGAGACTAGAAGATACGTAGTCTGTAAAAAAAGAATGGGGAAGTACTTATCTATTATCGTTAACGCATAGGTTTTGGTTCGGTCATCACGTGAGATTCTTGCTATTTGTATTACGATTGAAGCAGTCGGTCAAGACCGATTCAAGAATGCTGTTAAAAATACTGATACTACTACAGTATCATACACTCCATACAATTAAATTGATGGACAAGTTAGCTGGACCCTGACTGCCACCACAGTTCGTGAATTTGATTCCCACCTACTTTTTTGTCAAAATCTAAGTAGTTAGTATGTTTTAAAAAAATAGTTTATGTAGTTAATAAAAAAAAAAAAAGTCCCAAGAAAAAAAACAAGTGAATTTCACACGCAGTAGCCGTGAGACCTTCAGAAAACTAGCCATCACATACTGTCGCAGGCTATACATGTAGATGTAATTTTTCTATCCTTTTACATATGTACATACCTGTATATACCTTTAGTGTCGCTTTTTCGTTTCATCCTGTTCATGTCTTAACGGTACCCAAGTTTTTACTTCAATAAACAATTGTATCTGCCGATCTAAATGGCAAGTAGTAGTACGTCTAAATAAGGAAATGTAATCAAGCCGACAAAACCTAGTTCCCAAGATATCTATCTAGACATCTAAATTGTCCGCAATGATTGTTCCAAGAGGGAATGGTGATTCACCTGACCTCAGGATGAATCCACTTCATATCTCGTACTTACTCAACCCTCGCAAATTACACCTGAGTTAAATGTTAATTGAGGAAATCCTGCTATAGTACTACTATAAAAATCCTAACTTATATTATAAATGGGAAAGCGAGTTTGTTTGTTTCGCAAAAAAGGTAAAAATTAACAACCCACGATAACGCCGTGAAGCAGTAGTGCACTTTTATTAATGTTTCGGTAAGGGTACCGGTGAAATTACAGGCACATTTGACTTAACAACTTCACGTCTCAGGGTCGACAACGCATTGGCGATGCCCTGGTGTTGCAAATGTCCATAGCTGACGGTGACCACATCTGTTACCAACAGGTGGACCGTGTGCTTATTTGTCGGCACCTGTGGTTTAAAAAGAAGGGGTGAATCCAAGGGACGATTCCTAATAACATTATATAGAGGTAATGTTTACAAGGTTTGAATATAGGAAATAATCCAGATGCAAAAATCATTCACTGAAATTTACACTATTCCCAAGTGACATGTACTATATTATCCCGGGACACATAAATCTCTGGGAAATGCGGGTGAAACCGCGCGACGGTTCCTAGTAATGTTATTGGTCATCTCTGAAACTTCTGATCGGATTTAACACATCATTACACATATGTAGGTACACACTTCCAAAGTTTTAAATTTATAGTATGTTGATGAACCTTATATTATAACGCTACAGGGTTGATTATACTATAACACTAATAACTGTGCCTATTAGATCGCGACAACATTATTAAGTTGTAATAAAGATAAGAAATCATTCGTTCAAAGCTTTCCGTTCGAAGGCCTTAGATGTCAATTCAGATTGTACTATGCATTACACAATAAAAAAAAAACTTTAGAGCGCAACATGTACAACAATAATGTGTCAATTATTCAACAATAAATTGTAATTATTGTTCTATATTTAAATAATAAAAAAAACGTTTGGCAGGTATCATTCGCTACAATAGCTTACTCTTGTCAGTCAAGCGTGTTTATATCATAATCGCCGGCAACATTGTTTTCACTCAAATACAGTACAAAATATAAATTTTCTGATAGACTAATGCAATGCCGTATTGTGGGTGGAGCCGCGGGCAAACGTCAGTAATTAACAGAGTCACGGAAATATACAAGTGTCATATTCTGTTGAAGAAACCTCCATTGATCTTTGGACCCATCAACCAGCCATTATCGTTACCGAATCAACGGAACAGATCAAAAAATATATGCACAGATATTGAAATTGGTATTTCATGAAAAGTGTCAGGGAAGATTAAACGAGAAAAATTGCAAATATAAATAATAATTAACAGTAATATTTCAGCAAAAAATTAGCACAATAATCTGTGATAAAAAAATTTTTTTGGTACCGGATTTTTTATGTAGCAATACTTTCCTAATAGGTACTCAAATGAAGGAAAAGTCAATGACCTATTGAATCTGGTCTATTGGTTTATTATTTATTCAGTTTTAATAACATTTAACGACATCAAAGTATGCAAATACTAATAAATTTATGTTTTTTTTTGCAGGTAAGTTACGCAATACATATTTCCAAACAGGGCCCAAAACATGGACAGTAAGTATGCGGTGGACATTTCTTTATTTACTATCAATACACTAATTACATTATGTGATAATCGTTTAATAAATAGCATTAAGGACACTGTACTTAATAGAAAGTACCATTAGGGTAATTGGGCTACAAATTTTAAATCGACTAAACGATCAGAATAAAACTAAAACCAATCAGCATTTTATGGCCCATAAACAAGGCTATTAAGTGAGCATACGTCGGCACGTAGCCATCGAGAAGTGGCAAAAAACGACAATCAATTATGTGAAAATGATTACCTAATGTTGTACTCGACTAGGCTATTCGATTATGTTAACGATACCGATCAATCGATTTCAGGGAAGTCAATGTGAAGCCGATAGTGAAGCCGCTCTTGATTTTACATTTTTTATTACAAAATATTTTTTAATTGAGTATTTTGTCTTTTCTCTACTTAGTTGAACTGGTCCTAAAAAATAATATTATATTAAAAAAATGCCATTCCCAATGTGCCATTTTGGCGGATTTTTGTAAACCTTTGCGCGCAATTACTTCCCATAGTATCACCGAAATCGCATTTTTTTTATTTTTATTGTATGTTTAACTTTTTTTTTTAGGAAAATGTAACAAAACAATAAAAACATAATTTACAGTTGACAAGCTGTCTTCTGCGGTTTCACCCGCGTTCTCGTGATGTAACATTTTCCCGGGATAAAAAGTAGCATAAGTTACTCCATAAAACACCAGTCAGTGGAACTCCCGGCCAAATCGGTCCAGCCGTTTTGGAGTCCATAAGGAACATACACACATTGATTTTATACATATTCTATTCAAGATAGATAAAAACATAATATAATAAATAGCTTGTACAAAGCTTAAATTACTCATGAACCCATTTAGCTGTTAGTAGCCACTAAAACAGAACTTCAAAAAGATTGCGTCGGTTTCGGCTGCAACTAAAATGCCAAAGGTACTCATAGTTGGTGTTCAAAGATCTCTGTGAATACCTTTTTTGATTGCGGTTCGTAACCACGACACTAACTCGTGCATTGTAAAGAAAGGGAAATGCCTTGAATGATTTCATTTATTGCGGTATTCCATATTGGGACACAATATATCGAACAATAGATGATTAGTTCAATATATGACACTTTTTTTATTAACATGTCGGGTAGGACGTTCATGTATTGATGACTACATGGGAAATTAACGGGTTAAAATGGTCACAGGGTGATTTGACAGTCAGAATGAGTAAGTAGCTAAATAAATACCGTTTCCACTCCGAAAAAAATGTTCTATCACTGGATCTGGGGCTCGATTCTGTAAGGAAAATGACATCAGCTCGAGGATGTCTCTTTCGCTAACTACGCAATGACGTGAGAGGTAAGCTCTCCGAGGCCTCCCGTGCGGCGGCTCGTCGGCGAAGTTTGTATTAATTGAATATGAGGGCAGACTGTGGTTTCAAATTTACTCCATGGTTTTGTATATTTTCTTTTTTTTTTTATACCACGTGGGCCGACAAACAAGCGGACGGTCCACCTGATGGTAAGTGGTCACCGCCGCCTATGGACATTTGCAACACTAGGGGCATCGCCAATGCGTTGTCGACCCTGAGACGTGAAGTTGTTAAGTTTCATGTGCCTGTAATTTCACCGGCCCCCTTACCTTTCTAACCGAAACACAGTGATACAATTGCACTACTGCTTCACGGCGGAAATGGGTAAGGTGGTAGTACTTCCCCGGACGAACTCTGCACTAAGAGCTCTACTACTCTAAAATATAGAGATGTACTTTAATTTATCCGTAGAAATGCATGATTGTGTTATAAATTTTGAATTTAGAACTTCCCTTCCGAATTTATTAAAGCAAAATGGTGACATTTTATTTCTTGTAGCTCTTGGTGTTTTTTTAATTCTGCCATACATTTTTTGTTCTCAAGGAAACATTGTGTTTTTTAGGGTACCGTACTTAAAAAGGCCCGTTGACCCTATTACTAAGTATTCGCTGTCCGTCCGTCCATCTCTCATACAGCTGTATATTTTAACCCATAATAGGTAGACACTAGATATTTTACATAGTGCGTAGTACTATAACAGCTATGAAAAAAAAATATCATAAAAATACATGTTCGGCGTTTTGTTAAATATTTTGTGGTGGGTATAGAACCCTTCGTATCCGAGTCCGGCTCGCACATTGCCAATTTTTTTTTGTTCCTGCAATCACAGTTATTACATAGAAGTATTACGCCACAAAACTTGGGCGAGTGTATTTATTTATTTTTGACTCATGCAGTAAAAAACTAAACCAACAATTACGACTGTTTGAACTAGATTACTAAAAACGTTATGTCTTCCGTGACAAGATAAGATTATTTGTAGCAAAAAATTGCAATGATATTAAACATACTTATCTGTAAAGGTAGTTTTGTCGGCCTTTTTGTATTGCTCAATGATAGTTAATAATAGACAAAACCATTTATTTTAAACTACTTTTTGGTATTTGTAAGTGTTATTTTGTAACGGGGTAGTCGATTACGATTACGTAAAATGGAATGAATTTGAAACAGGTTGTTTCTAACTGACAATTCAACGGCCACGTGCGAATCGGTCTCCCAAACCAGGGTTCTGTACCATCGTGCAATATTTATACAAAAAAGATTTTATTGGGAATTTACTTCAATCTATTTTTTTATTAGTATTATGGCGACCATGGAACTGATTATGAAAATACAATATGCACAAAATCTATCTCACACAAAATGTTGGTCCTGGGTGAGAATCTAACCTATGACCTTTGACGTGATAGTCAGAGTATCTAACTACCATGCCAACTGGCCCGACAAAAAAAAGTAAGTAGATAAATCTGCGTTATTTCATTGCCGGTCATATTCAAACGTGAAAGTATTGCCAGCTTATATCATTATCAGTCGGCATAGTAAAAAGCATGATAAGAATACGTGCATATGATCCAACACTTGAACCCTGATTTATGTAGACTATATCAGGATAATCTGTTTATTTTAGACGGCCAGTTGGCTTAGTAGCCTTACTGCCACGTACGCCGTGGGTTCGATTCCCACTCAGTACAAACAATTGTGCGCATGAACATGTATGTTTGTTCTGTGTCTGGTATAGTACGCTCTGCTTAATTTGGGATCAAATGTCCCAGGATATTTATTATCTGTTTTCACGAATCAATAAAACAATTTATTACAGATTTTTATTTCCCATTTCTATGAATTGCACGCAAAAGTGATTAAAAAAGAAAATGATTCATAGACAATACGCAATAAAACATCATTGCTTATAAGTTAATAGTATTGACTTACTAATTAGTCGGTTCATGGCAATAATAATGATTATTTACTTCAACTATGGCGTGTTACAATGGCATGATAGTTGTGAATACCTTTTAATAGAAAAATATACATTTCTAACACGCTACGGGAAATAGAACGCAGGTACATGTTTTTTTCGCAAATATTTTAATCTGGCAACACATTAAGTCGCCATGCCCGTTATTTTATCAATATATTTTTAAATCTATTATTTTAATACATGGCCTGGTTAAAAGGAGTGTTTTATCACTATGTAACCAACATTTTTGGACTTGATTTATTCAAAATCATCGTTTCCCTGGTTATGGTCATATGGCAAGTATACCTACCAGTTTAAATGCTCCCGTAATACCGAACTACGATGCAATTAAGAGACGTCGAAAACTGTTTCAAATAAAAATAAAAAAATGTCTAGAAATAAAGCTGGTGATAAAGCCCGCTGTTTCGCCGTGACTTCGATGCCCTGTCTCGGGCATTAACTACCCAAAAAGAAGTCGAGAAGAATCGAAGAAGAATGCAGGAACTGATCAATCGCAACGATTGTTGAAGTACAATTTACACATATCATCGCAAATCTCATGTAATTATCACAATTATCACATTAAGTTATCGTCACGCGATCTTGATACTTGTAGAATGTAATTTTTCACACTTTTTTCCAACGGTACAGTATATCCTTAATAGAAACACTTAGGTATCCAATAGTCTTGGGCGGGTTGGAAGGTGTAGTAAAAAAAATAATTAAAATAATAAACATTTGCATGCATGAACATATTTGTTTGTTATAGGTTTAAATAGTAATTCCTCACGTCCAATTTCCTCAAAGAAGTAAGCAGGAGCTCAGTAATGAGACCCGACTCATATTCACTATTTCGAAAAAAATACAAGTTTACTCAAAACCTAATTACAGGCACCTGGAACAACTTCACATCTCAGGGTCGACAACGCATTGGCGATGCTTCTGGTGTCGCAAGTGTCCATAGACTGCGGTGACCACTTACCATCAGTCTATTTGTCGGCTTATCTATGTATATACCTCAAAACTACTGAATATATCGGAATGGGACTGCTACCATTCGACACGGCTATATATGATATCGATAAAAGCGGGTGAAACTACGGGGGACAGCTAGTATGGTTCAGGATAGGACTGCTACTTGTCGACGCGAAATTTGACTCACGAATCCGCAATTCTATTAAACAAAAATCTGAGTCGTGTTTGTTCGCATCTACCGTAAGTTAATGTAAATTACAACGACCTCACACGTCGTGCTATCGGCCAATGTCGAGGTTTCCGGATCGCGGCATAGTACGATTAAATTCATAACGCACCCTGTCCCATTGTGTTACCGTACGGTACATAATGTCCTAGAATGTGCGATTGTGCGGTCGATTCCATTGTTTACATGTGTAGGAGATGCAGACGAAGTGTGTCGCGGTTTTGTTATTGACGCCTTTAGAATAGGCACTCTTTGGCCACTTATTTAGATGCCACTTTTAATTGAGACTCATATGTCAGGCCACAGGCCACAGGGTGTAATTAAGACACTTGAGCTTATCTAGTGCTTCGAGATCTGCCCCTTATTCCGCTACAAACTTCGTCGGCGAGCCAGCGCATGGAGGCCTCGGATAGCTGACCTCTCAGGTGATTGTGTAGTTAGCGAAAAAGACAGAGCATAGAGGCCGTGACGAAACATCTAGTGTAATTTTCCTTACAGAATCGAAACCCAATGTGGACCGATTCTAAGTATGGTTGAAATATGGTGTTAATATTTTTTGTTCTACATTTGATGGTGGTAATAAATTATCATAAAGTGCCTTTGTGAAATCACGCCATGGACCATGACGTCAAATATTCGAGCATGGAAATAGCCGCGGTCGTTGCTCCCAGGGAAAGCTTTCATATATCGTGCAGAAATTAAATACAATAAACCCAAAGAATTGCTTTGAAGAAACCGCCCTCAATTTGTACTTTGACCATAAGAATTTATAGGACTTGTCAATTTATAAAATTGAATTGTACATTTCATCGTAGAGAATCAAAGTTATTAAAGAATGCGGGTGAAACCACAGAGCGGAAACTAGCAATAAATATTATTTTACTAAAAGAACTAAACAAATTCTAAAGGAGATGTAATCTTTGTGGATTTCGCTTGATTTTAGCTTTGACTTCTTAACACACGATGTCAATCGAGAGCTTGTACTTTAAAAAACAGATAACTTCCCGAACGCTGGCCAGCCCCCGATCTTATAATACTTTTTAAATAGATACAACAAACAGACATGTTTCATGATAAAATTACTTTACGACCCGACTTTATAGTTGAGAGTTCAGTTCAGCAAATTAAATAACTTAACCATACGGTCGAACACGACGAATTTATAAAGGTTCCGCTTTTACATGAAAATTTCAAATATTTTTATTCAAATAGGCCTTTACAAGCACTAATGACTTCTGACTCTTGTTATATTCCATATAATTAGAGTCGACGGGCAGTTGGCTTGGTGGTTAGAGACCTGGGCTGCCGGGCGTGGGTTAAATTCCCACCCAAGAGAAAAAATTGTGTGCAGGAACGTTTCTGTTTGTGTTGTGTCTGGATGTAAGCAAATATCGACTTAAGTATGTATTTAAAAAAGTAGAATATGTAGTATATCAATTATCTGGTTTCCATTATACAAGCTCTGCTTAGTTTGGTATCAAATGGCCGTGTAAAAAAAATGTCCCGCTATATTTTTGGCTTCAAAGGTGGATATGTTCACTTTTTGTTTTCTGATAGTAGGTAAGTTGTCTAGGTAAGGTATATATCATTTACTAGCTGTCCCCCGCGGTTTCACCCGCGTTCCCGAGGGATGTCTCATTTTCCTGCGATAAAAAGTATCATATTATGTTACTTCTAATACCTACAAGAATAAGTGTGCACAGTTTCATGATGATCGGTTAAGTAATTTTCAAGTAACAAACAAACTTACATTCATATTTATAATATTAGTAGGGATTATATGGCTACGGAATCCTAAAAATAAAACAAAAAATAAAAGAAAACAAACAACAATAAACCTTAAATCTAAGTACAATGGGCGGTCTTATCGCTAAAAAGCGATCTCTTCCAGACAACCTTAGGATGGAGAGAAAATTAGGGACGATAATTGACGGTGGTGCATCTCAATAATCTAAAATTGACATACACATACATATACTAGTATATAAAAATAAAATATGTGTTATAAATACAGTGTAAACTCTTTATAACGAAACTCAAGGGACTGAGCATTTTTTGTCGTTATAGAGAGTTATCGTTATATGGAGTGAACAAAAAAAAACAAAACAAAGTGAACAAACCAACCAACTTGGGCTCATTTCAACGTTATAGGGAGTTTATCGTTATAAAGGATAACGTTATAAAGAGTTTACACTGTATTAGAATTACGGTACTGGGAGCACATAACAATGTGAATGTTGTGTTCGCAGTAGGTGTGGGCGGATTCAAATCTAAACCGCGCACATCCGGCACACAATAAGATCTATGTACCCAATGCGGCATGCTTATTATTCAATCATGCATTCGCGTTACATACAACACACACAACAACACTCCATACAAACTTTATTGTAGGACATTTAGGGCTTGGCCTGATGTACAGGGATAGCTCACCTGATTCTGGTCTTCTCTGAGTTAAATGCCTCTCTTTCTTTTCCTAAAGTTAAAAAGAGTAAGGAAGATTATTACGGAGTTGTCAGTTTGATCATAATCATTTGTCTTCGCGGTTTAATTTGCGAGTTTGTAAGAAATGAACTAAACCTATCCTTCTCTTTTCACTCTATTAAAAGGGAAAGAGATTTGACAGTTTATAAAATTAAGCGATGTTACTAACAATAGAATCGGGCCTCTAATAGCTAAGAATGAAGGTCCATATTGCATAACGTGATCCGGGTCCAAAACATAGCATATGTCACTCGGGAATAGTGGAGCTTTCTATCAGTAAAATAATTTTTATTATAGATTTAACCGCAAACGCACACAAATTTGCACTCTCTCTTTATACTTCATAATACTGGTTAACATTTACCTTCTAAGTGTACCTAATAAGAAGTATGTATAAATTCTAAGTGCCACACATAACAGACTTTTAATACCCGTAAACCATTGCTAACATTATTGTATCATAATTAGTTTATAATGCTTTTGAATATAATGTCCGTCTACGGAAATTATTGACCGAATCTATTATAACATTGCAACTAGCGCCATCTATCATTCACAACTGTAATTAGTTTCAAACAGTGCTGAAATAGTTTAGTTATAGATTAATAGATGGCGCTTATTTAATTTCTATTGTTCAAAGTCTACCCTAGATGGCGTTACTTGTAATGTTCGTAGGAAAAATCGAGAGTAACTTGTTTGTATTGAACTGTGGTCTGTGATATTAAAATTCGTCAAAGGGTTTTTGTGTTATTTCGTCATCATACAGACGTCATCGTACAGAGTAGACACTCGTTACCCACATTTTTTTTTATTGAACCTTAATTTCCTGGCAGTAGCGACTATAATCAAAATGGTGGAGTTTTCCGAGTCAAATACCTACCACCGCTTTAAGTACTCAAAATCATACCTACTATTGCAGTTTTTTTTTTCTCTGGAATACAAGAGGCCTTAGGTACCTAATCCTATTAACAGTTTTGATTCATACATCCCAGATTGAATTGAAACATAATCAGATTAACGTGTTTGAATAATGATTCATCTGACATTTAATACAATTGAAGAACAGGGTGTCTGTAGTGAGTGTAGAAAGAGTATCAGAATACGAGAAGATATTATGTTAAAAAAAAACAATATTAGTTTGTTTGAAACAATGGCGATAAAACATTTTAAGTTAATTACGCAAATTTTCATAAATAAATACGTATTTTTTCATGATGTAATTATAAATTTGCTTATAGAAACACACAATTTAGACTTTATAAAATTTATTACATGATTGTCTGACGGGAAGATATTAAATACAAATTTCATGGAAATCACCATAATGAATGGAATAATATTCGCTCTATAATTAGGGACCAGTCTGAACGTCTATCTGGTTTTGTAGATCTTTGGCTCAAGCGCGTGTATATTGTAATATGTATTTTGTAATAATTTTCTGAAGCGTAGCTTGGTCACTGAGATAAATGTGGTAACCTACTAGCTTCCGCCCTGTGGTTTTGCACGGTTTCCCGACAACTCCCCCCAACTATATAACCAAATTTCTTCCAGATCGGTTATTTAGTTACGAAAAGATGAAACGAACAGCCAGACAGTGCCACTTTTGCATGTTTAATATTAGAGTAGGATTTATTCCAAGAAGTGACATGGGTGAATCCGCGGAAGACAGCTAGTGAATTAATAAAATCATTGAAAGATCTTAAGATGTTCGATTGCTTAGGAGTCAATGACCTTTTTAGTTGCGTTACTTTTTATTCTGCTCCTCTCTTTTTTACAAACATGCTTTGAAAAAAAAAACTCTATGGTTATAAACGTTTTGCTGTCAAAATCGAGTAACCTGCGTTCCTAATTCAAAGTCAACAGTGGTTGTTGTGAGATCTAATAGGCTCGCTTTGACAGCTATGGGTATTATTGGAAAATCAATCCTATGCCGTAAGGATAAGGTAACTCAATATCATCATGCAATTAATCATTGGATCAATAGATGAACCTTAACACGAGGTCAACAAAGACGATTTTTCTATGTATTTATTTGTTGTCAAACAGGCCTTTTTAGATATCCACAACTTCAATATTGGATTCCTGTACCTACTTATATATTTCTTTTTGTAAATAATATGGCATTCTGTCTATTGTTTTTTTCATAGCGGCATGTCTTGACTGGATGAACCTAACTAACAGCCCGCTACCATGTCTGTTTCAACGTTCATGAATGTTATTGTAAAATTAACTTTATTTCCATCGCAAAAAGGTGCATTTATTGATCCAATAGTCAACTGTATATAATAATTAGATAATGCTGATAAACTTTGTCATATAGTAATACAGTTCATTTTTATATGCAATTGTTAAACTTCAAAACGGGCATCATATTTTACCGTGTCATGTAGTAAGTACTTACCCTATTTTTGGGATATACGAGTTTCCCCTTACAACTGAATAGGTACCATTATAGGTACTTATTTCCAACCTACAATTTCACCCGGTTTCAAGTCCTATTTATTCTAATTAAAAGAAACATCATGATCCGTTCTGCCGTTTAGACGTGAAAAGGTAACAAGAGTGACAGAGTTCCTTTCGAATTTATAACATTAGTAAGAAGTAAGATCTAACGTTATGGAAAAAATGCTACGTTTTAGTTGAGCTCAATACTCGCAATACTTCGAAATCATTGCCAATAAAAATGGCGAATTTCTATAAAATTCAATACAGGTTGACAGATATTACGTCGGTGGCCAAAATCACTAGTCTAGACAACATTGCGAGGCAAGCTGCCATTTTATGTTGTTTGACATTATAGTTTTGGCGGGAATCGCCATACCACACACAGGCACTATGGGTTTTTCGCGGTATGACTCATGTGTGTAGGTACTCCTTGCTCGATAAATGTACTTGTACATAAATATGAAAATATTTAACTCATGTAAGTAGGTAAGTATTTATCCTAGTAATATTATAAATGCGAATGTTTGTATGTATGGATGTGTGTTACTCTTTCACGCAAAATCTATCAAGAGGGTTTGGATGAAACTTTGCACATATTTAGAAAATGCCCTGGAATAACACATAATATACATATATTTTTGGGGCATGTTACATCCCTCGAGAACGCGGGTGAAACCGCGGGGGAATTTCTATAAACATAGAATAGCTCACCTTAATGATATTTTTGAGATAAAGATAGACACTTAGGTTTAAAAATGGAATCTGCGGTTCTTAGTATTTGTCTATCGTGTTAGAAAATGGTTATAAGTCACGTTGAATTTGTCATCCTTTTTTTTTTATAGTTTTTTTTTGACCTAAACCTAAAAACAAAAGTGTTTAAAATGCGAGATTTTTTTATGAAAATCATAACAGTTTCCTTCCACGGTTGGATAAACGAATTATTGTATGCATGTGAGTAGGTATGTTTGTTACCATAGAAAGCCTTAACATTTGATCGGTTTTGAATGATATTTGGGACACAGATACAATATGTTCCGCATTATAAGAACTTATTTTTTCCAAGGAAACATACAGACACACAAACCAACAACCAAACAAACAGATCCCTCGAAAACAGGCGACTATTCCACAAACTATCATATTATTTTTACCCAAAAAAATGTCTTCACTTCGCTCGCTGTCAGTCGGCAGCGCGTGAAGATTTAATTAATTGAAATGTGACGAATGAGAATGACGCAAAAGCCACGACCCTTCGAAGCGGCGACGGCGGCGTCTTAAGAGGCATGACATACCTACGGACAATTAGGTCATAAGGAGATTAGGGGCTTACGTAAGATGTCTGCAAATATGTAAAGTATGTAGGCATATATGAACAAACTGAAATTTAAACAATACGTCCCTGTTTTCCTGACGCAGAAACAATAAAATTTTCGCCATAAAATTTATGTCAAAGATTTAACGAACCCCGTCGACGAAGCTGCTGTGAATTGATGATGGATTTTGCTACTCGTAAATATAGCGAAATGACGGCTGAAGTGTAATATTTTCAAATCCACTCCCCTTTCATAACCTCGTCCCGCGCACCCGCTCCCGCACCCGCGCTCGCGCCGGCCACCGCCGCAGTGTCAGCATAGCGGTACCTATTTCCTATTGCTTTCAGCGGTGTTCAGTAAAAAAGTTTGAACCTGGCTGGTTGACGTCATCGCATGCTCGGAGCGCGTGCGCCGCGTCCCCCTCCCCCGCGTCCCTCGGCCCCCTTGCCCGCCTCTATATTTACCAGCGTGGCGCGTCGTCCGCGAATCGTCGTCAGTTCAGTCGGCTTCAGACCAGCGGAGCCTTGTTTACCGTCACGTGCAACCCTCAACATGTATCCCCTTTGCTTCACCACACCACTTAACGTTGGCGCACTCACCAACGTTACGTAGTCGCGCTACGTTCGCCCCTTTCACCCTAGATTAATTTATTCAGTATTTTCTTTTATCAAAATTTTCGATTCTTTTCGCGGTTTCCTCTTTTATTTAATTTCGCCAAAATGGTTTCGCGTTCCCGCGCTGGGCACGTGCTCGTTTGGGAGCAGCAAGGACTGGAAGATCAGCGTTCCGGTCGCTACACCGGTGAGTGATTTTTGACATCTGGTTTTGTTTATTTCTGTCATGAATCAAGACCGCGTCCCAACGTGGGTGACGTCATGGGCAAGGACGTTCGTTGGGGGTGCGATCGCGTGGCTTATCGTACATTGCACAATTGTGCGAGTAGCTTGTGAGTTCAAAGCGTTCGGTAAATGTATTATACATTTGATTTATTAACCGACACGTGTTGCACTATTGTAAACGAGGATTGGTTATGACGGTGGTCCACTTATATTATAAATGTAAATGTCTATTAGTCATTCACGGTTAAAAAACTGAACAGATTTGTATGAAATTTGGTACACAGATTGTATGTGTACTGGATCCCCGAAAATCTTAAGAAAACTTCACAGGTTAATACTTAAAAAAGGCCGCACTTAATTTTTTTCGAACTTTCTTTATACTTCTTTTTGTAAACTGAACGTTATTAATTAAATTGAAGAAAATAATATTTGCACAGGATTAATAAGTTTGTGATCACGTTATCAGGTTTTCCTCTTCATTAAATGTGGTGGATATTTCCTGGTTATTTGGTTATAAATGTACAAAGCATAATCTCTCGTTCAGTTAAATCATAAATATAAATTAGACTTTTATTTAGAAAAGGCGGAGTTATTAAAATATGCAAATACTTTTTGAAATACGAAACGGTGCTGCATAATTAAATCGCTAGTAAGTCTTTTTAGTTTTAAATCTGCATAATTAAATAGATAATTATTTTTAATTTGACGGTCAATTAAAAAGATTTTATGTATTTTTATAACCTTAATAATAGTAATATAAGTAGTACAGTATAACGAGGATAATAATAGTGGGAGTAACGCTCAAATCAAGTTATTTGAGATGAATTTTCCTTTTATTTAATCAACTCAAGTTACATACAAACTGACGCCTGCTCGGGAGGTGGCTTTTGTCAAGTAGTCTATATTGTATTGTATAATATACAACGTGTTACAAAATACCCGGTAAAAATATAATTCATTATCAAAGCCAACAACCCTAGTAAGCTGTCATGTCAGGGAACCAGATTATTTAACGGAAAGGCCTACGTACCTATATTACCTAAAATTTGTCTAATTGAATAGTTTTTCATTCATAAAAATCAGTTTTTTTTATTTTTTTGGGGTATGTTATACAGCGTTGCTACGGTTCTAAAATATTGTGAATGTACTCGTTATAAGGCACCATTTTAACCTCCTTTCGGCTTTACGGGTAGTTTTGTAACAACCTGTATAGAGTTCATTTTACATTTTAAATACCCTGAAGTCTCAAACCTGATTTTGATGAAAACTACAACTGCACCATTAGATTTAGAAAATGCGCAATATTATGACACAATTCGATAGTGTCGCTTTCTTTGCAATTTCTTTTACCATTTCAAAGGAACAATAAGAGACAGGCTTTGTTATAATTCCGGCATATATTACATTATCCGAGAAGGACACGGTTAGCTAGTCCTTCAAAAATACTCTACCATCAATCATCAAATGTCTGATAAACATAAAATAGTAACAAAATAGGAAAACCCAAAAATTACCAAAGTAATATTATGAACAAAATGAAATAATTATGTCAAGGAACGTAGAATGATGGATTGGTCTTCCACGAATGACAGCTCATAAAAATTATTATGAGCTCAAGAATACTACCCTCTTGTGTACCAAATTAAGATGAGCAATTTTCAATGTTTACGTTATAGGATGACCGTGAAGTTGAACTGGATACGAGATAAGCTTTATCAATGTTTCTGAATGTACTTGGTACGGTGTTTCACGCGTAGTAAACTACCTGGAATTTTTGACGTCCAACGATTAAGTTACATTATCTACGGAAACTATTGCTATGGTTACTTTATTGTAGTGTCGTGTAATAATGAAGTAAAACTATTGTTTCTGTTAATAAATTAATCGTATTAAATATCTTAAGACTTATTTTCTCTCTGGTTAAGTTTTTTTTCTCGATTACACAACTAACTGTTTGACAGTAACTGTCAAAACGGCTCTAGATCTCAACTTTAATAGACAACTCTCTGATATGACTCTAAGAATATTCACTTATGTTAAGTCTTCAGAAATGTAATCATAAGATTAGTTGGAATTTGCAATAAAGCTTAATACGTACCTACCCTTTATACATATTTCCACACACATGATCTCGCCTATTCTGTACATCGAGGCGACATTATTATAGACGACCTCTTTGCAATTATTCTAATAACTGCCCAATAAAAGTCTAGAGATGATGAATGAGGTAATACGATTTTACGACTGGGTCGCAAAACTGTAGATACGAGTCTTTATTTTATTAATTCATCATATCTATAGAACGTTAAAGGAAACTATTACCTACCTTGGTAGGGAGGTTATTACTGTGAACATACATAGTCGGTAAAAATCGCTAGGGTACACAATAAAAAAATAAAAAAAAGATTTAAAAAACACACCACTTTCAATCCGAGGAGCATACGATGGTCAATATTATTGAAGCTACCACCGGATCGGAAGTCAGTCCTTGAAGAAGGAAGAAAATTATTCGCGTCACTACGCTAAAATAAAAAAAAGCTGATTATGCGACTCTACCGTTACATAAGGTTTAGCTTGATCTTGAAACTCTAACTTAAACTATGGAAACTAGCCAAAAGTGGCTGTTATAGACATAAGTATTCCAGAAAAGTCTATTATCTACATAGCTTTTGCCAACAAGTGTTTGGTTGGAGGGCCTCCGCCCTTTAGTATCTTTGTCTGCCAATTAGTTTAAAAAGATTAAAATAGGCACGAAGATTTCGTAATGTTCTTTTTTTTAATACATATAATGAGCATGGGTACCGCTTATATCCGCGAGCCAAACATCAATAGAGACGTGTAATTTGAAAATTGGACTCATGTGGAACAGTTTGGTAAAAAAACCCAACATTTCATGTTATCAATGTCTCAATATATTACTAAGCTCATCTTCAGCATCACTAAAACAATGGCTCATAATTTATTCTAAGACAGATAGCCGTAGCCAGGCTTAAAAAAGGAATAACACAAAAAAATATATTATTGTACCTTAGCATATGTAACCTACAATAAATGTCTTTCAGGAAATTCACATAAATTTTTATAATTTACGATCCTCTAGTTTTATCACAAGGCCAAGCTCACAATGTAAATGGTCTCATTGTGATTTTACATTGTCACGGTGTCTGAACACATAATGTGATCCTGGTTTTTGTCCGTACACCGAGCAACCATAGCTGTCCGTCACTCGTCTGATTACTTGGAATTTTGATACCATTTCAGTTTGATACGTGATCCGTGTATAATTGATTCAACTGCGTCAGTTGCTAGTCGCTTCTCGAATTCGCGATGTGCCAAAAGATTAGGTGTTGAATCTACCGCGTTTGTTAAAAAAAAGGCAGCACAACACTCTGTGGATGACATTATGTAGACTGCCGGCATTAGTGTTGGCATAAAATAAAAAATTGAAATCCTGTGTTCTTTTTTTAAATCTGGAAAATGTATAAAGCTTAGTTTCAGTATGTTTTATTTAAATAAGTATTAGACAAGGAAATCTTTAACAAATATTCCTCCAATGACGTTAAAATTAGTTCTTTAAAATGTAATGATGATAATCACAGCCACTTGTCTAGAATACATCTAGATTTTATCAAGTTAATGTTCTTTTTTCATGCAGTGGAAATCTTCTGGTGATTTGAATAATTCATTCTTATCTCGGTGGTTTTTTTGCTTATTATTCAATTATTCAACACTTCAGAGTTGAATACTTCGTGGTTATATAAGGCAGTTTAGTTTTTTTTATTTCTCTGTACCTACCGTACAATTCCCAGACTAGAGGTACCTATAGTTGACGTTTCCATGTCAGAAATGATTACGTTGCCGTTTTGACGTTTCAGATTGTGATAGGAAAAGAAACTGTATTGCTTTGGAATAAGATTGATTTCCATCATCATATAATTAGCTGTTGGATTAATAGATGCACCTATATTGAAGGAACAAGGGTTATTTTTCTTTGTCATTGTTAAACGTCAAAACGGCCATCATAGCGTGCCGCAAGTTTAGTAACTCGGGATTGATAACGTACCCGGGAGACGGGTGATATTGCTATAGACAAGTCACGTTTGGTTTTAAAATATTTTAGAATGTGGATTTCTGCAGTGAGATCTATGGCTTCCTCTTCAAGGATAGTGAGCGTAAAGATATTTATTACATTATAATTGAGACACGTAGCACTTGTCATAACGACACGTTTTAAAAAATAAATCACGTCTGAGAACACTTTTACGTTCCCTCTAACACAAATAATAAAATATAAAAATGATATTTATTTTTACCCACACATGTGATTGCAAACATTCATTAAGGAAGCGCGTCATACATTTTTAATGCAACTTTTTTTAACGTTATACAGTATGCGTTCGAAACGTTTGATTTACTGTAGGACGTTTAAAATTTGCAAAAGGAAATTTATCTTAAATATTTCTCACAGCTTGTTTTCAATTACAATTTTAAAATGTCAGTGTGGTCAGATTTATGACGCCAATGTAACCAATGTTTGTTCAAACCTTTAAACAACACTTAAATTTGTATGTTCAAAAAGAGAAGATTTAGAGAAGCGTTCGAATTATACTAAAATGTATCACTATGTCTCTACACTCTACATGCACGTGATAAATATCGATGAATACATAAAAAACTCGACAGTAGTTATGGTTTACGTTCCATTTTACGCAAAAAATTATTTAAATGTGATGAATGGTTCCTTAAAAGTTCCATTGAACACTTGTAGATTACACAATGTTTACGTCACACTCGAACATTTGATTAAATATTACCCGCCCACAGAAGCGCGTCATTTTTTTTGACGTCACTTTAATATGTGTGGATGGTACGAATGGTATGTATGAAGAGATAAATTAATTAATTATCAAACCTCATTGGAAAATATGCTTTGTTGCTTTTGTAATAGATGCACCTATTGATGCAATTGTATGGTGACGTTAATTATTTGCATCATACTATTATACTTCTTATTCGAAAGGGGGGTATAGGGTTTACTTTTCGATGACATTCTTAAACATTAGAACGGCCGACTACGATAAGTTATTCAGAATCTATAGCAAAGTTGTGAGTTACACTCAACCTTAAAACTTATCTCTTACCTTCTAATCACCTTACAGATGTGTTCAGACAGTTCTTGACTTTAAATAATAGTTGTCGTAGTTCGTCCTTTTTTGACATCTAAGAATTTCACAGGAAAATCAATTTTATTGCTTTTGCAATTAGGTTTATCTACTGATCCAATGGTTAATAGTATGACGAAGC
The DNA here is from genome assembly GCA_907165245.1 of Habrosyne pyritoides. Lineage (NCBI taxonomy): Eukaryota > Metazoa > Arthropoda > Insecta > Lepidoptera > Drepanidae > Habrosyne > Habrosyne pyritoides. Next base: position 11,072,246 of record OU015597.1, read on the forward strand.
TTTTGAACCTTTACATAACTTAATAGAGTTCATTTTTCTATAACACTCTTAACTGTCAAAACTGGCCTATTGACAACTATAGTAAGTTACATTATTAGTTTCCGCCCCGCGGATACACTTGTTGTTTAGTAAGAGCTTGTGAAAGCCTAACGATAAATTAGAACATTTATATTTCTCTACTAGCTGTCCCTCGCGGTCCTTAGGGATGTAACATTTTCTGGGCACAAAAAGTATCCTATGTGTTATTCCAGAGCATTTTCTATGTATATGCCAAGTTTCATCCTAATCCGTTTGGTAGTTTTTGCGTGAAAGAGTAACAAACATCCATAGATACAAACATTCGCATTTATAATATTAGTAGGATCTGTGGCAAGCTTCATCGAAATCCGTTTTTGTATGAAATACTAATAAACATCCATACGTCCGTCCATACAAATTTTCGCGTTGGTTTAACGTCAAAGTACTTTACTTACATCAGCTGAAACAAGCAATGTATGCCAAATTATTTTTTACGCCCTCAGTAGTTAATACAAATTTCGTGTTATCTGTGGGCGAATTCGACTTTGGTGTGGTAAAGTACACGATTTATAGCGATAGGTTGATTGGAATATGTTATTCCTGGTGTTTATGAGGTTATTTCCTCTGCATTGAGCGTCTGTATGTAAATATAGATGTTCTGCGTGACCATTGAAGGATTATACCTTAGTAGGTGGAGTTTGATCGAGACTAATATTTGTGTGTAGCAACATTTATACGAACTTCCCTATGATTTTCGCCAGAATGACATAATTATGTATCCGTGAACAAATTAAATTCCAGTCAATTAATTGATAGCGACTAATCTTTGACCGCTTACTTAAGTCGAAGGCGATCTGTATGCTCATATTTTTATGTTTGAATATATATATTTTTAGATTTCACATTGTAAGGACGTTTAAATTACTAGCTGTCCCACGCGGTTTCTCCTGTTTTATAGATCCGTTATATTTATCCCGGACAAAATTTATAAGTTTTTTTAAATGCAGGTGCCAAGTTTCGTCAAAATCCCCGTAGCACCTTGTTTTTGTATGAAAGAGTTACAAACATCCATACATTCATACATTCATACATCCATACATCCATATTTCCACACATCCATCATCACAAACTATAGCGTTTATTATTTTCATTAGGAAGTAGAATATGAATTGTTATTTCATATTGTATGTACCTTTACAAGTAGAGTGTTGACCGAAGCATATAAAATGCAACGTCGCCTAATTGGTTAAGAACTTCTCAGTCTTCCGTGTCTCGGAGACGAAATAATAACATGTTTTGTTATTACGTGCTATTTTGTTCTATTACAACCATAACATTCTTTATTACAATTAAGGCAAGATATTATTGGTATTAAACTTCGTTTTGTAACAAAAAAGCAGCGATGCAAATTGACTGACAACTGACAAATTGTAGTGTAAGATAGTATTCTGTAAAGTACACTTGCTCGACTTCGCCTCCATACTTTGTCTCTTTCGCTAACTAAGAAATCATGCGAGAGGTCCGCCTTCGGAGACCTCGTTGAGCCGGCTGGCCAACGAAGTTTCAATCTGTTCAAACTGCAATCGAATGACGTCAAAGGTGACTTTGTGTCTTATTGTCGTATTTATTTAGATTTGGAGTAATACCTACTCCAACTTAATTAGAATTTAACAATTGAATAATTCGATTTGACGAACCAAAATAGATTTTAGGTTATTTACCAAAATCTGACATACTTAGTAATAATAGTAGGTACTTTTTTTATTAACATGTTACAATAAGACATAAATTCAGTAATTTAAAAAGAAATCAGAAATCTAAAAGTGGTATAAGAAATCCAGCGCACGACCAGAAACAATTTCAGAATGAAAACTTTTTATGCAAATGACGCACTTCTACTATTTGACAATATGACTCATAGTCAAACACCGATTCGCCACGTCATTCTTGTCAAGTCGTCTGTTATCAGCTTATCATTCATCAACCTAAATAATAACAGTCACAAATAGTGACACATTTAAAATAAACACAACTTTTTGGCGTCATTTCTAATGTATCTCTACACTACACTTAGTGCATTTCCGCACAATGTGGGTCTTTTGTTTATATTTTATTACTAAAAAAATATGAAAATTGTGTTTTTTATACGTAGGTATTCAGTACCTTCGGCTTTGCCTTTTACAATATCTAAAATACTCCAAAATTGTCGTGATCATTGGCACATCATGATGAAATAGTTTTTAAATTTTTCGACATTAGAAGTAGGTACAAACTTCATTTTGGTCATCTTTAACCATAGATACAATATTGCCACAGAAAATAAATAAAGACATGGTAAATACCTCACGTGCTATTCAAAATAAAATACATTTATAAATACACCAAGATCGTGATAGGCATGACGGAAGGTGACGATTCAGTAGCGTTTGACTTATTGTTTGGCTTATGAAAAGCAGGGACGAGAATAAAATAAATGTCTCGTATGGACGTTAGTAACTAATTTCTCTTCAAAAGTAATATTTTGACAGGTATACTATATTATCTTTCTTTATATTTCTGAATAGAACTGGCTGTCCCCCTCTGTTTCTCCTACGTTTCCGAGGGATGTTACTTTTTACGGGTTAAAAAGTATCCTATGTGTTAATCCAGGATATGAACTATCTATATGCCAAGATTTATCCTAATACATTCGGTAGGTTTTGCGTAAAAGAGTAACAATCCATACATTCCTCACAAACGTTCCCATTTATAATTTTAGGAGGACATATTAGGAGAGTAGGACTAATTATTAATACCTATGATTTGACAATTTGAATTAACAGTAACAAATTATAATATTTTATGAACATTTAACTTGAATTATTGGGTTGCCCATTTTGAGCATAGCCCTCTTCCATTCTATGCCAGATTTATTTATCCTATTGATTAATATTATCGATTATAATAGCAGGATTAATAGGAAAGGATGAAATCAAGTGATTGAAGTGACGAAAACATTCGCTCGCATTCTATTTAAAACTTATATCGAAAAAACTTCCAATGGATGCCGATTGCAAGATAAATTTATGTTTCTGTAACTTCTTTCTCTAAATATAAATGCGATGCAGAAACTAACTTCTTGGCAACACCACGAAAGATACGGAATCTTGTTGGAGTTCCTTGAGAGTCTATTAGGTTTTTTAATATGGAATAATGAAATTAATAATAAAATACGAATTCACAGGAGAGATTTATAATAAGTAGTAATTTAGTTTTTAAATTGTGCTGTTTTCAAAACTAGCCTTGAACATGACCACAAACATTTATAAGATATATTAATTATAGCTCGGCTAGACCTGGAGGTCCTTGGTTCGATTCCCGGGTCGGGTATGGTAATAGTAAACGTTTCTTTGTTTAGAAATACTTGTAGCCCGGTATTTGTAATGGTAGGTACTAAGAGATCAATGCTCGCCACCTGTCACATTAGGACTACAAACATCTTCAGTGATATGTGGATCACAATGAGATTTCTGCATACCTCATCGGGGATAATGGGTGTGAAGTTATGTTGATGTTATTTTAACTTATTTATCTGCTAAATCTCAATTCCTTTGCCAGAAACGATAAAATGATTTACATACATAGTTTTTTATTTCGTTTCCGTCCGCCCTCCTGAATAGCCGAACATGAATCAAGTTTCGCGGAAACTGGTTCGAGCCAGCTGCAACCGGTTTGTTTATGGTGACTTTTCATTACCACTGATAAAATATAATTGATCTATGATAATATTTCAACATTATGTACCTACATTCCCCTTACTTTGTCTATGTGTTAATAATGTACAAAATACTAAGTAAATACTTATTATTGATTATTTTTTTTTATTAAAGTTGAATAAAGAAAACTTGGTCAAATCAAGTATTATTAATTATTATAAATGTTCTGCCTGTTAAAAAAAATTCTAAAAAACAATAAAATAATAAAAACTATTGACAACAGAATAGGCTGCATTATAAAACAAATATCGAACGTTATTCTCTTTTTCAAAAAAAGAAAATTAAAATAATATTTAAATCATAGGGCAATTTCTTTTTTTAGATACATCATTGAATCTGTATTTACATGCTTTTAATTACACAGATGCTGTAAATTAATATTCATCCAAGATAATTGACATTTTGGCGTTCAATTTCTGTTTTACTGCCAAGTTCGGGGTAAGTCTAGCGGATTATCCATCAGAACTCTTTGATACTAGACACGAAATTGTATATGTTTTGAGCTATATCTAGAAACCTGAAAATGATTTTCTATTATATTTTCATATTATTTGTCATCTATGCTACATTATACAGCTATATTATACATTATATATACATTTTCCCGGTATAAAAAGTCTATCCTATATGTTAATCCAGGTTTTAATTTATCTATGTGCCAAGTTTCATCCAAAATCGTATCGTAGTTTTTGTGTGAACAAGTAACACACATCCACCCTCACAAATCTTCGAATTTATAATAATGGTCGTCATAAATAAAAAAAAATAATAAATATTATACAAATTATTGGTCGGAAATGTATTTCAAAGCAGTTTTGACATACAAAACTATAATTTAAAAAAAAAGTTATTAAGGCTGCTTTAATTCCTTTTTACTAAACTAGCGGTAAGTAACGATGGGAGTTTTGACATTTAAAAATGTCACATCAAAATTAATTCTACTGCCTCAAGATAAGGTTCTACTGCATCATAATACAAATAACTATATATCAATAGATGCACCTTATTTCATAGGCAATGGAGTTTATTTTCCTATGACATACTTCAATGTAAAACGGTCATCAAATCTTCATTTTCTAACTAAATCGAGGGTTACCTTGCAATATTGTTACCGTTTCATTCGTGTAACAAGCTGAAGGCTGCTCTATGCGTATGTTTAGTCAATTAGACCTTAACGTTCTGGCAATTGGATTGTAATTAGCGTAACATGTTTAATTATATATCCAAATAGGAATACAATTTTCGGTTGTAGTACTTAGAACCATAGACAATATAATTTTTGTGGGAATTGTTTTGTTTTTTTTTAATTGTTCTGAAGTCTATTGACTGCCTTATATATACTGAAAACTATTTTAGAATACCGTTTGTTTAATGCTTGAATACCGGCTTCTATGGGTATATAAATTACTCAATAAAAAATATATTTTTTTGTACTCCCGCGCTTTTGCCCACGTTCCCGAGGGATCGGATGTATCTCCTGCTGTGAATGTGTGCGATGAATTCATGCTGTGACTATATCTTGTCTCTCTCGCGACCTGCGAGGAGTTAGGGCGAGAGGTCCGCTATCCGGGTGTTCGCCTGAGAGATCACTCGGCAAGTTTCGGTTTGTGAATATCATATACACATAGCTGTCACTCGGGAATAGTGCAGATTTCCATCACTGAAAGATTTTTTAAAATGAAGTGGTTCCGGAGATAACCCTTTACAGACACAATATCTAAAATATCCCACTCTTTTATTATATTAGATAAAATTAAGACTAGCTTCATCTTAAGTTTCCCGTAAAAGTATCCTAATGTCATAATCCAGAATATTCTACCTGTGTGGCAAAAGTCGTTCAATTCTGACCAGAAGTTACATTATGAGCTTTAATGTGACAGAAAAATAATCTTTATGCACTTGTAATTAGGTCCATATTTCTATCTATTGACCCAATACGTTATTGTATTCTATAATGATGCAAATTAACTTTATCACGAAGCAGTAAGGTTAATTTTCCGGTGACATTCTTAAACGTCAAAATAACATGCCGAAAGTTTGGCAACGCTATTTTTGCTAATAGTTTCTCAAATGAGGTCATTCATCATTTACATAGGAAAATATATGCTATACGACATACAACATTGGTTTCCTTTTCACATTGCCGTCACCATATCTATTTTTGTCACCACATACTGGTAAGTAGTTGGCAACATTATTTTTATATTGGTATCTCAATTGGTATCTTTCGTAGGTACTATTATTGTCTTGACATGGCATCAATCATCGTCAATTGTTTGTAATTTATTTATATATAGAACAGTGACAGTTGTAGGGTTTTTGAAGTGAAATTACGGGAGGTAAACTTCTTTTGAAATTCTGTTCCGCAACCTTTTTGTGTAACGAAAAATAAATGTATAAGTGTAGGGATGTAAACAGGAGGCCCAAAGATATATCAAGATATATTAAAATAAATCCAAAATTGGATAAAAGTTTAACTCAATACGTATCCAAAAGAACTGCCCAATTAGCTTTTTTTTCAACTTTGAATTTAGAATATATGATGCCTATTTACAGCCAGTTAAAACAATAGACCGCCTGCGTTGTCGACTAATTATAAGTAATTTTGAGTAGGTATAGAGAAAAATCCATATTAGTAAGTTGTTCGTCAATCTCTATGCTCAAGTTTGGTAATGTTATAATGTTTTCTTCTAGTAACAAAAGCAGTTATGCGTTAGCAATTTAGTTAACTGATTTAACATATCTTAAGGCATTGTAATCTGCAAAATGAGCTTGTTTAATACAATAAGGAGGTAATTAACTTTTGGTGTAGTCCGCGAGTCAATAGGCTAAAAAATTATATCACCACTGGCTTTAGTTATTTAAAAAGAAAATGTTTATTTTAATTTCGGTTTAAAACATAGCTAAACTTATCATCCGTTGACGCAACTGAAGCCGGATTAGCCGGTTAAAATGGTGTGATTGATTAAAATTTTACGATTTAAAAATATTATTGGAAAACGAAATCATAAAATTTACACTTTTATACTATTTACCACAGAAACCTACTTAGTGCTCGCTCTTTAACACTAAACATACCATAACCGGGTCAAATGACCCATTTTAAAATTTGCTTTGAAAATGCACGTATTATCTTATTGCTTTTGCACATTTTACTTCATGACTTTTTCTTACTAATTAATATACAGTTATACTATTTATTTCCCTTCCTAACAACCATATTTCATACATTCAAGCAGGAAACATAAAGTCACATTTGACCCGCTATGGTAGAAATAGCTACCTAGTAAGTGTTGGTATGATTAGTGTTAAAGTCCAAAAAACGAATGATTTAATTAGATACCTACATTCAAATCTGACATAAGCTGTCATATTACAAAAGATGATTTCAGATAGCTGTCTCTTTTTAGTTATATCACGTTAAAGAGTGACAGATATATTTAAACCCCGGGCTATACTAGACTTGCTTAGAATCGTTTGTTTTAAGAACAACTACCACCACCTTTGAAGATGTGTTTATAAATAGAAACTTCTATAAGAAATTCTGACCCTACTTGGGTATGAAATATTTACTTACATAGGTTATTTATTATAGAATTTTCTATATTACCTAGTACTAAAGGTTTAAATTGCAATAAAAAGATCTGATTGCTGTGAGTACCTACTTAATAGTAATAAATGCTGTTGTATAGCCAATACTAGATATATTATATCTTATCAGCTGTGCAGTTAGATATAAATAATACTGAGTAAAACCATTTATAATAAGCTCTAAATGCAGTAAACTACGTGATTTTAGTGTTGTCCAAAATAGATGACAGACCCTTTTCAGAGATATAATATAATATAGACATTATGTTATATATTTCCACTAGATTTCGATCCGCGGATAAACTCGCATTCCCGAGGGACCAGACGTTTCCCTAGGTTATAAATCCTCCAGTGTATATTCTATTTGTGTGCCAAATTTCGCTTAAATTCGTTAAAGCGTTAAGAAGCTAAGAGGAAACAATTTCACAAACACACACAAGCACACATACTTGCACACTTATACACATACATACCCCCCAATTTTGACATTTATAATTTAAGTTAAGATAGGATTTATCAACATTATTTTGATTTCCAATTTTTCTTCACAGGAGGCCTCGGCACCCGTCACTTCGTGACGTTCATGCTGTTCCTCGGGATGGCAAATGCGTACATCATGAGGACCAACATGTCCGTGGCCATTGTCGCCATGGTCAACCACACAGCGATGACTGTGGTCGCGGAGGCCATGGACACGGAGTGTGGAGTAGTGAGCGGGAATGTAACTAGCGTAAGTTGAAGCATATACTTTATAAATTTGAGACCTAACTACTTCATGTCTGAGGGTTGACAACGCTTTGGCGATGCGAGTTTTAAAATGTCAATTGGACGCGGTGACTACATCAGTTGGGCGGTATGTATCCTACATGATTCTTCGGGGAATGCTCTAGTGCAGGTTTTCTCCTTCTACTAGATAAGACCTCAATTACCAGTTGGCGTGATGGCGTCGAGGTCAATATACCCTGACTGCCTCGTTAAAGGTCCGATTGCCACCCAAGACATCATTTTGTTTCATTAGCACAACTCAGGCTATGTTTGGGATCAGCTGGTCAAAGATGTAATATTATTATTTTTTGATCTCAGGCGGCGGCGTCACAAGACGGTTCATTCGTCTGGTCGTCGACGCTGCAAGGATACATTCTGTCTTCCTTCTTCTACGGTTATGTCATCACACAGATCCCCTTCGGAATACTGTCCAAGAGGTATGTATCGTGAAGCTATTGAAGACTTTTTTTTACGAAGATTCTGAAAAAAGTTTGATGTTTTTTACGCAATGGGACACTGAATCTACAATATTAAATTGAATGTTTTTCAAACAGGCCTTTATAGACACTTATGAATGGTCAGACTGTAATGCTGGTTCGGTAGGATGCTTTTGCTGAGAAGAGCCGGCAGTAAACTCAGCAATTACTCTTTTCAATACAAGATATAATATTATGTGCGTCCTTGTTTGTAAAATGGAAACTCGACTCAGTTTGAAACATAATATTTGCAAAACTCATTTTCTCACAATTCGTCGCGATTTTTAATTGATATGAAATAATTACTTATATATACTTTATAGATGACGTTGGACTGTGCCGTTGAAATGTAAACATTAAACTGCTTACGCGAAAAAAAGCTTCCTGTTTATTAATAATTATTTTTGTTCGATCAGCGTTCTAAAGCCATGTAGTATAGAAGGTACCGACAAATAATCCGCCTTTCAATCACATTTTTCTATTTATGGATACTTGGATCTGTTCAACTACATAAATTGCTGATTGTACTGATTGAAGAGTAGCAGTCATCATATGTTCCATCTCACAGGTTCGGAGCTCGTCTGTTCCTCGGAGTGGGCATGTTGATCAACTCTGTGTTCGGTCTGCTAGTGCCTGTCGCCGCTGAAGCTGGCGTCAGCTGGCTGATCCTTGTGAGGTTCATACAGGGGTTGGGTGAGGTAAGGGATCTTCACGTAATTATTTTAGGGCTCAATCTTTTGTGTGCCGATTCTTATGATTACGAAATTATAAAATTCAAAATTCACAGCTATTATGAAGTTCATAGTTAGTGACGTTACTGGCGTACTTCAACTGACAAGAACTGGCAAGAAATTCAGCAAGGATACAACTTATACCTACAAGTAGTTTTCAGATATGACTCGGAATTAATTTTTTTCAGTATTTACTATATTTACCACTCAGCATTTATCTAAAGCAACAGTAATTTTAATATATTTCCGCCATGTTTTTACAAGTACCTGAACTCGACTAATTTTAATGTATTCATGAATGTTGGGGTCCTAAACCACAAAAGACGAAGAAGAAAACGTCGAACAGTACCTATTAGCAGTATCGTTAAATCTAGTGATGATAGTAAAATTGACTCTTTATTCTCAGGGACCAATCGTGCCGTGCACGCACGCAATGTTGGCTAAATGGATCCCGCCAAACGAGAGGAGCAGAATGGGAGCTGCCGTATATGCCGGTAATTTAAAACATATATTCGCTTATGTACACCACACCCATGTTCCCACAGACTTCGTCCTCTTTTAAGGACATTGAACAATAATATTTAATCTTGAACCATCAGAATTATTTGACCGAATCAATGTTTGCTGAAGATAAATTTTCCCAACGCGCCTTTATCTTCTGACTTCCGTTTGACTGTATATATGATCAACCCCATTTATTTCAGGTGCGCAATTCGGCACGGTGATCTCCATGCCTCTATCTGGTCTTCTATCGGCCTATGGCTTCTCTGGCGGTTGGCCCTCAATCTTCTACGTGTTTGGCCTCATCGGAACAGTTTGGTGTCTCGCCTTCTTATTCTTCGTGTCTGAAGACCCTGAACAGTGTCCTTCGATCAAGGAGAACGAGAAGAAGTACATCTTGAGCTCGTTGTGGGGAGCTGCTGGATCCAGCGTAAGTTTCTGCTTTTTTTGGGGATTGTGGGCAGTCGAATACTTACTTCCAACTACAATTATTTTCAGAAATAGTTTATTTATCAATTGATTGAAAACAGCAAAATTGTCTCGAACCAGTGAGAACAGCTCTTAGTCTTCCTGCTTATTTTTTCTTGTCTAGCTCAAATAGTGCATTTGCAATATGGACTTTAAAGACATATAAAGAGAAGTCATCAGTCTAACCAATCTCTATGAAACCCAGTCACCACCAATCCCGTGGAGCAAGATCCTCCTCTCGATGCCCTTCTGGGCGATCATGTTGGCGCACATGGGCCAGAACTACGGCTACGAGACCCTCATGACGGAGCTTCCCACCTTCATGCGTCAGGTTCTGCACTTCTCCATCAAGGATGTGAGTACATTATTTATTTGGTATTCCTTAACCAGGTTTGGTATTCTTCAAATTCCTTAACAAAACTGAAGTGTTGATATATCAATCTAAACACTAAAAGCTTAGAGTATATTATATCAGATTTTTTGATTGATTTGATTATTAGATACCTAACAAAAGTCTTGCTTTCAAAACGTAGTTGGCTTGGTATGACCCAATCTCATCCGATATAAAATTCTGAATCCTATCTCTAATATTTCCAGAGACTTAATTTGCTTATCAGTTTTAAAATGTGTGGTTCATTCATGGATCGTGTGGTAAAGTGGTAAATAATCCAAGAGGAGTTATATTTGATAAAATAAATGCTAAATAAAGAATTACTCATTAGGTTTCGGAGTAACCTACTGATAACAAGGGAACTGTTACAAAATATTCCATAGGTTGATAAACCATTTTGTTTCAAGGCCTTAAACATATAAAACTGAACCAGTTACCAACGCTTTTAGGTGCAAAATGAAAAAGCAATATTCTAAACGTGATGAATTTCTAAATTGTACCTATCAGTATCTGAAAACACGTGAATGCAGTTTTAATATTGAATGTTTGTCACTTGACAGTCCTGAATACATTCAAATCAGTCTATCTGTCAGTTTTGTTACCCGATTACATAATGTAAGGAAAATTGGTGAACAAAAAGGTTTTATTACCCATTAATTTGACTGAACTGTTCAGGTCGTGGATTTGATTCCCTTGATGACAAACATCTGTGTGCTTGGACAAGTTTGTTTGCTCTGTGTCTGGAAATAAAATAACTAGTATATATTTCAAAATTAGATATCTGGTTACCATAGTACCTACAAGCTCTGTTTAGTTTGGGGTCAGACAGTAAATGAAATGTTCCAGAACATTTATTTTATACAAATAAGCGATGTTTGGGGGTAAATAAATGACAAGTATTTAATTCTTACACATTAATCAAATTGCATTAGGTTTAGTGTCCGATGTCGTTGTTGTCTCCGTAGTTAAAAGCCAGTCTCTACTATCAATTTAGCTGAATCATAGTACCTACATACCTCTTTTTAGTATTTTACAAAGAAGAGTAGATTCCATTACGCCTCCACGTGGAATATTGAGAATCGGTACTTATTCGCTCGTTATTTATTCGAGCGAATTGACATCGGGGTCAGCGCAGGTCACAATCGTTCAATTGTGCAAATTAACCCTTAGAATCACTGTCATCGTTGCCGCCGCTCGTCTTCACAGTATGAAATGGCATTAATTGACTAATTTAACACATTAAGAACACATTTCGTTTGGTGAATTGTCACAAATCTCCATAGTTCCAAATTGAGACGTGCCACGACTGATCTATGAAGTATTAGCTTTTGCCCAGTGATTTCAAAGAATCTAATATTTATCGGGGCTAAGTATTTCATGTCCCTCCAAGCTAGAATACGTGCGTGTTAAATTTAATCACAATTGTGCCGCTGAGGCCTCAAGTGTTAGGTAATGAACAAACGCAAAGTCACTTCGTATTAAAAGGTAATATTAGATATAAAGGATTAAAATTGGCTGTAATCTAACAGGAAAAATAGCCCTATGTGCAAAGTTATTTGTGTTAGACCCAGAAGAGGTTTTCCCAGAAGGCTCCTAGTAATAAATTTGCGAATTAAATTCCATTTATTTCTATTATATCGAATAAGGCTACACTTATTCTACAGTATTCTAGACTTTCTGTCCAACTCAGAATCTTTGATTAAGTATATACATAATTTGTACCTACCTATTACCCTGTCCTTTTCCATAGTCATACATCGAATAGGGATGGGGATATTTTTATCAGTTATCGTTAAAAAAATACCTGTTTAAGTAAGTACCTAGCGGTATTTTTTCTGCTTCGGATACAATTATAATAACTTACTATTAAATTAAAAATGAATTTAAATATACATATTTATTATTAGCATGGAAAATGGTAATGAATAAAACATAAAAATCATGATAAAAATTTTTAGGTAAATATAAATAATGACGATATTATCAGGTCTCTAACGTCAGAAAATACAAAAATAACACCAACTCATTCATTAAGTCATCAATATAAACTAACTAAGATTTAAATTGAAAATATTCCTCAATGTTAAACATTCTTGTTGTCGACTTAGTTTTAAAATTAATCATGTTCCCTTATAAGGAAGATGATGTTAATTTTTAGTTTCTACAAAGGATTTTCTTTCCTTTCAGAACGGCTTCGTTTCCGCCCTACCTTATTTATGCATGTGGCTCTTCTCCATGTTCATATCGGTCGTTGCCGATTGGATGCTCTCCAGCGGCAGGTTCAACCACACCCAAGTCAGGAAGATTATCAACAGTATCGGTAAGTGAATTTCTAGTACCTACTTAAATTACATTAAAAGTGCGAACGCAGTCACTTTGGAACCAGAGGAATTTAACGATGAGGATTTAGATCAACAGTACCTATATTGAGCTAGTATAGGTATAAGCTAGATCGATTTTGCTTTTGTTGGTCACCTGGTGCAATGTCCAAACCTTTGAGATGAGTTGGGGACGCAGGAAAGGTGGACGTATTGGAAACCCTAAGTATTTTTAGATAATAGGGACTATGACATGATAGTCAACTATTGCAGCGCAGCAATGTGATATTTATTTATTTCTGTATGGCAGGGCAAATGTAACAGAGAGGCCTGTATCTACATCTTTGTGTCCATTGTTCCAGGTCAGTACGGTCCAGCCATAGGTTTGTTCATTGCGGCCAACACTGGCTGTAACCCGGCTGCTACCGTAGCAATATTAGCCGCAGGCGTCGGTCTCAACGGTGGTATCTACTCTGGATTCAAGGTAAATATATCCAACTCCATTTCCAGATGATGATAGCTCAGCAGTCGTCTTTTGAATGCCGTGGCTATGAAATCAGGTTCGAACTGGAATGAGCTTCGGAAACTTTTGGTAAAGGAAAACATAGTGACTAAACCATAGCACGTTGGTTGGATAATTTGTGGTATTAGCCTGGTTTTCTACCACTGCTGCACCGGTGTGATCGACCGATGTAATTAAATCTTCAATCTATGACTTTAGGGTTTACTTTCGAATAGTAAAATAATGTCACATTGTGAGTTAGAGACCGTGATCGTATTTATTATCCGATATTTTAAGTTACTAATTCAATTATTTGTTTTTAGGTTAACCACTTGGATATATCACCACGTTTCGCTGGTATTCTGATGGCTTTCACCAACTGCCTGGCCAATTTGACTGGTCTGCTGGCTCCGATCGTTGCCGGATACATTATCGATGGCAGGGTATGTTATATAATACTTACATAGAAGGACCAGCTAAGGTTAGGCCTTGGGGTGCTTCATACTGATCTTATTTTCTCCATATAAAAGTATCTTGTGTATTAATCCAGAACAAAATCTTTGATAGAGTTACTCTAGACCACAATTGTTTATGCGCTATTTAGTTACAGACATCACAAATATTCAGAATTGTTGATTTAACAGGCTTGCCTGCTAATTCGTTGCGTTATTTTGGCCAGATTTTTAATAAGAGGTGGACTTTTTATTATTATTATTATTATTATATATAGGAGTATTCATTCTAGGTGTTTACTTACCAGCTAGCTATACATTGTGTATGATACTTGTAATGATATTGTTCAAAATATTCAGTCTACAATGAATTTTGTTTATTTTACCTTACAGCCAACCCAAGCGCAATGGAAGATAGTTTTCTACATCGCCGGCGGAATTTACATTTTCTGCGCCACATTCTACAACTTATTCGGTTCAGGCAGAAGACAGGAATGGGACAATCCAGCCGAAGACGAAGCTTTAGCCAAAAAAGCCGCCGAAAAGAAAGCCGTCAAACAAGAGAAAAAAGCCGCCGCTAAAAATCAAAACCTAGAGGAAACCGCACACTAACAGTTTAAAAAGTAAGAACACACTACAAACAAAACCGCAATAACAAAATAGGCTGAACCGAACGCGCCTTTGAGATTGCTTTTAAAAAGTATAATTCCCGCGCGCGTTAAAAACCGGTTTTGTTTGTCAGCAGTGTCCGACCGGATTAGAGTTCCGTAAATTGTAATTCTAGGTGAGACTGTTTACTTCGTATATTAAGCTTAGATCAATTTTAACTATTACTCGTCTTCATATAATACAATTATCATTCCTATATATTTTTTTATTATTTGACATTATAATCTCACGTTCCTCTTCGTAGTTCATTTTTGCATGCAGTCTATCACTATGTCTATGTATTTTTATTTAAAGAAAATACTTGTGAGACGCACATCAATAGGGCTGTGATAATATCTTGTGTACGTTTGAACACAACTAGGAACACTTATCCGGTCAACTTTTAACATTAACTAAAAATTGTTTCTTATTTATTACCTAAATTAGAATAATTAAATTTTAAATTACCATACAAGTATTGTTCACACTATTTCATAGCTTGAAGTGTAATAGACGAGTGAATGAAAGGTAGTGATGTAGTGACTTTGGGTCCAAGAAATTAAAAATAAACTAATGTTACCGTCCTAGCCAGTGACTTTTACAAATTTTATAATCCTCGCATTAATATTAAAGATCCAATATAAAATTTTATAGTGCCATTCGTGAAGCATTTTGTCAACTACCGTCATATTGCAGAAGCTCGAATAAAATCAAAATGTTAAAAAGTCAATGCAGTTTTCACTAAACCTTGTCATAGACTAGGGAATAATAAAAAAAATCATGAATTTCATATTTCGAAAGCAAAAAGGATCGGTACATTCGAAATAACTGTTTTAAAAAACGATTGAATGTTCCTTTTAGTCTATGTCTTTGATTTAGTGCTAAACGGTAATATTGTGTTGTGAAATCATTGTTCGCTTAAAAAGTGAATGTTGTTGCATTAGTTAAGGAGTTTTAAGTATGTTTTTTTTTGTATAAGATTATTGCAATATTTATGGATTTAGTTGTAATTACATGTATCGTCCATAGACGCTGCACGCCCAGGAGCTAATGTGATCATTCTGTTAATAAGATAAATAGCTGTTTTGTACCGATTTCAGATTGATTTTAAAATAAGTTTTCATATGAAAATTCAAATTTTAATATCAATTTGTTATGGGCTTCGGACGTCGAAATGAGCTTTGTATTATCTAATAATTGTTGTTAATTTACCAATTTTGTAAACGATTAATTATATGTCTAATTTGTCTGTGACAATGTTATTAAATGTGCCTTGTAATTAGGAGTACAAAATGTCCAAGATATGGTATTTATGCGGTGTGTTGAACGCATCGGTTGATATCCGCTACGCTGTAATTAATACTAAAATTAAACAAAATTGTTTTTGTATAAGCTCTGTGGTAAGATTTCTGAGAAATACAAAAATTTATTTTGAAAAATAATGCAGTTTTATTTCCACTTATCACATATAGGTATAACAACATAATATGGTTCATTATTAATAGTACTAATAATTTTGTATATCTTTTTATACGAATGATCAAAGTCAATTTGAGGAGCCTTCAGATTCAGGTTCAGTCAATCCTCATGGTCACAAAGAGTAAAAACACTTAAATAACATATAATTGATATATCACTGTTTCTTTCAACTCAGCAATGTTTTAACTAATAACTTTGTTGTGGTGCTGCAAGCTAAAGGCTCCAGTACCGCTGCGACACGGCAGTCCTAACATTAAACAACTAGAAGCGGACCTGATAGTATCCTTCTTGGAATTAAGTACCGCCTCTTTCAAGAATATCAACGAGGATTCAAACGACATCTGCTGAAGAGGCGAGGACGACGCCTCCATACCCTTCCGGCTCATAGGCTCAAATATCCCATTATATGTCATATAATCTGCTATCAGTGATAAATGTCTAGGATCCACAGTGATACCGTAAACATTAAATACATTCTGTATTTCCTTTATAATAACTTTATTAGCTGCTTCTATACCATAAGTATTAGCTATCGCATGGATATCGTTACTGTACAACTTGTTCAAGTCCAATACTTGATTGTATTTGAACATCTGCAGAATGTTAATGCCCTCCGTTTTCAAATACAGTACATTTTTCTCCTTGTTCGTTATAGCACGTTTTATGTGCTTCACTTCGTGTATTACTGATTTCAACGCTGTTTCTCTGAGAGCTTGAGACATATCAACTCTGAGGAATGATATAGGAAAGAGCACTGTCAACTCACACCATTGGTGATGTTTCGTATCAAACGCGTAGTTCGTCGCATCTCTTAGACTTTCTACAACATGGGTCATGATCTTGCTTGTTTCTGCGTCTTCTGTTATTGTTTCATTAACATCACCTTTTTCTTTATCGTCGGCTATTTCATTCTGATCCCCTTTTTCTTCCTCGTCATCCGATTTTTCTTCTTCCCCTGATTCAGGATCATCGTATTCTTGTTCTTCAGATCGCTTTTTGCGTATTTTAGCCTGAAATCAATTAAACGAATTGCATTAGAAACAAATCTGACAGTAAAGCTTATGTAATATGATGAGGAGCGAGTGCTAAATCACTGATAAAAGTCTACAATATTCCCAAGGGAACGCGGGTGAAACCACGGGACTGTAGCTAATCTATATATATAAAAATGTTATGTTGGTTTGTGTATGCTTCAAAAACTCAAAAAGTTCTGCACCGATCGAGCTGAAATTTTAGCATGATATATAATCCGCATCAAGGATTGTTTTTATCTATTCATTGCATCAGTCACATATCCGCGACCGTCTTTGTTTTGTTTCTCATTTCTCAACCATTCAATCAATGTGCCACAGCGAAGCGTGGCAGGCTGTACCCTCCCACTAGTAAATAATACAATTTGACAGTAATCCAAATAAAATAACATAGAAAAAACATAATACATATAGATTCAGCTACAATATTAGGAAAAACACAAATACAGTACATAAATAATAGAAAAGGCTTACATCAGTATTATCGTCATCTTCATTCGGCTCTTCATCGTCAGAACTGTCGATATCTGCCTTATTTTCTCGCTCTGCTGGCTCTGGAGCTTCATCACCGTCTTCGTCATCATTAACTGCACGCGACCGTTTCTTCGTTTTCTCCGCAGACCACAACACACCACAAGTGGCCTTAGCGTGCTTCCGAATAACCGTGAACATTTCTTCAAAGAACTTATTCTGCATGTGCTTTATAATCAGTGGCGGCTTCACAACGTATTGTGTTTTATATTGTGAATGCGGTAAAAATTGAAAACGCATTGTCGTCTTTAGCTGCCGTTCTGGCTGCGTAACAATTTCACATTGCACGTCAATCTTCTCCAATACATCTGCCACTGTGACCCTGTTAAGCTTTTGCCGAAGCTTCTCCGATTTTTTACTTAAATTTGGCAAGTCCAGGAATGGAATATCCATGTTAGGTGTTTTTAGTTTCGCTGAAGCAGTCATTAAGATTTCTCGAAGTCGCGGTATACCGAGGGTGACGTTCATGTCACCACGACCGGCGAAGTGAAACGTATTAAGTGTCATCTGAGTTGAAGGTTCACCGATGGACTGGGCAGCTAATAAGCCCACGGGTTCACCTGGAGCCGCCATGGACTCTAAATATTTTGCGTTCATCACTTCAACGAATGTATCTTTCTCGGTGAACTCACTATAGACATTGGTGTGACGATCTTTCAAGTAGCTCTTTATAAGATCATCTAAATGCTCGTTAATGGCGCCAAATTTGAAAACCGGGGAGGACTTACTCTGAATGGGCTCAGGACAGGTTTTCTTTACAAATTGTTGCCTTTCGTCCTCATCCAAAGCGCGCCAATTTTTTTCTAGTTCCCAATAAAGCGGATCCCTTGTCTGGTCAGTTGGTTTATCATCAAGGTCAATATCATTTTTCGTATCAGCTGAAAATTGAGCGAATCCGCTAGTTCGGGTTTTTGTAAAGGGACTACCATATTTTTTCTTCCATTTCTTTAATGACTTTTGTGCTTTTGCAACAGATTTTGCATCAACTTCATCTTTCAGTTTCTTTATGATGGATTTACTAACGACAGCACCTGCATTTGCATCCAGGAACTCAAATTGTTCTTTTTTAAGAAATTGGCATTTGAGCACGTCGAGACCATCTTCGCCGTACGCGAATTGAATGACGCTGCTGTCTGCGTCTCTCACAGTGTGATCGTATGCAACGCTTAAGCTTTCTAAATGTTTGATCAAACATCGCTGCAAATAACCTGACCGACTAGTTTTGACGGCGGTATCAATAAGACCTTCACGACCCGCCATGCAATGGAAGAAAAATTCTTGTGGCTGTATTCCTGTCATGAAACGACCATCAATAAATCCACCGGCTCGAGGCGAAACATCAAACGGTGGAAAGCTTGGAAGTGAACGTCCAGATATCATCAAAGGTGGCCTTTTACCTTCCAACTCAATTTGACCAAGAAGACATGAAATCTGCATAGTATTAACAGTAGAACCTTTAGCACCTGACTGTACCATCAACTGTAGGTTATTATAAGGGAACTTTTCCAACAAACCTTCAGATAAACAAACTTTGTTTATATTATTTGTGTAAGAATCAAGCATAGACTTATACTGTCTATCCAAATTTGCTCTAAATTTTGGATCTTTTGTATACATTTCACCGATAGTGTTCTTTAGCTTATTATCATCGACGTCAGCCGGTAAATCGGTAGCTTTAACAGCGGCTACCTTTCCAGCTTGCCGAACCAAACATATGTAATTATCTCTTTTTTTATTTGCCTCATCTACCACTAAAATATCTTTCACTCCAAGTGTAAATCCAATCCATTGGAGATAAAATGTAAATACTTTCGAAAAAGAGCTCAATAAAGCACTCGAACTATTTCCTCCATACAGTTCATACATACAGTGTACTAAACCGTAAGGCGTAGCACCATAGTGAGTCTTATCCAATACACCACTTAAAAGTTCTCCCTTTCTAATTATAACTTCTGCTTCTGTCATTGTATTTTGATCTGAAAAAGGAGTACCTCCAGCCTTCCATTGCCTAGGTGGTTCTTTTTGCCAAGCTTTTGAGCTAATTTTAGCCTTTCCAATTAGTGAAAGGTATGGTTTTCCTTTGGGGATAGTGTTTATGATGATAGTAGATAGAATTTGTTTCCCTGACCAGAGTACCAGTGGTTTTAATATAGTAGGAGGCAATAGTTTTATTTTACCCCTGTGTCCAGATAAGGCCTGCAAAACTAATTGCTGGTAATCAGATTTTCCAAAAAATGCTCCTCTAAGAGACATTCTCACTCCGGAAATAACATGATCTTGAATCAATCCACTCAGTGGTGTACCATCTTTTGGTACAAGATATTGTTTTGTGACAGACATAATATTGTATGCTTCACTCCTAGCTATTTCATTCTGAGGAAAATGTGCATTCATTTCATCACCATCAAAATCAGCATTATAAGATTTACAATTGGCATAATGTAAACGCAGAGTTTTTTCCCCCTGGAGAATTCGTGCTCTGTGAGCCATCATACTAGGCTTGTGTAGGGAAGGCTGACGATTTAGGATCAATACATCCCCATTGACTAAATGCCTGTGAACAATTTTCAAGCTAGAACTCTTATACTCCTCAGGCGTCAATAATCTCTTAGCAAGGCTTCTTCTTTTCTCAATTGAATCTGGAGGAATCCTAATGATTCTTCCATTTTCTATCTCAATTTTTTCAGCACCAGGATGTTTCTTAGGTCCATTTATTACCATTTTCCTCAGTTCATCTACATTCCATTCAGTGACTGGCACAGGGTATGTTAATTTTGTGGCAAATGCATCAGGTATACCTATTTCATCAATATCCACATTAGGATCAGGTGTGATAACAGATCGAGCAGCAAAATTAACTCTTTTACCCATCATATGCATTCTAATTAAGCCTGTCTTTTTCTCTAGAATCTGTTTGAGTCCTTGACTGCTCAAGCCTTGACCTTCAGAGTTTAATAGATGGTTGACACTTCTTTGCAGCTCTTGCCAAATTGTGTGCAATTTTTCAGCAGGGGATACCCCAATAATAGTCTCATATGCCTGTCTAGGGCTTTGTTCTAGAGTGTCAATAGCTCCCTGCTGATCAGATGCTGACAGGACTAGCAAGACTGCTCTGGCTGCATATGAAGATTGTAAAATAGCCTTGTAAACATTTGTTTGGGGATGTTCAATTAGTTCTCCACGTAAAATGTTACATGGCCTCACACATGGTGGAAGAACAGGAATTACACTCATAAAAAATAAATTTGTAACGGGACTAACAGTTGAATGCATGAGCACTGGTAAACAATGTTTTAGTATCTCTTCATCATTTGCTGCAATAGAGGTACAGAATTGTTTGATTTCATCAGGCATTAATATTTTTATACCTTTGGTTCCGCTTTCAGAACTTAGGTTGTACATGATTTTATTTTCCGATGTAGTAACTTTGATAAGCTTCGTCAGACAGTAGGCACATTTCTTGGTAACATTAATAGTCTTAAAGTAAGAACTTATTATCTTGGCCCGTAATTTATCAATATTTTTATTTTGAAATGTTTCTACAACTGGATCTTTATTTTTCAACAGTTTTCTATACTTCTTTATAACTTTATCTGGTTTATCAGATGCTTCACTATTGTATGATGCAGCCCCTACATAATTTTCTAAGTCCAAAGCAGCTGTAATATGACCCGCATCTACTAATTGTAATTGTAACTTCAGAATTACTTTCATTTTCTCTGTCATTTGAATCTTAAAACATTTAAGACAACTAATTCTGAATAAGGAGTAAATATTTTTTATAAACAATGGATTAATGATAACTAGTGGCAATTCTATATGCCCAAAGTGGCCTTGGCAGTGTAGTAAGACATTACCGCAGGTTTCACAGTTCTCTGACCTGTCTCGAAGTGGTCCTAAACGAGAATCATAGAGACCACCTTTTGTCGGGTTACCGATAGCGTCAAAGGCTGTAACATTAGTGATTTTTGCAACACTAAGTTTCTTTACATCTTCATCAGAAAACATCAGGAACTGGACGGCCTCCGGGTCAACGGAGGTTAGACCCGTTACGGCCGCCTTAAACGATGTATTAAGCGTCATTCTTGCACACTGTAAAATTTAATTACCCAAATTTAAGCAGCATGAAAACATAACCTGTAAAAGTTCGTGTTATATTGTTCTATGTAACAATACTACATATTATCTGCTTAGTATGCCAGATGTTTAGTATTAACTTACCTATTGGGCATTTGGTATTGTGAGAAATGTTAATATTAAATTGAATTTCCACGTTTTCTACAATAATAGTTTCAAACTGACAGTAACTTTTTTAATTAATGTTGTGGCTGCGCTTTGTTGCCAACTCTCTCTCTAATGACAGCGCGCTAGGTTTATGTTGAAAAAGTGTTGGTTTGCATGGTTTTTGATAAGAAATACAAATAAAAAAAAGAGTGTTTAAAATAATAATACCGAAAATCAACATCGTCAATCGGGATATAACGATACTTGACGATCCTGGAAATCGGATTATATTGTATCGTTATCCGTATGTCATAGCTAACTTCGGACTTGCCCGATCCAAAGGTGATTGTAAAAAAAAGTATTTTAACATAGGCGTAACGTGATGTTATGGAGCTCCGTAACCAAAACTATCGGATGTCCGAAATAAAAAAAATATCCGAAATCGTGTCCGAATCTGATTTAGATGTTTCGGATATAGGCGGAGACTAAATGAAACACGTTATGACAGGTTTTAAGCCCGTTCATTTAGATTTCACTTTATAATAATGGTTTTGAAAAAGCTGATTGATTGGATGCGTTCTTAATTTGCCAATAACAACTATGTTTCCTCATGAACTAAGTATTAGTTTAAATATTTTTTAGTACATAATGATACGATTAAAACGATATTGGATAATATAATGGAAACTAATTCAAAATGTTGTTTTGCAATGCTGCAGTACAATCATTTTGTTTCGTAGTTTGGTATCAGTTATATTTACTTATTTTCATACAGTCATTTTGTATAGTGTATTATTTGATTTTATTATTATGAGTTGGGGTGCGTTTTAAAATTCGCAACGGAAGAATTACCGACTAGTACGCGCACAGCGGTGATATATCCTTGCGGTTTCCTATTCGTGTCGCAACTCAGGTTGAGAATGTCACACAATCACGCTAAAATCTGTGCCGGCGTATATCTATTATCACGCAGAAAAAAATACCTCAACAGTATTGAGAACATCAGCTTACCGTATTGCAGCCAGTTATAGGTAAATTTTATTCCGGTGCGATTATTTTCGTAGTGCACCGGTTGTTGTGGTTCTATATTGCAAAGATTTTGCGGGGAGAAAACGTATGTATAGCGAGCTCTTAATATCAAACCGGTCAGTTAATCATCTTAATATTTTAATGAATAAGAGGACCCCTAGTTGTTGTAAACTCTCTATATACTTCTATATACTTCTTTGTCATTTTTTAAGAATTATTAATTATATTACCTCACATAAACAAAAACCGGTAAAAAAACCTCTAATTTTGCTTCACAGCTACATTCTATGTATGTTAACATAATTTATTTTCTGGCAAACTCAATTAATTCAGTCAACATGGCGGCCCAAGATGAAGTTGACGTATGTGAAAGTTGGGAGGATATGGACGAAATTGGCGTAAGTGTAACTGTAGGAGTGATCCCTGGAAGCGTCTCATGTCGGTGACGGGCGTCGTTAAGTTATTTATACGTGGGTTTCTCTGTTACAGTTAGACCAGAAGATCAAGCTGATGTCCACAGAGTGCGCACCAGTGAAATCACTTATAGGTTGCAAGGTTACTGTTGAAGAGAGCGCGTGTATTGGTCAGTGCGTGATGCCGGAGCCAGCGATTCGTATCCTGAAGAGGCCGTCGTCATCTGCCAGTGGGCAGCTGAACGGCGAGAGTAGGGCTCGACCAGTCAAAACTCTTGAACAAAGACAGAAGGATTACGAAGAAGCGCGTCTGCGGATCCTGGGGGAAGCGCGGAGCCCTGAGGATGTTATTGATGACAAGTAAGCCCAATCTTCGATAATCTATCTACATTAACTAAAACAGGTTTACATAACACTGATGCTGTCTATGCATTGCTGAAAACAAGTTTAAAAAGAGTTCTTCGTTTTTAATTGCTTGTTCTCTGAGCCTTAGATTTCCTCTTGTGTCATACTTTCTTAATACTTTATGGGTAATAAAAAACTATAAATAGGTAGATACCCCAACACTTTTATTCCTTAATGTGGTCTAACTAAGTCAGTGGTGTTGTGGTGTGTCTTGTTTTTCCTTCATGGATAGTCATGTGACAAATAGACTACATTAACTATGTTATGAAGAATGTGTTGAAGTACATTTTCATATTTTTTTATGTTAAGACATAAACATCAAACATGATGAGTTTTGAAATATTTGCACTAGCAACTAATAACTTACTATTAAACTATTGTTTCGAAAAAGTTATGAAGTACTTTATTTGTTGAGAAATTTCCTTAATACATTTTTATAACAGTTACTAGATTTATTTTTAAATAACCATTAGTCTTTGCACAAAAAATGCAAACTTGATGTGGTCATACTTGAAGTAGAGTGTACCATAGTGCTCAAAATATATATCTGGCCTTCTGTAGTACTGCCTGTATAAGTAATTTTTGCTCTTACATTTTTCATTTATCTGTGTAAGGAACATCAAATATGCATGATTTTATACCTGATACTGCTACTCTGATAGACAATACCTGAATAAAAAGATTTGATTAAATTACTAAACCGTGCCAGTAGGCTTGGTGGTTAGAGACCCTGACCACCGAGCTGCAGGTTGTAGGTTCGATTCTCATTCATTACAAACATTTGTGTGTATAAAAAAATGTATTTTAAAGTAGTATATCAGTTACCTGGTAGCAATAGTACAAGCAGTACATTCTGCTTAATTTCTCAGGTCAGCCATGTGTGAAAAATGTCCTGGGATATTTATTTATTTTATGAAACTGAAGTACGTAAACAACTCAGGTATCCACAACACAAGATACCAGAGGTTTCAATGAAGCTTTGATAAATATTGAATTATTTATTGATTTGCCAAACTGCTAACATGTTCTGAGTGTGTTTATTGTGTATTGTGAAAATACATATATTATTAGTGTAGTTATTTGGGCTTCTAGATTGTATCTTAAATAAAAATACCTTAATTATATATTTTTTCAATGGCCAGATAATCTGTATTGGGTGATAAATTTCAATAATGAATAGCTATCCGAGATTTGTCTGTCATTGAGAAATTAGCCTTCACCAAGATAATTTTATACTTTTTTAAATTGCATAATGAAAGGGTCAGACAGTACATAACCTTATTGCAAATTGTTTCCCATTGTTCAAAGGGTACAATTTCCATGACATAAATTCCTAGGGGGTCAATGTACAATATCTGCAGAAGAATGAATATTTAAAACTAAAACTTAGTCATTAATTTTATTGTTTGACAGGCTGGTTGACTGTCGCTAGTCCCTGAATACCAAGGTGTGGGCTTTAGTCCTATGCATGACTAACTTTGTGTGCATAAATTCTGTGGCCTGGTGCTAGGCCAATATCAATAAAAATTATTTTCAGTAATGAGCATATCTAGCACAAGCTCTACTTAGTTTTAAATCAGTTGTCCATGCATTATCAGTGACTGAATAGCTATGTTGTTAATGTCGTAGGCAATGATATTCATAGGTTCGGCCAAGACTGCTTAGATAAGCCCATTCAGATTAAAGCTATTTATTTAGATTCACAGCCATGATATTACAAAAAAAGGGTTTATTAGTTACAGAAGTACAAATCAGTATATTTTGTTTTATTTCTTTTCAGCCTCACCCGTTTACAAGATAAGCTACAAGCAAACAATTTAAATGACAATCAAAATAGTGGTAAGACAAAGAACTCTCACAATGACAATAATGCCAAAGGAAAAGAACGCAAAGTTCTTGCACGGTTACCACAAGGTGCCACTGCAGCCGGGGTCTTCCCATCACCACCACCGCGAGGAGTACTTGTGATCCGTACTCCGCGGGGTCCAGATGGCACTAAAGGCTTTGTGAGGAGGTAGCATCAATTGACAATATACCTAAAGTAAAATCAATTATATAATGTACTCATGTTAACAGATATAAGTTCCATCCATAAGATTGACCCACTTTAAACAATCAAAATTAAATTTATATGTATATAGTTTTGGAAATGCTAGTTGCATGTCTAGTTTTGTTTCAGATTATTTAATAATATGCTGTACCTGTTTAATGTACACAATATGTACTTCAGTACCTTTTTCTTACTTATGACAATCTTTTAAGTACAAAATACACAATAAGTACCCAAACATTTTTCGATATGAAAACAAATTAATATCATTTAATTACTATTTTACATGCTATATTAAAAATTATGGTATACAAAATAAGTTTTGTACATTTCAATACATAATTTAGACTTATTCATGTACCAAATTAATTAAATTTAAAATTGATAATTGTGAAACAAAACGAAAACATAAAATTAAGAGTGCTCACTTCGGGGAACAATACATATTTATCGTTATTATTATTAATATATTAACGTTTTTGTAGATTCAAAACAAATGTGAGATTTTTATGAATTGAACACTCTTCCATGTAATTAAATTGTATTTATGTGTTTATTTAATGCATAATTTTAAGTTATAATGTCACTGTTTATTCACAAATGTTTATGCACTCGAGGGTATAATAATTTGAATTCATAAATTATTTGTAAAATTGTATGTGCGATACGATTTTAAATTGTAGGACAAATTCGAAACTCTTGATAGAGTACCGTCTTTTATATACAGTTTTTTCTACATGTATAGTATATTTTAGGATTAAGATACTTGCTATTTGTATATTTTTAGCATTATTTTTATTTTATTAAGTTTTTTCTAATGCCTTTGTGGTGTTTGTGTCAATTACAAAATTGTAAAGACTTTTATACATTGACTTGAATGAAAGTGGAGTTGTAGATGATGACTATAAATTGTAAGTGTGCATAAGGGTGATATTCCTTTGATGTGGTTCTGTAATACTTTTTTAAGCATTTTGATTGAACCCTGACTACAGTGAAAAGGATGTTCAGCCGGAGCTAGTTATTGCCATTTCCTGTCTTATTGTTTTCGATAATTTATTCATAAAAACTGTTGACACAAATATTCCATACGCATTCTAAGAGTGACTGAGGTGCGTGTAGAGTTATGCCAGCATTTATTTTGATTAAAATGTTCCATGCCTTTGTCTCTTTCTGTCATTGTATTGATGAACAGGGACAACCGCCTATAGCAGGTACGGAGGGTAATTACCAATTATGAAAAATGGTTCAATTGTAATCAAAGTAATGTACTGGCGTTATACCATTACTAGTGTAAGTTTACATATAACTCTGAGGATTGTGATATAAAATAATCTATGTTTATTATTATTATTTTATGTAATTAAAAATAATATAATAATAATAATAAGATTACAAGCCTTATCCCATTATCGTAAAGAGTATTTGTAATGTGTAGTTTTTTACTTGTGAATAAATTAATTTTATAAATGGCGGGAGTATGATTTATTTTTTCTAATTTACGCGATGGTACTAAAATGTTGGAAGAAAAAACGAGTTTATGGTCGTTTCCAAAAGCCTATTGATATGGACTGGTCTGAAAGTTTTTAAATCATTATACTTTGCTTTATTCTGCCGTCATTTATGATTTTTTTTTATTCCACTATACACTACAGAATGATAATGACCAATCACTTTTCTTGAAAAATATCAAAAAGTAAAGAACATACCTACTTCTCAACATTGTATTCAACAGTGGTAATAAAAAATATAACTTAATAGTAAGGAAATAAAGCGCGATATGAATTATCAGTTCGCGTGTCTTGTAAGATATCTTGAATCCACTGAACTGATATATGGACCACCTTTAGAAGATTTAAATCTAATATTTCAAAGTTATTATGTGATGATATTCATGAAAATAATGATAATAGAGGTCTAACCTCGAACATCTATCGTCGTCGTATCGAGATCGCCAAAAAGCTGGTTTGTATAGAACAATTTAACATCGCGTGACGTTGCGCGATGTTGGTACAATGTCTCATTGCATTGGTTTTTGGTGCACTCGATACGATGACGATACGCTTACGATAGATGTTCGTGCTCAGGTACAGATCACAGGTTTCTTATGGGTCTTAAATATTCTAGGCCTTATTATTTTTATATTAAGATTCCTTTTCCATAGCAAGTCAGGTGTTCCTTTTTTGTAGGTATATTCAGGTAGATATTAGATTCACAGGGTAAATAACATAATAACGTACCTACGTACCGTTTTAAAATTTTCTAAGTAATATTTTTCGATACTTGTTCATGATAGTCTTGTGGCAATTTTTTTTTTGATTTGGGGGTGATTTACCCTGTTTCGCCAATATGGCTGTGATAGTAAAATTACAGTGAAAATTCTTGAAAGGTAAATTTTCATTGTCATTAAACAGCCGTTCAAATATCTATCTTTTCTACGATTATTGTTAGGGTAGTATGAATCCTTTAATTACATTTTTTATTTATATTCATCTTGCATTTAAAATAAAATAAAAATAGTGTAGATCATGACTCATTTAATATCGTTCAAATTTTTTTTTCGTTCCGTTACTTATTCGCTAGTTTGACAGTTTGACAATTTGACAGTAGTCAGACAGTAGGTATGTAAAAAGATGTTGTTAGATGAATCTTTAAAATTTCAAAAAACGATTTAAAACCTAGTTAATAGGCTCCTTCGGCGTATTTCTGAAAAGATTTTTCTACCTTAGTATGTCAACTGAATTCAATCACAAAGAGATAAGGTTCAAAATTGTATGTTCATCTATTTGTAGGAGTAACTTTAATATTTAATAATTCGATTGTTAATACTTAAAAGTTTGTATTCAAATATCCATTGAGTGAAACAGAGAGATTATTGTAAAATCAAAAATTTGTAAGATAGCTTTATACTAATTCTATTTAATATTTGATCGTCACAATATTGATGTTTTTGCGAAAGTATTTGTATCCTAATACTCAATGCTCGTTTTGGCATACTTATTCTCCGCGTAAGTGTGTAAAAGCCGTCAGGGTCAAACACTATCAGAAAAAAAATGCTATAGGTACTTAGGACGATGTTCAGTATTTCATACATACGAGTACACCGTAATTATATATTTAAAAAAATCAAAACCATTTATTCAGTTTAGGCCCTCGGAATGCACTTATGATGGTCAAATTTAAAGTCACTGAAGCTACTACCGGTTCGGAAGTCAGCCTTCAACTGAGAAGAACCGGCAAGAAACTCATTTGTCTAACTTCCCGCCCCAATATCCAAACAAAGTTACATACCATATGTCATCCCCTTAGGGGATATATAGGGAGCATGTCGTCCGGATTTCATGGCTATGATTTTCAGTTAACCATTCAGTCAAACAATCTGACATCATTCTATTATAAAAAAAATATGGTATAATTATGAATGATTTTAGATTAAAAAGCTACTAATTCTTAAAAAAAAAAGTAACAGAAAAAACAAAAGCAAAAGTACTTCTGCATAAAAACAATAGTAGATAGTGAATATAGTTTTTCAGTTTAAATTTAAGGATGATTTTGTTATAGACGTTAGATCACTTTATAGGCATCAAGATTCATAAACTATTTTCAACACACGGTGTGTCAACAAAAGTATTTTACATAGAAGTGTTTTAGAAAAATTTTGTCGCGGAAAAGGTGATGTCAATCAAAGCCATCTTCACATTAGATAGGGCTGAAAATATTAAAATTGTTATAATAAAAATAATTAATACATAGATTTTTACATCACGACTAAATGACTGTAGGACCCAACGTTATTGACTAAGTATTTAATTTATTGCTTTTAGTGAAAAAATTAATAACAGATGTCAAGTTTTTTAGTTTTAAATTGTTAGTCAAGTTCATAATTGAAGTTTATGAACAAATGTTTAGTGCCAATTTTGACATATTTATTACATGTAGTATTTATATTGTACATTTGTTAAAACACTGGCCTATCTATTGGCCATAAGATTCCCACGTTGCGTGACGCTAAAATATTAGAGAGGAATTTTAATGTCCAATTAAAAATATATAATTATTCATAGATTTCTTCATATTTCCGGACGTGGTTAACAGAAGTTGTGAAATTGATTGCCTTTGGTAGATCCAAACGTCATTGTTGTTTGCTTTTTTGTCGATAGAAGAGAAGAGATTGCTCTAATTCCATACTAGCGTCCGAATGAAGGTCGATTTCTTATCGAAGTCGAATCAGTCTTACCGAAGCCGAATCGGCTATCGCCGCTATCTTCGGGCGAAGCGATACATTAGAAATGCTTCAAAAGTTGTAACTTATGGAAAAGGAAACCGTTAGAAATAATGCCATCGCGCTTTCGTAATACTTTATTCTATTACGGCGCTTGCCAGAAACCTTCTGTTTCGGTCGGACACTACATAGCATATAAAACCTCCAATTGTAAAGACACTCCGTGAACATGCCTACTGGTAAACATGATTCAGGTATCGGACATACTTAATTTGACAGCTTCTGTCACCGCGCAGCCAATCAAACTTGTTGTCGGCCTTGTCAATGTCACTTGTCACATTTTATATGGGATCATTACCTGCAAAAATCAGGAGACCTTTCTATCCATACAAAGTTATATAACTAATTTCAGTGTTACATATTATCATGAGTGACGGGCAAAATCCTTTGATAAAAGACAAGTAACTGATATAATTTGAAACGTAAACTGTTATCATTTTTAAACATAAGATTTATCTTTTTACGTTTTTTGCGTCACGTAAACTTTGGTAAACAAACGTATACTTTATAATAAGATTACTAAGACATTTATTACGAATATGAATTATAAAGACAATTAAGTTGGTGTGATTCATAATATGATCTGTTTTGTTATATAGAATTATAATGTTTCAATTACAAAATATTTGATTGGTATTGAGTGTGATTTAATTAGAAATGGTGTGAAATTAAAGACCTGTTATTCCATATAGTTATTTAAATCAGCCGATTACCAGTCTTATTTAACGGTACCCAAAGTCGCTATTGGAGTATCAATATGTGTTTATGTATCTTGCCGTATGGGTGAAATACGGTATTTGATGTATTAGCGGTTACATTGGCCAACCAGCCAACTCTTAGTTATTCATAAGAAATAGATATTTTAGTTTATAATGTTTATATTTTAACCGAAAATATTAAATTGTTAAAAATATATTTTGTTGTTTTTTTTTCTTTTTAACCGAGCCCACGACCTGTACCTCTACCATGAGTTTCTATCGAAGCTTACTTTAGTCACTAGCGAGTAAACTACTATCGATACAGTATTTCTCGATAGCAACTGTCAAATTTGTGACTCATGGTACCGAATTTCTATAGCAAAGGCTAAAAAACGTTACTCGCTAGAGCTTACAATTCGATAGGTTTTTTACCTATCGACTCGTACTATCGGTTTTAGTTCTTTAGGTGACCGCTAGTGGCGCTGTACATATTTGCCATAGAAATGTTTTACGCCTTCGCTAGCGAGTACGTACGTTAAAAACTCATGGTAAAGGCACTGTGACTTGACAACGTATCTAACTACGATGATCGGCGATCCATTAATACAAGGTGTTACAATTGCTAAGATTTAAACTCTAAAACATTATTTATGGATATGAATTAATTCTATATTTAATGTTATATTTTATTTATTTAGAAGAAAAATAGTGTAGTTATATATAGTACTAGCTGTCCCCCGCGGTTTCGCCCACGTTCCTGAGGGATGTAACATTTTCCCGGCACATAAAGTATCTTATGTTACTTCTAATACCTCCAAGAATATGTGTACAAAGTTTCATGATGATCGGTTTTCGCGTGAAAGCGTAACAAACAAACTTACATTCACATTTACAATATTAGTAGGGATATCAGCTATCTGGTTTCCGTAGTACAAGCTCTGCTTAGTTTTGCTGATGGCCGTGTGTAAAGAATGTCCCAGACTATTTATTTATTTCTGCAGATTAAGGTCAATTATACACTATCACAAAATCATATCTTAATTTGAGAAATCTATTTTACACAAATTTATAAATTATATTGATTGTCGGTCTGATAAGTGTTGTTTACAACAAGAGACAACTAAACCTGTTCCTCTCATTAACATAGATCATTCAAGCCTTGGAACTTGCATTTCAACCGATATAACATAGGTTATAAGAAATTGGACTGTCTGTCCATATAATATAGCTGTCCCCCGCGGTTTTACCCGCGTTCCCGAGAGATATCACATTTTCCCGGGATAAAAAGTAGCCTATATGTTATTCCAGGATATGCTCTATCCATGTGCCAAGTTTCATCCATATCCGTTTAGTAGTTTTTGCGTCAAAGAGTGACAAACACTCTTACATACAAATTTTTCCTCTTTATAATATATACATTATGTTCAAATTAGAAGATATGTATATAGTTTCTGTATGTACGTATTTTTCTCGTTTACTTTCGATTTTACTTACCTATTGATAATCCTACTAATACCTATTGTAAATGCCAATGTTTGTGAGTATGAATGTTTGTTACTCTTTCAAGAAAAATACCGAAAGGATTTGGATGAAACTTGGCATATAGGTAGAGCTTGCCATGGAATGCCATATAGATATATATGCCTTAATTCTGGGAATATTTAACATCCCTCAGGAATGCGGGTGAAACCGCGGGGGACAGCTAGTATTTTTATAAAGAAAATAATTGATAGATGTCATAACTTCTCAATAGATTTCATGGATACATTATAAAATGCACGAGTGAAGTCGCACGTCAACATTATGCCATATCATTAAATTAAATTCATTGGGAAAACTAGTTGAGCCACCATTAATGATTCAGTTCAAAACAAGACACGACAAAATACACTTGGTTTCTCTAAGAAATTATTTATAAAATGGCTGCTTTGGAGCATTTAAGTGAAAGAGACAGAGCGGTGTTGAGGAGTATATTTGATCCGACGGCCACCATAGGTGATGTGGTGGAAGATGGAGACAGTTTTGTTGAAGATGAGACAGGTATGTACTCTTCTATATTCATTTCATAACACATAGGCACAGTCGGCGCCATAAGTACTTAGTTGAACAGACTTTACAAAACACTAGTAGATAACTACACTAATCGTAAGTTCGGGAATTATATTTTAAACAGGTGTTTAGTAAATGTAGACAGACATTCATTTGTGTGTCTAATATGTCTACACAAGCATTCGTATTTTACGAATTTTAAGTGTTTTTTTATTTGTTCTTTTCAGCTTCGAATGTTGCTGTATCCAATAGAATTAGCCCCAGAGGTGCAGTTGACATAACTGCAACGAGACACATCCGACTACGCAGTCGTGCCGTGCAGTTCTTACAATTTTATGTTCTTACAAACGTGCAGTAAGCCTGCATTCGGTTAGCAGTTTCGAAGCACCTATATTAATTAACTGCATCTAAAACTGCGACTTTGCAGCCGACGTGCAGTTCAATGCACGACAGTCTGCTTAAATACTTAGTACAGAATCATGTAAAAATTTGTAGTTAGCTCTTAAAAAAAGAACAAATAACATAGATTACTGAGTAAGTAACGTAAAGTTCTACCACTCCACCTATTTCCGCCAAGAAGCAGTAGTGCACTTGTAGCACTGTTTTAATTAGAGAAGTAAGGGGGCGGTGAGATTACGGACACTTGGGACTCAACAAGTTACCTACTTCATGTCTCCGCATCGTTGCGGGTTGGCGATGCCCCTGGTCTATAGGCAAAATGTGCATAGGAGTCGTGAGCATGTACCTAGTCGTCAGATATAAAAAAGAAAATAAGCATTCCTGGGAATGCAGAGAGAAGTATAAACTTAAAACGATACTGTCCAGAGGAAGATGTCTTACTCATAGCTGCAGATATACAGAGAGCATTAATGATTCGGTAAAACGAACCATAACATTTTCCTCTACCAAAGATCGGTACACCCGCCTAAAGAACTTTTAATTTCAAAATTCTTAATTTTGCCCAAAAATATTGTTGCAGAGCCATCTACCCCTGAGATTGAGGAATCCAAGTCTCTATGCGCACTTGGAGTTCAGCTCGCCGAAGCAGGGAAGTTGCAGGAAGCTTTACAGACGATGAACAATGGCATTGAAGTGGCGCCTGATAGAGCCGCTGCCTATAATGATAGGGCGCAGTTGTTGAGGCTTATGCAGAAGGATGAAGGTTAGTTGCTACCTGCTGCCTAGAATATAGGCTTGTACTCAGGTGCGGTCGCAACCTGACATTTTGGAGGGGGTCAGTTATAATAATACTTACAATATGTTTTTTTTTATTTTGTAAATTTTTAGAAGATTTTTCAATTTGACATGTACTATTTTGGGGGGATCATGTCCCCTGTGACCCTCCCCTTCGGACCGTGCCTGCTTGTTCTACGTAAAGAAGTTTTTACTAAATTGTCACATTGCTGTATTGCTGCAAACCAATTTTCACTTCAAAAGTATTTACATGTTACATGATACGGAATTTTTTATAAGGTCACCACACTAAAGGTTAAAAGGTCGGGCAGCAAAACTTGAGAAACTGTCCCTTCTAAAGTTCTCCAGATCTCAAAGGCTCGTTTCGACAGCAAATAATGTAATAAAAATCATATTTATTGCTTGCAATGGTGAATTGTATATGATACTGATGAACCACATAACACTCTTAGGTGTTAAAGGGCCTATTCTCTATTCTCGATCTTGACAACTTTCTTTGTAGTATTTTCGACTACATCAGAGGCCTAAGCACGAAGTTCTATCGGAAGCGTATCGTAATCGTATCGAGTGCGCTGAAGACCAATTCAATGGCAATTTGAACATAGCGCAACGTCACGGTGTGTGAGGTGTGCAATTTTACATACAACCAGCTTTTTGGGGCACACGATACGATGACGCTACGCTTACGACAGATATTCGTGCTTAGGCCACTGTTCATCTACATGGATAGTTGTGGAATGCTTGAGATATATACTGTGAGACGCTTGAGTCACAGGCTAAGTATAGTAGGTACACTTATAGATCTCATTCATTGTTATAATTTATAAATATAATTAGTGTTACTAGTGGAAACCGTTCTTATTGTTAAAATAAATTTGGCTCATCATGAAAAGATTATAGTCAAACAGAAGTCTTTATTTACTAATAATTAATACCAAACATTGTACTTACCAATAAGGTAAAAAAAATTGCTCTTGATTTTTTACTAATTTCAAATATAAATATTTACTTGCATGAAGGCGTGTTGTACTAATCCAACGTTTTGACGTTTCACTTCAGATGCAATGTCAGACATAGATCGTGCTCTAGAGCTGACGAAAGGCACGAACACTCGAGCACGTGCACTAGCACTGTGCCAGCGCGGAGTGCTGCTGCGTAAGAAAGGTTCCGACGACGAGGCGCGCGCCGCTTTCACAGAGGCTGCTAAACTGGGCAGCGGATTTGCTAAGCAGCAGGTAATTTATTAATTTGAAACTGATTCAATTATGTTTGAAATTCGAATGCGTATCTTTTTTTACGTAGGCTGCCTGTAATTATTTAGTGTGACAGATAATAAAATAAGGTATTCAATTATAAAACCGAAAATTTTTAATTAATAATTTTTACAATTAAATATTGATTTATAAATTTATTCTAGTTAGCTTTGTAGATATAGCTACTCTAATTATACTTAAAGTCATTTATATTTTTGGTTTTCAGGTGATAGAACTTAATCCGTATGCTGC
The DNA here is from genome assembly GCA_907165245.1 of Habrosyne pyritoides. NCBI lineage: Eukaryota > Metazoa > Arthropoda > Insecta > Lepidoptera > Drepanidae > Habrosyne > Habrosyne pyritoides. The sequence continues at coordinate 11,107,749 of OU015597.1, forward strand.
ACTCTGCAACCAAATGTTGAGTCAAGTGATGAGAGGAGAGAAGGAAATTAAATTATGAATAAAAATATATGTTTGGTATTTTAGTTATTAATTATTGTATACGAATATTTGTTAGGAGAAGGGATTTTTAGAAATAAAACACTTGAGAATCTAATGGAATAGAAATTTATATTGTTGAGTACAATCGACATTCACTTTCGAGAAAATTCCATACAAACAACCATAGTTCTCAGACAAATGATCTACTGAGTCCGAGTTCAACACTCAAGCACACCATCAAGTGCCTAAACGCTCCAAAATCTTGAAAATGACAATTTTACATTTGAAAATGACGAATTTAATGCTACAAATCGAAATATTGTTTCTACACTATCGATATTAATCATAGAATATGCAATAAAATCTCATAAATGATGTCGCGTGCGGAAATCTTTGTACAATATTTAAGGTTAAAAAATTCCCGCCCACGACTGAGTTCTTCCAATTGGTTAAAATTCAAAAGTCGATAATATTAATTTAATACATTATTCTAATGAAGTGAGAGGCGACGATGACAGTATTATTATAATTTATATTTATAACACAAAGAAAGTGCACTTTGAAAATTCTATGAGTATATTTTTAATTTGGCGCCAAATGTCAACTTTGGGCTAATGGGCTCTATGGTTTGTCTGTGGCCCACGACAAAATTTAAAATAGCCATGAATTGGTATGAATAGTTTTATCAATTCGCGCCAAAATAAAAAGTACCTAAACCTACGTCGAAGAGTTGCCTAGCATTTTACTCGACAGCGTCAAGCGAGGGTGCATTTAAAACTATGTCATGGGAAGTTAATCGTGAAATAAATTACTTTTGGCACATTGTTACGAAAAAAATAACATGTTAAATTATTTATGACTTTTTATGACTAAAATAAATAGAAATAGCCATGAAACTCTTCTGCGTAGCCCGTGAAATGGTGATTTATCACAGTAAAAGTTTACAATGTGGTTTCATTCAATACGATAAGCTTTAGGATAATAAAAAATAAATAATTGATTAAATTTAACGACAATATGGTATTAAATTGATTTAAATATACAGTGATTGATATCATAACAAACGTTTCTGAGATTTACCCCCATTTATAGACATATTTACGCCGCATATTGCATAAAACTTGCCATTTTTTTGCATCTATGTTAAATGCAGCTCCAATTTCCAATATCCATTTTACGCAGACTTGATTACTATTGAAAAATCCAACGAGTGTTTGTTTGTTGAAAAACGTGCATAAAAACAATACATATGAATTTTATATTGTTATACATTCTGCATATTACAATTGACAGGTAACTTATAAAGGAATTCAATGTGTTTCAAGTTATTAAAATTTTATTCCGAGTATCATAAAATAATGGCAAATGACTATTTGACTGCATGTCAAATCAGTAACTTTTTATTTTACCCAAATCTTTTTCCAAATGTTCGGATCGGGTGGCTTGTGACGTCATAATAATGCAGAGTCAACCAACCTACACTTTATTTGGAAACAAATCGATATTGGTATATATTAGTCGGTTGGTAAATTGTTGATAAACATTTACATTGAAAGCACAGTCAAATACCTATCTTTTAAATTTTAATTTCCATAATTGTTCGTAATATGCGGATATATAGATTTGTAATAAACGGGATTAATGAACGGTTATTATTAATATCAATAGAGTACCACTAATTCAAATGGAAAGATATTTACAATTATTTTTTGGCACGGTGCAACCAGCGACAACATGATTGTCAAATGTAAAACTTTTAAACACCTTTAAATATTCATTAGTAAAATATTTTAATTAAAAAGTATACTAAGACCTGTATTAACTACGGGCTTATACTATGTAGAAGGGTGATTATTAGGCCTATAATTTATGAGATTATGAGAATATTATGTGAAAAGGAAAGTAATATCTCAATGTATTTATAATAAAGAAAATCTGACCCACGATTTAAAAAAAGCTGGAAAAACTGTGTCGTAATAAAGTTTAATTGGTCTGATCTTTGTTGATTTTTTTGACGTTTGACGCTTGCAATGAAGTCGCGGGTCATAAAATTTTCAATAACTTTGCCATTTTACATTCTGGCAACATTCTTATTTGCAAAAGGGAATAGAAAAGTGTGACTTAGGAAGAGCAACCTAATACTAATATATTTTATACCTATGCTAAATAATATCAAGATTTATAACTAATTCTCACTGAACACATACATTAACTATTATAATATTTAAAACATTATCGATTTTATGACACGAAAATATTATGGTTAATACAAATGAATACTTTAATACATTCACAGCTCTGAAAACGTAACAAAACGAAGCATAAAATGAGATAAAAAGCAAAACTGATTGGAATCACAAACTTTGAATATTGCATCTCCGCCCCAATTACATACTTTGATCGTCAACATGTATAATCATAGACATTGGAAGTGTCAAAAAATATCTGGTTCTGTCAAATAAATTTGATCAGATTCGAATACAGAGACGCTGATCATGATCAGACATTTCTCTAAATGATGTACGGAAATGTAAAGGGTTCCAGTTCATCAAAGACTTGGAAACGTTCTTCAAAGGTAATACATAATAAAGAGTACATAAGCAAATACCGCCATGATAAGTTGGCCCCAAAAGTACTAGTATTCAAAGACGAACTTGATTGTAATAATCATTAAAGTTGAAATATAAAACAGCGTCTCGTAGTCTTTTTTTTTACTTATTAACTACTGTATTCCGGAGATTCTAGAAGATGTATATATATAAACAGGGTTGTAACACGCAAAAATAATGCCTATGCCTTATTTACAAGTGAGATCTTAGTTAATGTGTAATGGTGGTTAGGTAATTATTAAGTAGATACAAGTTTTATAAACTTTTAACTATCACCTATAGCTGACCAAGTCAGCTGTGGATAAAAGGCGTAAGCTAGCAGACACTAATATCAATTGAAAGAAAATCGAGCCGTCTAATAGAATTAAATAGGTAATAATCTTGCAAACATGACGTTTATTATAAGAATAATACACGCTATTTTAGATTGAATTTAAAATCACATGGAAACGAAAATGGCGTCCGTTATTTTGACAGTTGCTATTGCCATGTCAATATGTAGTGACATCATAAGGATTGAAAGGTTAAGTTTAATTAATGCTTATAAATTATAATGACTTGGGTATAGATTAAGTGATTCCGAAACATCTTCAAAGTAATTTTCATACAATTTTACGTATATAATGACTATATTATAAGAATCATCATTAAATCGCCAAGCTAATACGATATTACTACTCGCAAATAACTATTATCAATTTCAAATTGTTTAAAAATTAACTATGCTCAAGTCTAGCTAAATTTAATCCTAACAAGTCGATTTCTTGTTTCACACTATTAATACATGTTATAGGTAAAAGTAGAATAATTTAAGCCTTTTTATTCTATGCGAGAATACGCCCATATTATAGAATTAGAATCAAAACTTCAATTCAATATAAACATTATTCCAAAGACATAGGGCTTAAATTCGATTAATGAAATCTGAGCTTGATTTGAAATTTGATTCTTGTTCTAAAATATAGGCCTTATAGCCAGTTCCATATCAGAAGCATTTTTTAATGTTTAGAAAGTCATTGAAAAATCAACCTTTTTGCTACGTGATAAGATGTGTATCATCATAAAGTTAACGATTGGATTAATTTACCTTATTTAAAATGCAAGAAAGTATATTTTTCTGTGACATCTTGAACATCAAATACCTCGAATACGGAACCGACAGTAGCTGGGTGGAGAATGTGGAGGTTTATTTAATTGAAAACACTATTTTAGATAGAGGAGTTACGTTCTTACTGAAATTATTCAAAAAGTTGATTGTAATTTAATAATAACATTAGTGTTTTCAATTTAAATAGGTTTTGGGATCACGTATGGTGCATTGTGACGTAGGCACACTTGAAACTACGCACAGCAGCATGTAGCACATAGCAACAGGATGTCATGACTAAGAGGTGAAAACAACTTTACATCTCAACGTTAACGTCCAAATTACAATGATCTGTTGTCTGATTTGTTGAGTTGATTTTTTACAGTTGTCATAGTGTTGCCATGTTACGTACCTACGTCAAATAGGAATGGCGAGTGGGTTTGGGAAGCGCCATTTAGCGCTCGCTACATTGACTCCCTCTCCAGCTGATTTAACCTACGATTCTGGCCCATTTTCTTAAAAATATGCTTAAATATTTGAAGAAAAAATAACATAAAAAAAATCCAAAATGTTACCATTTAAGTCAAGAATACTTTAGTTAAACATATTAAATGCAAATACATTAAACAATAGATATAATAAATGTTTGATTTTTTCAAAAAAATAAAGTAACAAAATGAGCCAGCTTATTTTTCTTAAATTAACTCTTAAGCCTAAAAAGACTAAAAGAAAAATAATTTATTCCTAATATAGCGAAGCCGTGTCACCGAATTATACACATTACAATCCGACATCTTATTAATAAACACACGACATTAAAATATTATTGAAATGTAACTTCCTTCAAGCGAAAGTAAGCTTTACAATGCTTACCATAGAGTTATATTTTAATAACACTAACAAAGTAAAACGGTAAGTATAGATTTACACAAATCATAAAACACCTAAAATGTCATTTTATTACAATTTCAATTTAGAATCAAATGCTTTCTCTTTTTTATTTTTAAATTCACATTTAATCTAGCAAGTGTTTACACGATTTTTTAAATGTTTATCATTTTTAGTAGCAATATTATTAATTAAGTTAGTAAGGCTATTTTAGTAGACGATTATTGACAGCTTAATGCTGTTGAAAACTTGTAACGATATTAGACGAGATTAAAAACACATCAATTTGTGACAAATAAAGTAAAGGTACGTTATATTTAAAGAAACGTTAGAGTATTATGTGGATATTTCATTTGTTTTACGAAAGTTGTCTTTGGTTTCAAACAGGTAACTCCACGGTGTTCCTCTAATATCGATACAAGTTGTAATCGAGACGAAACCACACATACTCGACTAAAATCCTCTCACGCACACACGTTCACTCAGGCAATGATTAGATCATCACAAAAATCCAATCACGATAGTGAGACATACCTTAAAAACAAAGTAACGTGTTACCATAGACAATGAAAACTTAATCTGATAGTCGTAATCACTAAAAAAAATTAGACCATCGTTGGGCTAATAAATGAAAGATTGCCCAAACTAGTCAATTTCAACAATAACCGATTAAACTATAGAGTAATGACGAGATTCAAACAGCTGTGAGCCTAATAATGACTTTGATAAATAGTTGATTTAAATTAATAGAAAAGTGTAAAACACGTTATGGGAAAAATTTGGAATATCTAAAATCTCCTAACAATATTTCCATCCACACACGACACGACATTTAATAATTCTATTTACAATACAAATAACATTGATATGTGACGAAAGGTGAAATAAATAAAAATTACGCGTAAAGAGATCTACCACACAGTCTATGGCACGATCTGTCAAAATCTTAAGGCTGAATTAGCTGGTTATTCGACTTCATCGATGGGCGGAGATAAAAAAAAACTAAGAAAAAAATTAAGATTTTTGTGAAATGATTTTGTAATTTTTCGGACAAATCGAAATAATACAAAAATGTTGTCCTTGAAAATCAAAATAGTAATCAATAAAACCCTTCGAAATTTTATAGTCCAAATAACTGTCTAGTTATGGTTAATATTCCTACAATAACTATTAAAAAGATGAAATATTTTGACAGAAAGTTAGATCTGTGTGAGTGACCCGTTACAATTAATTAAAGTTCACTGAGTGGCCCCAAGATTATGATATTTTATGAGATTGCCGATATACAAACCCTCGAGCGAGATTCAAAAGAAAAAAATAAAATTTATCGTTAGTGTTACCAAATAAAAAAATATAGAGAGCCTCATATTCAACAAATTATAACTCCAAATAGTATTGCTTAGAGAAATTCGTTGAGATTTTTCGCATCAAAATATTATTGCAAACAAATTAAATTATTATTGCGTTATATAATTAATTATTTTAAAAGAACACGACACTACTCTCAATACTGAAACGTTACATTAAGTCATGTCGTATTGGATGGTCGAGATTCGTCTCGAAAAGTAAGAAGAGTAGAAACACTTAAGGAATAACAACAACAAAACTAACGGGACTGAGCAAATGACTATTCTGTCTTCATTTTACACACCTACAAAAATTCTCCCATTTTTGCCTTCCCTTCGAAGAATCTAGACGATACAATGATAACTTAGTTACAAGATCGTGTTCCGAACTTAACATTACAGTCAAGAATGAGATAGCGAACGACTGGCGTCGTATGAGTGATAGAGACAGTCGACAGATGGAGAGAAATAGCTTTACGTTCCGCAGCCGACGCAGCGGTTCCGATCGCTAAGCCAGCTTCGTTAATGAGAAGAGATTCAACCCTGCAATAAGAAAAACAATATTGCGTTAAACATCAAATATTTTTGGTCAGATATAGATTGCCTTAATTTTGTAGGAGGATGGGCTTAAAATATTGATTTAAAACTAGCTTTTGCACCACGGTTTTGTCCTGCAATCCCGGATCATCAACATCTTTCCAGGATATTTTTTTTATTCGGGGTCACATTTAAGACGTTATTTAAACAATTACACACCACACAATCAAAAAATATTAAAAATTCAAGGCAATTTTATATTTAGGCTCTAGAAGGGCATGAACGACACCGTTTCCGAATTGATAGCGTTTAAAAATTTTATAAGCATACATACGGACAGAAGATACCTTTATAGATATAATTCGTCTGTGCTAGTAATTTTTTTTTTTACGGTATGGTTTTTTCGGGATTAAAAAAATGGAAAAGTTTCACGGAAAATGGAAATTAAAGTGATTTTTTATGGCACTTTTGCATGGACTTATTTCATCTGAACAATGTGTGTCGGGGCAGCTAGTTATATATATATATAAAAAGATACATCACCTGTAAAGTTCAAACGTGCTGCACATACTCTGGGTTGAGGAAAGAGAAGCCCATGAACTCGGTTTGGTCGAGGTTCATCATGAACAGCTTGTCGGTGGGAGTCAGCTCTGTCTTCTCCTGCGTGAACTGCTTGTCGAAGTTCGACACGTCCTTGCGGTGTTTCTGTGGAGATAAAACGATGTAAGGAAAAATGTTTTGAATGGATTGGAAGGTGTGAATATGGGAAAAAAGAGCAGTAAAATCAGACTTCTCTGTTTCATAAGTCATCACTAGCAACACACGTTGATTAAAGTCTTTTGTCTTCAATGTCTGAGGTATTTTCGACGCTAAGATAAAATGTAACTTCCCGAACGCTTCCCAGCCGCGTTGAGATCTTCGCTGATATCTTTGTCGAAGTCGGACCTACCTAGAGCTAGTTGGACAATTTATCCTAGGTAAATATACTCGCCAACAACTTCGAGAACAGTGATTCCAATCATTACCAGTATTGGCGCAATATGGACGTTGTAGGTAACAAAGGTTTACAGGTTTCCAACAGGTAGGCTGTTGGGAAACCTGTTTAGTTTATCGAGCATATCTAGAGTTTAGCGAGGCTGCCATTTAATGTCGTCGACAAATGAATAGCCAATTGCTAACGAGATTAGGATGGCTGGAACGGGTTTCTCGTCAAAATAGAAAGAGAGGCTCACGATCTTGGGCTTGAAGGGCGGCTGCACGTCGCGGGCCTCGATGCGCGCCCAGTCGATGCGGCGGAAGAACGGGTGCGTGCGCACGTCCTCCTCGCCGCGGGACGCGCAGCCCAGCCGCTTCTGCGGGTTCTTCATCAGGAACGCCTTGCACGCGTCCTTCGACTCCTGCGGGACACCACTACCCGATCAGCACCAGAATTGTGTACCTCTATTGAAGCCGATTATAGATTGATGGTTAGGCGTTCGTGCAGTATAATGATGTAATGGAAAATTTACTGTAATAATGATTTCGACATTACTTACTAAATTTTTTATTAGTTACATTAATTCACGGGCCTAATCCAAGTTAATTTATGAGACGGAAGTATTTCGCTTTTTTAAATTCCACAATTTCACTATCGAGTGATGATCTGACCGAAGAACCGCACAACGAGTCTAGAAAGGGAACTGCTCTCGAGTTCAGTTTCGGAAAGTGCTTGGCGATAGGTTACCAACATGAGCTATGATATTTAAAACTTGAACTACCATAATTTTATGATTCCACAGATTATACTTAGTGTGTTTGGACTTAAATTTTTTTTATACTTTTATTTAGGGTTGAAAATCAATTACTTGCCTTTACAAAATTTGAACCAATTTCGGTGTACATACCTTACTCAAAGTCTTCGGATAAGAAACGCTATTATCAGTAATAGCCGCGAAGAGTTCCTCTTCATCTTCTCCATCAAACGGCGGTTGTCCAACCAGCATTTCATACAATAACACCCCGTAAGCCCACCAATCAACCGACTTCCCATACGGCTGGTACAAGATGATCTCCGGCGCGATATAATCCGGTGTGCCGCAAAAGGTCTTCGTAGTTTTGTCACCCGTAATACCCTCCTTACACATTCCGAAGTCAGCTATCTTAATATGACCGTCCTGATCGAGTAGAACATTGTCCAATTTCAAATCTCGGTACACGATGCCGCGGGAATGCAAGAAGAATAGACCAATGGCGATCTCCGCTGCGTAGAATCTGCAATAACAGCCAATCAGGAGTCAGTATGATTACGTCAACTGGATTCTGATTGGTCGGGTTAAATTGTTTTGAAAAAAAAAGTAGTATGTATATGTTTCACTTTAAAGCCAATAAGCGTCGTAATAGACAAATTTAGTTTATGTTTTTTACATATTACAATTTTTGTTATTATTGTTTTTCGTCATTTACAGATGTATTGCTGTCTCACTCGCATAAAAGAGATGATGTAGCATTTTTAAATGAAGGAGAGAGATAGAAAATGTTCGTAATCGATATTCCTAGTGCCTATGGTCTCTAACTGTTAGAAGTGCTTCGGTTTGGAAACTACTTTCATCAAATAGCTTTTAAATAATGCAAGTAGAGAAGCGGGACCATGCTAGTGTTTACTCACACAGCTACAGGCTCTTTGAATTTCCCACACTGTTGTATCTGGAACATGAGATCTCCCCCGTTCACGTACTCCATCACGAAGTACAGCCGATCCTGAAATGTGAGAAAGGGACGGAGATAGAGAAAATTCAAATAATAAAACAAAATATTATTTATTTATGTTGACTTTCACAAGTTTTTTAAATCTTCTTCATATATACTCGTATATCTTTAATAATACACACAATACCAATTATGTAACAGAAATTTTTAAAACTTGTTATTTAAATAAATAGATTGACAGGCGTGACATTCAGATGTATAAACACACGTACCATGGTCTGGAAGCAAGAGTGCAGCTGCACCAGGAAGGGTGGTTTGCTGCTGAGCGCGAGGACACGCTTCTCCACCATGGTGCACTCCACATCGTCGTCCTGAATGATGATGTCCTTCTTGAGGATCTTGATCGCGTACAGCTCGTCCGTGCCGCGTCGCTCCGCTAGCATCACCTGGTGAGGGTGACATCATTATATAGTTTTGTTGAATGAGTCCATTGTATATTTACTTTTAAACATTCCAATATTTTGTATCAGTTATTTCAAATTTAAACTTATTTGGTTAGAGTGTAATATGTACTTTGGAGATCATGCTTTCTTAGAATACTTAAAAGTTTGAAATCACAAAAGAAGAAGAGTAGAGAGAAGAGTTTTACGAGTGATGACTTTATGATCAAATTCGTTTTCGTCGAGCAATACCTCCAAAAGTGACATGTTAACTCACCTTGCCAAAAGATCCTTTTCCCAACACCATGATAAAGTTGAAATCAGACGCTCTGATGACGTCAGCGGCCGCCATATTGTGTGGCACCTCTCTATCAGGTGGGGGCGGAGCTCTACGCGCCCCCACGCTTGTAGCCCGCATCTGATTCTTCAGCTGAGCCAAGTCTGTCCCCTCCTCAGGAACCGGCACGTTGTAGAACTCTCCCTCCTCCTGAGTGAGGAGTTTGAACCAGCCCTCCGCGGGGGCTTTCATCAGCTCGGATATGCCGAAGGAGAGAGATCCCATGAAGTCGTTACGGGAGGTCCGATCCCAATCCCATATCTGAAAGTTGTTGGTTGAGAAATGAACAAGCTGATTGGTACTTCGATGCATTGTAGGTATTATAGCTCATAATTGTATTACAATAAAATATGGCAAAGCTTTAACTAAAAGTATTCATGGTAATATCGGAACACAATGAAAATAATGGTCTGCCAAGCATATATGTTTTTACTAAAACCATTATAATATTCACTGTGAATACTGCGATAGATATAAGTAGGATAAGCGTAGTCTTGTTTTTCACTTGTTTCGTCATTATTACATCCTTCACAAAATCCATCCATACATTCTTTATTCCTCTTTCCACATGACTTTCTACATTAATTTTTCGTCACTCTTTAAATGGAGTTTCTTCCTCTATACCAGGTACGGACAACCTTTGACATGTTGAGGGCCAAACTTTAGCGTGCAAATACGTTCGCGTTTAATAGTACTTAGTGCATTTACTACTGCAGTACTTAGTGAGTATAAGTACTTAATGAATTATTTTTCAATTTCGGTTTTTCAAAATGTCTCGCGGGCCTGATTATATCTTACAGCGGGCCGGATCCGGCCCGCGGGCCGTTTGTTGCCCATATATGCTCTATACCATCTTCAAATAGTTATCTCTCAACATTATAGTCACGTGCGCTATTTAATGGTCCCAAATGCTTTAAACATCCTATCCTTTAAATCCTGCAAATTTTTACTAGAGTAGTTTTTTACTCTTTCTTGAAATTTTTCTCATAGACAGAGCAGGCCCTGGAATAGTATATAGACTACTTTTTATCCCGGGGAAAAGTGATATCCCTCCCTCTGAAATGCGGGTGAAAGCTAGTCGCTTTATAAATTTCGTTGTGATGTTTACCTCAATGAGCAGTCGCCGATCTTTGTCCTCGCCCTTCAACTCGAAGCTCAGAGTCTCATTCCACACTGGGTTGAGGGTGCTGCGGATAGTCTTGGTTTTTTTCTTGACGTTGTCCGAATCGGGGATGAGCTTCAGCTTCACGTACGGATCCGAAAGCCCGTTGGGGTCCATTGGTATCAGGTTGCGCCCCTGTTTCACTGGAAGAAAGATGAAAGTGCGTTTAATAAAAGTGGCAATTCTTGAAATTTACCCAATTTTTTTTCATTTTTGGAACTTACGTTTGCAAATTCACTCAGTTGCTAGAGAAATAGCATATCCTAACAACGAAGAAGCTAAGACTTAGGCATGAATTAGCTAGAGTACATTTTTGTTTGCCAAACTAGGTGCACTCGTTCAATTTCTCTAAATACATGGTGATGCGGGTTTCTTTGCAAGTGATTATGTGATTAGTGCCCAAATCCTGGGACATTATTTACACAAAGTGATCTAATCCCGAACTAATCAGAGCTATGGAAACCAGATAACTAATATACCAACTTACTACATATCCTAAAATGATTTCTCTTTTAATTTCATAGACCCAGGAATAGAACAAAGAGGCATCTTCTTGCATTCAAATGTTTGTCCTGGGGAACCCACGACCAATTAATGCAAGCCAGGAATGCTAACCAGCAAGCCAATTGCCTCGTCATAAAACTAAATCTCTCACCTTCAATGGTAAGCTTGTTTCCAACGCATGACACGAGCAGCTGTATACGCCCGCGTCGCTCGGTGTGGTCGCACCCGCAGAGGTTCGGCACCGACTCCTCGCATCGCTTGTGCACGTTCATGTCGCATGCTGTTCATTAACATATTGGTCAGTTGGACAAATGTTTGTCGTGTTGGAACGTTGGTTGAAGCTGAAGCTATAAATGTGTTAGTGTTGAGAGCAAGGTGTGAGATGATAGAGAACCATCACCAGAGTGATTTTGTAAAGGATTTTAGTAATCTGCCAGATTATGAGGAAAGCGGAGAACAGATTTGACGATTTCCATTACTTCTGAAACATTGTTTCGTATGATACAGAGTTTTATATAAATTTATAGAATGAAAATTGAAGAGTGCTATCTAGGCTACAAGTGGTTTTAATAAAGTGAATTTGCAAAGCGTACTAGTATAGCACCCCTACCATGAGTTTGCTTTGGTAGCGTATACGAATTTATCACTACAGCCACTTTAAGGGTGTTAGATAACGTTCAAAGTACCTAAAAAGACTCATAGTTGGAGTATTATGGGAGAAACTATAACATTAGCGCCTTCACCTGCTATAGGTACAGATATTAATAATTAATTTAATTTCCAAAGGAAAGATACGAACTTCATAAAAGTTCATGTTCGAGCTCGGTAAGTAAACTTCGCTCGAGAACTCACAAGTTTTCGCAAAGTAACTAAGCTTTCAATATAAACGAACTCAAAGCTTTCGTAGAAGCAAAAGTTCAATACGAAAAAAAATAAAAGAGATTTATTATAATTGGAACATGGCGGTTTTAAAAAGTGTAAATTTTGGTCACGGATTAATAATATTGTTAGTATATTTGATCACAACATTGAAGTAGTGCAAAGTTAAGACTCAGCGTGTGTCAGTCAGTTTCATTAGATCTTTTGTTGCCCCACCATGCTCCATTTGTACCGAGTTAAACAATACCCCTTTGTTAATACTAACAACCACTAACTACTTGAATAACATATGCGAAAGACATGATTGCCTCACTTTCATGCCTTGAAGCAAACTACACAAGCTTCACTAAGAAACAATTGTTGCATTACGACATAATTGATACAACAAAGTAAATAAACACAAATATAATAAGCTCACAACGGAAACAGCACAAGACATAATTAAGTTTCTCCAACTAAATGCAGAGTTGGTACAAGACTTTTAATAGAATAATATTAAAATGGGATTAAGCTGGAACAACGTTCAATATCCATTTAATTCTGGACGTCGCGTGCAAGAGGGGCTTTAATACTTTATCTAATTTCACAATCGAAAAGGAAGGCATTTCGTTTCAAAACCGAACCAATTTATGGGATGCTGAATACATTATTCTCAATTCAAGTCGCAAACAACATTTCACACGTCTAGAGGATAATATTGAGTGAGTTGGCCACAACATCAGTGATATTTTCATTCTTTTCTCCAATAACTAAAAGGTTGCTCCAGGCACTATCTTTATTTTTTTCACTTCAAAGTCCATTCATCTATTTTTTGTCATCTATGAACTTGTATTTTTATACCTGCACATTTATATCCTTGGTGTGCGAGACCATGGAGCATAGTACCGCAATGATCACAAAATGTTGGAGCAAGGAACGTCCATGTGTTCCATTTGTGGGGGGCGTAGGCGGCCTTAGCAACAATAAAGTATCATTAATACAGCACACTGTGGATGAGGTGCGTTATCTAGCCGAACACCATGTATCCATGTAAGACAATGGTCACATTTACAGGACAATAATCCCCTAATAAGAGAAAGTACTACGAGAGACATACAAGAAAAAAAGCATAAGCAGGAAAGCACCATCACCAATTAGTCTGAAAACATAGAAATGCTAAGAGAGTAAAAAAGCGTTTAAAAGTATTTATCCAAGCGTAAGTGAAAGCGTTTTGACAGATGGCGTTAGACATGTCCTTGGTCTTCTCCGGGCGTTGTACCTTGACATTTCAGGCCCTGGTGGATGAGCCCGTAGAGGAGCGAGCCGCAGTGGTCGCAGAACGCAGGTGACGAGTATGTGTGTACGCGAAAGTTGTGACGCGTACGAGTATCCTGTTAATAATATATTTTGATGAAATAATCGTCGTTACTAAAGCTGTATCGTCACATAATCCTCTTTTTCACACGCTGTACAGTAAAATATAATGTTTAGACATGATTAATTTATGAATTTTAATAAAATTGTGTATTCCTTTCAAGCTTATAACTTGGTGAAAGGGGTATTAAAATTTGAGTTTGTTTGTCAGAACTGTTTAATTTGGACAAAGGTCTTATTGGAACCAATAAATTTCACCTCGAGATAATTTCAAGTGTCTGGCGAATTTTGTTTCACTCTAGAAAATTCAGCATGATTTAATTGGCAGATAGAGGTTATGTAAAGCATTACTTGTAAAGGGTAATAGTTTTGGTTGATTTTAATTGAATTACTTGGTGAATTACTTAATTGGTTACAATATTTATTTTAGATTTCAACATCTGCGGAGTTTTTATTGCTATTGGTTAGCGAATCTATTAAACTTTAAAAAAATATGGAAACTATCGAGTCCGTCCGACCCATTTCTATTTTGATTTTGAAGATTTGTCATCAATCATTGAAAATCACCTAATTTCACCCTTCTCCGGTTAGACTCAAACGCGATTTCCTCCTGTAAATTTCTTATGTTTTCATAGCCTTCTTTCTTTATTTATTCGGTTATAATCGAGATACGCGGATCGTTTTGGTCTAAGATCACTCGCTGGAATAAGCTCATTCATTTAAGCTTTTCCCTACTTAAATTTGTTAAGTTGAATTATATTAACAGCACAGTGCTACGGAAAACGGGGAATACGGTGCTAGTTACTTAATTCTATTTCACACATGTCTAGAATTGCATCCCTCTCAGAGAAGGGGTGTCATTGTATATGCATATTCATGAGAAATATTATATGCAATGGATATCTTGGGAGTATAGATTGCCTGAGAATGTACTGACTTGAAACTAAATTATACAGCAGACATACATATCGTGTCTTTTATGACGGATTGGTTAATGAAAGTACACTTTAAGCTAGTTAAGTTTTAATATGGATATCAAAAGTTAAAGAGTTTAAATGTCAAAGATAGGATTCTACAATCTCATCATGGTAAGTAAAGACATTGCCAAAAGTCAAGACAAAGCAGGGAACTGGCTCTTAAAAGCAACTGCCAGAATAGCAGACGCTTGGAGACAGGTTTTCAACTTGAGGCGGTATTAACAACAGTCGGAACTACAAAGTACACTTCCGTTCAAAAACACTGCCGGAACATAGAAATTGTAAAATATTATAAAATTTATTCAGTTCTCTTTTTAAAATTCGATTCTCATAAGCCTTCCTTTATTATTCTTAAATCCTTTGTCATTTAACCTATACCTGTAAATCTAGTCGTAACGATTGCTAGAATCCAGTCCAATATACTCGTATACGAAAGTACTTTTCAATCTATGAAAACTAACTCGAAATTGAAAAGCTCCTTAATAAGGTAAGCGACATTTTTTTCCAACGCTTAAGTGGACAGAATTTTCGTATCATCAATCAATGTAAGCCCAAAGTAAAGGGAGACTAGCCAATTTATTGAGGGTGGGGTCTTTCGTAAATAAATTTAATATTGAGTACTTTTGACATGTGATATTATGTATCCTATAAAACCCATTTAATTAGAGAATATGCATTTGTGTACATGACCATGTCAGTTTGTTCTGTGTCTGGGTGTAAATATCTATATAAGTATGTATTTAAAAAGTAGTATATGTAGTATATCAGTTACCTGGTAGCCATACTACAAGCAGTACATTCTGCTTAACTTGGGATCAGGTAACCATGTGTGAAGAATGTCTTGGGATATTTATTTTATTATTTATTTATTGTTTCTTTACCACAATAAGTTACGCAGCTAACGGGGTAACTTTAACTTTGCTTTAGATCTAGGCTTTGTGTTCCCCCCTTAGATTTCACCATCATCACATGGTGATCTATGACAAGCCTCATCATCTACCAGCTCTATTCGCAATCATTAAGGGCATAACACTAACCTAATAATAATAAATAAATCTAAGCATTGTAATTAAGTAAGTATTTAGTTATGGAAGAGCCGAGTCTCCTGGTACAGGCATTACATGCTTAAAAGGAGACTCCGGATACTTTGTTTGTAAAATATATTTGTTAAAAAAAATCAAAAAAACAATGGCGGGCGGTCAACCTGATAATAAATGGTCACAGCCGCCTATGGACATTTATTACACCAGGGAAATCCCTAAAGCATTGTCGACCCTGAGACGTGAAATTGTTAAGTCTGTAAATTCACCGGCCCCCTTACCATTCTATGTTTGATAATTCATCTATCGTTCCATTACCTCTTAAAAAAAGTTTCTACAGCTGACCGCCTGTCAAAAAATTCAAAATCATTTATTCAGTTTAGGCCCTCAGAAGGCACTTATGAAGGTCACATTTAAAGTTACTGAAGCTTACCGTCTTTGCGAATGCTTTGACCAATTGGTGCAAAGGGTGTACTTGGTCATCGGTAAGTATACTATAACCTCATATGACATCTTTAAGACCGTAATGTTAAACGGTCTGGGAAACAAAAGGGCTATGAGAGTATTCCACAAAAATATATATATAATGATCACAGTATTATCTTTTTAATATTTTTTATATAATAACAACACTTTGGTTCTCAGTCTTTATAATATTTGCTGAACCTTTCCTCCACAGCGTGGTATGACTGAAAGATGTTCAGAAAAGCATGTAACGTCGTCAATATACAAGAGACCCATTTTGAAAGTTAAGTGTTATAGAACAAGGAACCCTGTAGAGTAATGATAAGGTTCAATATCATGCAATTATCCATTGGATTATGGGGACCCCTTTTCATTTATACAAACAGATACAGCCTGTTGACAGACTGACGAACGGACGGACGGACACCGGAGCCTTAGTAATGGAGTACCACTGCCACCCTCTGGGAACGGAACCCAAAAAAAAAACGTATTTGACAATCCAGTCTCAAATCTGGTTCAATTTGCACATTGCCTGGAGCAGTCGGATTACAGCGTAGTAACAAATGGCGCCGTCATCGAAATTTCCATTATAAAACAAAGGCTAATTAGCTGTGAGTGCACGGTGCCACACAACATGTAGCTTAGCTTGTTCATAGCGGGCAACACTGCACGCGAACTGATATCACCACAATTACTTTACAACCTCTCAACTCTAATGTAATTTGATGTTTTAGAAATGATAATATTTTTATTAAAAATACGGTTTTACAAGCAATTATGAACGTAGACAGTATGGTTCATTAGTTTGTTTTCAGTGAGAAGAGTCGGCAATGAAGTTAGCAATTATTCTTCTCAAAACGAACATAGATTTGATACACGCAATTGCTGAGTTTATTGCCGGCTCTTCTCAGTAAAAAAACAACCTTCCGAACCGGTATTAGAGTCAGACTATTCATAAGTGCTTGTAAAGGCCTATTTGAATAAAAATATTTTCATTTCATTTTCATTACAGAATTGTTAATCGCATAGAATTTTGAGCCCCTTAAAAAAATAGGCATTCCAGGCTTAGAATACTTTAAACAATTTTAAATTTTTATTTATTACAGTAAAATATCATACATTATAACATGATGTTAAGTATTAATTTCCGGATTACGAATATTCTGAGGAGAAATCAAAATTAATATACTCCCTCGTGTAAGTATAGACTAAGACATTCTTACCCGACTATAATGTTGGAGGATTGAGTGAGTTTCTTGTTAATAATACCTACGTACAGTCAGCAACACAAGTAGATGAGCATATCCAATTAAAAAAAAAATCTATATACTCTATATCTCGATAATACGGAAAGATAAATAAATATTTCTATTATTGACGGACCAGTTGGTGGTTAGAAACCCTGATGCCACAAGTCGTGGAAACGATTCCTACCCAGGACAAAAATCTGTGTGCATGAACATGTCTGTTTGTTCTGTGTCTGATACTCTGATTGTAGAATGAAAAACTAAAGGAAGTATATCAGTTATAGTTTCCATTGTAAAATCTGTGATTAGTTTGGGATCAGATGGCCATGTGTAACGAACGCCCCCATTATATCTATTTATATTTAAACAAAATATATCCTTTGACGCACCATCACCTCAAAACTACAGAATATATCGGGATGGGACTGCTACCAATCGACGCGGCATTTTTCCTAGATGGTTATAGGACATATATGAGTTCAATAAGCGCGTGTGAAACCGCGGGTGACAGCACGGTTATTTATATATGCATAACTTATTTAGAAAAATTGTATTTCACTTACGTACGTCACCTACCATATAGTCTGTAATTTTATTATGCTACTTAGCTACTTATATTGCCGACTGTACTAAAAGTCTCTCGTATAATTTCCGGTATCAGATACCCGGTATAGCACAGGTAGAGCTTCTGATGTTGATAGGGATTCAGCTCCAGTCTAGCTCCATTAATACCTAATTAGCAACTCCTGAAGTTGCTGGCAGTTTAATATTCACTACAAGGGACTTTGAAAAATTAAGATTAAGTTCCTAACTTTTAATTAACTTTTAACTAACTACATATGATCTAGCAAAGAGATTGGACTAGCTACAGTGTTGCCAGCTCGGGAAAAAGGTGTTTCAGTGTTGTTACAACTGAAATTTAATGTGTATATAGGATGTTAAAAAGCTACCCGTAAACCCGAAAGGAGGTTAAATAAATGGGGCCTTAGAACGAGTCCATTAACAATATTTAAGAACCGTAGTAACGCTGTATAATATACCCCAAAAAATAAAAAAATCAGATTTTATAAATGAAAAATAGAAAAAGCTATTAAAGTAGACAGTTATTAGCTAAAATAGGTACGTACGCCTTTCTGTTAAATAATCTGGTTCCCTAACATGACAGCTTACTAGGGTTGTTGGCTTTGATAATTACTTATATTTTTACGAGGTGTTTTGTAACATGTTGTTGGAATGAAATTAAATGAAATGAAATATTTATAGGTAGTATATATAGTGTATAGTAGGTAAGTATATATAGGCCTTCACAGGCACTTAATAATGGTCAGACTCTAACTCTATGTATAAATTTAAAACATATTAAAGAATGTACACTCTATTTATCGTATTTTTTTATCGGAAACTAATAAACCGCGGTTTTACACCGCAAAGTCCGTTCCCATAAGGTCTTAAATTTTCTGAGGATATAAAGTATTAATCCAGTTCATAATCTATTTGTGTGCCAAAATTTTATCTAAATCCGTTCAGCCGTTTTTTAATCCTCAATCTTAATCTCAATGACACTACGGATCCATAAACAACATAGTCGTATTATTCAAATAATATTCCAGATTCAAATGTGACAGTTCGCAAACAAAAGACGCAGTATTTAATTTTTCACTAGAAAGGAAGTAATCTATCTTCTAGTAATCCATTCTGCGCCAAATAAATAAGAAGTCAAGACAATCTTGCTTGGGAGCGAGCGTCACGTCGCAACTCGTATGAGAGCGATTGAAAATGAAGAGAAGGTACACCGCACCTACGTGACGTGTGACAGATGACACGTGACAGGTGACGCGAGCTGGATTGTCATCTGTCATTCATTCCGCACGAGATAATAATTTCGGATGATATTTTCATTTAAATAAGTGTCTGGAAACTTATTCATTTGATCTATTTAGATTTAAAAAATGAAAGTTCCTTTGCTTATCCTGTATGCGTTTCTATACCATTCATTAGATTGTGATGAAATTTTGGTCAGTTGTGCAAAGAAACACAACAATTTTAACGCGAGATGTCGAACGAAATCGAAGACCTCGATAACGAAATCGCGGGCAATAGCTAGTATATTATAAAAACCAATTTAATGTAATCTGTGTGTTACTCAAAGCCTCAAAAATTAGTCAATCGATTGAGATAAAATGTATGGTTTACATTCGATACAACTTACGAGTGAAATTTTCAAACTACCACTGTGACGTATGGGCTCTGCCCAGGTCACACTGGGTCAATTACACTGTTATGTTCAATAGTAATCGCCAAGTATTTTGAACCGTGGTAAGGTTCTGCTACTATAGACGTCCCCATGACGTCAGACCCATCTAACCTAATTTTCAACATTACCCCAATAGGATTAAAGCTTTAATTATAATAGCAAAAGTATGGTACTTACGTCGGAATCGGCCCCCTTGTCCGCGCCGGGACACGTGAATGTTACGTACTCGTGGCATCTTTTGTGTACCACGAAACTGCACACTGGAAACAAACGTCACAGTTACGGCCTAAAGCATAAAGAAAAAATAGTATTTGAAAATCCTATAAAATCTATAGATGTGCTGTCCGCGCTAAGAAATGTCACCATAAAATGTTGGTAATCGACCTAATTCCATTAAAGCGCTGAACCTTAACCCAAATAACAATGTATTCATAACTCTCTAATAACAGGAGCACTATAAGGTGGTATTTATTTATTTGCGCTGTTTTTGAGAGCCGTGATGTTGATGAATTACTTGTCTATATTATAAACCTCATGTAAAAATTGTCAACCATATATCGACAGGTTACTTGTCGCTGTCAAATTTACCCACCTAAATAGCTTTAAATGAGTTTAAAGAAAAGCTCTCTCTGGTCAGTTCTTCATAGAATTGGCGATAAACAAAACAAATTGATTTATCTCGGCAAATAGAACTTGAGTGAATTAAAATATTTAAGATATACATGTATAATAAGCTTTTAACTTACCTTGACACTGAAAGCCTTGTTTGCCGAAGCCCCTGTAACAAAAAGAAAACGTAAATTGTAGCTTCCAATTTAATAAATGTGTGTATGTTTGTACTCTATACCTTCTTTTACTATTTATCCGATAGCGATGAAACTTTAGTGAGGTATTCTACGTACAGCGAGAAGTTCGAGTCACAAAAAAAAAAAAACATTTCAGACGACATTACACTATATTAATCATTAGATTACAAATACAATAAAGGTGCATGGCAACGCATGCCGTGGTCAGCGTAAAATAAAACCAACTACTATAACATATCAAATACTGCTTTAGCAAAAAAACCGTTTGTTACTTTTTGATAAAGCAGATTTTATGGCATATCTACATTAATGTATATTTTTCTTTATGTGAAAATAAAACGACACGACTCCTGTTACAATTTTACCATGTATGTGTAATCATTTTGCTCCAAAAGTGGATAGAAAGACAATTAAAAAGTTATGTGACATGATAAATTTTTTGTGAAGTGAATTTTTAAAAATATATTTTATTTAGCGCCAACACCGCTACGCAAGAATTTTGCAATTTTTTTAATATATTATTACGTGGGGAAGTAACGATCAATTCAACCTTTAGTTCTGAGCATGGGTTCCGCATGGTGGTAGGGTACTACATACTACCCTTTTTTTTTTTTTTTTTTTTCGGAGGGGAAATGCATTACGCATACCACCGCGCCCGGGGAGAGACGCGGTGGTTATGTGGGACTCCCACTCGCAAACTCCCCTTCTCATATCAAAAATGAGAAGGGGCCCGAGGGTATACCCACTAAAACCCCTCCGATGTTCCTTCGCACACTTGAGCGCCGAGGGTCGCGGGCACGAATTCAGCTTCCGCAACCCCCGGCTGGTGCCGGCCCGCCACCGCGGGCCCCGTCTGGTCGAGGGGGGGGAGCGAGGTGTTAACTCCTCCCCCCCCGACTTCTCTGAGGGGCGCGCGTGGAACATCACACGCGCGCCGCCACCTCGGGTCCTTATGATGTTGTGGGGCGACAGACGTATCCCCGTGTCTGACGCCCCTGGACCCATTTAGGGGGGCTGGAAGAGGGCGTTGTCCGCCCTCCGCCGACGCCTGGTGCGTCTGCTGCGGATCGGGTGAGGGGTTGAAATCTCCCTCTCCCTTTCCGCAGCCTCCTTCTGCGAGATAACCGTCTCGCAGAAGGTTACCACTGCGACTACATACTACCCGCCTCAACCTGAAATGAGGCTTTGTCTTCTCAAGTTTCGGCCACATCATCAATTACATTGGTCTTTTGATGGTGAGATTGTGGTAAAACACTTATGGTATGCATGTTAAACACTTATGCATGTAAAAATATAAATAAAATGTCTTACATTTTTAATGATCGACTAAGATAAAGCGAATTTCACACTGTTCACATTCAGTTACAACTCATCAAGGTATGATTGTGGTACAACAATTAAACAGTGGCACTCCGGGAGTGCCAACAGAAGTGAAAATGCCCAACGCGCCTAAGTTTTCACGTCTTATATACAGAGGTGTACCCGAGGGTTCTGGCAAGTAGAAATAGTAAAATTATTTCGATAAACATTATTTGTTACATATAAACATGATTTAATACATTCAATTTAGATGTTTTATTTTGTTCAGCTACTTGCACGAAATAAAAGGCTTTGTCATTTTTATTTTATTTTATATACAGAGGTGTCGGTAACGGTAACAGTGTCGCGAGTTCAATTGTATTTTGCCATCTCAAAAAATGCCCAATTCTCATCAAACAAATTTTGTTTCAAAAACATAGGTCTAGGTATGGACAGCCATAAAAAATCTTATCAAACGCAATCAATAATGTAAAGTTAGGTATTCGTGCAAAACTGAATCTCATAAGCGTCCACTACAATTATAAACCTATATCTTATCGGACTCGAACTAGCGTGTCCACAATCTATGTGGTTTACTAGGCTATTGCGCTTTTGTGTTGCACATGGCTACGGCAATTCAATTGGCCGGTGACAACGTATTGACAAATAAAAGGGACAGTCCCGTCGAGTGTGTGATGCTTCTGCCATTTAATAATTGGATGTATGTATTTCAAAAAGTAGTATATCAATTATCTGGTTTTCATAGTACAAGCTCAGGGGCTCGACTCTGTAAGGAAAATTACACTAACTCGAGGATGTTTCGTCGCGGTCTCCGTGCTCTGTCTCTTTTGGTAACTACGCTAATACTACTAATCACGTGAGAGGTAAGCTCTCCGAGGCCTCCGTGAAGCGTCCCGCTGACGAAGTTAGTATTAGCAGAATAAGGGGGCTGTTTATTTTGGGATCAGATGCCCATGTGTAAAGAATCACAGGATAAAAAAATAATAAAAAAATAAATATTCTGGAACATTCTTTACACACGGCCATCTGGTCCCAAACTAAGCAGAGCTTGTACTATGGAAACCAGATAACTGATATACTACATATACTATTTTTTTTTTCTAAATACATACTTATATAGATATTTACACCCAGACACAGAACAAACAGACATGTTCATGCACACAAATGTTTGTCCTGGGTGGGAATCGAACCCGCGACCTTCGGTTTGGCAGTTAGAGCGTTAACCACCAAGCCAACTGGCCTGTCAATATTTTAATTATACTAATGTCCGCCAATTATTCGTAATTCCACACTATATACGAATTTGCTGATTAAAAAAAGAAATAGCTCTATCCAATTTTTTTTATTAGCAACACTAAAGTTCGTAAATACACGTACTTACGCTTAAATGAATTTGCATGCTAAAAAAACTGTTTCCATTTTCTTTTTATTGGCAACATTATTCGCGAATAGCTACTTAATAAAAAAGAAAACGATTCACAAACACAAGACAAAATGGTTCTTTACTATGTATACAGACACTGTAAAACAGGTCTATTAGATTAAGCTTGCATAATGAGAACCTGCAAGCGACATTATAATGAAATTACGCCAGACACTTCCGTAGACATAGTAAGTACACGCTAGATAACAAAATGAACTGAGGACTCATTGACAACCCTCGAAGATTGGGGTATCAAAAGCAAAAAGATCTTTTCAAAACCGACTGGTAGTCGGTAGCCCCAGAGATTAGCAGAAAATCAAACAAACTCTCTCAGATTTATTATATATAGTCCTCCTCCGCGGTTTCACTTGCGTTCCCGAGGGATATTACAGATTCCCGGGACAAAAATATCCTTTGTGTCAACCTAGGTTATAATCTATCTGTGTGCTAATTTTCATCCAAATTGGTTAAGGTGTTTAAAGAGTAGCTTCAGTAACTTTAAATTTGACCTTCATAAGTGCCTTCCGAGGGCCTAAACTGAATAAATGGTTTTGAATTTTGAAAAAGCAACAAACTTTCAGCCATCCCACAAACATTTGCAATTATAATACTATAGCTGTCCCCCGAGGTTTCACTCGAATCCCCGGGGAATGGTATATTTCCCGGGAAACAAGTATTCCGTGGTATATACTATCAATGTGCCAAGTTTCATAAAATCCGTATGCAAAAGCTACCAAACATGCATACAACATATTCACAGAATTAGTTGGATGTACTCGTATACCTAGGTATCCACTATTCATCATCACACAATGAACCTGTGGATCAATAGATGTACCTTGTTTCATAGCAAGACTATAACAAACTCAGCTTAGTTAGAGATTGAATAGCCACAGTACCAGTCACATCCAGTAGCCCCTAATCCGTGCACTGCCGAAGTGGAATCAAAGTAAATCGGAAGCACTACGGAATTGGATCCCCGTGCGCTGCGATGCGACGTCGTTACTTCAATTAGCACAGCCAGCTCTATTCCAGGCCGATATTACATTTCAAACATTGTATTTCCAATGAACTAGTTGGGATTTATATTTAACTAGCTTCCGCCCTGCCGTTTCACTCGCTTTCTCGAGGGATTTAATATACATAGTGACGTCACTTGGACGGTTGAATAGTTTTATGATCTTTGCCTATGTTTATTCCACTGCCAGTGCGTTCTGACAATTCAATTGTTTTTTAAACATCACAAGAGGAAGTTCTCAATTTGTTTTTGTGAAAACATTCGTTAAATTATGGAGCGGAATTTATCTAATTATTCCTAGTTTCAGGTTATATTATTACTTATATATAGGATGTTACAAAACTACCCGTAGAGCCGAATGGAAGTTAAATAGGGCCTTATAACGAGTCCATTCACAATATTTAAGAACCGTAGTAACACTGTATAACATACCCCAAAAAATTAAAAAACTGATTTTTATGAATGAAAAATATAAAAAATATTAAAGTAGACAATTATTAGGTTAAATAGGTGCGTAGGCCTTTCTGTTAAATAATCTGGTTCTTAGACATGACAGCTTACTAGGGTTGTTGGCTTTGATATATAATTATATTTTAACGGGGTATTTTGTAACACGTTGTATACTCGTATATATACTCAATGTACACATACTGATTATTTTGTTGTTGTTGCTCTTAGTTCCGTTTCTTATTTCTTTTTTGTACTCACTCTTTACTGTGATAATTGGCTTTAGATACATAAGACAGATAAGACTTTGTAACATTATAAAAATGCTGTTGGATATCCTAATAAATGAAATAAAAATAGATGAAAAGTATTAACGAACGAAAAAAGTATAATAATGTTTTTAACAGTATGTTTGGTAACCCTAGATGTAGGATACATGTTGCAGGATGTAAGACGTAATGATATGTTGCATGTTTATTAGGATGTAGGATGCAGGATGTTAGACGTGGTGTTATGTTGCTTGTTTCGTCTTACGGCTATTGTTATGTCAACGTTTCATGTCACATCTTGTTGAGTAAATTATGTAGTACTGATATTAAATACATACATATTATGTAAAATAGAAGTAATTCCTCAATACCTCAGTAGTCGAGTGATTGAAGCTCAGCTAGGGAGCCAGAGGTCCTAGGGTCCAATATAGTAATGTTTCTTTGTTTAGAAAAGTAGTGTGTTATAGTGAGACTATTCATAAGTAAAAGTCTATTTGAGTGCACCTCTAATTTTCTTGTTTAAGTTGTAAGTACCTAATTATTGTTATTTTCTATTTTGTAGTCTTGTTATTTCTTTTTTTTTGTTTCGTTTTTGAATGTTACCTATAATAAGTATTTTGTAATTGTTAAATATAAAATTATGTAAAATTGAAATTATAAAATAGCCAAAAGTCAGAATAGATAAAATGTATATAAAAAGAATATTTAATAAAAAAGAATGTGACCTTGCTGAGTTTCTTGCCGGTTCTTCTCAGTTGAAGGCTGACTTCCGAACCGGTTGTAGCTACAGTAACTTTAAATTTGACCTTCAAAAGTGCCCTCCGAGGGCCTAAACTGAATAAATGGTTTTGAATTTTTTGAATATAAATATTTTCATTTCATTTTATTTCATAGAAAATTTTATTACCCGAGATTTGTAGTACCCGAGAGACAAAGACAATGCTTACCACTTTAGGGTTATATGCATGAAGATATATACCAAAGCTTTTGTATTCTCTATGAACTCATTTGCGACTCTACCTATTTTGTATGTGTTCGATATCTTTATCTTCATATTTAATTGATTTCACCTGTGAAATTTCACAGCCAATGATTTTTTTTTTCGCAATGCTCTAATATCACTCTTGGCCGTGCGACCGACGGCGTAGCGACGATTAGTCTATATTTTGCTCTTTCTAACACGACTGGGTTAGAAAGACGCTCTTTCTTTCTGACGTCGTCGTGAGTCGTCGGTGAAATACGATGATATCCGAATGATGTGCGGTGTGCGATGTATCATGTAGGCAAGGTAGCAGAAAAGTAGCAAAGTGATTTTTAACAGACGACTTCAAGGCAGGTAGCAGGTGTGACATATGAAAAAGTATTTCATATGATTTTTCACATGCTACTTGTGAATCATGCCCTGCCTACCATGGAGACGGCAATCCTCACTACATCACGTTGAGCTGGTTCTTAAAATATCTACGATCGAGGTTATCATTACTCTGGCTTTGGGGTTCTCAAAGCCTTTACTTGACTTAATATCAATAAATATCCTGGGAAAAAAAAAGCAGAGCTTGTACTAGGGAAACCAGATAACTGATATACTACTTTGTTTTAAATATATACTTATACGAATATTTACATCCAGACAAAACAGACATACATGTTCATGTACTTAAATGTTTCTTCTGGGTGGGACTCGAACTAACGACCTGCGGCCAGGTAATCAGGGTCTCTAAACAACAAGCCTGCTGGCCCGTATGTCAAAGCCTTTATACCTCTATCC
The DNA here is from genome assembly GCA_907165245.1 of Habrosyne pyritoides. Taxonomy (NCBI): domain Eukaryota; kingdom Metazoa; phylum Arthropoda; class Insecta; order Lepidoptera; family Drepanidae; genus Habrosyne; species Habrosyne pyritoides. The sequence goes on from OU015597.1 coordinate 11,134,652, forward strand.
AGGCGAGGTCCGAAGTTATTCGTATATAGAAGGAATTCGTGGAACTGCTCATGATCTTGTTTTATCTTATTTATCAAATCGCCAGCAAAAGGTACGGATTACCGGCACAACATCCAAGGGCTCTTTAGTCGAAATGGGGGTACCCCAGTGTTCAATTTTAGGTCCATTTTTGTTTTTAGTATATATAAATGATTTGCCATATGTTGTAAATGACCTCACATATATTGTCTTGTTTGCTGATGATACATCATTAATTTTTAAAGTTAATAGAAAAGACAAAGATCTAACTAAAGTTAATAATACTATGTCAATTGTCTGTGGGTGGTTTGCTACAAATAATCTATTACTAAATTCAAAGAAAACTAAATGCTTAAAGTTTTCTTTACCAAATGTAGCACAAGTAGATAGCCAAATAATAATAGATGGGAGCCATATTGATCTTGTAAATAAAACGGTATTTTTGGGTCTTACATTAGACAATAAATTGCAATGGGGACCTCAGGTTGATACTCTAGCTGCTAAATTAAGTTCGGCTGCTTTTGCTGTTAGGAAAATTAAACAATTGACGAATGTTGAGACGGCCAAATTAGTTTATTTTGCATATTTTCATAGCCTCTTGTCCTATGGTATTTTGTTTTGGGGAGCAGCAGCGGATATAGAATCAATATTTATTATACAAAAAAGAGCAATTCGTGCAATTTACAGTATGGGTCCCCGTGAATCATTATGAGATTTATTTAGGGAAATAAATATAATGTATATAAACCTTCACTATATACAGTGTAAACTCTTTATAACGTTATCCTTTATAACGATAAACTCCCTATAACGTTGAAGTGAGCCCAAGTTGGATGGTTTGCGTTAAAACCCACATATTGAAACACTCTTTATAGCGATACGCCATTCTCTATTACGAAGAATTACGAAGAAATGTGTTCATGTTTTTAGACAGTAAATATTTATTATCGGTATTATTGTTTATGTTATGTTATCAGGTAACAAAAGACTTTGAAGCTCCGAAACATCCGAGGTCGGTCTAGCTTTTGTTATCCTTAATTGCCTTGAACACGTGCAGTATGACACATTGTTTTCTCGGAAGTGATGGTCTTCGACCAAGCATACTGGGTACCTATCGTATTATCAGTCGTAAACCTACTTTGAAACTGTTAACATGGCCAGTAAACGGAAAGCGATTAGTGTTGACGAAAAAGTTTGTGTGATACGTGCGATTGAAAAGGGAGAAAAGAAAAGTGACGTTGGAAGGCGTTTTGAACTAAGTCAATCCACTGTTGCTACCATTTGGAAAAACCAAAAAACAATTCTACAGGCGGCGCTGGAAGGAAACTTGTCTAAAAAATTAAGAAAGCCAAAATTCGAAGACTTAGATCAGGCAATGTTGTCGTGGTTTAACAATCAGCGCCAGAATAATGTACCCATCTCGGGGCCAATTGTAAAAGCAAAGGCTGAAAATTTGCCAACCAACTTGGCATAATTGACTTTAAAGCATCTGAAGGTTGGCTCGGAAAATTTAAGCACCGTCATCAAATTACGTACGGTAAAATGAACGGAGAGGCGCGGGATGTCGATATGAATGTGACTAACAATTGGATTAGTACAGTGTGGCCTAAATTAAAGATGAAGTACTCACCAGAAGACATTTTTAATGCAGATGAAACTGGCCTTTTTTTCAAGTTGACTCCCGACAAAACTTTAAAATTCAAAGGGGAAAAATGTATTGGAGGAAAACTGTCTAAAGAGCGTATTACAGTTCTAGTGGCTGCCAATATGAGTGGCACAGAAAAAAGAAAGCTCTTAGTTATAGGCAAATCGAAAAACCCTCGGTGTTTCAAGAACATAAAACAGTTGCCAGCTACGTACAAAGCAAACAAGTCAGCTTGGATGACATCGCAGATTTTTGAAGAGGAAGTGAGAAAATGGGATGCTGAATTAAAATCACGGAAAATCTTGCTTCTAGTAGACAATTGTCCTGCTCACCCAATCATATCTAATCTTCGAAACATAGAGTTAGCATTTTTCCCAGCTAATACAACCAGTATTTTACAACCAATGGATCAGAGTGTAATTAAATCCCTAAAGGGCCACTATAGACGGAAAATGTTGATGGATATGATCGAAACTGACGGCAAGGTCTCGATCAACATGCTACAAGCAGTGAACTTCATATCAAAAGCCTGGCAGGAGGTAACAGCGGCCACTATCCAACATTCTTTTCGACATGCTGGATTATGTAGTAGCCAAGAAACGAACCAATTTGACAGTGAAGACAATCTACCACTGAGTGAATGGATAAGCCAGTTCAACATACCAAACAATTTTAACGAAGATCTACAATCGTACGAAAATATAGATGAGGATGTAGCCGTAACTGGTACACTTACAGATGAACAAATTGTTGATTTAGTGTCAAAAAGTCAGGAAACACCCGATAATCAAGATGAAGAAGACGATCAAGTGGACAAAGCCGAATCACCACCAACAATTCAACAAGCCCTAGATGCCGCTAAGTTGGTAGAAAAATTGTTGTTGTTTTATCAAGACGATTCCACCACATATCTAGATATGAATAGAATACATAAAATAATACAAAACAAGTACTGGCATAGCAAAAAACGTCAGACAAAGTTATCAGACTATATGTGTAAACAATAATTTATACAAGCATTTATTATCTAAGACATACATATTAAAAATTCTTGTTAATTTGGTTTTTTTTGTTCACTCCATATAACGATAACTCTCTATAACGACAAAAAATGCTCAGTCCCTTGAGTTTCGTTATAAAGAGTTCACACTGTATTTATGAAAATATAATGTTTATACGTAGAAACATAGGAATGTTTGAGTCAAAATTAGATATTCATAGTATAAATACAAGACAAAGGGAGAAGTTAGTTGTTCCATACTTTAGACTAACTAAAATTAACAAGTCATTTCTTGGTAATTGTGTTCGATTTTATAATAAGATACCGCTTTCAATAACCAAAATGTCTGATCATAAATTTAAAAATTATATTAGGAAAGTTTTGAAAGAAAAAGCGTATTACAAGGTAGTTCATTATATTGAAGATAAAAATGTATGGAAATAGCTGCTCTCTGCACAGTGCACCTCTAAATCTCTTGTTTAAGTTGTAAGTACCTAAATATTGTTTTTTTCTATTTTGTAGTCTTGTCATATTTTTTTTTTGTTTTGTTTTTTTTTTAATGTTACCTATAATAAGTGTTTTGTAATTGTTAAATATAGAATTATGTAAAATTGAAATTATAAAATAGCCAAAAAGTCAGAATAGATAAAAAATTATATAACAAATAAAAAATAATGTAACCTTGCTGAGTTTCTTGCCGGTTCTTCTCAGTTGAAGGCTGACTTCCGAACCGGTTGTAGCTTCAGTAACTTTAAATTTGACCTTCATAAGTGCCCTCCGAAGGCCTAATCTGAATAAATGGTTTTGAATTTTGAATTTTTTGAAGGGGAGGGTCACAGGGGACATGACCCCTCCAAAATAGTACATGTCAAATTGCAAAATCTTCTAAAAATTTACAAAATAAAAAAGCATATTGTATTATTATTAGTGACCCCCTCCAAAACTTCAGGCTGCGACCGCGCCTGCCTCTATCTACTCATTGGCTACTCAGATTCTACTGTACATAAAGACACGATAGCAACAAAAACCTAGTTTTAATCGCCAACTAAACATTCCAACGACAAAACTATCTGTGTTGTGAACACGGGCTTTCTCTCTGTGATTTTATCTTGCGATTGTCGCGGCGTTCATCCGGCGGGTGTCGGCCGAGCGACGTGAATACACGTCACGGTGCATACAAACAGCTGTTACTGTTAACTTGTGTACGTGTGTGTGTGTGGAGGCACTATTTATGTGTTGAACTTGTTGTTGACGAATGCGTTTTTAGGGTTCCGTACCCAGAGGGTAAAACGGGACCCTGTTACTAAGATTCCGCTGTCCGTCTGTCTGTCTGCCTGTCCGTCTGTAACCCAGCTGTATCTCATGAACCGTGACAGTTGAAATTTTTACAGATTATGTATTTCTGTTGCCGCTATAACAACAAATAATAAAAAAACAGAATAAAATAAATATTGAAGCGGGCTCACAGACATGGCTTTTTTGCCATGGTTATTTTTTCAAAAGAACGGTGATCAAATGTTTAAGACTAGATGGGCCGAAAAAGATGAGCGCAAGTGAGTTCATATGATAATGATGCTTAGGTTGGCCTAAAAGGATGGTACTAAAATGAGGAGGTACATATATGGCTAATAGTGAGTTGATATGATGATGAAAATGTTTGACCACAATGTCATGATAGCAAGTGATGTGGTCAAGGTGGTAACCAAGCTTATGGAACTGGCTCTCAAATGTTACTGCCGAGAAAATTATGATGTACCAATATACACTGTAGGTGAACAACATTAGGTAGTTATTATAAAAAAATAAGTTTAAACGATTTCTTTTACCGACTGTACCACTGAAGAAGCTGAAATGTTGTAAAAATATTGTATAAAGAAATTCTCTCCGGCTTACATAATAAATAGATTTATATACTGAATATGATAATAAAATTGATGGTTTCTAGAAATTAATAGTAAACATAATTCGAATAACTGCCACATAATTTTATTTACAAATAAACAAACTAGTTTACAAACTCGGGCACTCAATTGATGTCATCCATTAGAAAAATAAATATTCTTAATTTATGTCAGTTGCAGAGATCTAAAAAGGCCGTTTTGACAGTTAAATGTCATAGAAAAAACGTCTTTACTGCTCTTAAAATAAGGGTTCAGCTATGATCCAATAAAACGGTCGTAACCATAATCCATTTATCGTTCCATCGTTAGTCAATCTACTTCTTAAACAAGTACAATAAACATTTAAAAAAGTCCAAGCCAAACATAAACAAATTGAATTTCATTCCAGATTTAAAAATATTAAATGTCACATGAAAGACAACCACTCTCTCCGATAAAAGAAAAAAAAAGTCTTTCGTCAATCAGTATTTTGAACTGGGGTGTGATTCCGTAAGATAAATGTCACAAGATTCATCGCAGCCGCTTTGTTCCTTCTCTTTTATTAACTAAGCAATGACATGAGAGGTCCGCTCTTCGAGGCCCACTTGCAAAGCGTCGCCGACTAGGTTTGTATTTGGATTTTTATACTTGGAAGGTTCTCTGTGTACTCTTTGTATTCACGACTTGCTTCTCGAGGGATCCATTGTATACCGGGATTATAACATACCCCATGTCCATCCGGAATAAAGTACCTTTCAAATGGTGAATGAATTTTTGAAATAGGAGACGTGGTTCCGGAGATTACTCTTTGCACAAAAAATTCCCACTCTTTTTATTATGTTAGTATGGATTTGACAAAATTGGAAATAAAAGTTTTTTTAAGGTTATACTTCTTTAGGTGCCTTATGAATAAATGATGAGAGTGAAATTTTCAGGTGCGCGCGCATTAGTGTAACACAAAATTCTCACGGATGAAGTTAGCTGATAACTGTCTCTCTGGAACATCGCACAAATCGCAACTGTCAGTGTCAATGAGTGAGTCATGATGTTTTTGTCAATAATAACCTAACCACGTCAAAAATTGTTATTCGTTGCTACAGGCAGGTGTAAAGAGTTTGGACAATACAATTTCACGACTGAATAGTAAAAAAATGCTTTTAGTGAAGTTTTTCTCAGCTATTATTTCGGGTATAAGTTCTTACGCGGGTACATAAGTACACACTTACGTTGTTTTTATACTACTTAGGGAGCAAACAAACTGATGGCCGGTCTGATGGTAAACGGTCACCGCAGCCTATTGACGCCTGCAACACCATGGGTATAACTCGCGCGTTGCCGGTACCCAGCAAAAATCTAAAAGTAAATTGTTATGCACTATGGCCCTATTTTCTCTTTTATTAATTTTACTGATGGCTCGAAAACTTTAAGAAACGTTTTAGTTTCATCTTGAAGTTAACATTTATAAGTAAAAGTTTTAATGTTCGTGAGAACTTATGGAAAGTTCTGAATGTTTCAATGAAGTTCTGATCAGTTTCAAATTTTAAATTGAATAATTATTTACTTCTATTATAGTTTGTTAAATTTCATTCAAAAGGTTACCAGAGGGCTGGCACGAGCACATTTTGAAAATCCATTAAAAAAAAAGTTATTTTGAACAATTATTTTAATTATGATTTTAGGCATGAAAATTTTTAAGAGCTTAGTCTAAAGAACCGGGTCTAGGACCGTACGATATAGAACTCTGTGGCGGAGACCTATGTTTAGCAGTGGACATCCCTGGGCTGATATAATGATGATAATGAACTCCCTTAAATCAAACACAACAAGAATCGGAAATAATCATTTAAAGTTTCATACAAAATAAAAAATACTTCTAAAAAAAATGGAATGTTGACAATAACTAAATATAAAATCGCACTTTACATCGTCATGTATCGTTTAATCAGTGTACCATCGTCATCGTCTCTCGGGTCGTTGAGCCGTTAAATTGCCGCCCCCGCCCTGACGCCGTCCCTCGATGCCTCTGGAATTTTTATGTTGGCAACACAATTGAATTTAAAAGCGCCATCACATTGCGATGTATGAAAAAAAAATAATGTGGGTTATGGTTAATGGACATTTTGCAAGACTAGAGTTATAGTCTATTATAAAGGCACACTGTTACACCTGTTGACTTTCAGAGTAATAGAATAGGTCTTCTCATAGTAAACTAGATATAGATATAGAAAGAAGAGCTTTTTTGTGTTTTGTTTAAACAAATTAGTCTCTGGAACCACCAGTCGGATTAGAAATTATTTTCGGACTTGATAGCCCAAATTTGTTGAGGAAGGCTATCAAGCTAGGACCCTTAGGAGCGGAACGAAAAGAAAAAAATCAAAAAGAATGCTAAGCGAAAACAAAGTACCTAAATTACTGGCCCTCAAATAAATTCAGAACAGCGAGCATAAGCTAGTATTTTCCACACCGGTTTGATCTCACGAAGACTCTTCGGCTAGAGTTCGACAGCTACTTAGTAAATACGGTAACGCACACAAATTTAATCTGCATGTGCACATAATAATAAATAAAAAATATAATTACGAATATCGATATTTTAACACCGACCACGTTGGCAAGTAACTGGCACGTACGAAAAAAAATACATTCCATTTTTAATGCCAATGAGAGATCCTGTCATGTATGTTCATTGAAGCGAATTTAATTTGTCGAACGTGAGGCTTCAACACGTGTTCATTATGGAACAATTTTAAGTAAATTTGTTCTGCGTAAAAAGGAATAAAATTCAACATTGGCGCCAAGCCGTGCGCTGAAAATTTGGTGAGTTTTAAAATTGGTTTTTTTTTTTGTATACTGGTATTTTATTTAATTTGTGTGAATCAAATATCGAACGATAGAACATTTACGTAGATACAGACGATTGTTGTAACCGTGACATTTTCTTCGAACAATTTTACGTCCCGTATCCATCTTCTATTTTATAAATAGAAATTGGAACAATTCACAGATATCGTAATAAAAAAGATTTTTATTTACATGGCCTACATTTTTTCCTCTTGAATTATGAATAAGAAAAATAATGAAATATAGACAAAATAATAATTAATTCAGTGGAGCGTCCGTTACCTTCTATCTCCGCGGGCGGAACATCAAAGCTGACTGTTGCAAAATGGCGGACATCAAGATTGTATATTATAAATAAGTCGCCTACGCTAATACTTTACGATGTATTTTTATTAAATACATTGGCTCAGGAAGTACTGATTGTTGTGGGAATCCATGTTCAATAGTGGGAATTCCTTGGTTCAATTAATCATCATTGTGATGAAGATATAGCGTGAGGAAACCAGATGTAGCACATTAATACCCTCAAATGGCATCAAAAGTTATTCATATTAAAATAACCGGCTAAGTAATAATTTATAATTTACAATGCATATAGAAGACACAGATTATTTTTTGATCCCACGTTTTGTGTAAAAATAAATAAAAAAATAAATTACCAATTACAGACATACACGACTTAACATCTTGACGTCTCAGCATCGACAACGCATTGACAATGACCCTGTTGCAATGTCTACAGGCGGCGGTGGCCAGTTACAATCAGGCTTGTTCGGCTAATACAAACATCATCGGCAAGCCGCTTCACGGAGGCCTAGGAGAGCTTATCTGTCACGTGATTAACTAATTAATTAAGTGACAACTACGCTATTACTACATTAGCTAGTAGCTAGTTAGTAGTTAGCGAAAGAGACAGAGCACGCGAGGAAATATCCTCGAGTTAGTGTCATTTCCCTTACAGAATCAAGCCCCTCGTTGATCGACTGCCTACTTGCAATAAAAAAAAACCATATATACTTTTTTGTTATTCCACTACGTCTTCAAATAGATATACCTTTTGAATTTGTCAATAGTTCACGAGTAAAAAGTTAAGATATACGGAGGGAAAAAATTATAAGGCGAAAAGGCAATGTTACGAAACATAACACTGGCGATAAATAAATGTACAGATACATCTGACTGTTAGATTTCGTGAATTCTCAGCATGGAATTTACGTAGAATTAGACATCTCGAACGAGCACTAACATAGGGTAGTAACCAAACTTTATGTGTATAATTGAATGTTGAAATGACGAGGATAGGTGCTAAAGCTCTAAATCACATGCTCGCAGTTCAATGATACACAAAATAAACAGAAACGTTACACCTCTATAAAAGATATTATCTGTGCCTTATAAATAGTGGCGCTGGATAAATGCCAGCGAGGCCCTTACCACGGTTAAGGTTGTCCAGTTAATGCCGATATGTCTTTTATTTCAGTTAAAACAGAATTATGGTAATTAATTTTGAACTTTAAAGTCTAACTATCAGGGTTGAGACTCCAGAGACAGATTTATAGATAGCTTACCTAAGCAAAAGCAATTGATACGTTTTTCTCTCGCAGTTTCAGTCGGGTTGCCGAGGGATGTTACATTTTCTCGCGATAGTTTTTGCGTAAAATAGTAACAAACAAACGTCGATCCATCCATCCATCATCCCAAACTTCAAAATCTCTCAGAAAGCCTATGAAAAGTTTAACTATGACGGCCACCAGTTTATGTTGCGGAAAACTCATAATATTATTTTAAATTGGCACAAAAATTGTGACGAATTTCGTTGCCATATTTTAAAATTAAGAAGAAAAAGAGCAGGGGCTCGATTCTGTAAGGAAAATGACACTAGCTCGAGGATGTTTCGTGGTGGCCTCTATGCTCTGTCTATAAGCGATCCGAGGCCTCCGTGAAGCGGCTCGCCGACGAAGTTTGTATTAGCTGAATAAGGGGGTTAGGCAACGCTTCGATTTTGAAATATGTCACAACATATTCACCTCTCGAAACAATTGAAGTCACAATCGAGCGAGAATCCGTATTACAGTACTTGTTAGATTTTTGCAAAGCACTTTACCGTCTTTTCCGCAATATATTAACGCCACGAATGCCCAACGTTCACTGTGTCACGAGTTTCCGCTAAGCATTTGTCCACGGCGGAATACAGCTGAGACCGCAAATTGTACGTGTTTTGGAACTAAAATGGAAAATATTTAATGTGTGTGTCAATAAAGTTGGAATGCATTTAGTGTGTTTATTTTTAGTTGAGATTCACGGTAGGGTTTTTAGTTATAGTCCGCCCAATTTGAGAAACTTGTTTTGATTTTTAAGAATGTCATTGAAAATTTACTTTATTCCTATTGAAATACGGTCCATCTATTGATTCAATGGTCAATTGTATGATAATGTAAATGTACTTTATCACAATGCCAAAAGGTAAATTTTCCTAAAAAAATCTTGAACCTCAAAAGAGGCTGCTACATAAGCATTTGGCTAAAGAGGTTGGTACATAAATCATCATAAAGTTTGTCATTAATTTTAATGCTTTTTTGAGCACACTTAGGGCAGAAATGAAGTAATAAACAACACAATAATAATATAAATTTAGTAAAAAGTTCACGTTTATTTGAAATTACAGCATGCAAGGCGATGATAGCTCAGTTTGTAGTGACGTCAAATACCGTAACAAGAGTCGTGGGTTCTCATCCTAGAGCTTGAGCAGATTGAGCTTTTGGTGCAGGGAAACAATAGTAAGGTACTTTGCAGTACCCGCCTGGCTGGCTACCACCTTCAAGTTGAAAATCTGTCGTCAAGCATCTGTGGGTACACAAAGCACTTGCAAGCTCCCTTCTAGGCTGCAGCTCGACGATGAAGTTTGTAATAGCTGAATAAGTTGGAGACACCTGACAGTGCACAGAATAATAAATAATAATAAATATACTGGGACATTCTTTACACACGGCCATCTGGTCCCATCTGGAGCCTGTACTATGGAAACAAGATAACTGATCTATTCTACTGAACTATACAACATATACTACTTTTTTTTTCTAAATACATACATATAAAGATATTTACACCCAGACACAGAACAAACAGACATGTTCATGCACACAAATGTTTGTCCTGTGTGGGAATCGAACCCGCGACCTTCGATTTGGCAGTCAGAGCGTTAACCACCAATCCAAATGGCCTGAGAAAGACATTGACTATTTTTTTAGAGAACGCAGGAGAAATTGAGTTGCGAAAAGCCGTTTATAAAATTAATTAATGTTCAACAATTAAAACCAACAACAATATTTACTATGAAACCACAAAACATACTCATTATTTAAATAGATAGTACGATAAATTATTGTAGCATTATATTGTCAACAAATAAACGTCAAAACGTTAACTCTACAAATAACACGGTTATTCAACAGTCGTAATGAATTCCAAGCGAAGTGCACATATATCACGTCACATGAAATATTTCCCACAGACGTTGCGCAAGATATAGAATAAATATAACGTACGGAACCGTGGCGTATGCAAAATTAAAAATCCTATATAGCACACTAATGTTTCGATTTTAATACTCATTAAACTAGTAGAGTTCTTAGTGGAGAGTTCGTTCGGGGAAGTACTACCACCTTACCCAGCTGTGAAGCAGTAGTGCACTTGTATTACTGTGTTTCGGTTAGAAAGGTAAGGGAGCCGGTGAAATTACAGGCACATGAGACTTACTATCAACTTCATGTCTCCGGGTCGACAACGCATTAGCGATTCTGTGGTGTTGCAAATGTCCATAGGCGGCGGTGACCATCAAGTGGACCGTGTACTTAATTGTCGGCTCACGTGGTATATAAAAAAAATACAAAAAACTTTCCGATGAATCGTTACGCTTTAGTTGGATATCCCTAGAAAAATAAAAAACTCTATTGTGCTACATCAGAGTATCAAGCTTAAGCGAAGTAACTAGTCAATTAAAATATCGATTACAAATATTATCGATATATGTTCTAAAGTATCGATATTAGTACCGTATCGATACTTTTTGTGTACCCTGAATGTTGCCCGGCACACATGTTTACCGCAAAAGGATTAATAACACTGGTTAAACAAACATTACTGGATTGTACGTCGAATTAAATTATTTCAAGCGTTGTTCATAGATAATGTAGGATAATACATTTTGGTTCAATCATTTGTTAATTTTCATTTAATTCGAGTATTCAACGTTCTAATAGTATGTTGGTATTTCAGAACTTTGTTTAATTAAAATCGAATAATATTTGTATTTACAATTTGAAATTATTTTTTAAAAATGATGTTGGCTGGATGGGCTTGGCACTACTAACCTTATAAGTTTTTAAAATTAAAAACTTTTTGATAGAATTCAATTTTGTTCAGTCGATTAATGTTGACGTTTTCATCAAAAACTATGTAATCGTTCGTTGGCTTAACACCTGGCTTAGGTTCATCTCAAGCATAAGATATGGAGTACCTATTCATGCAAAAATATGTAGGTATAACTCTATCATATCCAACTTTCATATGCGGATGTAAAATCCCGCCGGCAAGCCGTGTTATTAAAACGTATTCCCGGTACCGCCGGTATATTGCTTTTCAAACATCTATTTCTCAGTTAGAAAATATGGAAATCATTCTTTATTTTTAACAGAATTCTTTATTCACTTACAACAAACTTTTGAATTTATTAGTGTAAGCAATATTTGACATATACGCTTCATTTGAGAATTATAAAAACAAAAACAGGGTGTGGCAAAGGACACGATAGAAGTGAAACATTTTAATTATTCAACAATCACTTTTGAATAGCATAAATTATGTTTATCATTCATTTATTTTTCGTCACAAACATGAAGTTTTACTTAAAACAACTATCAATATCGATATCAAACGCACAAAGTTCTACCCATCACTATCCCACCTTTCAATCGCAACAAAAACACTTGGACATCCCTAAAAAATCTCGCTATTTCCACGCATCATTTGTTTCACGAGACAAATTCATTTGTTTTTTTTGTATGTGCATTATTTCGCGCGGTTAAATAAATTATCATTATGAGCCGCGTAGAGTTATATGCGTCATTATAATTTAGTGAGGAGTCGTGCCAACGAGGGACCGTACCCGTTGGCTTTCGTCCAGATGTAGATATTATATAATATGGGTTTTCATGAGACGCCTACTCGTTTACGTTGTAAGTAAACGATTTTGTGAATGACTGTAGATGTCTTGAATGGGTCCATTTAATAGTTTGAAGATGTAATTTGATTTGAGAATGATGAAGCATAAAATTGGTCTGGTTTGATAGTGCATTGACCTGATTGATTTAAAACTACAGAACTCCTTTCTGTAACTGAAAGTCTTATTTATATTATAAATACATTCAAATAAAGACTTTGAATGGATTTGAATGAAACGTAGCATATAGATAGAAGTATAAATACGAAAAATTCCGCATCGAATGGTAGCAGTCCCATTTCGACATGTTCAGTAGTTTTGAGGTGATGGTGCGTCAAAGGAAACTATTTTCTTTTTTATCTATCTATTTTCCTATTTTCCTATTTTCCTCAAATATAGAAGAAGAAGATAAAGATATCTAATGAGTAAAATGGTCGGAAAGCATACATATTGCGTCGACCTCAAATTATTGAGAACAGAGCAAGCATTTGATGAATTAAACCTCAGGTGAAATAGAGAATACAAACACATACTCACACACACGCACCCCAACATAATCCTAGCACGTTTGTTCTCTACACAAGGGTCTTGATTGTGTCAGGTACATGGGACTGCTACCATAGCAGTCCCATTTCGACATGTTCAGTAGTTTTGAGGTGATGGTGCGTCAAAGGAAACTATTTTCTTTTTTATCTATCTATTTTCCTATTTTCCTATTTTCCTCAAATATAGAAGAAGAAGAAGAAGATAAAGATATCTAATGAGTAAAATGGTCGGAAAGCATACATATTGCGTCGACCTCAAATTATTGAGAACAGAGCAAGCATTTGATGAATTAAACCTCAGGTGAAATAGAGAATACAAACACATACTCACACACACGCACCCCAACATAATCCTAGCACGTTTGTTCTCTACACAAGGGTCTTGATTGTGTCAGGTAATTAGAGTTTCAGGGTGATTTGAGCACTCAACACGTCACGGGGGTGATTAGTGCTTTTATGATGAGTGATGGGGCTAATTCCTTAACCTAACATAAGCTCGACTCGCTTCGAGATCATTTGTATTGTTTATAACTGAACGTTTTATTGTTGTTGTATTTTTATACAACAACAATAAAACGTTCAGTTATTCAGTATGATCTGTGACTGGGTGTTGACACTTAAAAAATAATATATTTTAAATAAATAACCTGGGACATTCTTCAAACACCGCCAACAACTGTACCTCAAATTAATTAACATGTCTTCACGCACCTATCTCCAAAGAGAAGTTTATACCTTGTTCCTGTTTCACAAGTCAGCATGCATTTCCCTGCGCAAGTTGCGCAACTATAGTGCTTATAGCGACGTAAATTTGTTCCACGAGCCGTGGAGGGTGCTCACAGAAAGCCAAGCACCCCTAACGCCGGTCGGCATACGGTCAAGGGTGAAATAACTGCACGATAAACTGCTCGTGAAGACGTACACTTAATTTGGAACCGGTATCGAGCGAACGGCGCTGGATTTATGAAAAAATATTGTGAGTTTCTGTTAAAAATATTATTTTTAAGTTTCGTAGCACTGCTACGAAAAGCGTAGACCCTGTTGAATGATTGTAAATGGTTTGGTAATTTTTTATTATCAAAAGTATAAGAATGTTCATATTTCGTAAATAAAAAATATTAAGACTAACATTCGAGATACCTTTAAAAACAGAACACATCAAGATCAAAACACAGAACTACTAACAGGGACCCTAAACTACTATTAAAAATGCGAAATGGATGTTTTACTCAATCATCATCAAAGCGGGTGAAACCGCAACAGGCAGCTTGTACAGTTATATACAGGTACAAACTACAGTAAGGTACATGGCAACTCAAAAACATATCAATTTATTTGTGACAACACTGGCTGCCGTATAAAATCGCTGCTGCAAACGTAGTTGGTGAAAATAAAAACAAAAGTACTTTCGCTCAAGCCTCGGTTTTCAAAAGTGGAACGCTAGGGAGGCGCGGGATGTTGCGTGCCAGTTCCACTCGACAATAGTACTCGACAGATGGAAACCACCGATATAGTATACTGAGCTCTTTGTCAATGGAAATACGTTCTAAACTTTAGTCTTGATTTTTGGTTTTTAAGAGACGTTCAATATTACCCTTTTTTCATATTTCTTTTTACATTTTCTACGGACTCTTAGCCCGTACTCTTTGAAGATTGTACGATAAATTATTTTAAGATTAATTGTATTGTGTTTTTATAAATTAACATCTTTCAAAATTACCCCTTAAAGTGTTATGCAGTAAGCTTTACATTATTTTTACGTCATTCTGTCACATCTGTCAAAGTTATGGATTATGATTGACACAATACTTGTTAGAAAGTAGTTTAATTTGTAGTTTACATGTGCACTTTACACATTGTACCTGGTCAATAAAAGTATTACCAAAGAGCGTAATTGGTATCAGCCAACTGTTCTGTAATATTTAATTCAACGATTAATACTATTCTTCTTACTAATATTACAGTGCAAACATTTTGTAAGTATGTATGGATGTTTGTTACTCTTTCACACAAAAACTACAAAACTGATTGAGATGATTAATAAAATTTAATAATGTTTATCCCGAAATATTCCTCGGGAACGCAATTTCGACCGTGTTCCCCGCGGTAATAATATAAAAAAAAATACAATACAATAAATAAATTGAGAACCTCATTTATTGAAGTCGGCTAAAATTTAAACCCCCACTCAACGTTTTATCACGAAATTACTTCATAGAAAGCTCTATAATTTTATAATATACTTTAGTGGTTGAGCTAAAGCAGACGTCCTGTAGATATAGATTTTAAACTATGTTGAAGTTGAAATATCTGCAAAGACAGCCCGTAGCCCTGGGGCGTGTAACTGACAGCACGTATTGTTCCTTTCAAACATTGTTCAATGGACGTGATCTCCCAGACTGAGGCACTCTCCACTTTGTGGCCTCCACTGAATTATTCTATCGGACCCTTTGCAGTTATAGAGGTTTTTTGGAATATTAGTGCAGTTTCGTCCTTGTTATTTATTCTTATAATATTATAAATGCGACAGTTAGTATGTATGGATGTTTGTTACTATTTCACGCAAAAACTACTAAACGGATATGGATGGAACTTGGCACATAGATAGAGCATATCCTGGAATAACATATAGGCTACTTTTTATCCCGGGAAAATGTGATATCCCTCGGGAACGCGGGTGAAACCGCGGGGGACAGCTAGTGTTTTATAACTAGTGTTACTACTGGTATTAGTTACTACTATTTGTGTTATACTCTTTCAAACTTTCTGGAAATCATTCTCATAGATAAGAGACAATATTAACTATGGTTCTGATAGACTTTGGAAAAAACTGGGACCTTTTTTTTACCACCAATATGATCAACTGATATATGATGGCCAGTCTGGTGCTAAACTAAGCTTGCATCTGATATTACTGTTAAGTTTTGATTGCATTGAATGGTACCATAATTTTTGCAAATATATTGTTTGTAAAAATAAACTAATAAAAACAATAGAAAGATCTGGCAACACTTTTTCAGGTGACAGTTATAACTGACATTGACACTTCCACATTTCGGCTACAGCGCCATCTATTATGCAATATCCAACTTCTTTCTTTTAAAGAGCTCAAATAACCGTGACACAAATCGATTCATAATAAATTCAGCGATCAAAACTTTTGTTCTTGAGAGTTGGCAAGTAATTTCGTCACTTGAAAAACACACTTCTCAGTTCGCTCGCTGCTGAGCCTGTCTCCTGCAGATACTGAGTGGATCAGCTCATTAAACTTTGACAGGTCAATCAAACTTGAGAGCTGTGATTTCTGTGCGAAAAATCGACGGTTGGATGCTGGGTTTTGGCGTAAGAAAATATATCAGAGAGCATGACAATCGAGAGGTCGCAGGATTTAATCAAATCTACTGTAAAATTAATCTGCAAAATCTTAAACTGGACCAAAAACATTTAAGAAATCATTTGGAACGATGACAGAAAGAATACTTCACGAACTAACCTTACTGGATGTATCTTGTACTTAGATCGTAGATTGACTACTTTCGTAGGCATCTACGATAATGATTATTTTCAAACTACTGAGCTAATCTACCTGTCCCTGCAGGCCTACCATCAACTTTTACTTATCCATTCAATTCCGATGCAATTCAGTTTAGGTGCCTAAACTGAATCGCTAATTTTCGTACCATGAAGTGCCTTTTGCTGACTGGCATTTGAATCGCTCACGGAGGAATGAACGAACGAAATTTGTCTCTGGTCCGCGGTGAGAAAGAGATAACGCTATACCGTCGTTGCATAAGTCTGTTTCTTTTACTCGAACCATATGTGTTTACAAATTACTAATTAGTACTAATAAATAATAGTAATTTATATAATTTTTTACATTACAATTTAAAGGTTTGTTTAGTGTTGTCGTAAAAATAAATTGATTATGACGAAACTCGTCATAATCAATTTATTTTAGCGCGCCTCCACTCATGTTGGATTTGACTGAAGGCGGTTGTTATTTTTGAGATTTTTAGAGTTTTGAATGTAGGTATCTCTAACTATTATTGAAAGAAAATTACGTGTTATTATTAGTACATAATTATTTTATTTATAAGTGTTTTAACGTTTCACTGACTTAAAATAATTGATAATACGAATAAGGGTGCAAGTATCCTTGTGTAGTTTGTGTAATAATGTTATATTTACATAATGTAAACTTACAAACTTCTTTATCTCAAACGCGTACCTAACTTAAGTACCAATGTATTTTAAGTGGTTTTTTTACAGTCATCGCGTCGAAGAGTAACGTTCGGTCAACTTGAGCAGCTTTGGGAATTTCTGAACCGAAATAAAGACATAGCAACGGGCTTTAATAAAAAATCCTCAGTTCATCACACAGTTCTTATACCGATTGTTTAGACAACCGATATATCTTTTTGAATTCTGCATTTTCCAAATAAAAGGGGTCCGATTGTTACCGTGTTAGACGTCTTGTTTGTCGCCGTGTTGTGTTTATTTCTTTATCATTTTCCATGAATTCAAAAAGGACTAATTCGTCAGACATCTACAATAAAAAATGCTCTACAAATCACTTGTTTACATTAACACATAAGAAACACAAAATATTCAACTGAAATACCTTGAATTACGTATATTTTCACTATTTTTTAAAAGTTATTAACAAAACGATTCACTTCACGCCAAGAAAGAAGCAACTTTTATTGGATCGCTTAATTTGACACTTAAACTATCCAATTTAGGTTGATATGTCACCTCATGGTACGAAAAATGAACGAATGAAAACAGTTTGCCATCCAATTGCAGACTTGATTTGGCGTCAACCTAAACTGAATCGCGTTAATGACGTCGTGGTATGAAATAGCGGGGCAGTTTATTTTAGGTCGTCAAATGAATCGCAATAAGAGTTCATAGTAGGCCTGCTGTTACCTAAATCATTCCCTCGTGACTCTTCCATTCAACCCTTTGTTCGAGACAAAAGATTTAAATCATCGATCATCTTTAATTAAATCTTTCCACGCGTCCAAACCACCGAAGCATCCCTTTTTCAAGTCTTGTCACGTCTTCCTTCAGTCGACACTTTTCTCTAATTAGACTGTTTCTCACTCTGTCACATTCACACCAACTTCACAGAGAGCATTTCCACTGGGTTCATTTTATAGAGATCAAAATCACGGTCGTTTTTTTAATAGTTTCAATGTATTATTATAACAACAGACCTCTAACGAGTGTAAGCCTCCTCGAAAATACACCGATCGATATAGCGGACGTGAATGGCATAAGTGCATACATTCACTTTAATCGCCCTGCCGAGCCTTCTACTACAAGAACTCACAATTTTTTCACTATTAGACTCACATTTCACCTCACCAGATAAATTGAACGCTGGCTATAGAGAACTGTACGCTGAATGAATAAGTTGAAAATTATTTTAAATGATCCTGAATTTAACAACCTCCTCCATGTACTACTAGCCACCCGTAGCGGTTTCACTCGTGTTTCCTAGGAATGTAAAATATTCCAGGTTAAAAACTTTGTGCCAAGTACCTATCATCCAAATCCGTTTAGTATTTTTTGTCATGTATCTACACAGACTTTTGCATTTATAATATAAATAGGATAGTGTGAATATGTTTACTGTAAAACAATGATGTATAGTGTTCCAAAATTAGTAATAATATCGAAAGTACCATCGACAATATTGATAGTATCAACCAATAAGAATAAAAAAGATAGGTTTAATCAGTAACCTTAAAATTGAGTAAAAAGTTTGAATATATTTTCCAGATACATTTCAGATGAGGTTTTAGTAATACATGCTCCTTAATGAAGCTTGGTTTTGAAAATATGTCCCATAATCCCACCTCCGTCTTCAACTAGTTTAAGCTTAATTATACAACTATGAAATCTCACATAAAACTAGATCGATAATCGCATAAATTCTCACCGAAAATGGCGTATTATTCTTGTATCAACACAGAGTAAACATAGCTAGATGAAAAATAAATCGTTTCGCCAGCGAAAACGCCTTTGTAACAGGGTATTGTGTACACTGTGTGCGTAAACAAAGCGTTCATTAGGGCGGTGAGTTTAATGTAGACTTTGTAATACGTCGATTACATTGTCCCCGAATGTACACGAGTACAGCCGAATTTATACGAACGTGCTGTTAAACTTTATTGAAAATTCTTTCGATGTGGAATTTGAATATGAGTTTAATTTTACACTTTTTAATATCAATAGTATACCTTTGAAATGGCAGTCTATAAAAATATCCTTGGACATTCTTTACACATAGGGTCACCTAATCCCAAACTAAGCAGAGCTTGTACTATGGAAACCAGATAACTGATATACTACATATACTACTTTCGTTTCGGAAATTTATACTTATATCGATATTTACATCCAGACACAGAACAAACGGACATGTTTAGGCACGCAATTATTTTAATTATTATTATTATATTGATTTTCCTGTGCCCCGCGGTTTTACCCGCGTTCCCGTGGGATGTCACATGTATTATATATAAAAACCTTCCTCTTCAATCACTCTATCTATTAAAAAAACCGCATCAAAATCCGTTGCGTAGTTTTAAAGATTTAAGCATACATAGGGATATAGTGACAGAGAAAACGACTTTGTTTTATACTATGTAGTGATAACATTCTTTGAGCATTCTCCAAACTACGTAAGTAGAAGAACGTAAACCTAGCAAAAACTGAAATTTTTTTTACAAACTGGAAACAAAACACAAATCATCGAAGATACTTCATCATACTTCATCAAACAGCACTGGTAAATACCTCGTATGGGACTAAACTAGTCAAATCCAGTTTACAACTAGTGTATTAACTATCCCCTAAGATTTTTTTTTGTTTTATACCACATGGGCCGACAAACAAGCGAACGGTCCACCTGACGGTTAGTGATCACCGCCGCCTATGGACATTTGCAACATTAAGGGCATCGCCAATTCGTTGTCGACCCTGAGACGTGAAGTTGTTAAGAGTCATGTGCCTATAATTTCACCGGCCCCCTTACGTTTCTAACCGAAACACAGTAACACAAGTGCACTACTGCTTCACGGCAGAAATGGGTAAGGTGGTAGTACTTCCCCGGACGAACTCTGCACTAAGAGCTCTACTACTCGAAAAATAGTAAATCGTATAGATTTTATAACAATCATCATTTGCGAAGAGGCGATCGAACCACATTCTTATTTATAAACTCTCGCTACACGCAAAATTGTCAGTGAGACAAAATAAATTGTTTCTCATAAATCTATGTTCGTTTTGAAAAGAGTAATTGCTGAGTTTATTGCCGACTCTTTTCTGTGAAAATATACTTCCAAATCGGTATTAGAGACACTATTTTAAATGCTTGTGAAGTTCTATTCGAAAAAAAAAATTGTTTCATTTTGACTTTATTGAATTTTATTTAATTAAAAACATCAACAGAGAACAGGGAACAAAAAAAAATATACGAGTGATGATGATGATGATTGATGATGATTTAGCACTACACTCAGCCAGTACAACGACCGACCCATGTCCTATACAACCATTCAAGCATCAGCCACGATACAACTGTTATAGTTTATAGCAACTGGTACCTAAATAGTTGTATCGGAGTAGCCATGGATACACCGAGGAGCGCGTGGCCTAGGGGAGTGACACGCTCTGGGATGGGAAAGGACGGCCAGCCAACCGCAACCAGCTGACCACAATCGACCGACTGTTCAGCCTGTAGCCAATATTGGATAGTAGGGAAGACGGGTATCGCTGACAAGGATGAGCGTTGATGAATGTTGTTCGGTGTTGAGTGGGCGTTAATGCCTTCGATTTTCTTTGGTTTTCCTTTACTTAGGTTGTTTTCATTCGTTCTTCGGTAGTCGTTGTTTTTCATTAATGTCCTTTGCTAGATCTCAGCAAGTATGGCTCGTGCATTTGAGGGTGTCCCAGGTCATTTTCTGCTTCGCTGTTGGTCTCATCAATCGAGTAAATTCCTTGGGCTGCTTTAGTATATTCTGCTTTGGTTTTCGCGAGAGTACGCCAATCAGCGTGGCTTTTATCGTAGTATTCCATGTCGTGCGCCAATGAGTCTTTCCAGATCGGTCTGCCCACTTTACGTTTCCTGGCGCTATATTGTAGGGCAGCTCGTAGGATGTGTGGTTGTGGTCGCCGTAAGATATGTCCGTAATAGCACATCCGCTGGCATTTGAGTATTTTTGTGATGGATTTTCCTTTCCTGTCCTTAACATTTTTTGTGTTGTCGAAATTGCGAGCATTTATAAGCATTAAGTATTATATTTTCGGTCCAAGCCGGTTAATGTGGTTAGTTAGTTCTTGCAGGAGTACCATTGGGGCAGCTTTGAAGAGTTCGACTACTGTTTGAATAAACAAATTCTAATCTTGACATAAAAGTAAGAACTAAGAAGTCAATAAAAATGTCCTTAAAGTCAGTTAAATCATTGTCATTTATCTCAAAGGAAAGCTATTGTATAGTCTATAAATCATCTGTTAGAACTAAACCCTACACATCTAAATAGCAAGCAATTGAGCTGTACCTACAGTTTCCTTAATTCTAAATACCTTGGTCGTACCAAGTCGATCGCACGGTACGATGCCAACTGGCTTGGATTCCAGGCGTTGTGGTGGCGCAATAACGTCGCACGGTGGTAGGAAGTGACCACAACATAATTGCACTGTCTACACGTCGAAACTGCTATCCGATTTGAGTAAGGGTACAGGACAGTATACATTAGGAGATATCCGATGAATTCAGGACAGGTAATGTTTATATATATAAATAGGAACGAGAAAATAGTTGAAAACCATTTTCTTTTCTGTTTGTAAATTGTCTTTTTATGTAACAATCTTTGGGAATAAAAAAGAAAGAAACCGATATCTTTTTGCCTCAAGTTTACAGTAATGGTTATTGTCAATTTTCGATCAGATCAGAATTAGAAAAAAATATGTTTAGTTATCTTCATTCCAAAGTACAAGCTCGGTGGTCGTGTGTAAAGAATGTCCCAGGATAGTGTTTGACCAATTGACAGTTATTTTATTATCAAATAAAACAGTGATGGATAAAACATGGGAGCCTTAACAACTTCACGTCTCAGGGTCGACTAAGTATTGGTGATGCCCCTGGTGTTCCAAAGGCGGCGGTGACTACTTACCAGCAGGCTTACGACATTAAAAAAAAACCTCCAAAAGCTACTACAGTAGACAGCATATCAAACACAAGCGTTACGCCACTAAAGTGCAAATTTGGGGCAAACTTTTATAAGCGGTCCCAAAAAAGCGGTCTTCAATCAACCCTTGTGGACCGTCCCACCCGATTCATATTCCGCCCGCCCACTGCCGCGGGACAAAACAAACATGTACATACACAGATAAATCGTCTGTTTTCTTTACGAGAGCACCGTCTCAAGTGTCTCTGGTTACAAAATCTAGGAGACATTTAGATCATTAATATTATGTAAAAGACTTTGTAGTTATATCTTCACTTATTTTATAAAAAGGTAAGACTATGTAAGTTTGATTGTCTCTGTAATTTCTAATAAAAAAATCTTTCACTAATAGAAGGATACACTATTCTCGAATGACATGAGCTATGTCATAATCGCAGGGTACATAAGACCCCTAGAGAACGCGGGTCAAACAGTGTGACAGTAGCTCGTAAATCAGTACCGCGTTTTACGATTTTTGATTAAAAGCTCTTTAATAAATAGTATGCAATTTTTTGAATATCGAATGAATAGGTTCGGCAGTTCCTCTCCCAGTTTGAAGGATGGTATCTATTTATTTGTCTTGCGCAAAAGGCAGTGAAATACCGTCCATCCGACTGAGTACCGGACACCTGACAACCCTGATCACAAACCAAAAAGGCAGGCCGACGTCGTAATTTCAATTTCTCATTAATTTTACAGCTAATTTTACTTTCCCTTTTAGATATAACGAGAAAATAAATTATACCACCACCAAGGCAGCGTTTTATAATGGTTTACATTTAAATGTTGCCAGCTCTCATTTTAATTGAAACAAACAAATATTCAAATTGGACATTGAAAATGTACTTCTTTGAAATGAATACAATTTGTTCTTTCAACCAAATACTTGTTAGAATAAATATTGGAGATTAGCTTGAAAATTATGTCCTATTTCTAATCGATATTAAGTAGACTGTCCGCTGTACTAACTATGCGGTAACGAGAAACATCATGAGGAAACCACAGCTTAGTGGAAGGGAACTTTGAGGTGGTTACCTGGCTTACTACATACCTCCTCAAATATTTAAAATATGATGACAGTAACACTTCCCAGTTCTCTTCTAGGCTTTATAAGCGTATCACCATAAGCAGCGCCATCACTTATTAAGGTAAAAAAAAAAGTCCTGAGACATTCCTTACACATGGCTACCTGATTCCACACTTAGCTGACCTGGTGTAATGGAAAATAGATAATTGTTTTTTTTTTCCTAGGTAAATACATAAATATTTACACCCAGACACAGAATATACAGGCATGATTATTTTTCATGCATAAGAATATTTGTCCTGGGTGGAAATAGAAACCATGACCTATGGCGTTGCAGTAAGGGGCTCTGACCACCACTTTTTTTCCACGTACGCTTACCAAAGATAAATAAATAAATATCCCGGGACATTCTTTACACACGGCCACCTGATCCCAAACTAAGCAGAGCTTGTGCTATGGAAACCAGATAACTGATATACTACATATACTCGTATAGCTTTTTTTTTCAACATCACAGAACAAACAGACATGTTCATGCACACAAATGTTTGTGGGTGGGAATCGAACCCACGACCTTCAGCAGTCAAAGTCGCTAACCACCAAACCAATTGGAATTACAGATCAAGCATATGTACATGTTATATCAAACATGAGCCAGTCACAAAATTTTAGGAAGTCTTTTGACCCCGCATATAGTTCGCTAACAATACTAAAATTTCAACAATAGATCTACTATAAAGGGGGGTAAACAAAGCTGGATCCACTCACTAAACTATTTACTAATTAGTGAGAGCACTTGGTTAGTTGAGCGTTAACTATTTACAGTTAGGGACACTTATTTAGTCCCGCATCAAAAGTGCTCGGTAAGTTTTCATCTCATGGGACCATAGGGCCGGATCGAGTATTCAACAGGTTAATGTGGGGACGACATTTAATTTTTCTAGCAGTTTTTAGTTATTTAAATCCTACTAATCAAATCTAATACTTTTAAACGAGGAATTCTTGTATATACATATATATATAATTAGGATCTCGGAGACGGCTCCAACGATTTTCATGAAATTTAGTATGCAGGGAGTTTCGGGGGCGTTAAATCGATCTAGCTAAGATTCATTTTCAGAAAATGTCGTTTTATCCGTGTTTTTAGACAATGACAGCTGCTACAATGTCAATACTGTTATTGGGAGCCCTTTATTATCGCATCTAATTCGTATCTAGGTATATATGACAGTGCTTTAAAAAAGAGAATACGGCAGAAGTCACGTTAGTAAAGAAATCCCGAGCAATGCTCGGCCATCCAGGTACTATTATAAATGCGACAGTTTAGAATGTATAGATGATTGATCGAGACCGTACGGATTCAGATAAAATTTGGTATAGAAGAAAGCATATCCTAGTATATACAGCATACAGGATACTTTTTTCCCGGGAAAATGGAACATCCCTCGGGAACGCGGCTGAATTATTATAAAGAGGATAACCTCTTATATTTCAATTCAAATTGATCAGAGATAGCTGGTTACGGATTTAGAAGAAAAACGTAGAAACTAGTCGTTCGATTTCAAAAATTCTTTAAGTTACACTATTCCCAAATTACATGTTAGAATCCCGGAACATATAAGTTATACGTAGAAACAGCAGGATGGTAGTTAGATCAACAATAATGAGAATAGTGGCAGGAAATTTCAAATCACTTCTTAATTAAAGCGCAAATTATTGTAGAAAGCATCCGAGAATTGCACAGTTTTAGCTTGGAAATCTGTCAGGAACCTCCAGCCTTTACGATACGGCAGTTTCATTTGAAAGCCAGATGACTTACAGGCTATGTATAAGCTGGTAACACATTGCTAAGTTCTAGAGAGAACGGTAACTTGTAAGCATTACTACAATATGGCGTGGCGGGCGATGGCTGCCACATACGTCATACTTGTGAACAGGTGCTGCTTGTGGAGGCTGGTATGCTTTAGTTTATGGTTTACTTATCATTCATGATGGCTGGTCTGCTTTAGTTTGTTACTTATCATTCATGATATATTTAAATTTTACCTTCGCTAAAATATTCTCAATGAGACTAAATATTTTTTTATGTTATCATTATAAGTTCGTTTTCAAAAGTCATTACTGTGTTTATTGCCTGCTCTTCTCAGTTAAACTGTTCGAACCAGTATTAGAGTCAGACTTTTGATAAGTGATCGTAAAGGGGAAAAAATATTTCCATTTATTTACTCGTCAAAAACAATAACATGTCAATGGAAAAAAGTAAAAAAAAAATCCTTTTACATTGTTTCAAAATTCATCACACGACAGTTGCATTTAAAAAAATACAAAAGCCGTCATTCCAAAACAATGACAACTAACATCCTCAACAAGGAAAAAGCATCGATCTATATACAAACATAGATAACCTTAACGAACGGAAAATATGAAAGAAAAAAACCCCTTATTTCTATCTCACTCTTTCATTTTGACGCACAACTTTACAGGCACCGTAGAAGGAATAAATTATTTGATTACATTCCATTAGAATGTCGGTTTTTTTACGGTTGTTTGGCCCATTATCTTTTTAGGGGTGTTTATTCGCGCTTTATATTATTTGGAAAGGCTATTTCGCATGAACTTGAAAGGGACCTTTTGTGTTCTCTTTGCATGTATCTTTAGGATGAACCGTGAGCCGTTTCACGATCGAATGTTTGAAACCTTGGAGGGTTTACAACTCACCGCAGATTATCAAATAGGTTGTACATAACTAAGACAAAAATATCAACTTGTTGAATTTTGTGCTTTGTAAATTTAAACCCTAAGCACTCATTACAGTGTACATAATCGCTCGTTAACTCTAACAGATTAATGTCGAAGTATCCTTTGTCTGGGTGTAAATAACTGTATACGTATATATTTAAAAAGTAGCCTATGTAGTATATTATGTAGTATATTAGTTTGATGGTTGCTATAGTACAAGCTCTGCTTAATTTGGGATCCGTCTATGAAGAATGTCCCAGAATATTTTTTTATTCACTAGCTAGAACAACTTGCTGCTAGAAAATATCCATTCTGAAGAAAAAAAATATAGTAAGAAATTGATCCTGAAAGTGGACACTTCATTATAAAAATCAGTCGAAGAACATGCCTATATAGCCAAGAATATAAGAAATAACTTTAAATGATTTCATACTTTAAAACCATAAAAAAATCCACCAACGCCATCCACAAAAAAACAATTAACAATCACCACCGATTCTGCCGGTGGTCGGGGTCGAACCTACCCCCGATCACAGTTCGCAGACAAGGGTTGTGAATTGGTTATTTAAAAGCGGCGACCCACATTTCGCGCGGGGGTTAACAATCCGGCACAATGCAGGCCGCGGAGCTGGGTCGATCTGCGCGCGCCGCAACAGGTGAACTCGATCAAATGGACCTGACACACGGCATCATAAATGCCCAGTTTCTTTCATTACGTAACTACTTTAACACGGTCTTTAAACGGTTATCTCGATTGAGTAATAGAGGTATCTAAATGGGTAAATGTCCCAATTTCTTCTAAACTATGATAAATGAGAAATCCCTTTGTTGAGTAGTATAGGAACATTATTTTTATGTGGGTAATTTTTTTTGTTATGAAATAATAAATCTTAAGCCTTCCGATTTAAGTTCAAATTCAATATTCAATCGCGATCTAATCTCTAGATTGATATAGATTTTAACACTACATTTGGTTGACGCCTAATTACCATAAAAAAACCTGGGGTTCAGTAGTATTAGCGTTTAAGGTGTACAACCCATTTGCACTTTCACTACACTCATACTCGTCCCTTCCAACAAAGGGTTAACTAATCACTAGAAATATAACAACATAATTGATCAATTTATAGGACATCAACATCGCGTGATAAGCGTACCCCACAGCCTATTGAAATAACTTTATCATCAGTGTACATACAAAGACAATAGCCCAGACCTCTTACCTTTAGAACAAAGAAGTATTTTAAGTAAGAGAAAACAAGACTTCCTCTAACATAGGTTTAAGACGATGATAACTCCCTAGAGTCTACCTTTTGTTGAAAATATACGAGTACAGCTCTGTAACAGACGGACGGACAGATAGCAGACCCTAATTAATAAGGTCCCGTTGGAACCCTAAAAATAGGTAATCGAAGCTCTTATTTAAATTGGTATGAAAATCACAAATTTTCTGTCTGTCAGAGGCGTTTAACGAATCTCCATAAGAAATCCTTACCGTTGTAGTAGCACCGCTTGAATTACCAGGAGCCCTACTACCATCTCCTATTACGCATCAACCTCACCTAAACTCATTTTCTTTTCAGTGAAACGACACAAAAGTCACAACAATTCGGTTCAGCTTGAATGGGGATCGAAATAAGGGTTGATGGTAAGGGTTAGGGGTACTGAGAGCTCGACGTAATTCTGTCGGTTTATGCAAGCACGAACCAAAGTTAGCGTGAATGTGACAAAGGCAGTGTTGTCCAAAGATTTGCATACTTGTTGCATATGGACATTGGCCATGCGAAGCCTTTAAGTTTCAGTCGTGCTCTGTACGAACAGTCAGGAATTATGGAAGTTAGTTGTATAGATTTTGATATTAATATGTTTATCAAAATATTAAATGGAAGTCTGTTTGTGAAATTTATATTAAAACTAGCTGCGAGTTCACCCGCGTTCCCGGGGAATATAAAATGTTCCCGGGATAAAAATACCTGTGTCAATCCAGACTACAAACCATCTACATGTCAAGTTTGATTTAAATCCGTTTGTTAGTTTCTGTGTGAAAGAGTAACAAACATCCATACTCACAAACTTTCGCATTTATAATATACTACTGTCCCCCGCGGTTTTACCCGCGTTCCCGTGGGATATCACATTTATAATACATAAAAAGCTTCCTCTCCAATCACTCTATCTATTAAAAAAAACCGCATCAAAATCCGTTGCGTAGTTTTAAAGATTTAAGCATACATAGATATAGGGACAGAGAAAGCGACTTTGTTTTATACTATGTAGTGAAGAAGGATATGAAAGTTTGGCTGGATAGATGTTTGTTTCTCAATCACGCTGGAACTGCTGGACGGATCTGAATGAAATTTGGCACAGAGATAGTCTGGATTAGCACATAAGCAGTTTTAATCTCAGGAATATATTACATCCCTCGGGAAAGCGGTTGAAACAGCTAGTCATCAATAAATATCCTTAGACCTTACTTAGATATGATCATCCGATCAAAAACTAAGCAGAGCTAGAACTATGAAAACCAGATAACAAGAGAAGTGGGCCGGTGAATTTACAAGAACATGAGGCTTAACAAGTTCATGTCAGGGTCGATAACGCATTGGCGATGCCCCTGGTTTTGTGATTGTCCATAGACACAGGCCAGGATCATCAGGAACATATATTAACCGGGTTACATGACAAAAAAACTCGAATAAAAATATATTATTATAAATCGATTAAAAAGAAATTACTTAACATTAAAATCGGTAAACTATTCGATATAAAGACATCGAATATTGGCACGAGTTGAATTACACGATCACAAAACCGACATTTGCAGTAACACGAAGACGTATCACGACCACTATTTCGACTTTAGACACTTGCATTACGAACTATTTTCCATTGACACTGTCCATTGAATTATCGAAGTGGAAACTTGGCCAGTGATTCGGAAGGTGGACATTCAATTCGTATTGGGCAGGACAATTCATTTATTGATGTCGGAGGCTCTATTGAATCGAAATTTGCTCTTATTGAGGCGGTATTGTTGAAGTAGCAATAGATGTATTACATTAAGTGGAGAACAAAACAATTGCATTTATTGATGGGCCAGTCAGCGGGGTGATTAGATACTCTGACTATAATGCCACTGGTCGTGGTTCGATTCTCAACGAGTACAAACATTTGTGTGCATAAACGTGTCTATTTATTCTGTATTTCAGTGTGTATCTATATAAGTACTAGCTGTCCCCCGCGGTTTCGCTTGCGTTTGTTGATATCATATGCCTTTAACCACCTAGGAAAAAATCAACGTCGAATGGTAGCAGTCCTATCCCGATATGTTCAGTAGTTTTGAGGTGATGGTGCGTCAAAGGAACCCTATTTATTTATATATTCCTACTAGTATTATAAATGTGAATGTAAGTTTGTTTGTTATGCTTTCATTCGAAAGCTGCTTAACCGATCATCATGATACTTTGTACACATATTCTTGGAGGTATTAGAAGTCACATAGACTACTTTTTGTGAAAATGTTACATCCCTCCGGAACGCGGGTGAAACCGCGGGGGACAGCTAGTATATATATATAGAGAGAGATTATATTTTACTTACCTGGATTGGAATCTAACCCTCACCTGTGGGACCAATGTCAGGCAGTGCCGGATTAACCACGTAGCAAGAGTAGTAATTGCTCCGGGCCCCGCGCAAAAGGGGGGCCCGTGTGTCTAAGGCCGCCCACCACCGATTATTTTTTTTCAACTTTATACTTAAGAACCCATAGAAGACCAACGGCCCCTCGACAGAATTTGCTACGGGCGCCGCGCTTGCTAATTCCGGCACTGATGTCAGGGTATCTAACTACCACGCCACAACGCCCATCGATTATTCGTTTTTTCTTAGATTTCTTTATTAGCTTTGATTTACATAGACCAGACAGAAAAACACACAAGATAATTATAACTTCTATTATAAGTCTTGAGTGGGATTCGACCTGTGGCGTATCAGAGTCATTGTAGAAATACCCTTCCATTTTTTACACGCTTTTTATTTTACATATAATCGGCACGGTAAGTAAATTATGCTCAGTAAAATATTCTTATACCCTCTGGAGCTCTCGCTTAGAATAAAAACCGTGAACATTTGACATTTAGCAATAGGAGCCCAGTTTCCAACAGTTCCCTAGACCTCACATTAAAGGTCAAAGATTACCCGTGCCCTGTTAGACGTTATTTTCAAGGTTTTAATTAAACATCGCCGGCGGTGGTTGCTATTGTTACTTTTTCTTGAAGGTAATTTGTAACCTTTCGGGATTATTATTCTCGTTTTTTAAATAAAATTCATTTTGTGAAATCTCCCTCTGGCAAGGTATGATGTGCCCAACGATGTTACATTTCCTAGACGGCTATTAAAATAAAATATCCCGGGACATTCTTTACACGCGGCCATCTGATCCCAAACTAAGCTTGTACTATGGAAACCAGATAACTGATAAGGAATAGGGCTCTATTAATACATCATCACCTGAAAACTACTGAACATATCGGAGTGAGACTGCTACCGTTCGACGCGTAATTGTTCCTAGATGTTTATAGAATATATATGATATCGCTACTACATATATATACTACACTAGCTGTCCCCCGCGGTTTCACCCGCGTTTAGTTTGAAGTTGATCAGACCAAGGAAATATATTGTTTTATACAAATTTTGCACCCCCATTTTACCCCCTTAGGGGGTGAATTCTCAATAATCCTTTCCCCCTACGTTATAAAAGGAACACCTGCGCAAAATTTCAAGTTTTTAACCCTTATAGTTTAGGCCCTGCGTTGATATGTGAGTCAGTCAGCTTCTCCTTTTATATAGCAGATTTTTCTGGTTGGGTACAAAGCTAATATACTGTAGTTATCACTGATTCTTTGCTCGGATGGCAAATGTGACAGATACTAGTTATATCCAGATATATCTAAAATATTAACTTATATCTATTAACTCATTATCTTATAGGACTAAAATAAGGAATTATTTTATGTACCTATTTACAGAAAGATTTTATAATATAAAATATTCAATCTTACTTAATCAAAAAATCTTACTCTCAAGAGATGTTTCACGTTTAAGGAAGAACCGTAAAATGCCCCACGGCCTCGTAATATCTTTTCCAAATTATTTATTCTATACCTACATATATCTACTATATACATCTGCATTTATGTGTATGTACCTGTATTTAACAATTGATTGATTGATAGCCCTCCTGGGGAAGGTTATAAGCTATTTAACATCACGCTACCCTTAGGAGTCGAGCTGAAAGAAACTTTTTTCTTCTAATAGGAATGCGGGTGTAATCGCCGGGTCTGGTAATTCTACTATCTGAACTGAAGAATCCAAAAGCAGGCGGCACCTACCTTTTCTCGAAGCTTTTCTTCGTATTTATAAACCGTCATAGCTTCGACCTGAATAATGCTCTAGCTCAAATGCACAGGATTTCGATATTGTTAGCAGATATATAAAGCGCACAAAGTTTAATTTTTATGCTTTGGATTTTATTAATAGGCAAATATAGGGGAAGCGGCCAAGCAATACTTTTTGACCAAGATGTAGAGTTTTGAGTTAATACTTGTAGAGTTAGGGGATTGGCTCTTCATGAGATGTCATAACCTTATTTCAGTAAAATCATTGTGATCTTGCATAAACAACTAAATAGTAATATTTTACATGAAATGTTTTTATGGCATAATATTTACTATAAATGTGAGATTTTTTATGTTTATGACTCAATGATTTCGATAAAACTTAGCACATATAGTATTAATGATTAAAGCCCTGGGGATAGAGGAAAATTGTATGAAACAATGTGTTTTCTTGGTCAGATCAGCTTCAAACTAAAACCGCAGGCGAAAGCTAATGTTTTCACTAATTTGCGACTTTTGATGCCAACTAAGATAATCGTCTCCGGCGATAATTAATACTGTTTAAAAAAGGAACTTTTTACAGTAAATAATTTCTTTTTATTATATTTCTTCCAGAAGGTGTGATATATTTCATTCAGTGGAAGCCTGGATAAGTTGCGAGTATTCCTACTCTCTGCGACATCACTCAAATCAATCTTCTTTACGATACGTGACAGAGCCTGACATCACTGCATTCATCCACCGAAACAGTTATTAATGAGTTTGCCTTACTGCGAATGGCTGATGATAGCTCAGATCAGTTGGATATGACGTCGAATGTCTGAACGCGAGAGAGAGAGATAGAGAGAGATCAAATCTTACAATTAGCTTACGGTTTCGATGGAAAACAGGAGACAATACCACGAATGTAGTCAAATTAACTTACTCAAAGTAAAAGCAAGCTTCCGAACCGACGTTAGAGTCTGACCATTCATGAGTGCCTGTGAAGGCCTATTAAAATAAATATATTAAATTTAATTTGAACTGTAATTATTTATTTTGTTTAACTAAGTCATTATTGTTTTAATATTTGAACTCTATCGATTTATAATTCACTCATTTGTTAACAAATAAAAATAGTCATTATTTTTATTTGTTAACAAATGAGTGAATATTGCTTAGTTTATTGTGAAATTATTTTTTAATTTAACATGAACCATTATTTTGATTATTTTATATCTGCAACATGATTCTATAAACTTTATTCTTGCGAAATATGTCTTTCAAAGCGACACGTTTACACAATAATAGTAATTAAGTAAGTATACGTAGAGATTAAAATTGCCTGGCTGGCTACCTCGCTCAAGTTGATACTGAGTGGCCAAGCACCTGCTTGTGTGTTCCGGCAGGTGTACTGAGAGCTAGTTTCTTTCTAGGTTGTGTATGCTTAGCACCTTCGGCTACATCATCACTTACCATGATGATATTGTGGTCAAATACAAGCTATATTGTTTTCTAGAATCATAAATAAGAAGATATCCTTTATACACGGCTATCTGATCCCAAACTAAACAGAGCTTGTACTATGGAAACCAGATACCAGATAGATACTACATATAGAACTTTTCTACCTAAATGTACATAAATAAAGGTATTTACACCCAGACCCAGATCAAACAGACATATTCATGCACACAAATGATAAGCAATACCACAGAATATTTATTTATGAACCCATCAGACTTTTACCCGAGCTAAATAGTTTCAACTTAAGTAAACATGGGTAAGTCAAAGGATCCGTGTAAATAAGTAGAAAGTCGACAGTTGATTAATTAAAAAAGCTGTGAAGCTTAAAAGTTCCCTAATGAATCTTATTCTGTAAGTTGTTCGGTCAACTTTGTGGAACTATCCGTCTATCCATAGGCCGACTTGGCTTGGCCAAGTTCGCAGTATGTTTTTACTCTGTTCGTGACCCAGTTAGAAGATAGAGATGTACTTAGATATCTGCTATATTTTAAACGATTATTGCAGAACTATTGTGTTCATTTTATCGATGATTTTTTTTTATACCACATAGGCCGGCAAACAAGCGGACGGTCCACCTGATGGTAAGTGGTCACCGCCGTCTATGCACATTTGCAACACTAGGGGCATCGCCAATGCGTTGTCGACCCTGAGACATGAAGTTGTTAAGCATCATGTGCCTGTAATTTCATCGGCCCCCTTACCTTTCTAACCGAAACACAGTAATACAAGTGCACTACTGCTTCACGGCAGAAATGGGTAAGGTGGTAGTACTTCCCCGGACGAACTCTGCACTAAGAGCTCTACAACTCTAAATGATAATGATATTATGAATGCGAAAGATTTAGGAGTTGAATCATCTATCAGATGATTGTTTCTCTTTCACGCAAAAACTACTTAACGGATTTGGACGAAACTTGGCACATAGGCTTCTAACGGGAAAGCGAGCTCTATCTACGGCCTCATATTAACTTACCAAGGTGAGATAGAGGTCAATCACAATCCCGTCATAAACAACAAGAAAAAATAATCCATAAGCTGAAATAACAGATATAACTACTTGTTTTCGGGGAAAATGTAACATCTCCCGAAAACTAGGTAAAATGTAGAATATTTTAAAGCAAAAATCTTCCTATTAAATTTTGAATTTAATATGAATGAATTGAGGCAAGTAAAATGCAAGTAAAATGTATTACGAAAATATGCTTACCATGATCATATTAAAAATAATCATACTATATTAGATACTAGCAACACGCCCCGGCTTCACCTAAAGCGGTTACTATTAATGTTTTATAGACATGCCACTTGGCTTGGTGGTTAACGCTCTGACTGCCAAACCGAAGGTCGCGGGTTCGATTCCCACCCAGGACAAACATTTGTGTGCATGAACATGTCTGTTTGTTCTGTGTCTGGGTGTAAATATCTATATAAGTATGTATTTAGAAAAAAAAAGTAGTATATGTAGTATATCAGTTATCTGGTTTCCATAGTACAAGCTCTGCTTAGTTTGGGATCAGATGGCCGCGTGTAAACAATGTCCCAGGATATTTATTTATTTATTTATAATCATTCCGAAGAAATTCTCTAAATCATGAGAAATCCGAATCAAAATATTTTGTGCAATTTAAAAACATTAATAACCTTAACATAACATTAAAAACAGTCAAAAATTTGTATGCGAAAATTTTTGTCTCAATTTTAAACCACGCACCATAAAATACTTTTTAATACTTGCAACATTAATCCATACAAATGTCTACAATGTCCTTACAAACTAGCTCTGTAGTCACGTGTTGGTATTTCCCGTAGTGCAATAAATCTCTATTTACACCATTCAATGTGCCACAAACCAACAGTGTAGCGGACTATTCATCGACTATGCAATCAATCTTCACTACAACCGAAGATTATCGACGGGTACTATAAATGCAACGTTATCGATATGTTAATACCTAGATTCACAGCACTGGCGATGCTAAAATCGGTTTCTATCGATATACCATTTTGGTATCTGCCCCCTTATTTAGCTAATACAAACTTCGTCGGCGAGCTACTTCACGAAGGCCTCGGAGAGCTTACCTCTCATGTGAGTAGTAGTATTAGCGTAGTTAGCGAAAGAGTCAGAGCACGGAGGCCGCGACGATATATCCTCGAGTTAATTTCATTTTCCTTACAAAATCGAGCCCCTGTACCAATTTGAGAAAAAGAGATATGACAGTTCTTTTACGAGTGATATCAACTCTCTTTGGAATCAATTTACGATGTAAAGTGAAAAATGCATTAGAAATGTTATGCTTCAACCCAATATATTGATAAAAGTCAATATAAATGAACCAGTCTGTCACACTTAACTATTTTTCTTTAATTTTCTTTCGTTTATTTTTAGTTTGTTTTGAAAAGATTACCTTTTTTGCTGAGTTTCTTGCCTCTTTTCAGTTAAAGCAACCTTTAGAGCCTGTATAAGAGTTACAATTCTTTAGTTACTTGTAAAAAGCCAATTTTAATTACATAACTATTTATGTATAACATTGTGGCATAACATAATTAAAAAAAAAAACTATCCATTTGCTAACAAAAGATAAAATTAATAATCTCAATGCTTTTTAAAAAGAAAAAATTCAAAACAATTTATTCAGTTTAGGCGCGCGGAGAGTACTTATAAAGGTCAAAGTTACTGTAGCTAATAACTTACTTAAAGTAAAAACTAAAAATCTTCTATATCAATTTTCAAAACCGTGGACAAATCCCGTGCAAACAATTTATCGATAACTATCGACATATTAACAACACTAGCGATTATCGACAGATCGAATGCGCTATTAAGGCTCTGTCTCACAACCGCACAACGCTTTAACAAGGTTACTGTATCTTCTAACGTATTCTATTAAATTTTAAACAGCTCTAGACGTGGTGTCGTGAACAGGCGCGTACAATCCTGCGTGTGCTTAATTAATTCATACATTATTGAACTGACAATACGTATCTATTTACAGTTAGTTAATTTTCAAGAAGCATTCTTGTGTAGATAATTGGAAATGTACCTGAAAACAGATAACTTGAGCCCTAACAGTTATTCAGCTAATACAAACTTCGTCGGCGAGCTGCTTCACAGAGGCCTCGGAGAGCTTACCTCTCACGTGATTAGTAGTATTAGCGTAGTAAGCGACAGGGACAGATTATAGAGGCCGCGACGGAACATCCTCGAGATAGTGTCATTTTCCTTACAGAATCGAACCCCTGGTTATATTAATCGTGATACGATGCGCTTATAATAGTGGTAAAAGGGCTCCAAAGGGACCCTTACTAAGGCTCCTCTGTCTGTCTGTCGGCTGTATCTGATGAGCTAAAAAGGTAGACTATTGAAATTTTCATAGTGTGCACTACTATAATATAAATATAAAAAAAGTTAAATGAATCGCCATATAACATTGTTTTTCCGGGGTAATACAAACTTGGTCTGCGAGCCGCTTCACGGAGGCCTCTGAGAGCATATCTCTCACGTGATTAGTAGTATTAGCGTAGTTAGCTAAAGAGTCAGCACGGAGGCCGCGACGAAACATACTCGAGTTAGTGTCATTTTCCTTACAGAATCGAGCCCCAGCTTATTGTGTGTAAAAAACACTAGGTATTAATAATGCACAGGTAGATGAAATTTTGATTACTCAGTTGTAACAGAGTATTTCACGACGATCAGCTAGATAACCTCATCACTTACCATAATTTGATGTTCATTATAGAAATATTATAAATAAAACTCAGAAAATAAATAAAAAAGAAATTACAGGCACATGAGACTTTACAACTGCCCCTGGTGTTGCAAATGTCCATAGGCGACGATGACCACTTACCATCAGGCGGACTGTCTGCCTGTTTGGCAGCCAACTTGGCATGAAATACAAATAATTGAGATTCGAGTAGGTATAGTTTCTCCAATAAAAAATCCCCTTTTGATAAGGTTTATTTAAATCATCAAACAATTAAATCAATAGATCTTTATTTCAAAAGCAATAAAGTTTATTTTCCTACAGCATTGCTAAACGTCAAACGGGATATACAGATAACCAAGTAAATACCAAGTACCTACGCAACCCAGCTCTGCAATACTTGGAGTTTAAATCGCAGCAGGCGGCTCACGGCTATGCCTTGAGCTAGAAACCATCTCTAATTTCGTACATAGATAAAAAAGACATAGATGCGATCTTCAGAAATGAACACTTAATAATTCGTTTTTTTTTTATCTTAATAATTGTAACGAATCAGTGAGAATCTGTTAATGGCTAACATTTTTATTTCAACTTGTACCTTGCGGACCAAAAATACTCTTAGATGATTTTTATAAACATTTTTGTATGGTATGGGTCTACTAAAAAATGTGTGTGAGTACTCATGTACGTACGTAAGAAGTTATACCCGAAACTATAGGTGAGAAAAAGTGCACTAAAAGCATTTGTCTTTACTATTCAGTCGTAAAATTGTAGTGTCCAAACTCTTTGCACCTGTCTGTAGAAACGAATAACATTTCTGAACGTTGTTAGGTTATTATTGAAAATAACATCATTACTTTATTTCATTTTATTTATTTAGAAAACCAACAGCTATATTACAGAACATATTTACAATCAAAAATACAACTTATCCATAAGCCAATTATAGGTTTTCCTAGATTAATTAATACAAAAAGTATAAAAAGTAAGGAGCAGCAATGAAACATACATAAGAAAGCTAAGTAAGTACAACAGTTTAACAAAGTGATATTTCCTTATAGAAGCATACAAGTACAGTAATCGTTTTATGATCCCCAGTCAATGTTTTTAGTAATTTTGTTGACAGTTGTATAACCTAAATGTGAGTGGGTAGTATGTGGGATTGTGTAGGAGTATATCAGTACGAGTGCATGTGTGTATGTATGCGAGTGTGTGTGTGAGTGTGTATGTGCGCTGCGTTTACTCACTCATTGACACTGACAGTTGCGATTTGTGCGATGTTACGGAGAGACCATTATCAGCTACTTCAACCTGTTACTTTGACGTGATACAGTGATGCGCGCGCATCTTAAATTTACACGCTCATCATTTTTTCATAACGCGTCTAAAGAAGTATAACTTAAAAAATAAATAAATTTCTGAAACAAATATTATATTGTTTAAAGGTATTATTGTCTATGTAATATTAAAATAACCCTGACTCATATAATATAATTAAAGCAAAACTTTCTTTGTTTGTTTACATTCCTCGCTTTGGCGCCTCAATTATTAAACCAATGTTTCTGAAGTTTAACATAAACAGAACTTTAAATAATAATACGAATAAAGGTTGGTTTATTTATGAAAACAAAACTATTTAAAAAATAATCAATTAAGGATTCGTTTATAATTTCTTAACGTATTTATACACGTAAAGAATCCTACTAATTATTATAAATGCAAGAAGTTTGTTACTCTTTCACGCAACAACTAAAACTGATTTGGATGAAATTTGACACAAAGATGGTTAATAACCTGGATTAACTAAGGACACTTTTTTCCCGGAATACTCTAACATCCCTCAGGGACCCAAATGAAACTACGCGGGACAGGTATAAAAATAGGTAGAAGTCAATTCCAGTAAATGGTATCTATAATAATATTACATCAATGTAATAAAAACATGGTTCCTTTTTATATTTTTAAATCTATGGCCGGAACATCTCGTAATCTTGGAAATGTTTCCTTTTAAAATGGAATGGACGAAATAATTAATATTGCTTACAGAAGACGTTGCGTTTACTTTTAATATTGCAATGTACCTACATTTCTTTAAAATCTATCTTTTCATTTCTTTGTCTACGTCGAGGCCTGATTCAATATTAAATTAAAGATCGTGTCATCAACCTTAACTTGGTAGTTTTAGAAATTAAATTTCCTTGATTTACCTCACTACTTATTCATTAGGAAATATAAAATTTTACTGAATTTTTCCATTCTCTCGCTTCTTTTTACTCTTGCTGTGCCAGTGACAGCTAAATAAATGTACACTGATATTTTTCAGCTTATCTCTACATCTTCCTCAACATAACTATTGACTCATATAATAAATCCCTACCCAAAATACCCAATTTATAAATAATAACAATCAACAGCGGGTACTCCGGGCGGGTAGTCGGCTCATAGTATATTAGAAAATGAAAATATGTTTATTCCAAGAAATAAGAACATTAATAATGTTGGCTGCGCTCCCACATTAGGTTACCCTGTGTTGTGGGAGACACGCTCTTCCTATAACTAGTTACAATAATGGAATTGTTAGTAAAAAAAAAAAAAGAACTTGCAAAAAAATATTATTGTGAAAGTGTGTGTGAGGTATGGGTGTGTGTGAGGTGTATGTGGTGTGTACTTGTTATATATGTATATTTGCTTCATATATTTATAATTATATACATATATCTATATATTCTACATAATAGTTATATATAGTATATTATAGTGATGATTCTATATATTAATACAAATTATAATATCATTAAAATGTCCGAATGACCCTTGACTTTGAGCAATTTCTCTCGCCGACCAATGTTTATTATGTACGAAATGTTGTTTCAGCATTAATTTAAGAACATATCACACTACACGAGTTGCTACGCTGGGATAAAATATATTTTTTACAGGGTTCTTGCCGAGTCAGTAAGTTGATGTGGTAATGGTCAGGAAAAAAGCTCAATAAGGTGTGTAAGTTAAGTTTAACAGTGTGATTTAAGTAAAGAAAAAAAATATTTTCATTTTACAATTAGCACATAAAAGTTTATTTTTTATTTTTTATTATTAAGAATGGGCTCGCGTTTGGCCTTCGACTGACCCCAGAAGGAGTTATGAGAAAGCCGAGGAAGTAACACGATTACCCCGAAAAAAAACGTGTAACAAGCGTAACTAGTAATGTAAAGTGACTTTCAATTCTAACTAGCAGCAGGTTTTAAAACTAGGCAGAGCCTGTATCTTGGTCCCTTTGATGTCATTGATACAAATTGTTATCCGTAGCTGAAACGTGAGAAATAAGTTATAACTTACGAATTTATATATTTTTAGTGAAAAAGTTAAAATAAAGAAGGTAGAAAGATTCCGTAAGGTGACACTAGGTAAAAGATGTAACAGGCGGTCACAGCTCTGTCTCTTTCTTTACATACGCCATCACGTGAGAGATCCGCTCTCTAAGGCCTTGTTACGCCGGCTGGCATGATTCCCATAGATAATACAGAGTTCGTCGCTGTAAGCTAAATATTATATCTATTTATAAGCGAACCTATGCTGCCCATTGAACCGTTAAAACCTGTATGACGTCAATTATTCTAGATTTATTATAGTCGTGTCACAAATTCGCTCCACTTTGGCACGAGCTAGTGCACACACAAAATGGAATATTAATGAACATTCCCCTTCTATAAAACGGAGGGAAGCTCACTACCGTCGCATTCCCTTCATGAAATTTCAATATGAAAGTGCCTGTAGTATTCCTGAATAACTTTAGTAGAAGTACCTATATAAATTGTAGTGTATAGACATTGATAGTTGTGTATAACTCTGTCGTCTCGAGCAATGCACGCGCGGATGCGGGGTGGGGGACAGTGGTCTACCGACCGCCGTAGAGAGAAGACGCGGACATTTGCTGCGAGCCGATATCTATTAAGACAACACTTATTACTTGTTCTTTCATATCTATCAACCAGAGTCATATCATACATTATATAAATTATTTTAGTTATCTGGTAATCATAGTAGTTCAGCTTAGTTAGGGATTAAGGAAAAATAATTGATAAAGATATGATCTGTGGACCCGATTCCAGTAATATTGTGGCATATATACCAGAACTAGGTGTTAGTTATCTCTTGATCCCTAACTAAGCAAAACTAGTACTATGATTTAGTACGCAAGGATAAAAAAAATCATCAATTTTTCTTCAATAACTATAAGATTATGTACTACAATGATTTCGGACGAAAGTAAAAAATGAATATTGATGAAGATTTGGTCTGAGAATGTTACACTCCAGAAACATTGTCGCAAATTTGCCAGAACAGTGTCCTGGTCAAGCGAGATGGATATATATCGCCGAACTTTAGCTAAATGGAGGATAATCAGATAAAGTAAAGTCTTTGATTTAAAAAGGCCCCTCACGCAACGCCCTGAGCCCGAGGTTCGAGCCCCACAGGGGGCACCCTCAGTGCGCTGTTGCTTAAAATTTTGTATTTCGGTTGAGAGCCCTAAGCGCTCACCGATATTGTCCGCGTAAGGGTGTCAGAGCCATCTGAGGCTAACACCTTCGTCCATTCAAAAAAAAAAAGCTAAATGGAGGACAGTCGGCCATGGATGCCAACTCAAGTCACAATGAGCACAGATAGAGCGAAGAGACAGGTGAAACCTTAAACTATAGATGAGTTGTTGACGTACTGTTCGAACTGATGATGCATTTATTATGTACTGTGTCGGCGAAAATTATAATATGAATAGTTTAAGGTGTTTTTTCATCAAATTTGGGATGTATTTAAAATTTGCGTGTGACCACAATATCACTAATAAATAATGATTTGGCTGAATGTGGTAGGTACGCAAGGCCAAGAAAAAAGCTGCCTCTTAGTTGTAGCTGCTAGAAAACACCGGCAGGTACTTAGTAACAGATTTTTTACTTGAGAGTGATAAATAAACAGGGGCTCGATTCTGTAAGGAAAATGACACTAACTCGAGGATGTTTCGTCGCGGCCTCCGTGCTCTGTCTCTTTCGCTAACTACGCTAATACTGCTAATCACGTGAGAGATAAGCTCTCCGAGGCCTCCGTGACGTGGCTCGCCGAAGTTTGTATTAGCTGAATGAGGGGGCTGGTCGTTTTTCCACGATATTTTCCTTCACCAAAAGCACATTTTAAGGAAATGTAACGTATTTTCCTAATCTTTATCTAATTAATCAACTCTCTTTACTATATTACCTACACTTTAGCGGGCGAAACCTCGGAAGACAGCTAGTGTAGCTATAAAAATACAATAGCTTTCAATATCATTTAGCAAATCACTGGAAAGGTAGCTTAATGAGCTTGACATTCGACCTACCCCTGTTCTGACGTGATCCCTGGACACTTTTAAATATTCACGGGACGGACACTTCAACTACACCGGAGTACACTATTATCATAACCCTTACGTTGTCTATCTATGAACATAAGTAAGTTATATGGGTACATTGGATTATTAATATATGACTAAGGATTATTTTTTCAACTATTTTTACAGTAAACTCGTATTTTAATTTTTGATATGAAAAAAATGTACTGTCATGGATTCAAACCAGTTTTTTTAAAATACACGTGGCTTTTTTTTACATACAACAATAAACGTTTTGGGTTCTCAAGAATAACTTAATGACTATGGTAAAATATATGTGTCAAATTTCACTTGTGTACGTTAAATAGTTTGGAGTTGTAAAGGGGGTCAGAAGTAGCTTAAATTGGTTACGGTTACTGGTACATACGGCTGCTGCATCGCCAGTTCCTTTTTCTTTAAACTTGGTTGGGTACGTTAGTGCGTGACATATTAAAAAGGCATTTATATTAAAAATGGCTATCGTGATTAAATACGTACCATTTGAGCAAACAATATAATGTCAGTTTTTCAAGTAAACGCAAACAATTTTTGTTGTGTACTAAGTTGACAAACAACCGATGATAAACGGACACCGCAGCCTATTGACGCTTGCAACACCAGTGGTATAAATCGTGTGTTGCCGACCCTGCAAAAATCTATTTGCCAGTGCTACCAACCTTGAAGAGCCCTGTTTGTAGAGCCCCATGTCGTAGCGGGAAAACCGTAATGGGGTCCTCATTCCTCATTCTAATGGTCGGCAATAGGAAGGGAGATATAATGAAATGAATGGCCCCTCCGCCATGATGATGCAATCCATAGCTTTTTAGCTCATTTGTGGAGTAATTTGCATATTTTCTGCACGCTTATTAAGGTTTCATTTATTTATTTTTCTTTTCTATTTAATGTTTATCTTAAGTATTTTGAAACAACCTTCTCTGTTAAAGGCTGATTTCCAAATCGATACCAAAAAAACACATGGAAAGATGATTTATAAGAGGCTGCGAATAAATTGCCATG
The DNA here is from genome assembly GCA_907165245.1 of Habrosyne pyritoides. NCBI lineage: Eukaryota > Metazoa > Arthropoda > Insecta > Lepidoptera > Drepanidae > Habrosyne > Habrosyne pyritoides. The sequence goes on from OU015597.1 coordinate 11,177,828, forward strand.
ATTAAAAAAAAATGTTTCTATATCAATGGAATTTTGTATTTTTATTTCGGTAAGTGAATACGCTGTCCTAAAAGCATATTATGCATAATTTGTAAACGAACAATTTAATTGGCATGTCTAATAGCCAGCAATATGAAGCTTTTAATTAATCCTAGCTTATAGTGCTCTATTTCACCGGGATACCATGGCGTAACCATCAGCACGGACGCATGGATAAAATATTATTTTAATTATTTAAAAAACCAACAGAAATTTCACAGAACGTTACAACTAAATATACTAACTTATCATAATCCAATTATAGGTTTTCTATAACAATTAATATTATGTAAGGACTTGGAGTGAAATATACATAGGTCATTACTGGCACCACTAATCAGTATAGCGCTGTATGCTGTCTCACTCACTCTTCCGCCTTTTTTGAGGCCGTAGCCGCAGTGTAACGATTCTGGTGTCTTGGTTTGGTAGCTCAAGGAAACCACGGTTGTGCGACTGGTTGCGCCGCCATGGTGTCCCGGTGAAATAAGGCTCTATAACTGAGACAGCGGTAAAAAAAACCTGCTTGCAACTAATGAGTACAGATTATATAAATAATACATTGAGCGTGTAATTGGTAATGCATTCGAACATAATTTATATCGACATCTTCTAAAAAACTTCTTGATTGAAATAAAACTTAGTTTAGGCTAGACTTAGGTACTCGAATTGCAAAGTAGAATTAAAGCTATAAAACACATTCTAAAAGGGGCAAATACTTTACTTACTTAGTTGTTTACCTTAGAAATAATGGAGTTTATGTTGTATGTACTCGTATTTTATGAGATATAGCTCGCTAACAGACAGACAGGCGGACGAACCGAAATAACAAGGTCCCATTGACCTTTTGTACGGACCGTAAGGAACCCAGAAACAATACAAATTTGGAAAGACATACATTGTAAATAAAAAAAATAAACATATAAGAGAAAATATTCACTTCATTTTAACACCACCATTTTTACCATCAAATTGACGATAAAAACTAAAAATTATGTAAAAGCATACCAATAATGTACCTTATGTAGGTTATAATTTAGATCGTATTCAATTTAACCGAACGTCAACAAGTGCCCCGGTCTATAAGCTGCCATATTTGTCAACAGTGTTGCCACTTGTCAGCCGCCATAAAAGCTAAACACCGTGAGATATGAGACGGTATAATTGTACACGCAGTACGGTTAACAACAAAAGTAGCTTAATATCCTTAATTTGCAAAACACCTGTAAGTACACTAAAACTAATCCGTAAATGTTATAGTGTATTTGGAGATATACAATTACATTTTTACATTTTATACATATTTGGTGGTGTTTTGAATTTTTGTTAAACCACTTTTCTTGCAGATTGTACTCGGTATCAATGCTCGAACGTAATTATAACTCAATAAAAAATGTAACAGGTCAATTATAGTGATGTAGGTTGAATTGCCGTATAATTTGAACCTTTAACACACCTTGTTTTAGTTTTAGTTTTAATGATTTATTTAATAGCTTTTATATCACTATTTGTTAGTCTTATTTTCAATGGCAACCTGGCTGAGGATTTGAATAAAGAACAGCCCCTTTCAGCTAAAACAAAATTCTTTGGCGAGCAGGTACAATGATGCATCGGAGAGCGGACCTCTCGCATGATTGTTTAGTTAGCGGAAGAGCATAGAGGCCGCGACGAAAGTCGAGCTAGTGTCACCGAAATAGAATGACACCTCAGTTTTTGCATAGACTTATCAAAGGAATTGTGTGTCCAATGTTTATTCATGGAATGAGAAATCGGCTCTGGACTTTAAAAATATATTATTACATACATACTTCATACCCGGTATTTAATTCACAATTAAGCAGAGATTGTACTATGGTTATTAAGTTACTTAAAGACAACTTAACCCTGATATCACTGATAATAATACATGTATTTATATAAACTCATTATATTAAAGATATAAATGTATGGAATTAGCTGCTCTCTGCACAGTGCACCTCTTATTTTCTTGTTTAACTTGTAAGTAAGTTTTGTTAATTCTTTTTTTGTGTTTTGTTTTTGAATGTTACCTATATTAAGTATTTTGTAATTGTTAAATATAAAATTATGTCAAATTGGTAATATAAAATAGCCAAAGTCAGAATAGATAAAATTTATGTAAAAAATTATTTAATAAAAAATAATGTAACCTTGCTGAGTTTCTTGCCGGTTCTTCTTAGTTGAAGGCTGACTTCCGAACCGGTAGTAGCTTCAGTAACTTTAAATTTGACCTTCATAAGTGCCCTCCGAGGGCCTAAACTGAATAAATGGTTTTGAATTTTGAATAAGTTTTCCGCTTTCTCAAGAGTGAGAATCGAACCAACGACCTGTGACGTCATAGTCAGGAACCCCGTTTCCACGAAACAATAAGTCTATAAATAAATGAGGCAATGTATTCAAGAAGATAAAAAAAAATTGGATTTTTTTCGATAAGCCAACTGGTAAATCATAAAACTATACTATTACACAATTTAAGTACCTACCTATAATATGATAAAATAGTACCCAAATAGTGATAGATAGGTCCCAAAAGAATACCTGGATTCAGCATTGCTAATAAAATACCAACGGTGGAAAACTTCGTAAGTGGTTTCCTTTGGGAAACATTTGGCGTATTTAAGGGAAAACTTTTTGAGATTATTGAAATACTTCTTCTGTTTTCTGTGTCCTTTATAGATCGGTTGTCGATATGAGCACCTTTAGAGCCGTGTCGTGGTCCCTAATTCTTTGTAGGGCTTGTATCCAAGAAGTAAATGAATATATTTGGGAATTGTTTAATACGGCCATCTGATTCCGAACTAAGGAGTTCTTGTACAGAAAATTGTGCCAATTTTATTTAAATCCAATCATCCGAAATACGTATTCGAAACAAACTTTTAGACAGGCAGTCAAAGAATCTACAAACGGTAATTTAAGGCCTAGTATGAATAGCATCTGTCGCAGAACCGATAACCGTTGGGGTAGACGTGTTCTAGAGTGGAGACCACGGCTCGGTAAACGTAGTGTAGGGCGCCCTCCAGCTAGATGGAGCGATGATATACGCAAGCTGGCTGGCAGCAGTTGGAAACAAAGAGCTGAAGATCGAGCTCAGTGGCGTGCTATAGGTGAGGCCTATGTCCAGCAGTGGACGGAGATAGGCTGATGATGATGATGATGAATAGCAGTTTTCACCAAAATTTCAGCTCATTTTTTTAAATAACAGACACACACTTCAATTTTATTTGTTGGTAATAACAAAATTATATACAATACTGTTATTAATCCCTACTAATAGTATAAATGTGAATGTATGTTTGCTTGTTACGCTTTCACGTTTTAACTGATCATCATGAAACTTTGTACACATATTCTTGGAGGTATAAGTATCATAGGATACTTTTGTGCCGCGAAAATGTTACATCCCTCACGAACGCTGATAAAACCGCGGGGCCAGCTAGTGTTTAAATAAGCAAAACAAATTTGTGAGAACAAAATTAATATTGAACGAACACATTCAATTAAATATGAATACCTTCTTAATTGAATATGAAAACACAAGGTAACATTACGCGCTTATTATGAATTTTCAAAGACGAAAATTCTGGGAAAATTGTACGTAACAACAAAATTTACTGAGAATATTATATACTAGCTGTCCCCCACGGTTTCACCCGCGTTTATCGATATCATATATAGCCTATAACCATCTGCAGAAAATTCTGCGTCGAATGGTAGCAGTCCCATCCCGATATATTCAGTAGTTTTGAGGTGATGGTGCGTCATAGGAACCCTATTTTCATTTTCATTATATATATACTAGCTGTCCCCCGCGGTTTCACCCGCGTTTATCGATATCATATATAGCCTATAACCATTTACAGAAAATTCTGCGTCGAATGGTAGCAGTTCCATCCTGACTTGTTTAGTAGCTTTGAGGTGATGTTGCGCCATTGGAACCCTATTTTTCTTATATATGTATAGAATTTGCTCATCACGAGAAAGTCGGGGTTAGGCTGTTATTAGCGTCACCTGTATGCATGTAACGGAATCTTAGAATATGATTTTCACCCCTTTCAAAATGTCGGATTAATTAGAAATTCTGCACACTTTTCAAGGGTCGATGACAATGAAATAATTTAATTAGTTTGTCCTATTATTATTATGATTAGAGACTTTAGAGAGATAGAAACACGCTTTAGGAATCAGGCGATCTAAAAATAAATAAATGATTTAAAAATGAAAAAAAACGAGACAAAAAAACACTCCATACTATATTACTACAATAAAATATTACTTTTGTAAATTCTATTCCTAATTTAAATTTAAAAAAAATATTTTCCACTTTTTAGTTTGGTTTTCCTTTTTTCATTATTTCTTGTAATGAAGTGTTAATCAACATGCAATGATATAGTTGTATTTGCTTATAGAACAACTAAAGAGATCGAAGGTCTGGGCTAGCATTTACATAAAATGATTCCATTAAAATAATATTTAGTTACATTGTGTAGTCTGTGACTTGTCGAGCTAACTATGAACCTTAATGGTGGGTCTTGAAAGTAGTTTTTGCCTTAAATATTGCGTTCCTTTTTTATTGAAATCTCAACCAATTTTTTTTTTATTTTAACCCGTTTATTTTATTCATTATATATGAAATATCCAAGATAATAAAACACAGTTCTTGCTTTTAATAAATATCCTGGGACATATTTCACTTACTGTCACCCGATCCCAAATTAAGCCGAGCTTGTACTATGGCAACCAGATAACCGAAATACTACATAGAATACTTTTTAAATACATACTTGTTTATATATTCATGGTACCGTGCCGCGCTTAATGTATTTACCGCGGATTTAATGTATCCTATTTTATTAATGGATAAAATAGCTTTCGAATAATCAAAGAATTTAAAACATCGTTCCAGTAATTTTAGAGTTAATTCATTAAACAAAAGTAAATAAAAAATACAAAAGTTTTGTCTTTATAATATTAGTAATAGACATAATATATGATGACATGAGTCCACGATATAATTCTGAGTCTGCGACAATTTCCTGAAGTAATTATGTTCAATTAGAAAACAGGTTAGTTCCAGGAAGACACTTATGACGGCTAAAGCCACTGAAGTCACCGCCAAGTTTTGTGATTTTATTAGTCGGAATCTGCGATAATTTTCTAAAGTGATTAAGAATTTTTCTGACATTCAGAAAACAGTTACATAACCAGCACCCTAATTGTGTAACTCATTCGGATTCAATGTGGAACCCTATTTCATTTATATATTGATGGTTCGGCGCGCGAGCAGTGCCGCACCACACTCGTAGCACCGTCAGTCTAGAGTAGTAGAGCTCTTAGTGCAGAGTTCATCCGGGGAAGTACTACCACCTTACCCATTTCCGCCGTGAAGCAGTAGTGCAATTGTACTACTGTGTTTCGGTTAGAAAGGTAAGGGGGCCGGTGAAATTACAGGCACATGAGACTTAACAACTTCACGTCTCAGGGTCGACAACGCATTGGCGATGCTCCTAGTGTTGCAAATGTCCATAGGCGGCGGTGACCACTTACCATCAGGTGGACCGTCTGCTTGTTTGTCGGCCCAAGTGGCATAAAAAAAAAAAAAAAAAAACTACGAAATTGAATGCAATGACGATTCCGAGTGCAGTACACAATCACCCTGCAGGTTAGGTTAGAAGGACACTTATGTAGGCTAAAGCCACTGGAGTAATTTTATATCTATCCAATCCAAATAACCATGTTATTGCCATTGACCAGCGCAGCGGTTCCCAACCTTTTTCGACCGGGGACCACTTTGATTTCTTTGTTGTTAGCGGGGACCATAACGTTTGAGAAAACGTAATAAAAAATAAATAATGAATTAACTAAACTGTGTCTATCTAAAACCATACTTTTAATAAGTATTCGTTAAACTGAAATGTAACATGCAACAGTAATAGTATTTTCATTTATAAAAAATATTTATTTTCTTCTTTATTTTATTGCTTATTAAGCATGTCTGCACGAACTAAAAAATGTTTTAGATCTTTCTGGTGGTCCACGGACCACCGGTTGGGAACCTCTGGTCTAGAGACTCCATTCCACATTTCCTGCCATAAATTACAACTAAAATGTCTTCGAGTAAAAATCCATAAATCCAAGAGAAGATTACGTTTAACATCGCAATTAACCTCACTGTACCACTGTTATCTGATTGAATTGTAATTGTATGGTGGTACCAACCAACTATAACTGCACGTCGTTAAATCGTAGCTTTAAGAGCTTTGTAGCAATTTGTCGCCGCGATTTGTGTCTCATGCCTGATATAATACTTGGGTAATAAGGTAGCTGTAGACTAATGCTGGAGGGAATAGAGATTAAGAGGGACTAGTGGGGTACAAAGTATGGCTTTTGAATTTGAGTAGTCTTGGTAGCGAAACTTTATTGGTTAAAATTACTGACACAGTAGTGAAAAATAGTAATGCCCTTTTTTTTGCAACTATAAATTGTAAGTAAAAATAACAATTAAAAAAAACGTAGTATATAGTTTTTTCTATATACATATATATTATTGTTTTTAATGTTTAAGGCCTGTGTGGAGGAGGAGTAAATATTGCGTAATCTAGTACAGGAGTAGGTAACAAAAAGTTTTAAAGCCTCATGTGCCTGTAATTTCACCGGCCTTACCTCACTAACCGAAACACAGTACTTCACGGCAGAAATTGTGATACCCAATTTGAAAAAAATACAAAAAAGTATTTAATGCAATAAATATATGTACTAGCAGCTCCAGTATGAAGCTACCTTTACCGGACACGCTTGCCAAAATTGATACAAAGCCCCTCTCTAGTTACGTAACTTACGGACACGGAATATTAAAGTGCAGGCGAAAAATGCTTTGTATTCTTGTCACACTTAGGTGCTTTGTACTTTGTACAATATTAAAGATACTGCTTTTCAATTTCAGTAATGAACACCCAGTAAGCAATTAGAGCTTATTCATTATATTATAATTAAGTATTTAAAAAAGTAGTATATGTAGTATACCTGTTATCTGGTTTCCATAGTACAAGCTCTGCGTAGCTTGAGGTCAGGGACTCGATTCTGTACGGAAAATGACACTAACTCGAGGATGTTTCGTCGCGGCCTCTACGCTATGTGTCTGTTGCTTACTACGTTAATACTACTAATCTCGTGAGAGTTAATCTCTCCGAGGCCTCCGTGAAGCGGCTCGCCGACGAAGTTTGTATTAGCTGTATAAGGGGGCAGATGGCCAAATATATAATGAACGCTTAGTAAGCCGTAACATCTTATTATTTTTGTTGTGTTCTTTATTTAAATTATAAAGAGGTAAGGTTTAAAATTGGATGCAGGTCATCTCTGAAATTAATCACCCGATTTATAAAATTCTTTTACTGATAAAAAACTACACTATTACCGAGTAACGTAGGATATGTTATAATCATTCCTATGTGAGGTAACGTGGCTGAAACCGCGAGAAGGTAGACAGCTGCCAAAAAAAAAATCTAAAACATAATTAAAAAATTCTTACATTGAAATTTAAAAATATTTGTGTCGTAACTTGTTTCGATCCACTATTCGATTGGCTCTAATAGCTCTAATATAGCTTACAAAAAACCTCCAGTCCTAAAAGCTATAGAAGATACGTTAAATAAATAAACAGCAACAATTAACTCCAATTCAAATTTATCAAAACAAACACGTTACACAACATATAACAATTACCTCAACTTTTGATCTAAGCATCTGACAGAGCCTTGTTTATCCAACTCAAGAGATAATTTTCTCGGAACAAACCGGAGGTAATACAGGTAAGACGTAATTCCGAGCAAGAAATACTTTATGGTCTACATTCGAGTTGTCTATCTGTCAATTTCAAACCTTAAGCTATCATTAATATAAGGTTGATTTTTTTAGTTTGGACGACACGATATTTTTTTCGAATAAAATAAAATAATATTTATTTCGGACTACCCTCCTTTTTCAGCTAATACAAACTTCGTCGGCGATTCGCTTCATGGAGGCCTCTGAGAGCTTATCTCTCACGAGATTAGTGGTATTAGCGTAGTCAGAGAAAGGACAGAGCACGGACGCCGTGAAGTTAGCTTACCGCTTACCTTTCTAACCGCAACCCGGTAATACAAGTTCTTCACGGCGGAAATGGTTATGGAGGTAGTACTTTCCCAACTCACTCTGCACTAAGGGCTCAACTACTTCTAAATATTGATTTGGGTTTGAAAAAGCCGACTTTTACTTCATAGAAACTCGACGACTCAATGTCGTTTCAGATAATAATGATCGTGTCGTCTATTATAAAGCAGTATCGGATGGATCAGCGTTGGGCAGAAATAAATTGATGAACCACGTTTTGCCATTTCATCCATTAGGAGGGGTAAAGTTTTGTAGTAGAAGCTACGAGACATGTTTTTGTTGAGTTAGTTTTTGATGCATTAGCTTAATTAACGGCGTGTGGGACTTTCGACTGAAAACACTGACCTTCAAAGTTGGTAATGGCTGCTTATTTTGTCCCACAGTTTTACTAGCATAAGAGTGGGAGCTTAGTTTACAATGGGACATTGGTATTTAACTTCAACATTTTTTTTTACTCTTTTTTTCAGACGCATTCGTAACTTTGGCCCTTTAGTTACTATAGCCCGATTTTGAATGCCGCTTGCTCTTTGCATGTTCTTTTTTTAAAAGTTACAGGCACATGAGACTTAACAACTTCATGTCTCAGGCTCGACAACACATTGGCGATGCCCCTAGTATTGCAAATGTCTATAGGCGGCGGTGACCACATACCATCAGGACCATGTGCTTGTTTGTCGGACCCTGTAGTATAAAAGAAAATCTCTATCAAATCGAACAAAAAAAACTATACTGTCCTTATACAGATTAGAAAATACTTCGACACAAACTTTTGCATCGAGCTTTTATTATGATAATTATAAAATAGACGAAGAAAGAAGCAAAGCCTTAAAAATGTTAAGTAACTTTCTTTTTCATTCACTTCAAAGACTTCGCTCTGGAGAGCCGCGGTAAATTAATTTTTAAAACACGCGCGGCATCTCCGAACAGGCGGGGTCAGTCATACAAAATTACCATGTCCAGCAAAACTATCACAAAAAAAGGTCCCCATAAACCTACCTTATTCAAACAAACGGTGAGTTGAATAAGCATGAATTACGTATTCAATACACGGCTCCTGTCTAATTGGCTGCGATGTCGGCAGGGAAACTTCCCTAGTTATTTAATAAAGCCTGCAGGCGACCACGGCGCTCGGTCGTTTCATTAACTTTTATGTTTTTTAATTTTATAATAAGCCGTGTTCTTTTAAACAGTTGTTCAATTTGAAAAGAAGCTGCCAGGTATAAGGTATTTAATTTGCAAAATAACTGGGGATAAAGGTGCTATTTTGAGAAATCATTCAAACGAGGGGCCCGTTGTGATCGTGGTTAGATACCCTATTATACTGTAGGTCGTGGGTTTAATTCCCAACGAGGACTAACATTAATGTGCGTGAAAATCTCTGTCACGCATCAATACAAGTAAGTATATTAAAAAATGTTCATGTAGAATATGAGTTTCCATAGTTCAATACGTACTTAGTTTGGGTTCAGACATCCATGTCTGAAGAATGTCTCGGGATTTTCAATCAAATAGTTCTACTGATCACTCTATAGGCTCTCTACTTATATAGAGCCAATTAGATCAATACCTAAAATGTAAAGCAATCTCTAATGGGTTGTATTCTTCATTACCTAATATTTTTGAAGAATGAATCGTAGTAAACAAAAATTACAATCACAATATACAAAAACAAAATATAATTCACGCATATTGTTTTTCAGGAGGAATCTCAAGAGTAATTAAATTCTGAGCCCTCACAAAAAAGATTTGGAACCGGTGTAGTTAATTAAGCCTGGCAACTTTTGGCGCCATTTACAGACGCGGGCATTTCGCTCCTGCATTTTGCAATACAACCTTCATCGGAAAACGAGGCTTCGAAGAGCGGACCTCTCACGTTATTCCCTAGTTGACGAAAGAGACAGAGTATAGAGGCCACGTCAAGACAGCGTCGAGCTATTATCATCTACGTTACCGAATCACACCCCAGCATATTGAGCTTTATTTTAATTTAATTTGATTAAGAAAATAAACAGTAATTTTACAAAAGAATTAAATACATAATTTAAATTTTTTATATAAATAATATAAAATAAGGAATTGGCGTGAAATATTCATAGGAACAGTAAGTAATATCTCTATACTATACTTTCTAGTACCTATAATAAAATGTAATTATTGTCAAATTGACAACATTTAGAAGTGCGACACAGGTAGAAACTAGTCAAAATATCTTAGGTATTAGACCAGGCTAAAGGACCCTAAAAGCTAGTAATATTAAAACACTCCAATCGCTGTCTCCACTAACCTGCACCAACTAAGTGACTAGACGATTCTCGGCTTATAAAGTTTCCACCAAAGCTTACAGTAGACTGGTGCTTACCTGAAATTAAAAGCAAAGTGTTAATGCTTGCATTAAGGTCGAATTTTGCATTAATTCTACATATTGAGTTATTTACTAAATGGGTGCAATGTAAATATAAATACATATAAACCCTCCTCTTGAATCACTCTATCTATTAAAAAAAACCGCATCAAAATCCATTGCGTTAATTATGTCCTACATTTTAAGATCTAAGCATACATAGGGACAAACAGACAGCGACTATGTTGTTGTAATAATGTCGAAGGCTTTCAAAAATAAAAATTTAGTTTTTTTTTTAATTCGATTTTTATTAAAATACAGAATTTACATTTTATTCTTACAAATGATACAATTTTACTCAGCTTCGTAACGGGTGATCAAAATTATTTAACCTTTGTCACTATTTTGACGTTTTGGGCTTTTGTCGTTCCTCTCCGAACTTAACATCGATTTTTTTTTAAATTTTGAATTGAACTCAGGACAGAAAAATAAAGAAACCGCTTTCACCACGAAAAGAAAATTCTAAAATAAATTTTAAAACCACATATTTAGTTTAGGCCCACCGACCTGTAAAGGCCAAAGTTACCATCGGTTTGGAACTGAAAAGAACTGCCAAAAAACTCAGCAAGGATACATTTTTTATTCACAACGTTCGGTTTTGACGAAGTAAGCCGTTGGAACATCGACTTTATTCCTCTTTTAACAAGGTACTTTACAGGTGCTCAGGTCGAAGGTTCGAGAAAGAGGAAGCAATCATAATGGAGGTTCCTTATAACAATGAACTATAGGTAGGTACTTATTGACGCCTCAGGGGACCTCTGAAAGACATTATTGTAAAGAATCCAATGCTTTTCTTTTTACAAGTGATGGTTTATTTTTAAACGAGACTAGTATCCGTCCCGTGGCTTCACTAACATTTCCGAGAAAATTAAAATTTTTAAATGGCATCATTAACGCCTTATAACTTAGGTTATAAACACGCCACTAATTTTAAAGGTATATTATACTGACAAAGTACTATATAATAGGTGCAGTTGTTTGTTTTCTTTTAATATCTAGGAAGTCTGAATTTTTATTTTTTTATTTATATTGCTACCGCCCAAATTGACTCCATGCTTCCTGATGTTAAGCAGTCAATGAAGTCCCCTAGTGATGGCCATCATCTCAGCAGCCAGCATAGCATTGTGGCATGATGGCCCTCACCTTGACGGCCTTGAGAGAAGCTCTTTCACGCCCCGCATAAAGGACAATACATTAGACAATAAATTAGAGTGTGTCCGTTGTTTACGTTTTCACACCTAAACCACTAAAATCATGTTTATAAAACTTTGCACCCATAATACGAAGAGGAATACAAGCAATTTTTATTATTTTACGCAGGTAAAACCGTGAGGCGGAGCCTTGTACAAGCTATTATACCAATCATGATCCAGAAACAATCAATTCAATCCTCCATTTAACAAAGGACCGCTTTCGCCCTCTTGATAAATATTTTGTCATGAATGAATAAGTGTTTGCTTGGATAATATTTCGGGTTTCCGTTTTATTGTGTTTTCTTGTAGGTACTTTTACTGTGTGTTATACTGTTAAGCCAGACTGTACTCTTTGTAGGAGTTTTTAAGACAGTAATTAGCATTTCCACTTAATTCTTAACTATGTATATGGACAGGCCAGTCGTCTTGGTGGTTAGTGACTCTAACTGCCAAGCCGAAGGACGCGGGTTCGATTTCCGTCAGTACAAACATTTGTGTGCATGAACATGTCTGTTTGTTCTGTGTCTGAAGAAAAAAATAGTAGTTTATGCAGTATATCAGTTATCTGGTTCCATAGTACAAGCTCTGCTTAGTTCGGGATCAGATGGCCGTGTGTAAAGAATGTACCAAGATATTTATTTATTTATTTATTAGTACCTATAGTTACCTATAGAAAAAAAGCCTTGTCTCATTATTAAGTCCTTTCGAAGTAACAAAAACACCACGGGTAAATGTTACCAGTTATTATTTCCCAATGAAATTAATTGGAGTTGTCGCGCGTGGGACTAACAGCGGCAATTCATGAGAACGGAGGCGTTTTGACGAACTTGACGAATAATTTTGTCGACGAACATAAAAGGGACGCACAATATTTGCGCTTAATTTTTCTGGAATAATTTTGGATATCGTTATGAAAACATTGGGACTACATAAATATTTTTTTATGCCAATGTTTGTTGATTTCTGAGGTTTGATTTCGTAACACTGTTTGAGCTAGATGGCTTGGTGGTTAGAGACCCCGATAGCTACAGGTTTGATTCCCAACCAGAATAAACATTTGTGTGCATTTGTTTGTTCTGTGTCTAAGTGTATATGTATATGTAGCGATATAATAAATAAATAAATAAATAAATGTATTTAACAGAAAAATGTTGTATATTCCTATAGTATATCAGTTATCTGGTTCCCATTACATAGCTTTGCTTAGTTTGGATGGCTTTTTATAAAGAAACTTCCAGGACGTTTATAAAAAAGGTAAACGAAACGATTTGTTTCCATTGATTAAGAAATTGCCTCTAGAATAAGCAAAGGACTAAGCAATTTCCTTAAATCCATACTCATAAAATTCAAACGTAATTAACGTCCCTATATTTAATACAGCTTCCACCTCACGTGTGTTTTACTCGCGCTCTCTAAAGATCTAATGTATCCCGGTATTACAATATAGCCTAAATTACTTCTGGATAAAATAGCTTTCCAATAGCGAAAGAATTATTAAAGTCTACCAATTATAGTTTTACTAAAAAAAATACAATTATTTTCTCTTTATAATACTGGATTACATGTTCCATAAGTATAATATGACATTACAAACAGTGATTTCATTAAAAAGCGTTATAAGAATAAGTAGGTTTACGATAAAATACCACGTTGACCATAATTTTAATAGAATATCATCCAAATGGCACCCTATGCAAGACATTTATGCACAACGATTTGTCAGTTAAGCATGAACATAAAACACAGTCTTCCTTATTCCCCTCATGTGTTAGCTCGTATGGAACCATAAAACAAAAGAAGCTCGACAGAATTTTTATGCGAAGATAGCTCGGTTGGTAGTCACGTCATACGCCGTGAAGAGACGTGGGCTAGGTGGAAGACAGATCGCAAGGAAAACATGGCTCGACCCTCATTGTGAAAGTCTTTCGCCAAACAAGAACAAGTCGATGTGTTCCGAGAGCGGACCATGAGAGACAGTTCCCTTCTACGCCGTGTGTACTTACCACATTCGACCACAAGCCCATAGTAAGTAAAAAAAAGGAAATAGATTCTTTAATAACTTCAAATGTACAGACAATTCAAAATGCAGGAGATATTCATTCCAACCTCAAAACTTCCAGCTCACAATTCGCTCCCGGACCATAGTCCTTTATCAAGATGAACACATGACCTTGGCAATTCCCTTCAACCCTCGATATTCGGTCGGGACCCGGGAGTGATTTGCGTACCTCTGAGGACTGACCCTCTTCTGTGTAGTGACATATGAAATGAAATCCTTCGTATACCAAGCATTAGTCATTTAAGTTTATGGTTGATTCGAGTTTTCTGTATTCTTTTTAGGGGTTTGGTACCCCAAAATGAAAAGAAAAGGAGCCCTTATAGAATCACTCGTGTGTCTGTCTGTGTGTCATCCAACAAACCCTGTCAGAGATCAGAGAAACCGCCATTAGAGAATGGGACAGGTACAGGTTAACTCAAGAGATATTGGATAACAGAAAAACATATTTATATTTTGATTTCAAAGGCAATCATTCCAATTGAGTTAAAAATCGACCAAATGTCTTGTTATATACGAGTAAATAGTAATGCACCGGTAGCGTCAGTAACTTACTGATAACCTTTAATAATTGCCCTCAGCGGGCTTAAACTGAATATGTGTTTTTTTTTCACTTTTGTGCCGACTCTGACAGATTATGACTGAGCAGATGTTGCTAGCTCGACCAGTTCTCTTTTCCTAGATTAATAGGTAACTTTTTAAATAGCCAATCATATATCGAGGAATAACAAAACAATACGCTATTTACAAATATAATATGATACCGAATTGGTATTGTCTTTCAAGCAGGTAACATTTGAAGGATCCGGAAATTAGGTTGTTTCGGAATTTTCCGTTACTACGACATGTCAAGTAGAATGAATGAAATAAATGGGATATGAATAAAAATGGCGACATATTCCACCACCCCTGACTCAACTCTAAGGTCATAAGAGGGGACTAAGTAAAACAATGACCACGAGCACTAAACATCTGACAATAGTGGTCAATGAAAGTATTCCCAAGGAGGGTCAGCGTCAGGCGCGCCCGGCTCTTGAATATTGCCTAATCTCACGTGCAATGGTATGGTAAAAGCATGTACTGCGTCGACCCTAAATGATTGGGAACAGGGCAGACAGATGAAGGAGACTTGTAAAAGTAACTATTTTAAGTAGTGTTCGAATTTGCTTGTTAAAGATACATTTATTTTTTATTAACAAAGATAATTAAATAGAACTACACAAAAAGAAGAAAAAATGACTTTACTTTTTTGTCTTTGCCTATTTATATAATAACTTGATAAATTTATAAAATTATCTATATGTTACCCATTTCGTTACTTACTAACTTAGTAATCTAGTTCCTATAACTCGGTTTGGATTTTTTTTTTAATAATTATATGACGATGTAAAATCTATTATTAGGATATAAATATTTATGTTATATCAATAACCTTTTTCTTCACTTAACTCCTTGCGAGTTTTTCGCAAGGGAAATATATATTAAAAAGCCTTAATTTGTTCTGAATTCACAATTGTATAGGAATATACTGCTCGTAATTTCACTCGATGGGCCAGCCTGTCTGGACCATTTAGCCCATTGAATTATGTCAAGCGTGGTCGCCATGCTGGCTGACATTTGAAAGTAAGACCGCCACGCCCCCTAGTGGGGAAAAGCTGTGAATTATTTATAACAGAGTGGGATAAATTACAATGTGGGATATTTTGGACGGCTGGAATTGAAATAGGATGCAAATTGTTTTTGAAATCATTTATTGTTTTATGATTATGAAAAAATGCGTAATTTGAAAAGTTATTTGGGACTATATTATTGTAATAATTGGAGGTTATTTTAAACCTTATCACGACGTTATTAAGGAATGAAATAGGTTGGTTAGATATTTGATATAAGGTTAAATATTAAAAATTATCATCATAGTTCAGGCCTACGCAAAAGCAGCAAAAGCTAACACAAAGCTAGGAAGCTTTACAATGTACTTATCAACTTTGTTTGTAAAATATTTGTAAGTGCTGTGCAAAACGTAGTGCACTTAAAAGTTTAAATAATCGACTGATATATTCATTGTCTACCCCATCCCTAGGGACCTCTAATGTCCTCTAAAAGTAAAAAACCACACGCATCCAGTCATCAAGCATCGTTGCTTAAAATACACTTTATAAGGTCTTCAGTATCGCTCCCAGGTCACGCAATCCTTGATAAGTGAAAATGTTCGAGCTCCCACAAACTGCCCTAAGGCTGGCCATAAATCAGGGAGCAAGCATTCGTTTGACTACCCGATTAGTAATCGAATCGTGGTATCGATGCATCGATTAGATTCGTCGAATATGTATTTGGTGAATTATGGGTAGATAGTCCTTTGCTACGTAGTCAAGTTCTGCGTTTAGTGAAATAGGAAGTATGAATGAGTATATCTGAACCCAAAGCGTGCGATGGAGATAACTGCTCGGAAGTGTTATTATTAATCTACAAATTTTGAGCTCCGGCTGATAATAACAAAAGATTTGCAGAATGTTTTTTTAAATTTTACTTTGTCTTTAAATACAAAAGTACCAATGAATTTGACACTTTTAAGAGTATTATTAAAATAAATAAATATTACTATGAGCTTAGTTTTTAGGGTTCCCTGATAAAAAAAACCCTTATAGTTTCCCCATAGCCGTCTGTCCGTTGTAACATTATTCTTTAACTTGGAAAGGACTTATGAAAGCATATGGTGACAGATCCGGAATCCTACTGCGCGTAACCCGAAACATATTTGACAGGTTTTATATGCTGTCATCACTACATAGTATAAAACAAAGTCGCTTTCTCTGTCCCTATATCCCTATGCTTAAACCTCTACGCAACGGATTTCGATGCGGTTTTTTATGTATAATACATGTGACATCCCACGGGAACGCGGGTAAAACCGCGGGGGACAGAATAATAATATTAACTAGAATAATATAAAGGAATCTGTGGGATTCATCAACATCTTGGACTGTTTCCGATTTCAAAAGTATAGTTTTTATGTTTTAGTGATTTTATTTTATTCCCGAGAAGAAAAGTAATAAAGAAGAAAGATCGATTATTATATGATAAAGTCTCAAGAAAATTACGATACACTCATAAAAACTTTCTATAAGGAAAATATGAGCGTTCACGGAGGCAGAGCTTTTGTTTCACAAACAAACTTTTGATGGCCAGTAAATGTTTTAGGTGAACCAGTGAAAAAAGTTCCACTTTGAGAGCTGTCAAAACATTTGAATTTCCTTTACGTTTAAAGGTTAAGACAGTTTTCAAGTTCATCGAGGTTTGCGTCTGTAGTTGGGCTTGACAGGAAAAGACTCAAACATAATGGATACTTTTTACCCCGGGAAAATGTAACATCTCGGGAACGCGGGTGAAACCGGGGAGACAGCTAGTAGTACCTACAGTCTCCTAGTAAGCTGAAGCATAAAGAACAGACGGACAAGACAAAACTATTAAGGTTTCGAATTTTGGCATTTAGCTACGGAAGGCTTGTTAGGGCAACAATAGAAATTACGCGATTAGTTAATAACACTTGGGTAAATTTCCTTAACACAAAAAAAAAACATCTGGATTTTTCTGGCCATTGTTCGAATCGTATAGTTTTTAAAATTGCCAATATATCTCGACACCAATATCATAAGATGTAGCTCACCTAGCCGTGACACGCGCCAACACGCACATGGCATGACGAGCGCGAAGGAATTTCATATGTCGAACTGCGATGTGACATCTCGCATTTTATGTGCCGAGTTAATGTTATGTCGAATGAATTGATGCTATCTGTAACTCTACTGTACGACATATTATGTGAAGGTGGGGAATTCATGTGGTTACATTATTTTTGAAATTGGAATTTAAAGATACTGGCTGTGAACAATATGGATTGCCATTTTCATTCACCTGATATGCAATGTCAAATGCTTGAAGTCTCTACGCACGTAAAAATGATTCTTTGAAATCTTGACATGTCTGTCGCCCAAGTTAGGCATTGGTTAGGAAATGGTACATAAAAGTAATATTAGTTTAGAAATAATGCTTTCTATCCTAGTAATGATAAATAGCTGTCCCCCGCGGTTTTACCCGCGTTCCCGAGGGATATCACATTTTCCCGGGATAAAAAGTAGCCTATATGTTATTCCAGGATATGCTCTATCTATGTGCCAAGTTTCATATAGATCCGTTCAGTAGTTTTTGCGTGAAAGAGTAACAAACATTCTTACATACAAATCTTTCCTCTTATAATATCTTTGACGAAAAATCTAGCTATCGGATTTAGGGTTAAAATGGAGATAGGTATACAATTAATATTTCGATATTCCTTTAATACATTAGCTTCAAAGTAGATTTTCTAATAACTATTACTCTTACTACCTATCACTTCAGGCTTTACCCGCGTTCCCTGGGAATGTAACATCATCCCAGGATAAGAAGTATGCTATATATTATTCCAGGTCATGTTGTATCTATGTGCCAAGTTTTATAAAACGTCAACGTAAAAGAAAGGTCAAAAGATCAACAAATCGTCAATTCGCATTTATAATATTAGTATTAAGTATAAGATACTTTATTTACGAAGTTTGAAAAAAATTTTGATTCCAAAATAGATTAAAAAAAAAAACACTCGAACCTTCCCCATCGTCAAATTGTTTTTCGAGGATTTTCTTTAACCTCAATAAATAAAATCCTTTTAACATTTACAGATTCCACTCGGGGGTCCCTTAAAAATTCACTCGACTGACGAAACTGAAATTAGCATTGAACCCATCAAATATCTTCGGATCTCGAATTTACTAAAGCTTGACGCACGCTAATCCGGAAGAGCGTCGGAAAAGAGTGACTTTTGAATAAATAGCTATAGAGATTTCAAAGATTTTGAAGTTAAAATTCTTGTGGGAAGCATGAAATTCTGAGCCGCAACCTTTTTTGTGTGACGAAAAAAAAATCATAAACACAATCTATGCTATTCAAAAGTAATTGATGAATAATTAAAATGTTTCCCTGCAATACAATGATGTTCTATTCTTTGTTGAACTATGTTTATGGGGATTTTCAGTATGTCTCTATAGGCATTTTTTTTGTTAATAGGAAAATCACGATGGTAGACAGACAAAACGTTTAGTTTTTTTAAACAGGTTGACTTTTTAGGCACGTGTTAGCTCCGATCAGCTCAATTGGAATTGTTACACAAACTACTAAGTACTCTACCACCTTAGAAAGTAGCAACACCACGTATTTCAGCTGCTGAATCTGAATCTGATTTAAGCAATTTGTGACAAACCCATCTGACATTATGGCCAAGTGACGTAACGGTTCCAGTGTGAGGTGCTCCTATACGTTCCTGAGTGGCGCATCCCTTCGCATTTCCTCTCGTACCGAGCCAGCATTCACATGTAAATCCAAACGCGACGACGTCCATTAGCGCTGTAAGCCATTCTTCCCTTTTCAGGGCTGGCACACCCTTTGTTAGATTTACTCTGAGATGTGTAGGGATTTGGGAGGAAATCTCAGAATTTTAACGGGCGTTGAGATGAAAATTAAAGAATAAATAAACATGAGGACGCTATTTTTCACACGGCAACCTGATCTCTACCTAAGCAGAGCTTGTACTATGGAAACCAGAGAACTGATACACTACACGTTCCTACAACACATTTTTTCATACTTATATCGATATTCAATGTTTGTTTTAATCCCAATAAATATGGAAAACGAGTAGATATATGAATTCCATGAAAATTACTTGCTGACGTTCCACCTGATGGTAAATTGTCAACGTCGCCTATGGATATTTGCAACATTTGTCGACACTGAGACGTGAAGTTGTTACGTCTCACGTGCCTGTAGTTTCACCGACATACCTTTCTCACTGAAACCCAGTAATACAAGTGCACTATTACTTCACGTTGAATGGGTAAGGTGGAACTTGTAAAAAAGGTGTCGTTAGAGGCGAGCAAAGAGCATACCGATGACCATGTGGTCTATAAAAGTAATGCCAAAGAGTGCATAGCCTCCTTATTACTAATACAAACTTCAAGCGCAAGGAGGCCTCCAAGAGTGGACCTCTCACGTGATTAAGTAGTTAGCGAAAGAGACAAAGCACGGAGACCGCGACGAAACATCCTTGAATTAGCGTGTTTGTACCTTACAGAACGACACTCCTGAATGGATATTTTGCGCCGACTCCAAATCAAAAACTAGGTGATGATATTTCATCTATTTTAGCAATGGCAACACATTATTATTTACCTGACCTTTATTTAACATTTATCGTCTTAATATAATCTACTAAACTAATAACGTCATGTTTTATTACCAAATATCTACAGTAATATAATAAAGCTAAAGGGTTTGTTTATTTTCTTGTTTGAACCTCTGGAAGTACCCGTCGGATTTGAACATTGTTTTTCGGATTTGATAGCTCAATTCTTGAGCAAGGTTATGGGCTATTTTGCAACACGCTACGACCCTTAGGAGCCAAGCTAAAATAAAAAAAAAGTCAAGAAGAATACGAAGCGAAATCTCGGGCGGGCGCGATTTTTTGCATTGATATTTTAAAGGCCTAAAAATACATAGCCATCCCTAATTCGAACACGAGTAAAACCGCAGGTGATAGCTAGTCTATTATAGTCTCTGCTTCAAAAAACTGCAGCCTAATTAATTGTTAGTAACATTCTATACGATTTTCCCTCACATCTTGTTCCTACCCTAAACTTACCAGTGTTTAGCCACAGAACAAACAGGTATGATCATATTATAAATACAATATGTACATAAAATAGAACCTACGACCTGTGGCGTCGCTGTCCGTATCATCCCATCACATGAAAAGTATTCGAGCACAACCCTTGGACCCATCTCCATTAATGCACGACTTATTTCTATGAATACGTCAACTTGAAAGGTATATTAGCATATTTTTCCCTTGATTCGTTTAGAAGTAATTGCTGCCTTTAGAATTCAAAATAGCACAGAAAATGTTTCGTTAGGAAACGGTAAAATCATCACGCCTATTATTACCGTAGTGGGCGAGGAGAATATGGTTGTTAGATACCCTAATTGGCACACTATAGGTAGTGGGTTGCATTCAGGCTAGGTCGCAGCCTGAAAGTTTGGAATGAGTCACTAATAATAATATACACAATATTTTAACAATATTTTAATATAATACAATATGCTTCTTATTATTGTCTAAAATTTTTGAAGGTTTTTCAATTCGACATGTACTATTTCGACCGCACCGGGTTATATTCCCACTTAGGACGAACATTTGTTCTGTGTCTGGGTGTTATTGTTGTATTCTATTAATTACTTACTTGAAAGTTTCTGAGAATGGATGTTTGTCACTCTTTCACGCAAAAAATACTATAAGGATTTGGATGAAACCACCCCTTACAACCTGGATTATCATATAGCATACTTTTTATCCCGGGAAAATGATATATCCCCTAGGAAAGCGGGTAAAACCGCAGGGGATAGCTAGTCTATACTATCTATACTTAATATTATAAAGAGGAAAGATTTGTATTTAAGTATGTTTGTTACTCTTTCACGCAAAAACTACCCAACGGATTTAGATGAAACTTGGCACATAGGTAGAGCATATCCTGGAATTATATATAGGCTACTCTTTATCCCGGGAAAATGTTACATCCCTCGGGAACGCGGGTGAAACCACGGGGGACAGCTAGTTTATAATATAAGTATACATTTCTCTAAACAGATTTTGGTATGGTATATTATATAGTATATGATTTGGTATAGATTTTGACTTGTACATTCGATTATGACTAGATTCAATGTGCGTGATATAAGGATGTTTATAACATTTGGAAATTCTATTTATTATTCATCGGTAAGACCAGGATATTCGTTATTCAAGATCGGAATTCGGAATTAGAGCGGGACGACACATTCTCGTAGCATTTGACAAATTAAATTAGTTAATTTAGAAACTCCCTTACGAAGATATGTCGGTTCAATGTGAGTTTGCTTTTTGAAAATGTCAGCCCCCCCCCTTATTCAGCTAATACAAACCTCGTCGGCGAACCGCTTCACGGAGGCCTCGGAGAGCTAACTTCCCACGTGATTAGTAGTATTAGCGTAGTGAGCGACATAGACAGAGCATAGAGGCCGCGACGAAACATCCTCGAGTTAGTGTCATTTTCCTTACAGAATCGAGCCCCTGAAGTGTAATAAATGCCAGAATTACAGATTTATATATCCTTTTTAATTAATATCATAAATGTGAATGTTTTTGAGAATGGATATTTGAATGTTTGTTACTCTTTCACACATTTTTTTGTATACTTATACTGGGCTGCTGCATGTAATTAAAATTATTTAAATATATGCTTTGTATTTACGAATACCATTCGATTTAATTTTGTATGCATTGAATAAATATGAGAAATAACTAATTGTCTTCACGCCTATTATGCCCGAAATATATAGCCAGATTTTAGTGGAATAAAAATTGCATTATAAAAACTGAATATTTTTAATTTTATTTATAAGCATTGCTTTGATTCAAATTAAAAAAAATATATATTTGACAGGCCAGTTGGCTTAGTGGTTAGTGACCCTGACTGCCAAGTCGCAGGTCACGGGTTCGATTCCCACCCAGGACAAACATTTGTGTGCATTTTCTGTTTGTTTTTTGTCTGAGTGTAAACATCTATATAAGTATGTATTCAGAAAAAAAAAGAAGTACTTAATAATATAAGTTATTTGGTTTCCATAGTACAGGCTCTGCTTGGTTTGGTATCAGATGGCCGTGTGTAAAGAATGTCCCAGATATTTATTTATTTAATACATTTTGTAGCTCAATGATACTTAAACAATACCATATCATAACTGTAGATAATGGTGCTGGTTGCACATGTATACAAAACTGTGTTGTAAAACTTTAATTTTATTATTGTGTACGATTGATTGTTGTCCTCAATAAAGGAAAAAAGAAGAAAAATATAAAAAAAAAATTTTTTTTTCTCAAAACCATAAAATATCCAAAATGTTCCAAGCGAACGCAAACTTTTTGTTGTGTATACTCTGTCAATATATCGAGTCTACATTTACTTTATCAGTACTGCTTATTGATATCGTACCGTATACCTAAATAATAAATATGTGCCGTCTCCACGCTCCGGCATATTGAGATGATATTTTCAATGAAAAGGAGCTATTATATTTGCATGCGAGTGATAAAGGTCTTTGAATAACATATTAAAGTCGGAGCAATAACGTTGATGGCACTGCTTCCAAAATAATAGTACTTAGAGTATTTGGTTGTGGGTTTCTATTGATATTCTGATAACGATTGGTTATTGTCGAACTCTGTTAACATTTTGATGTAATTTTGTGGTTTTTTAGCTTTGTAGGTAGGTACGTTTACATGTATTAACGATTAAATATTGCTTTCTTGTTCAGATACGTTCTATTCATTTCGAACTATACAATCCTTTGGTGAAATTAACTACATCACTACATAGTATAAAACAAAGTCGCTTTCTCTGTCCCTATATCCCTATGAATGCTTAAATCTTTATAACTACGCAACGGATTTTGATGTGGTTTTTTTAATAGAGTGATGAGAGAGTGATTCAAGAGAAAAGTTTATATGTATTAGTATCTACATTGCACCTGAGCGAAGCCGGGGCGGGTCGCTAGTAACTTAATATGACCAAAGAAGTGGGTTGGTTCCAGTTTGCATAACTACGTCCAGTTGTTGTGTATCTTAAAGCATTAGATTCATAAATACTATGTTTTTGGATTTTTTTTATTAATCATACCAGTTCGAATTCATATTCATAGTTAAAACAGGACAACGACTGTCGGGTCGGCTATCGAATTTAATAATTGTATAGTCACTACATAGTATATCACAAAGTCGCTTTCTCTGTCCCTATATCCCTATGTATGCTTAAATTTTTAAAGCTACACAACGGATTTTGATGTATAATACATGTGACATCCCACGGGAACGCGGGTAAAACCGCGTGTGACAGCTAGTTTTTAATAAAGTAAATATGGCAAAACACCGTTTCCCGGGTCAGCTAGTAAATTAATATAATTATGTACTTTTAAATAAAATTAAGTCAAAATGTCATAATAAAAAATGGTTGAACGAAGATAGATCAATATATGTATTTATTTCTTAAAGTATTTTTTTCACAATTTCACTTCTCTAGCTCGAACACATCTGGGAACCCTCTTGGGTATGCTGAAGATTAAGTTATCGAGCCGGCCGGTCAATCCCATTATCATCGACAAACACGAATCGGTAGGTAATTTGTTCTAAACGGTCTGACAACCCTGTCGATAACGGCCATTTGGACAAACCTGCAGCCTTGGTATGGATTCAAAGGCGTTCTAGCTCCAATCATTCTTGCACACTAAAATTACGTAGATTTGCCGTCTTGCTGAACGGATCCAATGGGTGTTCTTTGTCTTTCCGAGTGTCCAGACTTTAGCAGTCTGACTGTAATACCTTCTTCACTCAAAGTTATTACTCTTGCTCGCAAAAGTGACGGTAAACGCGGCATTAACAACATTTCAATTACATAGGTACACCGACTTAAATATCTGGCTGGCTGACAAGAACAAGCATCAAAAAGTATTAATTAAATTTTTTATATAAAAAGAAACAAGAGATGTCTTAAAGCTTTTTTGTTGTAATTATTTTTTAAATTAAGAACAAATGCTTTAAATACAATTAGAAAAAATATTGGCAAAAACAAACCTTTATTTATAACGATTAAACGCAAAGTTTTTTGATGTTTTTATATTGTTGCAAGTTCATGTTATATTGACTTGAGCACTAAAGGCCCTCAACTAAGATTGGTGCAAGTTGTATCTATGCTACAGAATACTTTAAATCGCCTCTTACGGCTTCCTAGAGATGAGTTGAAGCCTGTTCAAATATACGAGATATTCCCTACCACTATTGACAGTGACTACCGAGTGGTAAGCGGATATCACTACCAGTGTTGATATTTGCTTCGCGAAAAGATACCGTTTACCATTCCCTTATTCAGCTAATACCAACATCGTCGGCGAGACAGTTCAACGAGCTCTCGGAGAGCTTACCTCTCACGCTATTACGTAGATATTAGTAAGATGATGAGGTGATAGAGACAGAGAAAAAATAGAGGCCGAGACGAAACATCGTAGAGTTGTCACTTACCTTCTAGAATCGAAGGCCATCCCACATATTCAGCTGACACAAATTTTGTCGGCGAGCCGCTGCACGCAAGCCTCGGAGAGTCTACCTCTCACGTAATTGCGTAGTTAGCGAAAGAGACAGATGATAAAGGCCGCGCCGAAACATAGTGAGCTGACACTTTCCTTACAGAATCGAAGCCCAGGTCGGTAAGACGATTTTGCTCCGGCTGCGGTACACCACGCGGTATTTTTCGCTACCCACATCGGTAGGAAATATGTCACCAGGCCTTTAGTCGCTTTACATCCTAGAGATGAGTCAAGGTTACTTCGGAAAGGTAAAGAAAAGTAATAAATAATGTTTTTTATGAGTGATATTGGCACTCAAGCTTTTTATAGATAGTTTTAAGCCACAGGTTCGTATATCACTAGGAAACGTAAAGGACATAAAAAAAACTTTATCTCTCTTACAAAGATATGGGTTTTTCAAGTTAATAATATCGTGAGCCGAATAACGTTATATTAACCCTAAAAATAATAAATCATAATAGCTCAACTTTGGAGAAAATAAAAGCTTAGGTTTTTTTCTATTTTTCATTCATAAAAATCAGTTTACTTATTAACTTGCGGTCTTCCCGAGCAACTATAATTTGGGTGTCTTCAAGGCTAGAGTGAATAGGCTCTTAATAAACTAGTGCGCCTCAACATCTAAGATTGCATCACTGCTTACCATCAGGTGGGATCGCAGTCAAGCACTAGTTTATATTATTAAAAAAAAAAATGTTATACAGCGTTACTACGGTTCTTAAATATTGCGACATATGGCCCCATTTAACCTCCTTTCGCCTTTACGGGTAGTTTTGTAACCTTCTGTAGATTAAGATGTGGTTTTCATCATCAATTAGAAAATTTCTGTCGAAAGGTTTCTGTGTGTAATACATTTTTATTACCCCATTCAGGCGAAGCCAGGGCGGGGGGGCTTTGCTAGTCTAATAATAAATATATTAAAGTCTTTATTTCTCTTCTGTCATTAATCCAGTCGTAGATAGCTTTGTAATCTGTAAATCTTAGTGCTTTTATCATCAGCTTAAAGGTACAGGCTTAGAAAAGCTCTTAGTTGTCTCTTGGGTACAATACTAATATTCTAAAAGTGAGTGTGAGTTGGTTTGTCCATCGACTGGCAGAGCTTTGAGGTTCGATTCCCACCCACGACAAACATTGATGTTGTGCACGAACATGTATTTTTGTTGTGGGTGAGATGTAAATATCTATATAGGTAAGTATAAATTTTGAAAAAATAAAGGTATGTCAGTTACCTAGTCTTTATTGTACAAGCTCTGCTTAATTTGGGATCAGGCGTTTATTGTACAAGCTCTGCTTAATTTGGGATCAGGCGTTTATTGTACAAGCTCTGCTTAATTTGGGATCAGGCGTTTATTAAGTATGTCCGAAGATATTAATTTAGTAACCTTAAAATCGTAACAGAGACTTGATTTTTCGGCAGGAGGATAAGGACATAGGCTTTATCCTCAAAACGCGGGTATCACCCCAGGACGAAGACCAGTCTAAACTAATATTTACAAGAGACAGCAGATTTTGTAAGGTTTTTTGTATGTGGACGGTAATCTTCACTGCATCTGTTCAAATTAACACTAAACATACCATAACCGGGTCAAATGACCCATTTTGAACTTTGCATTGAAAATGCACGTATCATCTTATTGCTTTTGCACATTTGACTTCATGACTTTTTCTTACTAATTAATATACAGTTATACTATTTATTTCCCTTCCTAACAGCCATATTTCATACACACAAGCAGGAAATATAATGTCACATTTGACCCGCTATGGTAGAAATTGGTAGCTAGTAAGTGTTGGTATGATTAGTGTTAAAGTTAAAAAAATAATTTTCAATAAATTAAAATTAAGAATAGTGTGATTAATAAAAAAAAAATGTAAAAAAGTATAGGGTGCTTCAGGTCAATTGTTATAAATATGGTATTGAAGATAATGGGATAAAATCTTGCATTGTCATCGGTCCTTGATAAATGTGCCGAGTTTTAAATCAATCCGACGTTTTGAAAGGAGCGAAAATGCACGGTTTGGTCCTTTCAAAGTTGTTAATTTTAATGAAATCATAAAACTATGACCACGCGTTTCTGCTACACGGTTAATAAAAGGGGTACATACATAAAGAATTAAATGAAATACCCCAAAATAACTATAATGGTAAATACAGCATTAGTAATCTCAACTTTTCCGCATGTCAGTGATATCCCAAAACTTTTATTGGCCCCTTCGACCCTTGGTCAGGGCCCAACTTCAGTAGGGTCACCACGCTTATAGTGATAAATTCCTGATTTTTTTAACCTATTTTCCTTAGTCAACCTCTACTTATACATACAGCCTTTTGAACAAAATACTGCACTGGACTTCGTCATTTGTTTACAGATTATATTGACAATTTCACAATTTTTATATTCCTTTAGTTAAGCGACTGTATTTCTTTAAATAACGGTAAAATTGCATCATGACTATAATGTCAGTTTGTCGGTTTCTTCTTTTTTTTTTCACTTTTTTCACATGAATATATTATTCAATTGTAACTTCTTCTTACCAAGAGGGGGAGCCAGGAAGCTCATAGCACAGGGTAACCTAGTTTGGACTACTGTCTCCCACAACTAAATGTACCTGTTTATAACAAAAAAAAAAATATTTTTTTTATGGGTGGGAGAAAAATTACGAATCTTTATTTTTTTTTATTTTATTTTCACGTGTCACCAGATAACGTATCGATTGATGTACTAATGTGCCAACCCTAAAACTTTAAAGAGATTTTGAAATCTAGTATTTTTTCTGTACCTTACTCCGCCTCTACTTTTATGTTAAAAGACTTTTGAGCTAACAAACTGCACTAGAATTCGTAATTTGTGTAAAAATATATCAGTATTGGTCAATATGACATGTCGATTTTTTTTTTAATTTTAGGATTCACAATAAAGTATTATATCGCCTAATTATACTACAATCTAGCCTAGGTA
This sequence comes from Habrosyne pyritoides, assembly GCA_907165245.1. Lineage (NCBI taxonomy): Eukaryota > Metazoa > Arthropoda > Insecta > Lepidoptera > Drepanidae > Habrosyne > Habrosyne pyritoides. The sequence continues at coordinate 11,205,890 of OU015597.1, forward strand.
GGCTATGATGACATGTCGACTGATGTACTAATGTGCCTACCTTGGGGTTATTATACAGGTGCAGCAATTCCCGGACTTAAATGAATCTGAAGCTCTATCACCATACAACACGATGAAGGGGATGATAGCTCAGTTGGGCTTTCAATGAAGGAAAGCATTGAAAAGACTAACATTATAAAATTGAAATCTGTCGCCAAGTACCTGCTAGTGTTCTACTGGTGCACTTGTGAGCCAGTTTTTTTAAGCTTTAGTGCTTCCCACCAATTGGCATTTACTAGATGAGATTGTAGTCATAAGTGTAACTACAAAATTGTATAGCCATAGTAAAAAGAAATATGTCAGTCCAAACTTGAAGCTGTACACAAAATATGGTGTCCCTAAACATGGGTTCCAATTCCACGTATGGAGGTCGAAAGTTACGACCCGTGTCGGTATAATTATGCGAAAGTGCGACGTGAGCGCAAAACTGTCGTGTCTTTTGTCCCAATTGAGTACCTTTCGTTATTATTAAAATTTCCATTATTATTCTACACAATTTACATTTACACAATTAAAATATCCTATTTTAAAACAAGCTTTTCTAGCAATAATAGTCTCATGTACCTGTAATTTCACCGCCCCGCCTGACCTTTCTAACTGAAACACAGTAACACAAGTCCATCACTGCTTCACGGCGGAAATAGGTAAGGTGAATAAAAAACCTCGCGTATTCTGTTTGACAAACCCTTTCATTAGATGGAATGTCTTATACCCATGTCATAGAGATGGGTTTTTTCGAATAATACATTGCCATCGTGCCACGTCCGCCATATTGAATTGAGAATGACGTCACATAGATAATCATGCGGTGTCACCAAAACCAAATGTGTGTGCATAATTTCACCCCTATCGGAAACCGGGAAGTGGGTCAAATTAAATTCGCAATATTTGTTTACAGATAGACACACAGAGAGAGAAACCGTAAGGCCGCCGCTGCATCCATAACTGCAATTTAGCTTAGATAGAGTCTTAACAACTTCGCATCTCAGGACTGACAACGCATTAGTGATGCGCTTGGTGTTCCTAGAAGTAAAATAAATACGATAAAACAAAGTCACTAGTTCATCACCATTCCAGCCGCTGCTTAACATGGACCTCCCCCAATGACTTCCAGATTGGCCGGTTGGAAGAGACCTGCATCCAGCGGCTTCCTGCGACCTTTATTAGGTCGTCTGTCCACCTTGTGGGTGGAGGCCCTCGCTGCGCTTGCCGGTACCTGGCCTCCATTCCAGAACCCTTCTGCCTCATCGGTCGTCAGTTCTGCACGCTATGTGCCCCGCCCACAGACAAAGCCAGGGCAGGTAGTAGATTATAAAATTTGGTAACTTTCCGTAACTTCCCACGTCACATAGCCAAACAACGGTCAAACGGACATGCTTCCAGCCCAACTTATCAAAAGTTGAACGTAAAATTTGTTGATCCAACTCACTCCGTCCAGGACAAAGTTACGTAAATCACGAATCCTTTTTGATTAAACTCATATTTATTTGTAAAACAATATTTTAACAGAATCCTTACGAGAGAAATTTCTCATTAGGTAAGTAAAAAATGTTTGCTATAGAAATTATGTCTTTAATTAGTTAAATATAGTTTACGCTCTAGTGCGCTCTAGTCGACGACATTTATAAGTTTTTACTTCAAAAAGAAAAGACTGTTAAGAAAATAAGAAGCGAAACAGAAACAAGTTTCTAAAACACCAGTATTTAGTGAGAATATCTCTTCAAACACATTCCAATTACAAAAAGCCCGTATCGCGTTACATTTACAGATCACACAATAGACGCAACTGCATATGCTATGATATATTTGCATAACATCACAAGAATATTTCCGTTCGTGTAAAGTTAGAATAGAACAGAAATTTTCTTTATTCATTTAGCCTTTTACAACCTTTTATAGACCGTCTTTATAACATTATGTTTACTTTTAAGATTTTTTTTTAAAGTAGACCGTCAAACAGGCAAACGGTCTACCTCTTGGTAAGTTGTCACCACCAACTTGGGACATTTGCATCACAAGGGGCATTGCTAATGCGTGTCGACCCTTAGACGTGAAGGAAGGCTCATGTACCCGTAATTTCACTGGCCTTACCTTTCTAACCGAAACACCGTAATACAAGTGCACTACTGCATCACGGAGGAAATGAAATATGGGGACCAGAGGCGCATAAATTATTCAAAGATCTTTCGACGCGCCTTATCGAGTCATCCGGTGACCAGTACCTCTACCATGAGTTGCTATCGAAACTTACTTTAGTCACTAGCGAGTAAACTACTATCGATACAGTATTTCTCGATAGCAACTGTCAAATTTGTGACTCATGGTATCGAATTTCTATAGCAAAGGCTAAAAAAGGTTACTCGCTAGTGTAGTCGATAGGTAAAAAACCTATCGATTTTAGTTCTTTAGGTGACCGCTAGTGGCACTGTACACATTTGCCATAGAAATGTTTTACACCATCGATAGCGAGTACCGACTCGTATTTTGGTCAGAGAATAAGCTTAGCCATACAAAGAGGCAACATAGCCAGCCTTCTGGGCACTTAACTCAGAGACAGCTCTAACAATCAAATTTAGTTTTTTACTTATAGATTAGTACCTGGATGGCCGAGCTTTGCTCGGGTTTTCTTTACTAATGTGAATACTGCCGTATTCTCTTTTTTAAAGCACTGTCATATACGAATTAGATGCGATCATAAAGGGCGTACCTTTAAGTGTAAGTGCTTTTACCTTCGTAAACACGGATAAAACGTCGTTTTCTAAAAATGAATCCTAGCTAGATCGATTTATCGCCCCCGAAAACCCCTGCATACAAAATTACATGAAAATTGTTGGAGCCGCTTCTGAGATCTTAATCATATACTAGCTGTCCCCCGCGGTTTTACTCGCATTCCCGTGGGATGTCACATGTATTATACATAAAAACCTTCCTCTGCAAACACTCTATCTATTAAAAAAACCGCATCAAAATCCGTTGCGTAGTTCTAAAGATTTAAGCATACATAGGGATATAGGGACAGAGAAAGCGACTTTGTTTTATACTATGTAGTGATATGTATATACAAGAATTGCTCGTTTAAAGGTAATAGATGGATACTTTATTTATATATTCAAAAATTCAAAAATTCAAAATTCAAAACCATTTATTCAGTACTTTATTAATATACTTTATTTATTAGTTAATTTTAAGTAGTTTAGTAAGTACAGTGTAAACTCTTTATAACGTTATCCTTTATAACGATAAACTCCCTATAACGTTGAAGTGAGCCCAAGTTGGTTGGTTTGTTCACTTTGTTTTGTTTTTTTTTGTTCACTCCATATAACGATAACTCTCTATAACGACAAAAAATGCTCAGTCCCTTGAGTTTCGTTATAAAGAGTTTACACTGTAGTTGTAAGTTTCTTTTTTTTTAATTCTTTATATGTATTACGAGTATATTAATGAGATATTACAATAAATAAATAACACATATCCAATAGTTATAATATTAGTAGTTATAAAATTCACCAAAAGAAACCGTAGAACAAAAAGGAAAATTCCAATGAGACATTTTCTAAAGAATAAAATCGACAAAACGATTCAATAAGGCGAGATTGAATCACTCTCTTAATTCATACAAGTCTTTTCCATTTACTACAATCGTGGCAAGCAATCAAGTTGGACACACGCTGCGATCCCGTACTGTTGGATTTATGTGTATTTCTTAACCGATAAAATATAGTTACAATGTTACATGTACAAGAGGTTTTATGAGCAGTTCATGGGCTTCAAATGTATTAAGATTATAGAAAAACAAATATCTAGTAACTAATTCCTATTCTTATGCTGGTTTTCCGCAAGGCCATGCCAGAGTCAATTATCTTAAAAAAGTATTGTTACGGAAGAGTAAACCGTCGAATATAACGGGACGGATGACTTGGTGGATACTAGCAACGCGTTAGCGGGTTCAATTCCCAAGACGCACATTCGCCTGTTTGAATATGTCTGTTCTGGGTGTAGGTACATATATTTAGAAAACATTTTAATATATCTGGTTTCTATTGCACTAGCTCTGCTTACTTTGGGATAAATTTACGGTGGGTTTAGAATATCTTTAGATATGTCAATTTAAAAAAAAACTAATCTATATTCATATATATGGACAGGCCAGTTGGCTTGGTGGTTAGCGCTCTGACTGCTAAACCGAAGGTCGCGGGTTCGATTCCCACCCAGCACAAACATTTGTGTGCATGAACATGACTGTTTGTTCTGTGTCTGGGTGTAAATATCTATATAAGTATGTATTTAGAAAAAAAAAGTATTATATGTAGTATATCAGTTATCTGGTTTCCATAGTACAAGCTCTGCTTAGTTTGGGACCAGATGGCCGTGTGTAAAGAATGTCTCAGGATATTTATTTATTATTATTATATTCAAAAACTCATAACATCGGGTATCGAGGATTGGTAAATATTGCCAAAATTAAGAAATTTTCTAAATCGATATTACGCACTTGTATTCTTTCATAATTCTTTTAATCAGTCTAATCGTATCATAACAGTTTCAATAAGTTTGAGAAACTGAAACTGAAGAAAAGAACTTACCGTTAACTACAGGTAAATAATTGGCACAATCAAGACGCCCTTAAGCTGCCAATAACAAATTCCGAAAATATTATGAACGCTGACAATCTGAGGTCCGATCCAAATAATGATCGTTTATTTTCTACCTACCTGTGCTGACAACAGTCGATAAGTTTTATCGACTACGCTTGTTTCAAACGGGCTTATTGTTTTTTGAATAGAATACTTATTTACTACCAGTGACACTAAAAAGAGACAAACATATGTAATTATAGCATTTAGCCTGTAAGAGAAAGAGATAGGTGGATATAGTTTTCTAAAGGTTCACATCTACCGCGTTTGAACTACATTGAACTACACGGTATTTTTATCGATACTTTATATCAAGTAATATGTAATTCTTTGTCAATGATGAAACAAAAAGCGACTGCAAAGTAGATATCTGATAAAACCCATGAAATAATGATGAAGGTACTCCAATGTGACTGTAGTAATGGAATGTTCAGAAGTCGGCGTAAAGTAGCTGCTCCATAGGGAGTTTATTTGAAAGGTGTATTTTTTCGCGCACATCAAAACCTTAGTTACACAGGTAGATTATACTGTCTACAGTTGCAAATTTTGTATGTCATGTTTCTGTATTTAATATTGTACATATAGTATTTACGTATTTAAAACCTTAAGTACATCAGAGCCTGAAGACAAAGGTTTTTAATCAGTGTGTGTTGCCAATCATGACCTACGGAACATAGATGTGATCTTTTACTGCTGTATTAGCTCAGTGAGCTATGGAACGGGCTATGTTCGGAATTTCTCAACGCGACAGGGTCCGGAACAAGGACATTCGTAGAATAACAAAGGCTTTAGACATAGCTCGTAGTGTCAGCCAGCTGAAGAGGCAATGGGTAGGTTACATCACTCGAAGAACTGATAACCGATGGAAAAGAAAGGTTCTCGAGTGGCAACCACGTACAGGCAAACGCCGAGTGGGACGACCTCCCACCAGGTGGACCGATGACCTGGTCAGAGTCGCTGGAAGCCGCTGAACGCAAGCGGCTCAAGACCGTTCCAGGTGGATATCCAAGGGGGAGGCCTATGTTCAGCAGTGGACATCCCCGAGGTGATATGATGTATCATAAAAATTTTACAGCAAAAAAACTTTAAAAAAAAAATACTTTTTCTTTTTCTGAAGAAATTATAAATACGGCTTAATTTTTTTATTTGGTATTATGATGGTCGTGAAATTTTAAATGTACCTCTTAATGAGTGAATATGAAATTTTATAAAAGGAGAACTAAAAGATAAAGAAAGATTTAAAGAAGCATGGCCAAGTAAAATTTTTATGCGAGACCATTTAGCGAGTACTCTGCGCTGATTAAAAGAATTACGCAAATTGGATCAGAACTCTCTTAGAAATTAGTCTACAAAATAAAAAATACATTCTCAACAATCTTTTGCGCTCTCCGAATTTAAAGAAAAAAAAACATCAAATTTAAATCCTTACATCAAATGAATTTTAATGTAATTATTTATCGACATCCTTCATCGATATCCAAACAACACTATCCCCGATTTGCAATAACGAAAATACCTCCAAATCAAACTTTGGGACAATCCTTACATATTTTCCTCCCCCACTACTTTGGAAGGAGGAAAGGTTACATTTTCCTTCACTTCCCCAACGATCATTTGTCAAACGAGTTCGACAGAATTCTACAGTATAAGTTGGTATACTTGAGTGAGTAATTTAATTTTGCTAACTGAAATACGCTTCGAGCGAGACGCTCAAATATCAGACAGTTTACTGAAGTTTCAAGTTAGATTTGCGTTTCATATTATGGTAAATATTAACTAATGTAAAAGGATTTTACCTACTAATATTACAAATGCGAATGTTTGTATGTATGGATGTTTCTTACTGTCACGCAAAAACTATCAAACTGATTTAAATCAAAACCTTCCATAGAAAATGCCCTAGGATTAGGATAACATATAGGATTTTTGTGCCGGGAAAATGTTACATCCAGTAAGTTAGTACATATTTTTCTTTGCGCATCGGATCTATTACAGCACATAATAATATTATGATTATTCTTGACGTTTCGATCAAGTTGCATTGTATGTAGTCACAAGAAAACTCTTTGACACTAAAAAAAAATGTTGTTAAAATGGCTTACATGTTAGGTATGCTTATCTACCTACACTGATATTAGTATTAATATTAAAAAGATGTAAATTTTGTAAGTTTAGATGTAGTAAGTAATTCCTGTAGCTACTAATCCAATTTTTTAAAATTATTTTACTGATATCGTGTTACATCCTCGGGCATGTAAAGGTTATTTAAAGTTTTTATTATAAACAATAATTATCTCAAGAAACGTCAAACAGCGGGACGAAATCTAGTTTAAAATAAACCAGACTTCAGTCAGACGTCCACCTGATGGTAAGTGGTCACCGCCGCCCATGAACATTCTATCAGTAGAAGAATTTTAAAATGGATAAGTAGCTTCAAGAATTACTTCTTACATCGAAACTTACAAACATTACATCTTTATAATACTAGCTGATGCTTGTTTTGTCATATTTACTTTTTTATAAAATTCCGACCCATCCCTCTGTTTTAAACGATATTTTCAAACGACTGATATTTATGTCAAACATCGTAAGGTGACATTATAAGACTTTATATTGTCAAAACCGGTAACGTTACATAAGAAAGGTTAATATGGTCGTTTTGTTTTCTTAAATTTTCTAATTTACCACGCAACTTTTTCAATTCTTTCTTTCATAAGAACCTTCTCCTGACAATATCAAACACAAAGTTTAGTGTTGCAAATATCCATAGGCGGCGGTGTTCACTTACCATCAGGTGGACCGTCCGCTTGTTTGTCGACCCATGTGGTATAAAACAAAAAAAATAAAATATATATATATATATATATATTTTATATGTGACGGTAGATAATTATAATCATAAAGCCATCTTAACAATTTTTTTTAAGTTTTAACGTGTTTTCTTGTGACGTTCAATGCAACTTGATCGAAACTCCAATGCGCTGTCGACCCTGCGACATGAAGTTGTTAAGTCAGATGTGCCTGTAATTTCAAGTGACATTTGACATGTTAACTATTATTTACCTTCGACGTTTGTTTCTTTTGACCTGTCACATGTAAGTGTACACACCCACCATGATTAGTGGTGTGGCTGGAGGTACAGTCAGTGACAAAAGTAGCTGGAGAAATCCAAGTTCAAAAAACATTGTTTTTTCCAGGGACACTTTTACAAACGGCCATATGATCCGAAACTAAGCAGACCTTGTACTATGGAAACCAGATAACTTATATACTACATGCACAATATGCGCACAAATGTCTGTGCTGGGTAGTAATCGATCCGAACGTAGCAGTCAGGGTCTCTAACCACTAAGCCAACTGGCCCGCAAAATTATACACTGCATCCATGATATGAAGTAATTAAAAGTTTAGGAAATATCTGTCTAAAAAAACCTATAATTTTTCATTTCTACATTATGCAATCGCTTTAAAGTTTGGGGTGTTTTGTAATTTCGAATCTGCTAAACTACTTATGTTGGTGACAGTACGCAAATTCTTGGACAAAAATTATGGTAAAATTGCTTTTATTTTTCGCATTCTAAAGTTACTTTAGCATGACTAGTTATCTAGTATTCAATTATTATTTTCATTTCTGTAAAAGCGAGTAAAATAACAGGGTGAAAGATAATAGACATGGTATCGGATATTTTCGCGAATGACCAGCTAAAGTCACACAGTCCACAGGTTGTTTTATATCCGGCAAACCCGTATGTGGGTTCCCGAATACCTTACACATCATAAACTCCAATGAAATGTTTGTGTCCAAATACCCCTTTTTTTAGGGGGATTTTATGCGGTCGTCGCAAGGAAGTCGAGGTTTATGTGGCTCTAAAGTGGTAATGCTTTTTTCTGGTTTAACGTACCATATGATTTCGGTATGTTATTAACTCTGCGTGAAAACTGATGATGATTTTATTATTTGTCATTTCTATACTCGTACTTATATTATATAGATGTGACATTACATACACACTATATACATAAGTTGACCATTGAATAGTATTGTGAACTCTATCAAATGAATTATTAATTCAAAAGCCTCCAATTCATGGTTGTCTAAGGGTTTTGCCAAGAAGCATACGTCGTGACGTCAGCTTTATTTGTTTTTTGGCTAACAACATGTTTTTAAATTGAATTTAAGACAGATTTTAAACCACTATAATGACTACCGCGTCAAATCAATTATTAAAGACATATAAAGGGCACGATATCTCTAATTTCTACGCGCACGCATAATGTCCACAATAGCTTTTTTCCTTCAAGTCAGAAGCCTACATTCACACATCTAACAAAAAGTTATTATTTCCAATGAATAACCATAAATTGTCCTAAAAGGTCGACCCTCAAGAGAAGTAGAGGGCTAAGGGCCCCCGAGAAGTGGAAGAGCTTAGAAAAACATCCACCCAAAGCTTTGTTTTATATTTGCTCAAACTATAGGCGTTAGCGGAAAAGATTTGAAATAATAACAATTAGCCCGACAAACAAGCAGACGGTCCACCCGATGATAAATGGTCACCGCTTTTTTTTTTAATGTTTTGGTAAACGAGCAGACGTATCACCTGATGGTAAGCGATTACCGCCGCCCATAGACACCCGCAACACCAGAGGAGCCACAAGTGCGTTGCCAGCCTTTTAAAAAGGATGCTCTTTTGTTGAAGGTTTGGAGGTCATATCGGGAAATACCGCAGGCGACAGCTCATTCCACAGTTTATGGACATTTGCAACACCAGGAACACCATTGTCAACCCTGAGACGTGGAAGCCCCCGTAGGGGAGTAGGTACTACACCGGCGCCGTGAAGCAGTAGTAGTTACACTTACTTTTTAGGTAGACCGACCTGTTAGTTTGCGATTCCTTTTTTCTTAAATAAAATCTTTTAGTAGTAGTAGAGCTCTTAGTGCAGAGTTCGTCCGGGGAAGTACTACCACCTTACCCATTTCTGCCGTGAAGCAGTAATGCAATTGTATTACTGTGTTTCGGTTAGAAAGGTAAGGGGGCCGGTGAAATTACAGGCACATGAGACTTAACAACTTCACGTCTCAGGGTCGACAACGCATTGGCGATGCTCCTAGTGTTGCAAATGTTCATAGGCGGCGGTGACCACTTACCATCAGGACCGTCTGCTTGTTTGTCGGCCTAAGTGGCATAAAAAAAAAAAAAAAAAATAAAAAAAAAATAAAAGACCGCCCATATACCCTGTCTTAAACCAATTCAAACAATACTAAAGCGTGAGTCCGTTAAAGGGCGTAATTCGGCCATAATCCCAAGAACAAGGGGTCCGAAGAGACAAAACAATGGCACCCTCTTTCAGAGGTCCACAATTCGCGATGAGAACGAAACGTCGCAATGATCTGGATAACGATCAAAGGTACCGTAAATCTAAATATAGAATCGAGTAGTTATCCGAATTTCCGATACGTATCTGTGACAATTATTAAGGAAACTTAAGACATCTTCTCAACTCAATTGGTATTTTTAAATAAAAAGTAAATATGACTGAAGTTCCTATTGGATCGAAAGTCAGTCTTGAACTGTAAAGGACGTTTCAATCTTGATCAAACTTCTCATTGGGTCAAAAACAAATGGCACAAAAACACATATGCAAGTTATAATAATTTAATTTAAGGACATAAAATAATTTTAATATCATAATTACATAGTCATATTCACAATTGTCTGCCTGTCCTGTTTCCAATCTTTAGGAGGTCAGCGGAATATGTATGCTTCAGTCCTTAGCCATAAATGATGTAGATACACTTAAAATGTATTTATTCATTCATATATTTAGTCAGATGGACCACTGCGTATTGCCATATTAATATGTTCTCTATCCAAAGATTTTAGTCATAAGACACTATATTTACTTTGAATACCCACTTTTATACCCAAAATTCAAAACCATTTATTCAGTTTAGGCCCTCGGAAGGCACTTATGAAGGTCAAATTTAAAGATACCGAAACTACTACCGGTTCGGAAGTCAGCCTTCAACTGAGAAGGACCGGCAAGAAACTCAGCAAAGTTACATTCTTTTTTATTAAATATTTTTTTATATAAATTATATCTATTCTGACTTTTAGGCTATTTTATAATATCAATTTTTATTTTTATATACCCCTAAGAGAAGGTTGATTGTATCAACCCGTCTATTAGATAGCCCGAAAGAGACAACACGAGACAGAATGAAAAGGACCACAAAAAACAAAAGCTTACAATTACATACAATAAATACAGTTCAAAGCTGTATGAGGTAAAAAGGCATAATTGACCTAAATACCTGGTCTATACCATCGCTATGGTACCTATGGTAGGAATATTATTAGCTAACCTTTGCAAAAAGTACCTTAACGGTTTAAAAATACGCTTCAAAATTATACTAACCAAAATGAAACAAGCAATAAGCCATTGTAAATAAAATAAGTTTTTCCGCTCGGCCGGAACCATGAAACCTCTCTTGAAATTCATAATCTCAGACATTTTGTCCCTCTAATTGGGTATTACGGGCTGAATTAATTTTTATTACTTCTTCGTAATTACAATTTCTCCGGAAGGTTTCCTTCAGCGTTCTGAAGACATAAAATAAGGACTATTTTATTACACAAAAGAAACATTTGAATGTTTTCAAGACAAGGTTTATATTAGTGTTGGGTGAAAAATTCAAGTTGGTCTTCGAGCTATTTTAGGGCTGATTAAACCGAGAAACATAAAAGGGTTAATTCATATTCCAAATTCTTGTTATATTACATCATAAGTATAACAGATTTAATTAAGAGACTCATCTAAATAACAGAAATAACTAGACAATTATTTTACAGACAAATCGCTTACTAATCCTAATGGAATTCATATTTGAACGCCACAAATAACAGGCATTAGAAAGTCTCAAGAGATTAGGGAAGCACCAAATCCTCATTCTCATTTATTTATTCTAGAAATCACATTTAATACAACAAAGCTCATCGTATAAAATAGTAGTAAAAGAGACATTTTAATCGCTACGCAGTTAAAACACGATGCGAATTGCGACAACCCTAGGAACCAGTGATAAATTCAGAGAGTAAGTTATTATTCAGAATGGGCGAAGGCCACAGACGACTCGGTTGTCTGTACGTGAAATAATAATGTTACGCCGACATGCTCGTATGAATACATCTGTATTTACTGTGTAATAACGTTGTTTATTTAACGGTGAGAAATTTGGAGTGAAATTTCGTGCTGAAATCTCACAGGGCCTTTTTTCTGTGCTAAGTAGGCCAATAGACTGACGGACCTAGCAGCAAGGAATCACTGCCGCTTATTATAATAATGTTTTTTGACTCATAGCTAAGTTAATACATGCTAGTGTTTGACAAAGATATCTTAGATCAAGTTATAATTATAGTAGCTTACCATCTGTTGCTGAGCTAGGCAAGAAGCCCGTATTATAGCATACAGCGCCAAAATCGCCAAGGACATGTCTTAGTTTTAAACTTATTACAGTTCTGCACATTTTTATTTTTATTAGAAGGACATTTGCAATACTAGAGGCATTACTAATGACAACCCTGAGACATGAAATTGTTAAGTCTCATGTGACTGTAATTTCACTAGCTCTTTTTGTTCTAACTGAACCACAGTAGTACAAGTGCACTACTGCTTCGCGCAAATAGGAAAAGTAATAATTCTCCCGACGAACCGTGCACTAAGAGCTCTACTACTTCCAAAAGCTTAGAAGTATAATGATGTTTTATGGACTCACTGGGCAATCTGAAAGCGGTCGCCATCCTTTTTACAGAAATTCTTGGATATCGAGTACTTTGATTTAATAACCATTAATAGTTCGAATTGGTTGCAGCAACTAAGCGACCCAGTGCATCGTTGTTAAAAGGTTTCAGGAGCCTGATCGTGGGAATTTGAACTTTAATACCAAAGTCACACTGCCTGCAAACACACTAACAATACTAATTGAGGATCTCTTACAGACTAACCTATACCGGTATAGTTAGAAAAAATAATGAAAAGGAACATTTATATTTATTTACTACTATTAAAAATAAGTTTTTCCTTTTCAAAGTAGGTATAGACCTATAAAGGTTTCAATGAAACTCATGGACAGATCCTACAGGTAAGTCTACTCTAGTAAAAGTTTGGCAATGTAAGCTCTTCCTGGAAAACTTCGGGTCGGTTGTGACCCGGTCAGTCAGATGCCTATCCGAACAACTGAATAACTTCGATAATCCCTCTTAGTGCCAATAGTAACTCCAGAATTTAAGCTGCTTAGAACGAAAAACTCACCACACAAGCCTACGTGAGTATATATATTCCAGCCAGACATTACTAAATCTAGATTACCTTCCAATAACTTCATCCACTTACCTGAAATAAAAAATAAATAATTAGACTTTCCACAGGGATTTGCTAAAGGAAATCAGCTCAGAGCCGTCGGGGCATAAAATCTTTGGCTCATTGTCACGAATTCGCGAATTTGCAAGGCTTCGTAATCCCATTACACAGTGGCACCTAAACCGGAGACCTCATAAACAAGTAGGGCAATTCGCCATCTCACTCTTATTCATTTAAATATTACGAGACAGAAAACGTGAGTCAGCTGCCAATAAACAGTTTACGGGAAGCGGTTACGATCACGTTTCGAAGTCGTTACGTTTTATGATTTAATACACAATAACATCAATTTTGGTAACACTCAATTAGTAAGGATTTGGATAAGCAGTATTGCCAGTGAGGTCGTAAAGTTGAGATATCAACATACAATGTTAAGATTTAATTTGTATACTTTTTTATACTCTCTAGTCTAGTGCAATTTTGATCATTATTTACTTGTAAAGCGTCATTTTTATCTTTTTCAGATGGTACCTTTCCAGGCGTGCTGAATCTAGTGGATGAATGGTATAGGAGCACATAGAAGATGCACAAACAAACAAACATTCATATTTATATATTAATACATAACAATAATAAATATAGGTAATTTTTTTCACACACCCTTCTGATCCCAAACTAAGCAGAGCTTGTACTATGTACTACATTCTTATCTAAAATATAATTTAATAAGATTGAGTAGTAGAGCTCTTAGTGCAGAGTTCGTCCGGGGTACTACCATCTTACCCATTTCCGCCGTGAAGCAGTAGTGGACTTGTATTACTGTGTTTCGGTTAGAAAGGTAAGGGGGCCGGTGAAATTACAGGCACAAGTCTTAACAACTTCACGTCTCAGGGCCGACAACGCATTGGCGATGTCCCTAGTGTTGCAAATGTCCATAGGCGGCGGTGACCACTTACCATCAGGTAGACCATCTGCTTATTTGTCGGCCAAAGTGGTATAAAATAAAATATATATATTTACACCCAGACACAAAACACAAAGACATGTAGAAAAAAAATTGTTTCAGATGAGAATCGACCCTACATCCCTACCCACAAGGCCAACGGTCCTGTAGTAATCAAATCATCAATCATGAAAATTAATTGTACACAAATTAAAAGGTAAAGCACCTCTCAGAGTAAATTCTCACATGAAAAATGTAACTTTCATTACTGTTACATGTGAGCTTGTTCTCAACACGTTATTAAAGTTATTTATCACTGTAGCTCGCTCACCTTCGAAGTTTGATCAACCTTTATGAGAAAAAGCGCGATAACCGACAAACAAACTTTGGGTTTCGCGAACGTACCGTTGCGAAGTTGATCGTTAACTTTACCCGTATCGTATTAATATTGGTACATATTTAAGTAAATATTATGTTTTGAGCGAATTTAAGCTTTATTGGTTAATGTTATTTAAGGTCAGATTTGTGTGAATCTTTACATAGCCTATATTTATACTAATAATATTATAAAGAGGAAAGATTTGTATGTAAGTATGTTTACTCTTTCACGCAACAACTACTAAATGGATGTGGATGAAACTTGGCACATATATTATCCCGGGAAAATGTGCTATCCCTCGGGAACGCTGGTAAAATCGCGGGGGACAGCTAGCATACAATAAAGTCGCTTCCCGCCGTGTGTACGCTTCGTACTTTTAAACTACGCAACGGATTTTGATAAGGTTTTCATAAAAAAACAGAATGATTCAAGAGGAAGGTTTATATGTATAATACATGCATCTACTATGATAGTAGAGAAAAGGTGAAAATATCAAAGAATTGCGACTATTATTAATTGTTTTATGATAATACTAGCTGTCCCCCGCAGTTTTCACCTGCGTTCCCGAGGTATGTAACATTTTTCCGGCACAAAAAGTATCCTATATTACTTCTAATACCTCCAAGGATATTAGGAAAAAGTTTCAGTATGATCAGTTGAGTAGTTTTCTCGTGAAAGCGTAACAATCAAACTTACATTTACATTTATAATATTAGTAGGGATGATCTACCCTTTAAATAGATTGGTGTTCACGGGCGGCTATTAAATATTTCGAAATATTTTACGTGCTATGGTATGGAACGAAAGCAATATGCAATGCGCGAACCTCAATGAATAGGGACGGTAGAAGAAGAAGACTGTAAATTTATTATCACCATTGGAATTATCGTATACATATCACCACACCGTGAACCTACATCTAATTACTGTCAAAATAATAAAAACACAATAAATTATTATAGAGAATATCCACATCCCGCCTACTTACAACGAACTATCATTTCGCAGCTCATAGACGCAAAACGGCAGGGATATATCGACGCAACGATATTTCTTGTCGCACCGTCACGCTTTATTTATTTGTTCAATTTTTATTTTCGTTTCGCGACGACTTCGGGAATTTATCGCCGTCCCGAAGATTCAGTTTGCGCAAGAAATTTGAATAGATCTGCTAAGGTATTAAAGAAGTAGTAACATTGAAAAATTCCTGTAATTTTTTTTACCACTAAGTTCGCAAACAACGTGACGACCCGTCTGATGGTAAACGGTCACCGCAGCCACTTGACGCTTGCATCACCAGGGGTATCAAACAAATCATTATTATTATTAAAAAAATAAATGCGAATATGCTTCAGATACGGCATAGTGTAACATGTGAATTTACTTAACAAAGATATATCTAAACAGGTTACTTCCTTAATATAACCTAGCCGCAAGTGGGAATATGTAACTAACTTTACATTCATTGAAAGAACTTTTACTTTCAACAAATTCATATAAAATAAGGTTATCTTTCATTTACGGCTTTTAATGCGACTATATCTCAGCTGTAACGTCACATTGGAATGCCGTGATGAGAGTCGTTGGCACAAATCCCACATTGAACTTGAGGATTCGGTGATGAAACACATCGTGAGGAAACTATAACACAGTAGTGTCCTTGGAGTACCCGATTAGCGACCATATCAAGTTAAAAATCTATCACTGACACCTGAGGGTGTGTTCCAACAGCTGCACTAGGGAGCCAACTCCCGTCGGCTTTACGTGCTCACCACATTGGGCTACATAATGATGGAGCATAGTAAGTTATAGCGTCAAACACAAGCCCAAGAATAGTAAAAAATAATACCTCTAACAAAAAGTTCCAACTCCACATCATGTCAAATTGTAACCAAACGTTATTAAAAGAAATAAACAAAACAAGAGACAAAATTCAAAGTAATTCTTTACAAAACGTCCATATTTCCACACACAATCCGCCCCTAGTATTGAGCTAGTAAATTCCGCCCAGGATTGTAAATGTTCCATCGTAATCGTGACTAAAGGGCGACAGCGGCGTAGTCTCTTGGGTTTATGGCTGTAAAATAAACGTCTTGCAATGGACATAATTTAGCAGTAGAAATATATTGGTTGACTTATAAATTGGAATTTAAGTGGCACTGAAAATATATACTTCGGCTTAAAGAATTTATTTCCCAAAAGAACATTACATAGTTCACTTAATATGACAAACTAAAACTAACTTATTTATTTATTAACCATGAAACTTACGTCTATCTTTACAGGCAAGCCTAATGCGACAGAGTAGTTGATCTTATTATCTATCTTATATCTAATCTATACTATTCCCAATATTACATTGTTTTCCTCTACAATCAAATAAAACAAATTTAGGTACTGCAGAGGTAATAAGCAGCCTTTGTGAGTTCGTTCGGTCAACATGAGAACACATCAATTTGGTCAGACAGTGTGTTGAGCAGACGCAGCGCCCGCACGAACGGTGCGCGCTGCAGCAGGTTAGTGCGCCCATGAGGCACCGCCAGCAGCGGCGGCCGTCGGCGACGCCCCACGTACTCATCCGGAACGCATAACTGAACCGCCTCTAAGATATCCGGATTGTGAATTTTACCGCGCATTAGTCTGAATATGTAGGTGGCAAGATCTACCTCCCTCCTTACTTCGAGTTTGTAATATCCCACCATTCCCAAAACAAATAAAGTAGGATATAGCAGTGGGTACCCTGGAAACACGCCATACTGCTTCATATATAAAAACCTGAGAAATTTGTTTTGTATGCGTTCTGACATTAATTTGTATTTTTCTTCGTGTGGAGACCAAATGCCCGCATTGCACTCCAAGTGGCTCTTTACGAGTGCTTCTCTTGTAGGTATGTGTGTCTCATTGGAGTCCATGTTTGAGTCGATGGTCCAAAAGATGGCAAGATAATTGTTTGGATTTAGAAGCTGTTGTAGAAGCATTTGAAATCAATAATAAGATTTGATAATTCTTTTTTTAATGCATATATGTTTTATGATTGTAATCGAATTTCGACCAGGGCGAACACTATATATAATAATGTATAATTACTAGCTGTCCCCCGCGGTTTCACCGTCGTTCCGGAGGTCTGTAATGCGCCAACTGTTAAACGCGAGCAGTTAAAATAGTCGGTATTCTTTGAAATTCTCGCCGTTTCTCTTCTATAATATGCATGTATTATACATAAAAACCCCTTCTCTTGAATCATTCTATCGATTGATGAAAATCGCATCTAAATCCGTTGCGTAGTTTAATGATCTAAGCGTAGAAACGGCGGAAGAAACTTTGTTTTATATTGATAAGAATGATAATTTTTATAATACTAGCTACAATAATACATATACAAATAACAGTAATAATACATATACAAATAACAGTAATAATACATATACAAATAACAGTAATAATACATATACAAATAACAGTAATAATACACACAATAACACAATACTAGCTATAATATTATAGCCCGTCGAAATGTCCATACAAAAATGCAGGAATTTGATCGCAGCGCCACCTACCGGGTTCAATCTAAACCATACTCGAATCCACTTCAACACGCACAAAAAAAATCACCATAATCGGTCCAGCAGTTTAGGAGGAGTTCAGAGACATACACACGTACAGTAGAATTGTTACATAAAGATTCGGTTATAATAAAATATATTCATGTTAAAAAATTTCATATCGGTAATTACGTGGTATCAAAAACAATAATGAAAACCCAGCCAAAATACTAACACCGTTTGATAATAACACTCGAATAATAGATTTGAAATGATACCGGCGTGATGGCTTAGTAAATCATAGCAAATAATTATCGTTACTCATTTTGAAGCAATAATAAATCATATGAAATTATTGCACTTGTAGTCTAGCCATTATCTATTTACGTTGCCTGTTGACATAATATAGAGAGTGGTTAAACAGGGAAAATCGGGCAATGTGGAGTCGGAAACCAGATCCTGGTAGTTTTTGGGACAAGCTGGTCGAGAAAATGTTACTATTACTTAACCAGGCCATTCTATGATGGCCATTTTAACGTGTGGTCATGAAGATTCGTAAAAATGTACAACTGTGTTTGAAGAAACTAATGCTGTACTTTATACTTACTAGTATGTGAGTAGTAGAGCTCTTAGTGCAGAGTTCGTCCGGGGAAGTACTACCTTACCCATTTCTGCCGTGAAGCACTCGTATTACTGTGTTTCAGTTGGAAAGGTAAGGGGGCCGGTGAAATTACAGGCACATGAGACTTAACAACTTCACGTCAACGCATTGGCGATGCCCCCAGTGTTGCAAATGGCCATATGCGGCGGTGATCACTTACCATCAGGTGGACCGTCCGCTTGTTTGTCGACCCTTGTGGTATAAAAAAAAACTGCACGATGCCGTTGCATCGTTTGATGGATCGTTATCCATTCCAACAATTTTTACTTCATAGAGAGTTTTACATTTTTAACATCATATTTTACGTTTAAGTTTCGCTGTAAATATTGTGATAAAATTCTGTATCAAAATGCCACAGAATTCTTGAGTAATAAATAGTTTGTTTTGAATCCAGGGAAATCATAAGATCCCTCGGTAACGCAAATAAAACTGTGGGACAGTAGCTAATTAAATCATTTATCGGGGACATTAGCCACCCATAACCAAGTAATAAAAACATAGTTCACAACGCAAGCGCAGTTGACGGATACTGAATTTAACATTCCGTGCTTGCGAATTTTCTCACGACGTTTTCCTTGAAAATATATATTTTCTATCATACAAAGGTGCGAAAAACACGAAGCTTTTCCCAATAATATCATAATAAGCCCAATATTTTCACAAACAAGTAGAAACTCAACATTTTATCGTAACATACTTATAAACTCGGAACAACTTTTCGAGTTCCATCTCACTGGCTGATAACATCCGAGGTTCTTTAATAAAAAATATATTTTTATGTTCAGTGGGGGAGTTTACAATTCCCGTAACTTTGTGACTACAATTCGCTATATAAAATGATGTTCACAATTTGGTTATAACAAATCATTTAAGATTTAAGAAGCCTCATACTGAGTTAGTTCCCGTGTGGCACCGCTCAACATAATATTATTGTAAGCCTTGTAAGGTTGTGATTTCGTGAATAAATGTATTTCCTTCTTTCTCTGACGGGCCAGTTGGCTTGGTGGTTAGAGACCCTGACTGCCAAACCGAAGGTCGCAGGTTCGATTTCCACCCAGGACAAACATTTGTGAGCATGAACATGTCTGTTTGATCTGTGTCTGGGTGTAAATATCTATATAAGTATGTATGTAAAAAGTAGTGTATGTAGTATATCAGTTACCTGGTGGCCATACTACAAGCAGAACACTCTGCTAAACTTGGGATCAGGTAACCATGCGTGAAGAATGTCTTGGGATTTATTAAATTATTATTATTAATATTTGCTAGAATTTACCTAGCATTCGCTGCATGGTAACGGCATAGAATACTACCCTAATTTATCTCAAGGGTGTGGTTAGAGGGGACTAACATTTAGTCTTATGATTACGCCCACTTTGCAGGAGTGGTCAACAAGAGTATTCCCATAAAGGCTTCTCATCAGTGCGGATTCGATCGTAAAACTCTGCAAAATTGTAGTGACAGAAACCATACAAATGGCGCTGATCTCAGATGATTGGAGGGCCAAGGAGTTGTTGAGGATCAGTAATAACACAAATATAGATAGATCAATAGTCAATGTATTTAATTTATTAATTTGGGCATTCAATGCGACTTTAAACGATAATCTATCCACTGCTATTCAAATTAAACTACCACATACTACTGATACGTCTATGATTCTATCGATATATATTGACGAAACAGCGGAACTTAGGTCTTACCTAAAAATAATACTTTCATCTTGGAAACTCTAGAGATAGTGCTTCTCTAATTGTCGACCGATACAGCAACTCTTGGGACATCAAAATGTAACTCAAAACGTAAGTAATGGACTATCTAGGGCCTTAACTCAATAAATATTTAAGGCCCTAGATGGACGTTTAAGGTCAAAGCTACAGGTTACCGAGGGTTCAGAGGTCAGCTTTCAAATGTATTTATTGCTTTTGTTGTATAAATTTAATACCTCTGTCTTAATGTCATGTATATGTATGTATGTGTAAGTTTGAAATGTATGTAACCATATTCTTGTCTATGTGTGCACTGACTGTTTGTGAAAGTGTTTACCTTGAATAATAATAAATCTTTATTGTCACAAATATTGTACAGGAAACACCGTTTACATGTACTTATAAAGATAAATTTAACAAAAGAAATATTGTGTTGAGTTGAACTCTGGTTCCCAAAATAAGATCCAAAACACAAGTTTTTGTTTTGTTTGTATTTAAAAATAAATTATATTTATTTGCTGCCAGGTAAACTTAGTTAAAATTAATTAATTAAACCAGTTAGTTACAGTTATTAATAAATAGTAGAAATCTATATATATATATATATATATATTTATAGGTAGTTATTTTAGTTAGTTTAATAATATTTTGTGTCTCGGTATAATTTTGTGAATGAAGCCATTTACATATTTTTGTTTTGCATTCTTTTAATAGTTGCGCAATTGCGCATTTTATAAGTTTCAGTATTTTATAAAAAAAATGTAGTAACTGGTGGTGGCCTTAGTATAAACAAATAAAATGCGAAGAACCGACAGTTCATGTGGCAGAGAAGTCCCGTTTGTTGATTGTTAAAAACCTACATCCGAACCATAAATCCCGAAGCTAACACGACAATTCACGAGGATTAAACTTAACTTCTCACCTAAAGCCTTCTGTGAGAGGTAAGATAAAATATGTTTGGTTAAAAGATACATTGATACAAATTTTATACCGCGTATAGGAATTCAAGATGAGAAGATTGGAATAATTGGTGTTGGACACAAAAAGGGATTTTTAAGAGATTTGGGCTCAAGTAAAAGAAATTTAAAAAACTCACTCAATTGTAGTAGAAGCTGTAAAATGTGAAAGTAAATACGAAGCCAGTAAATTTACCAGAAATCTTTAACTCTACAGCTCTTTTATAATCTCTGGCAGACCCCAAGTTTTCTTTATACTCTTCCGATCCATCTAGAACGCATGCTTAAAAGCCAAAGCTACACACAAAACTATACCATAACAGTTAAACATTTTAAGCGCAACAAATTGAATTTAATATGTTATACAATTTAGACAACAAGACTGTTTTCTATATATTAAATATATAAAAAACAGTCTTGTGCATGATGTTAAAAAACAAAAATTTATAACCATAATATGCTCGCTTTAATGCCTTTGCTTGCGGCGGCGTCGTGTGGCGGGTCGCTCACTTCCCTACGATATGACGAGGAGGGCGATGGCTGCCACATGCGTCATACTTGTGAACAGGTGCTGCTTGTGGGGACTGGTCAGCTTTAGTTTGTTTATATTTTTTTTTATTACATATTCATAATATTATGTTATAGTTCAATAATTCTTAACTTTTGTGATAACACACAGGTATTGTCAGTGAGACTAAATAAATGTTATGTAATAAATCTAAGTTTGTTTTTAAAAAGAGTAATTGCTGAGTTTATTGCCGGCTCTTCTCGGTAAAAAACCACCTTCCGAGCCGGTATTAGAATCAGACTATTCATAAGTGCTTGTAAAGGCCTATTTGAACAAAAATATTTTCGTAGACATAATTCAAGAACAAATTCGAGATTTGGGCTAGAATAAAAGATTTATAGTATTACACTTTTCTTTCGCCAGAGACGAATGAATATGCAATAAACACTATTTCAATTATTCCCTTGGAAGTTGTTTAGGAGACATTATATTCAATAGAATATTCCTCAGTATATTTTTCCTCGTATTATGTAGATCATCACAAAATTATGCAGGTACACTTAGGGAATTAAATTCATGTAAATATATTTAATTTTGTGAGAATTTATTAAGGACGTAAAAAACGAAGGTACGTAGATAAAACAATTCTAGCTAAAGTTCGTATTGTAGCTATTTATATAAAATAAAATAAATATGTAGGATCTGTCTGTACATATTTGTTTTTGGAAAATTTTGTGATATATATTTTTATTTTTATGACTTGCTGACGCCATATTCACTATTTTTAAGTATGTTGTCTGTCTGTCTCTATGTCTTTTTATAACATAAGAACGATTAGACCGATCTTGATGAAATTTAGGATATAGTCAGACCATGCGATTCCGCGAATGATAGGCTACATATGATATCGATAAACACGGGTGAGGCCGCGAGGGACAGCTAGTAATATATAGGATTGTTTGCGTATAGCTTGAATCTACTTGTCCATATTCATTTTATTGAGTCTAGGTATATTCTTTCACTGGAAAATATAAATGTAAATCAATGCTAAACATAAGTACACAATTACATTTCACTGGACAGTTTGTGAAAATGAGGTTTTGTATTCCTCTGGTTCTTTCTCCATATATAAAACTAGCTGCCCGGACAGACGTCGTTCTGTCGAAATAAGTCCATACAATGCAAGAATTCGCTCGCAGCGCCACCTACCGGGTCCAATTGTAAATCTAAACCCCCCAGGGCGCCACCCAAACGTATACAAAAAAAATCATTCAAATCGGTCCAACAGTTTAGGAGTTCACACGTACAGAAGAATTATTTATATAAAAATGAAACGCTGGAACATTCTTCACACACTAATATCTGATTCCAAAATAAGCAGAGTATACTCCTTTGGCAATCAGATAACAGATATACTAAAAATATTTATTTTTTAAATACATACTCATATAGATACTTACACCCAGACACAAAATAGACAGACATATTCACGTACACTATATTCCTCCAAGGTGTGAATAAGGAATCAATATTTGTGGCGTAACAGTCAGGGTGTCTAACCACCAAGCCGACTGGCCCATCAGTGTTCATGTTTCAAGCTTAATTTTTAAAAACAATTTATGAAATAAACACAATGGGCTCTATTACTATACAGTTAAAACACATTTTCAAGGAGCGGTAACTCTTAAACAGACATAAAAATACATTTAGCTTCAGAAAGAACTCATTCTATAATGGACTTGAAGTATCTAATGGTTTTTACATCTATAAACCCTATATACCCTAAAAAAAGAAATGTAATACTCACAAGCCTTAACTCAAAATATCGAGCTGAGCAAGCGCGGAGAGATGTTAAAGTATAAAAATGCAATACAATGTATCTTACAATAGTTTAGCATAAAATCTTTAGAGAGTACGAACTAAGAGTCCGTAGGAAATGGAAAAACAAATTAAAAAAGAAACACCTTAAGGGTCCATTCACACAGACCGGCTCAGAGAGATTTTTATCACGTTTAAAACAGAGTTTTGAATCATTGTAATAAGGTTTATTTTAGCATATCACTTCTTTTATTATTGACAATGCTTGTGAGCAAACCTAACGCGCTTAGTGTGAAATAACCAAAGGATCCGATTGGCTCTGATGACATATGCTTCCGCGGGCTGCGCCCAGCTCCATGCGTATAACATGCGCTGGTCTGTGCGAAAAGAAGAGCGCCGGCCGATCCACTCCGAGCCGGTCTGTGTGAACGCACCCTTACGCGGGCAATTCACCATTGAAGAAGTACGGTACGAGAAACGGTAGTACGATATATTGGTTATGGAGAAATATCGTTGTCCACTCATTTAATGAAAAAAGGCTAGTCCTAGGGAATATGGGACGAAATTTCCATATTACACTGTGAGGTAGGACAATAAAGTTGTCATGCTAAGCGGCAATATTAATAAAGTATGCATTATGCTAATAGAGCAATTTCTGTAGATGTGGCGTATTAGACACGGCCCAAGGGAAAGGCGGTTGCGGTAATATAGGGCACGTTAACGTTTTTTAATGAGATATCTTCCTTACTAATATTATCGAAAGTAGAGTTTGTTTGTTTTTTGATACGTCTGAAACGACTGCTTCGATCTTGCTAAAATATGGCAATCAGTTAGCCTATTGTATGGAGAAGGACTTTTTATCTCAGAAACGCAAGTGAGAAACACTAAAATTCATAACAAATATTGATTTTTGTGTCTTGAGTTTGATTTACTGATATTGGAATGCATATTATCGTAGTCAAACGATTATACCTAAAATACGTGACTAGTACGGCGTAACAGAGAACGCGCTCGGAAGTGGTGACGGCGTCACACTTTCAGATTTGGCGCTTGCTTGGCAGGTGTACCAATTAAGAATGCAAAAAAAAACACGTAGATTTTTTTAAGATAACAAACTAATTTTATAACAAAAATAAAGTCTACATTTCTTAAAACTAGCTGCGAAAATCGCGTTTCCGAGTGAATTTAATAAAAGGTTGTCTTTTAAGTTAACGATAATATGTTTTTAAAAGTTAAATACAAAAAAATATTTTCATCACGTAAATTGTTAACCAAACCAATGTACTCCAAAAATCACTTACTTTTTGAACTACTAATAACTACCTAATTTTAACTAAGCTTCAATTCACTCATAATGACTTATAAAATAAGTAGCTAAAGCCTTCGCTTCCAACTTACACCAAACGCTTTGAAGTGGACCCCGGGGAAGTAATGACGTCATAACGATATGAATGTAATCAAGGGTCTGACATGCCAGTGTGGGTAATTAAATGGCCCATCTAGTAGTAAATAATAATAAATAATAAATATCCCGGGACATTCTTTACATGCGGCCATCTGGTCCCAAACTAAGCAGAGCTTGTACTAAGGAAACCAGACAACTGATATACTACATTACTCGTATACTACTTTTTTTTCTAAATACATACTTATATAGATATTTACACATAGACACAGAACAAACAGACATGGTCATGCACACAAATGTTTGTCCTGGGTGGGAATCGAACCCGCGACCTTCGGTTTGGCAGTCAGAGCGCTATCCACCAAGCCAACTGGCCTATTATGACATCAACCTTTAGGACGCGAAACCGCGGGCGGAAGCTAGTTTGCAATATAATTATGGATGTAATACAAAATTGGAAACAGCAGGAAGAGAGTTCGTACGGGGAAGTACTACCACCATACCCATTTCCGCCATGAAGCAGTAGTGCACTTGTATTACTGTTTCGTTTAGAAAGATAAGACCGGTGAAATTACAGGCACAAGAGACTTAATAACTTCACGTCTCAGGATCGAAAATGCATTGGCGATGCCCCTGATGTTACAAATATTCATAGACGGCGGTGACCACTTACCATCAGGTGTACCGTCTATATGTATGTCCGCATAAAAAAGAAAAAATGCATGTGGTTTTCACTGCCAATTAAAGAATTTGTTCAGGAAGGTTGAACTGGCACTCAGGCAAAGCCAGGTGCGGTAGTAGTTAAAAATAATTAGTTATTCGAAAAAACACCTTTTTGCTCTTCAGATTCATTACATTATTAAATACAATAGACAAATAAAAAACTAGTTTAATTAACATCCACAATTAATTCACATAAGTAATTAAAACTGACATAGTTAAGTATATATTAGAGCCTTATTTACTGCGTGTTTGTGTTTGACCACATTTTGACCACGCTATGTGACGTTGTGGTCAGAAGTGGCTTACCACTTGTAACCACTATATAATAAAGGAATGTAGGCTGAAGACTCAATAAGACAAATTCAACTATTGAAAAATTACTATGTTGTAAAACTGCAACTCGTTTTTCTTTCTCTTCTTTTTCGATTATATTTATAATCCACGTATTCGGCAACAGAAAAATTCAATGTAACACTATATATTAAGGAACCACAAACTTCAGTTCAAAACAACGAGCTAAGCACGCGCGGAAAAATGAAAATTTTTAAAAACACAATACAATAAGTCGTAGAATCTTCAAAGAGCAAAATGTAAAATGAAATAAATAAAAAATAAAGAAAAACTGCAACTCGACTAGTAATAAATAAAATCTTTATCGTTCTTCTCAGTTGAAGGCTGCCTTCTGAACCGGTGGGAGCTTCAGTAACATTAAACTTAACCTTCATAAGTGCCCCCCGAGGGCCTAAACTGAATAAATGGTTTTGAATTTTTTGAATTGAAATAAACTAAAAAGTAAGAAACAAGTTAGTATATTATTGCTATCATCGTTTTATTGAATTCTACGTCTTCTTTTATATCAATACTAATAAAAATAATTAAATTGTTAAGAGACAATATTTGTATTTTGGTTCTCAAAACTACAGACTAATACTTTCACTATTAGAAAGCTAATTTACCCAGTAGTAACAAAGGCTATGTTATAATCCTTTCCTTCGGAAATACGGGTGAAACCACAAGGTGAATGCTAGTGTAATATATTCCTGTTTAAGATCTAAGATCGTTTTTAACACTAAACATACCACAACCGGGTCAAATGACCCATTTTGAACTTTGCAATGAAAATGCACGTATCACCTCATTGCTTTTGCACATTTGACTTCATGACTTTTTCTTACGAATTAATATACAGTTATACTATTTATTTCCCTTCCTAACAACCATGTTTCATACATACAAGCAGGAAATATAAAGTCACATTTGACCCGCTATGGCAGAAATTGGTACGTAGTAAGTGTTGGTATGATTAGTGTTAAAAAGAGTAATTGCTGAGTTTATGGCCGGCTCTACTCAGTAAAAAACAACCTTCCGAACCGGTATTAGAGTCAGACTATTCAAAAGTGCTTGTAAAGGCCTATTTGAATAAAAATATTTTCATTTTTATTGGAGTCTTGTGTCAGTTTCACAAAAAAAACCGCAAAAGTCTGTCCAACAGGCCTGTCACCCAAATTGATCCAACTCAATCATCAAAATTAGCTCAGTGGAAAATACGTTAATACTAACATACATAGACTGCTGCAAAATTTTTATTTTTTTTATTTGGGAAAACAGTCTTAATCTAGAAAATTGTACATGCTATGAGCTTATAAATAAGAGACCAATACAGCTATTCAGGTACTAAAATACAATTATAACAATATCATACAAAACACTCGTTTGAAGCAAACAGCATACATAATGTTAAGAAAAAAAAATTACGATAAAAAAAGAAAAATTTACAGTATTATCAACAATATGCTATTAATTTATTTAAACCTACCTTTTTAGTCTAAGTCGGGTAAAAATAACGCAAAACGTTTCATCTAGAGGAAATTGCGTAAGGCAGAACATAACCACGTCTCCGTAAGGCTATTCCAGGACAATTAAGCCTGGAGCTTTACGATCCCGGACCGCTCTCCTGTTATTGCCTTTCATATAATAACTGTTGTAATAAAACACACCTTCGGATATGTATGACTTGTAGGTTCCATATGAGTTAGAACTTTCTTAGGATTTTCTTAGAAAATAAATATCCTGGGTCATTCTTTACACACGGCCATCTGATTCCAAACTAAAAAGCAGATAAATACATCATTATAACTAGATATTTATATAACAGACATGTTCATGTACAAAAATATTTGTCCGGGGTGGGAATAGAATTTATGACCTGCGGCGTGGCTACCAGAGTCTCTAACCAAGAACCCAACGGACCAGTCCAGTCATTAAAATTTTATTGTGACAGCCGCGTTTGAGTCAGTTCATTACTAAGCTATTTGTCTCACGTTAATTAGAAACAATTTAATTTTACCTAAACACAAAAGAAAAAAAATAAAGTAGTAAAGCTACACAATTAATATTAATGACCAAAAACTACGAAATACCACCTTAAAATAGTAATTTTGAAGACTGTATTAACTATTATAAAGAATTATCTAAAATTTTGGCTCAAATCAATTCTATATATGGCCTCTGACTCTTCTACTGCTATCAATGACAACGCATGTCTTACGCCTGGTTTTAATCGGAACTAGGTACTTTAAATTCAAATTCAGAACAAGATCTAATTGATGTTCCAATGAATAGACTAATAATAAACTATATGTTTGTGTATATACTACGACTATTGACAAAATGGCTGACAGATTTTGACAGGATTTTCACTGGCAGATAGCCGAAGTTATCATGAGTCATTTATGGCGAAAATTAATATGAAATCCCGATCGAAAATCCATGGATTGATGAACCTTTTGACAGTAATTTTAATGCACGTAATGTCAAAATTCTACTTCAATCTTGCGATTTTAGATCGGGATCGTATATTAATTTTGGCCGTTAGACGTTTCATCAAAATTCAAAACCATTTATTCAGTTTAGGCCTTCGGAGGGCACTTATGAAGGTCAAATTTAAAGTTACTGAAGCTACAACCGGTTCGGAAGTCAGCCTTC
Source organism: Habrosyne pyritoides (assembly GCA_907165245.1). Taxonomy (NCBI): domain Eukaryota; kingdom Metazoa; phylum Arthropoda; class Insecta; order Lepidoptera; family Drepanidae; genus Habrosyne; species Habrosyne pyritoides. The sequence goes on from OU015597.1 coordinate 11,234,550, forward strand.
AACTGAGAAGAACCGGCAAGAAACTCAGCAAGGTTACATTCTTTTTTATTTGTTATATACATTTTTATCTATTCTGACTTTTTGGCTATTTTATAATTTCAATTTTACATAATTTTATAATTAACAATTACAAAATACTTATTATAGGTAACATTAAAAAACAAAGCCAAATAACTTGTTAACTTTAGTTAGTCTAAAGTATGGAACAACTAACTTCTCCCTTTGTCTTGTATTTATACTATGATTATCTAATTTTGACTCAAACATTCCTATGTTTCCTGGGAAAATGTAACCAAAAAAAAAAAAGATAGAACAGTAGTAAAGACGGATACATTCCTAAATTATTTTCATCGCACAGTTACCCTAACATTTCATATAGAAATATCAACAGGCGGAGAGCAAATGAGTTTTCGTGGAAAGATCACGTAGAGCCCATTCCACGGTACGACGACTTGAGACTACAGTCAAGAGCCAGTCAGTTTCAGTAAAAGTGTTTCAGACCAAACTTATTGTTTTCATACGTTATTATTCCACTTCTATTTATTAGTCAAAGAAAAGAAAGTTGATGAAAGAAAAAGTATTTATTAAACCACAGACGAAATAGCGGCTTAATAACATTCCCTACTAATATTAAAAATGTGAATGTAAATTTGTTTGTTACGCTTTCACGAGAAATTACTTAACCGATCATCATGAAACTTTGTACACATATTTTTGGAGGTATGTTACATAACATAGGATACTTTTTGTGCCGGGAAAATGTTACATCCCTCGGGAACGCGAGTGAAAACGCGGGGGACAAGTAGTATTTATATATAAAAATGGAAACTGTCTCTGTTTCTTTTTTATGGGTGATTGAATCTTATTGAAACTTGGTATGGAAATAGATTATTTCTTGGGTATTTGGTTTTAAAAATAATCTTAATACATTCTACTACATCCTATTCTATCCTATTAATAATATAATGAGAAAGTTTGTGGCTTTAAACTTCACGACTGCAATCCTTAAAAAGGTAGGCACAGGTTGAAGTGAAATAAAATAAAAATATGTTTATTCAAATGGGCCTTTACAAGCACTTATGAATAGTCTTACTCTAATACCGGTTCAGAAAGTTTTACAAAGAAGAGCCAGCGATAAACTCAACAATTACCATTTTCAAAACGAACTTAGATTTATCCATGCCTTCAATTTATTCAATGTCATTGACAATATTGCATCGTATTTGTAATTGTATTAATGTAATATAATTTACAAATTACACCCGGTAAATTACATTTTTAAATTCTTTATTAATAATTACTCAAGTAATAGGTATAGGGTTCACATTCCACCGAAGGTATTTAAAGTCTGAACAAGAAATCTACTATAACATAAAAAAATAAAATTTGGGACCTGCCCGATCTGGGATTCGATCCCAGGACCACTGGTCTCTAGCCGGGGTTAATACCGCTTGGTCACAGAGATAACTCACTTCAATAAGAGTGGCCAAGTAATGTGACCGTCGCGTGTAGGGGTTAACCCATGGGGACCATAGAGTATAAATTGTAAATGGATTGCCGATGTTAAGTGGCTTATTATATTTGCTTGTGGTTCTATTTATGTTTAAACAAATATGCTGTACACACACACACGTAGACAAACACACACACACTTACAAACAATTTTATATTATTTATTTAGTCAACTTAAATAAGCTTCTGGTTATGTCGACTGTCATACGCCGAACCCTAGAGGTTCGAGTCCCGTCCAAACATTTGTGTACATGAACTTGTATATTTGTTCTAGGTGTAAATATCTATTTAAGTATGTATTTAAAAAGTAGTCTATCACTTATATTGTATCTGTGTGTAATTTGTGATGTCAATGAAATTGTCTATGTTACTGCTGTGGCCGCCCTAAGCAGACCTGGCGGCGGATGACCACTGTAGAAGCGAAGGCGATAGGAATGACCTGGAGCGAAGTAAACTGCGAAGCCCGAGACCATTCGGTACTGTGGACGCCCACTGCTCCATCCAGGGGACATAGGACATTAAGTCAAGTAAGTCATGTTACTGCTGTGTGAGTCCAAAATAAATGTTTTCTTTCTTTCTTTCTTGTTTCTTATCTGGTTGCCATTGTACAAACTTGCATAGTTCGGAAGATGGTATGTTTGCATATTTATAATTAACTTTTCGGGCACGCTTTTGCTCCACAAGATCTTTTTGAAAAAATCCTAGTAATATTATAAATGCGAAAGATTGTGAGGATGGCTGTATAGATAAACGCATGGATGTTTATTACTCTTTCACGCAAAAACTACCAAACAGATTTCGATGAAACTTAGCTTATAATCTGGTTTAACACATACAATACTTACAGTCCCGGGAAAATGTAACATCCCTCGGGAACACGACGGAAACCGCGAGGCACTGGTAGTATTGTATAATACGATTATTAAACAGTTTTAAACAGCCCATATTTTCCCTAATCAATACCAGGCCCTCGGTCCCTTATAAATTGCGACACGATAAAATTAATGGTCACACCTTTACTTTAAATGTGAAATGACCTTACCTAAATCTTCTTGAACATTCTTTTCTTTGTATGGGTTGTTTTGAAGTTGAATTAAAAGTGAATTTAAAATAGACTGAAAAAAAGTATTTTTCTGACCTCATTAAGTAAGTAGAGCTTATGCCATGATAACCAGCAGTGCCATATTAACCACGAAGTAAGAGTAGCAATTGCTACGGGACCCGCGCAAAAGGGGGCCCCGCGTGTACCAGTTTATCGCCCAAGGTAGTATGAAAACAACACATTTTTATTATGTGTGAGAATCGAATTCATGACCAGTGGCGTGTCAGTTATGGTCTCTAACCACCATGCCAACAGTCCCGTCGATAATCCTTATTAATTACAGAGAAACATATTAGTTACTGAATATTTTCAGTAGGATGACGTTATGCTAATTATAACTATGAAGTGATAAGAGACGTTATTATATAAACATAATAATTCAGCGAGATAAAGCAAGACATAGTAGGTATGTACCATATGTACCATATAACTTGATATTTAGTACTAATATAGTCGTGAACTAGCCCAGCTAGATGGAGCGATGATATACGCAAGCTGGGTGGCAGCGGTTGGAAACAAAGAGATGTAGATCGAGCTCAGTGGCGTGCCATAGGTGACGCCTATGTCCAGTATTGGACTGAGATAGGCTGAGAATGATTATAGTCCTAAACATCGTCATTTTACAATCCTCGACTCCGAGGTGATTTAGGACTTGATTCGCGGGGTCATTGCTCTGTCTCTTTCGATAACAACGTAATCACGCTCCGCTCTCTGAAGCCTCGTCGAGGAAGTTTTTATTAGCAAAATGTTTCGTTAGTTTATTCTACAAGGGATAAGCTAAAAATCAGTGTTGTTGTTGTACAACTGCAACATTTCCCATACATATTGGTAGTGGTATTTCTTTCTGAATCTGCATATGAGGTTTTAAATCTGTGATTGATTTATCACGCCACTGATTTATAATATAAGCATGATACATCAGCTGTATGTGCCCAACAGTACCCAATAGTTGTTTGTTAATTTATTACAATAAACATGAGTATATCGTAATAAATTGACAAACAACTAAAAATATCATGGAAATAATCACCTTTGTTTCGAAAGAGGTTTAGGAAAAAGTATAAATAAAAAATAAATAATAAATATCCTGGGACATTCTTTACACACGGCCATCTGGTCCCAAACTAAGCAGAGCTTGTACTGTGGAGACCAGATAACTGATATACTACATATACTACTTTTTTTTCTAAATGCATACTTATATAGATATTTGGCTGCCAATGTAATACTATTTTAGGGTTTACCAATTACGTATCACCTAGACAGTAGTATTGACAGGCCAGTTGGCTTGGTGGTTAACGCTCTGACTGCCAAACCGAAGGTCGCGGGTTCGATTCCCACCCAGGACAAACATTTGTGTGCATGAACATGTCTGTTTGTTCTGTGCCTGGGTGTAAATATCTATATAAGTATGTATTTAGAAAAAAAAATAGTAGTATATGTAGTATATCAGTTATCTGGTTTCCATAGTACAAGCTCTGCTTAGTTTGGGACCAGACGGCCGTGTGTAAAGAATGTCCCAGGATATTTATTTATTTATTTATTTATAAAGTTAATATTTACCATTAATTAGGTTTTTAAACTAAGCATACAATTCAGGCTTTTACAAAAAATTTGCTCAAAACTTTGAATATAAAAATACAACATCGTACAAAGCGGTCTCTTTGTAAAAACATTTACGAATGTTTGCGTTGAATTCGCGGGTGCGGTCCAATTTAACTGATGGGTTTTAAATTTTATACCGTTATAGCACGTTGGGTCAACAACCGCAGATTGATGGACATAATATTTAAATTATGAATTACGCACGTGAATTTTCATTTTGGTAGTGCAATATTAAAATACAAAGGATCTTTGTTCAATATGAACTGATTAACTTGTTTTTATTGAAAATAGAAAATTTATAAGAAACATGCTACATGTTGGTCAACTTTTTATACGTAGAGGGCTCTTGGTGCAAAGTTTCTCCGGTTACTACCACCACGCCCATTTCCGCTGAACGTGTAGCAGTAGTGCACTTGTGTTACTATGTTGCGGTTGGAAAGGTATGGGGGCCGGTGAAATTACAGGCACATGAGACTTATTAACTTCAAGTATTTATCGATAACACATTGGCGATGCCCCTGGTGTTGCAAATACCCATTGGCACCGGTGCTCAGTTACCATTAGGGGAACTGTCTGCCTGTAAGACGGCTTACTTGACAAATAAAAGAAAAAGAACACGAATGATGTTGTACATTGCCAGCATGTTTTTTATAACTTGAAGAAGCTTTACTAATTACTGATGCTAAAAACAGAAAATACAAACGCAATATCAGTCTGAGTATTTATTAGCTGTGGAACAGTCTCACAACACTAATGCGAGGATTATTCTCAATATTTATAATAGTGTTGGACGAGAAAAATGTATAAAAACTTACAACATATTCCAGACTAGTTTGTCATTCAGCAAACTACCTACCTGTTTTATTGATAACCTCATGTTAGGTTTGAACTTTCCCTGTCAAAGTTTATATACAGCTCCCTAGAGCTTTTGATGCCTATAAATATTTCATAAATGCCTGCTCATGTAATACGTATGTTCAAGGAACAGCGATTAAACTGTAGTTTTGTGTACCGATATTTTAGCCAGAAGTTTGCAAATTTCAACCACTGTGCGAGGTTAGTTTGTTAAGGGACTACGTGGGAGTTTGGCTTGAATAAGTCAGAAGGGAATTATCTTTGCTCGACTCACTTATGCGTAAGATTCTAAGAGGTTCTCATTACATTTAGGTTTTAAATGTCTGAAGATTTTTTGTTGAAACAGTTTCCAATTCAACTTAATTGAATTTTAATATGAATACAGATATTTTTATAAGTTCAATCTTTTTAGAATATATTTTTGATAAATTGACTCACTTCCCTACAATATCGCGAGGGCGGTGGCAGGCACATGCGTCATACTTATGAACAGGTGCTGTTTATGGGGGTCGGCCTGCTTAAGTTTGCAATTTTTTTCCACGTAAACATGCAAATGCTTTGTCTTAAAGCTGTGGATTTAGGTATATCAATAAATAAATAATAAGGATACGAAAAAAAATAATATTTGGTACCCTGGCAACATTGTGCATTTACACGCCACGGGCAACATATTATAAAAGAAAAACAGTGCAATTGAGCGATGTATCCTCGTCTGTCGACAATTTGTTAAGTGATTATACATTCATCGAATAAACATTCTGTGTGCATCAGTATCTTTCTATTTAATTAGACCTACAGAAAACTACAGTCAACATCAATTTCAACAACCATCCCCACAGAAGTCAGCCTACAACTGAGAAGAACCGACAAGAAAATAAACTATTCCAAAACAAACTAATAAGCACTAAAAAGAAAAAAATAATTGCAATATTAGACTGCTTAAAAGTCAATCAAATTATTACAATGTAGTTACAATTATTGTTATTTTTGGAGTCGGTTTCAGCCAACGTAGGCTTGTAACTACATACATAGTTATAGGTGCTTGTGTCGCACGCGCGACTTTACCAGGGATGGGAGCTGTTAAATATGTTTAAATCGGCAACATCCTTAATAATCTGCCTATTTGGTCAAATTATTTATTCAAATATTTAACAATACCTATCATAGTATTAACACTAAACATACCATAACCGGGTCAAATGACCTCTTTTGAACTTTGCATTGAAAATGCACGTATCATCTTATTGCTTTTGCACATTTGACTTCATGACTTTTTCTTACTAATTAATATACAGTTATACTAATTATTTCCCTTCCTAACAACCATATTTCATACATTCAAGCAGGAAACATGATGTCACATTTGACCCGCTATGGTAGAAATTGGTACCTAATAAGTGTTGGTATGATTAGTGTTAAATATATAAACTTAAAACAAAACAAATAGTCAGCAAACCTACTTTTGAACCGGTAATAGAGTCCGATTATCTATACTAATATATAAAGCTTAAGAGTTTGTTTGTTTGCGCTAACCTCACGAACTACTTGTTTCAATTGAAAAATTATTTATCTGTTGAATAGTCCATTTATCTAGGAAGGCTAAATGCTAAATATAACATCACGCTACGACCAACAGGAGCGGAGCATCAATGAAAAATGTCACAAAAACGAAAAAAATATATAGTATATAATAATATATGTTCATACACTTATTAAAAAAAACAATCTAAGAACAATAAAACAGTAGATTTAGCTGTTCCAACAATCTGTTAAGCCCATACATGGAATAAGTACTAATAAGGTACATTACTCTGGTTTTCCGTATACATATGCTTGTATAACAAGTCATGCAAGTAGGTAGTATATAAGGGGCTATCCATATATTAAGTCACATTTCAATGGGGGGGAGGGTCAACAAAGTGTGACATTGTGTGACTAGGGGTGGGGAGGGGTCAACAAAGTGTGACAATATGTGACAAGGAGTGGGATCAGGTCAACAAAAGTGTGACATTATGTGACAAGTAGAGGGAGCGGGACAACAGAGTGTGACAAGGGTAAGGAGGGTGTCAAAAAAGTGTGACATTGTGTGATAAAAGGAGGGAGCAGGTCAACAAAGTGTCACAATGTGTATCGAAGGTAGGGAGGAGTTTCGTGACGCCAAGTGTGAAATAAACATTGTCTTCTCTATAAAGAAGTGGATCGAAAGTCCATGGACACAAGATGATAATATTTTGCACTCCTGAAATAGTAAATAAGTTTTTTGTTTCGCCAATTTTCATTTTTTTTTTAATTAATATAAATCCTTAAAAAGATATATTATTAGTAATAAAAATAGCATTTTTATAAGACTATCTGTGACAAGGACGGGATAAAGGTAAAAAAATCATAGAATTCGAGTAACGTCACTTATGGATGACCCCCAATTTGGCCCCAGTTACCCGCTTCAAGGTCAATAGCCTCCGAAAGGAATTATCCGAGCTCTGGTTCAGGCAGCCATGAATAAGGGATGCACACTAATTCATTTGTATTCTTTGTAATTACGTTGGATTTCTGCGACATTTCCTTTTCTTCGATTCGAGGAAATATCTGGTATGGAAATGTTTAATTTATCTAAGTGAATCCAAGTTCCTCAACAGTATGGAGAGATTTATTTAATGATTAAGGAATATGATACGCTTGTTGTTTGGAATTATACTTAATTAAAGTCGATTAAAAATAAAATTTGCGTAAAATAACGAAAGATGTAACTATATATGTATTAACAAAATAATATTTTATGTAATAAATCTAAGTTTGATTTTTTAAAAAGAGTAATTGCTGAGTTTATTGCCGGCTCTTCTCAGTAAAAAACAACCTTCCGAACCGGTATTAGAGTCAGACTATTCATAAGTGCTTGTAAAGGCCTATTTGAATAAAAATATTTTCATTTTCATTTTTCAACATGTATATTTACAGAAAATATTATTTTAGTTTTAAGATGAACTTAATCTCGTAGCTTCCCACATAAATTCCAACAGCACATAAAGTGTAGTTCAGGGGCGCGATTCTGTAAAATGACACTAACTCGAGGATGTTTCATCGTGGCCTTCATGCTCTGTCTCGTTCGCTTACTACGCTAATATTAATAATCGCGTGAGACGTAAGCTCTCCGAGGCCTCCGTGGAGCGGCTCGCCGACGAAGTTTGTATTAGCTGAATAAGGGGGCAGGAACGCTGAACCGCCCCATAAATAACATTCACGCAGTTTATATTAGATGGGATAATGAGACAATAAGTAATGGTAATTGGGCTACCTATAAGCGAGAAGGGGAATAAGTATCGCTTCGTTATAATGCAGGAGAAAGAAGGTTTGAATTTTTATGTTTATTTTTAATTAGATTCACAATGTTTTTGAATATAAGTATTCAAATTAAAGATTTTTTTTACGACTTGGGCCGATTAACAAGCATACTGTCTACCTTAAGTGGTCACCGCTACCTATGGACATTTGCAACACTAGGGGCATCGCAAATGCGTTGTCGATCCTGAGACGTGAAGTTGTTCAGTCTAATGTGCCTGTAATTTCACCGGCCCCCTTACCTTTTTAACCGAAACACAGTAATACAAGTCCATCACTGCTTCACGGCGGAAATAGGTAAGGTGAATAAAAAACCTCGCGTATTCTGCTTGACAAACCCTTTCATTAGATACCCATGACATGGAGGTGATTTTAGCGATTAATAAATTGACATAATAAAAGTAAACTACTGCTTCACGGTGGAAATGAGTAAGGTGGTAGTACATCCCCGGACGAACTCTGCACTATGAGCTCTGCTACTCTTCTATTTAAAAACTGATTTAGGTTGCAAATACCAAACGATACTATAACCAAGTAATATTTAGGTATTTACTTAACATTAAATTAAACGTATACAAAATTGTATGTTTCTGACAAAGCCATTCATTAATCTGACATAACTATTCAAAGGATTTTTTTCAAGCACGCTTTATTTTTCATTCGTTCAAAAACACATAAAATATAAATCTATCTCTAGAATTATTATCACCGATTTGTTTTTGTAATATTTTATGGGTAGGCACAGAAGGAATGAACAGATTGAGTAGTACTTATCGAATCTAGATAATTAACAATATAAGTATAAACCTGGAGTCCAATAACTGTATACAGTATCAATAGGTAAGTGTCTAATATGTAGTCAGAGGTCTCACTAATTAGTTCCACTATCCACCGAGAAATAAATATTTTAAACAAGACTTGTGGTGACCAATGTTGCCGCCTCTCGAGCATATTACTAATCTCAAGCTACAGGTTATTTCTTAGCATATTGTCGTTAAAATTACGTTGCCCGACTCGGGATTCGAACTCAGAACATCTAGGTCTTTAGCCGAGCTTTATACCACTCAACTTACGAGGCAATAAATAAAATATCAATAAATTAAATGAAACAGAAAATTTATTCAATCACTTATGAATTGAGACTCTAATACCGGTTGGGAAGATTGCTTTTGCTGAGAACAAAAACAAGACGGCCCTAATAAGATGTGTACTGCAGGCACGAGCGCTACACTCAAGCATTGTCGTCATTAAAATATTCGTTTGTTGTATCACGCCTTCTCTACTGAAATGTTTTTCCTTCTTTGATTTTCCCGCGATACAAATGGAAATTTTATATATATTCAACAAGCGATATCTAGTGAATTTTCAGCGAGTAATAACCAATTTTTTTTTTTGATATTTCCTGAAGTATATTATCATATTACAAACACTTAGTGTAATATTCTTGAAGTTCCATCTTTGAGTCCATTAGTAGCGAAAGAATTTCAAAGTGAATTTTACTTTGAAACTTTAGAGGTAAGTGTTAAAAGAAATTCTATTACTTAGCGGGCGATACTTAGGAATTCCATTAATTTAGCAGAAAAATAAGATATTTTAATATTTTTAAAGGTATTTTTTTTATACTACTAAGGTAGCAAACAAACTGACGGCCCGTCTGATGGTAAACGGTCACCGCAGACTATGGACGCTTGCAACACCGTGGGTCTCAATCGCGCGTTGCCGACCTTGCAAAAATCACTACACACCCTTCTTGAAGAACCGCATGATAGTACTCACTTGGGAAAAGCACGACAGGGAGCTCGTTACAACAATTTTAACTAAATATACTCATTACACATGAAGATGTATGCTAGGGGGGGACAAATACTACCACCACAACTCATCGTAAAAGTTGAAAAAGAGTGCACTTAGACTATGCACCAAGTAGTCCGAAAAATCATTCCCAAATAGAGTTAACGTTAGGCAGAACCGACCGTAAATGATCGGTCAAATTTCTCTATACCAAACGGGCCCAAAGGATAGAAAACACCGACATTACTCCCATCTTAAAAGATTGGGTACAGGGCAAGCGGATGATGACTATACATGAAGGTATATGAAAATACGTTTCATTTGCCTGCATCATCCTGCATAAAATTGACAAGAAACTTCCCTATACCAACTCATAACTTCTCCCTTTCTAGAGCAAAATTGCAGTCATGTTTTTGTTTTTTTAAGTAAAAAGGCTGATTCAGTTTGGATATTTCTCTCGTCTCATTAACTACGTGATTATTTGTTCTATACGTGAGTGAAGTAGACGAGCAGTTCGTCAAACGTGACAATTAGTGGTTAACGCTTCCTTAAGACGACCATCCACTTTGTATGCAATGAGTCGTCGACTCTGAGACGTGAAGTTGTTAGTTCTCATGTGCCTGTAATTTCATCGATCTTTTACCTTTCCAACCGAAACATAGTAATACAAGTGTACTACTGCTGTACGGTGGAAATGGGTAAGTTCCCTAGACGAACTCTGCACTAAGAGCTCTACTATTTGTGCTCAAATCTTGAATTTCCGCAACATGGCGATTCCTATGTTATTGAAAATTAAAGCGGTTACTTACCATCACGTGAATCATCTACTAACTCCTCACCCTTATTACCGAAAAAGAAAAATTGTGGCAAGACATTTCATTTTCATTTTCAATTACTTATAGCCTACCTAGGCTAGATTGTACTATAATTAGGCGATATAATAATTTATTGTGTATCCTAAAATATACCAAAAAAAAAGATTTTCATTTGCCTAAATTTGACTGGACTCCATCCATGGCATACACACATATTGCAAACATTGCCTATAAACTTTACCATACAGACAACTATACCTAGGCATCTCAGGAATCGAATATATAGGACGAAATCTCCAGGTAAAGTATTTTACATAAACCCTTATTTATTTAAAGCATATAATTAAAGCTTTGAACTGTGCTTCGACGTTACACAAGCATCAATTCAAGCCCCAGGAGTTATGTAAACCCCTATATTATCAACTAAGCAAATTGGCCTGAGGCACTAACGTTCTATTTCCCCAGACATAAACTGACTTATAATCTTGATACTTGGAAAAGTTTCCGTGTTTCAGATTATAGAAATATGGAATAATGTTGAGCTGATTTTTATGATGTTATTTGAATTAATAAATGTTTTAACTAAGGAACTCTTATGGAAGAAAATACGTAAGGGAAATGTTGGATTTTTTATGTATCTACTAGTCCATCTCGCAGTTCTACTCGCGGTTCTGAGGGATCTAAAATTAAATTAATTAAAATTTTTAGAGTAGTAGAGCTCTTAGTGCAGAGTTCGTTCGGGGAACTACTACCACCTTACCCATTTCCGCCGTGAAGCGGTAGTGCAATTGTATTACTGTGTTTCGGTTAGAAAGGTAAGAGGGCCGGTGAACTTACAGGCACATGAGACTTAACAACTTCACGTCTCAGGGTCGACAACGCATTGGCGATGCCCCTAGTGTTGCAAATGTCCATAGGTGGCGGTGACCACTTACCATCAGGTGGACCGTCCGCTTGTTTGTCGGCCCACGTGGTATAAAAAAAAAATATATATCCTGGATTATACTGAACCATATACCTATCGGGAATAGTGCAGTTTAAAATACTAGAGTACCTTCATTCCAAAACGCGGGCAGAACCGCGGGGCAGAATCTAGAAATATATTAGTTACTAGCGACCTTGGTATATATATAAACCTACCGGATAAAATTTTCTTAATAATGATGAAAACCTTCTCAAAATTCTCAAACAAACAGAAATACATAGTGACAGAGAAACATAATCGAAAAACAATGATCTAAGTTCCCACGAGCAGGCTTTTAGTATGAGCCAGTATTCAAGGGGTCCACAAATCTCCAAGTGAATAATCACGTTCACCTTTTTCAATTCGGGAGATCCTGTCGAGATGAATGAAGAAAAATTACCATGACGCCTTCAGAGATCCACCCTACGCCATAAGCCTACTTCCTCTTATAATATATACATTATACATAGCTACGAAAATTCTAGTTTAATTATAGTTTTTCTTCGATGATTTCATTAAAATAATAATTTACTTTATTTTGTGTTAAAAAAATGTTACAATGTGCTGATTGTATTTATGGAGGCTATAGCATCCCTTTAAAATAAACCAACAACATGTTACCAAGAGCCAAAATAATAAATATCGTTGTGGTAGAACAAATTTATAGACTTGCTGTCTCCTGCGGATTCGCTCTCGTTTCTGAGAGTGACATTTTCTCGAGATAAAAGTAGAAAGTGTTAATCCAGGGTATGGACTACTTATGTGCCACTTTACATCTAAACCCGTTTTATAGTTTTTGGGTGAAAAAGTAAACATCCATTCATCCATCGATCCACCCTCAAAACCTTTCACATTTATTGTTTTTTTTTTTTTTTTTTTTTTATGCCACTTGGACCGTCAAACGAGCAAAAGATCAAGAATTATTCCCTCTTGATAATATAAAATATGAAAATATATTAGAAAGAAAAGAAAACAAAGAAACTCGCATAATAAAGGTTTATGCCTCGAACCCTGAGGCAAATATTTAATCTGTACAAAGTTCAAAGGTGGACAATGAAGGCAACAGTAAATTGCCAATTACAATAATCCTGTAGAGAGAGTGCACAACGTATAGTATATAATGTCGTCTTGCTCTCTAATCTAAGTAATTTTAAATCGGAAAACCAATACTTCGTCGAGTGAAGAAAAACAAACATTCGCATTTTTGTAATGACACTTTTAATGCAGAACTCATCCAGGGAAATACTACTACCATACCCATTTCCGCTGTGAAGCAGTAGTGCACTTGTATTACTGTTGTTCGGTGCGAAAGGTAAGGTTGCCGGTAAAATTACAGGCACATGAGACTTAACAACTTCACGTATCAGGGTCGTCAACGCATTGCGGTGCTTCTGATGTTGCAAATGACAGGCGGCGGAGACCACTTACTCAGGTGGAATGTCTGCCAGTTTGTCGGCATTGACAAAGAGATAAAAAATATTCGCAGAGCAGATTCAATTGTTTTTCGCAAGTATAACGGCCTCTAGAATAGATCTCTCACGTGACTACGTAGCTGGCAAAAGGAACAGAACAAAGGTTGTCTATAGGGCCTCGCAAAAGGCCTCTAGGTATAACCCCTCGAATATACCTGCAAGTATCTGATAATCTTACCAGATAATCATTACCTACAGGAGAGTTGGAATCTTTAATAAATTTTTACAACACTGTTTTCAATTTCAGACAAAAACCTACAAACGGTTTTACCTTTACGAAAAACCTTCCAAAGTTATAGAATGTCTTAAATTTACAAAGCTGCGATACATATCGCCGAAAGGTAAGTTACCAGACAACCAACGGTAAGTTATCTAAACTACCCACCAACTGTAGTTTCGGAACACAATAGCTTCCAAACTGAGTGTGGGTAATATTTAAGCTATTGTATTTAGGATCTTAGGATGCGAGGGACAAAAGTTCAGTTAAATAGGTTTATTGTAAGCTTTTAAGAGGTTAAAGGGCCTTGGGTACAAGGTTAATAACCATAATAGGGAAATATAAATCTTTATAGACAAAAAAACATGACACGATAAAAAGAAAATGATCTAAGTTCCGGAAGAAGGTTTTAGTATGAGCCAGTATTCAAGGGGTCCACAAATCTCCAGGTAAATAATCAAGATCACCTTTATCAATTCAGGAGATGCTGTCGATATAAATGAAGAAATATAAAAAGAAAATGCATTCACTTGAAAACCTTTATATTTTTTTGATGGTATAATAAAATATGTAATTTTTTTTTTTAAATAATGCTATCTTGTTTAAATACGTATCATTTGAATTTAAATTAAAATAAATATATTTTCTATTTAAAAAGAAAGAACATACTTAAGTAACTTATATGCTTAAATGTAAAAATCCAGAATGTTCAGTGTTTCCAATTGAACACGAACTATTTTTGTTGTATGTATCACATGTACATAATAGAAAGAACTTTCATCAAAAAGTCTAGTCATTTAACTGTAGTCTTTAAATTCGAAACATAGTCAAGAAACATGACACCTTTCACTCCACTCCTTATATTGTTAGAGTCGAAACTCCTCATACATCCTATCCAAACACGGCCAATTTCCAGGTAACAGGTAACCTAGGTTCGTAAAAACATAATTTAGGTACCTCACGTAAATTCTGCCGCTCCATTTTTAACCGACTTCAAAAAACAGGAGGAGGTTCTCAATTCGACTGTATTTTTTTTTAATGTTTGTTACCTCATAACTTTCGACTGAGCGAAGCGATTTTAATGATTCTTTTTTTATTTGAGAGCTGGTGCTTCCCATGTGGTCCCATTTCATGTGGTCCAGTTCTGACATTGGCATCCGTGAGAAAACCATATAAGTCTAAAATTTGCATTAAGTATGAGTGCGACAAATGAACGAGTAACTCAATATGACGCCAACCGATTTCGATTTATTCATTTATAAAAGGTTAGACTTCACAGATGGTCCCGTGATCATTACAACAAGACCTGATGATGGAATCCTGAGAAAATTGAGGAAAATCCTTAAATGTGTAGGCATACATAATACACTTTAAGTAATCACGTTTAGTAGGTCTACCCATAACTTCACAAAAAGAAACTATTCCAAAACAAACTAATTAAATTGAGTGGTGATATACGCAAGCTGGCTGGCAGCGGTTGGAAACAAAGAGCTGAAGATCGATCTCAGTGGCGTACCATAGGTGAGGCCTATGTCCAGCGGTGAACGGAGATAGGCTGATGATGATGATAATTTTTATATATTTTAGCCAGACAATTGTTTAAAGAAGACAGACCGATGCAAGGGGAAAATCATCACCTAGACCCAATTTGCCAGACGGCCAATAGCTATAGCTTACAGCTTAATACAAAATAGATAAACCTTCAGTCAGTACTTAAATGAGCAATGAAACAGGCTAGCAACAAACCATAAAACACAAGTAGGCAACACAAACGTTAAGCTTGTAAGTGGATAGTGGCTTCGGAAGCCCCTCATGCCCTCGGCACACTGCCTTAATACCGCACAACACTGTTACTGTTGTTTATAATTAATTATACGTATGGCTTTAAATGTCTCTAGTGTGTTCTATATAGAAAATCCTTTGTTAAGTATGTCAGAGAAAAATTAACCCTATATCTTTGGTATAAAGTGCATCTGTCAATTTGACAATTAAAATGATGGATGGTTACTTTTTTAAGTACTACTGTATAATCTGTGGAATCTGTCTGTACATCAAATTTTGTGTTAGATATTCGTTGTAAGACTCGCTGGCGCCATATCGTCTGTCTGTCTGTCTGTATGTTTATAACACGAGAACGGTCCCACACAGGCGAAGTAGATGCGGTTCGTTAGTGCCAATTTTTTATTGCATCACATATCTATCTAAACTTTCACATTTATAATATTACTGGGATTCTGTTTTAGATAGGCAGTTTTTTGATAAAAAAAAAATCCAACAACAATCAACAAAAAACGACAAAAATGTTCCCTGTTCCAAAAACAAAATAAACAATAGAAGCGAATAAAACCAACGTACAGATTTTTGAATAAATTGTCATCGAATCCAAACCTCGATATCAATAACAGTTTTTCCAAGCATAGTTATTGTTAGCCAACAAAAATATAAAAAAAAACCGTATTTCCATGATTGTTTTCACTTGGATCATTTGTTTGGCAGCATTTGGCGAGGCGTCACATTGAATACGCGATGTACGAGCATACATATTTTATTCCGTATCGATCTAAAAGGCAGCGGGCTGAAATTGAATTGGCTATACGTTCGCATTCTTGTAGTAAATAGCCTTTTCAATATTCCGATTGCATCGGAATTGAACTGAATGGATCTCGTTACATAGTCTATATTCACTCCTGTCAGGATCAGGCGGGGTATAGAGGTTTAAGATTGTATATTGAACCTTTTTGAAGTATTTTTTTAAAGCTTGAGTGAGTTTCTTGCCGGTTCTTCAGTTGAAAGCTAACTTCCGAACCGGTAGTAGCTTCCGAAACTTTAAATTTTACCTTCATAAGTGCCCTCTGCGGGCCTAAACTGAATGAATGGTTTTGAATTGAATTTTGAGTGAAAATTTTTAAATGGCATTAAACTATCCGTTTGTCTTCTATTCTAATTCTAACTAATCTTATTAATCCGAAAATCAGGTGGTTTGTAAATCTGTCTGTTTTTTACGCGTTCACCGTTAAACGACTGAACCGATATTGCTGAAATTTGGCACACACATAATCTATGGTATGGAGAAGGACAAAGGCTCACGGACGCAATCGGATCAATTATACTGCGCTGTAAACCTTTCAAAATGAAATAAACAAATAATATACATATATCTATGTATATGATCCCTAATTAAGGAAAGCTTGTGCTGCTCTTACTATGGTAATCAGCTAACTGATATACAACTTTTAAAAAAAAACACAGAACACACAAATATTAACAAGGCTGGGAATCGAACCCTCGAACAGCAGCGTGATAACGAGGTATTAAACCACCACGCCATCTAGTAATTCTCATAACACAACAAAACCTAAAAACTGCCAAAGTTTCATAAAAAGACGACAAAAACATTTCTACATTGAAGTCTCAAGACGCTGTTGTAAATCCTTTACCCTCAATATCTCAATATGTGACTTGAACTAACACTCGGCCGATTGTGACCCGGTGATAATAGCCCGGAGAATATCGTTGAACTCCGGTTAAATTGTTCGGATACCCCAGGGGGATGAATTCGAGGGATGAGAAAGAACTCCGCAAATAAAACTTTTAGTTGCTCCCGTTCGCGACTGTTGGCCGATATCTTATTTTAAGTTGTTTACTTATGTAATAGTGTGTAGTATGAACTACTTATACGTTGAGGATGAGCATTTAACACAAACTTAAGAGAAGCCTTTTGATTTTTCGGGTGACTTCTAATTAATGTAAAAAAACGATTTTTTATACAAATTTCTATGAAAAATAACATTATTTTACGGAGAAGCCCGTTCAGTATTTTTTTAGTTTATCGCGTTCAGACAGACTGACGGCGGCGGGATTTCAGTTGAGAATATGTAATGGTCCCGGTAAGTACATAGGACGATATATTCATTTTTAATTCCATGTTATATTTGCAAAAATAAGATGTGTTACTAAGCAAATAAAGTCTAGAAACCACTGTTTAAGAACTGGCTCTCTAGTTCATATGTACGAACCGTAAGCTACTTTCTAACTTGTAAAACTATTAGCTACCAGGCTACCGGGTACTTCAAAGTACCCTTCTAGAGTATAATCCGGCTTAACCTTAACTGACCTCCTTAGCTATATCTAGACGAACTAAATAAGCGCAACGCCATCAATATTCTTCTTTTTTTAAACCAAATCGATCATGTCAACATATGTTGAGTAACTATGACGTCACACGGTCTACATTTATAACCCGGTGCTATATCAGACGAGGCTTTGAACCGGCTCGCTGGTCCGGAATATACCCTATTAACACGAGCGAAAATATTTCATAACGCGTTTTGTGCTATTACATGTTGCTCTTGATTACAGTAAAATAAACTGATATATCTCTTGAATTAGTATCAAATGATTTTACGGATCTTTAACTCTTTCTCTCTTGTCTATCTTAGTGGTAAGTGTCACAAACCACCATTTCCAGATGTTTTTATTTCAAAACAGCGCTTTCTTTCGGTCGTTGGTTGCACTTACACGATATTACACATCTTCTTTGACAAAGACTGAGTACTACATTTCTCCGCAGATCGGTCATAAAGTCATGACTAAAATATTGGTATTATTGGGGAGTACTATGTTCAGCAGTGGACATCCCTGGGCTGATATGCTGATGGTAAAAGCCTTGCCAAATTTTAATGGAAAATCTACTTACACCAGTCATATTAAATATGCCCCTTCTTAGGTAGAAGTTTTCTGTCAGCATCAGAGCTTACAATAGTTGCTTACCTGAAAAAAGAAGAAAGTTTTAATGTTTGCATTAAGGCTTTAGACAAATTATGTCTACTAGTATTTGCCAATTGTTTCGCTCACTCTATTCTCATACTCCTCAAGAAGGCGTTTAGTTGTTTTAAGTATGTCTTCAAAGTGTTTATTTTTTGCTCCAGGAGTTGAGCTTCGGAGAAGATGATAAATAGGGCTATAATAAAGAAACCTTTTATTTACCCCCTATACTACCTCATCTCAACAAATTTGTATTGTAAACTCGACGGCGCGTCGAATCTAATTTCCCGGGTGATTCCAAAACGGAAATTCCTCTATGGTCTATCTCGTTAACTAAACAATCAAGTGAGAGGTCCGTCTCCGAAGCCTCGTTACGCTCACACGATGAAGTATATATTAAAGAATACATACTGGATGCACATTGAAATCATCCCTCGAGTGCAGTTTGCAGTCTCCTTTTCCAATCACTATAGCGCAATCACTTCAATGGAATTGACCCGACACTGCACCGTAAATAAGTCCCACAGGAGTGGCCGTTATGACGCAAAATACGTTTTCATTCGACAATCTGGACAGTCGACACGGTATTACATACATCAAATCGCCGGGGAACCGATACTAGGGTTGTCATTTGTGTTTTAGACCGGGAAATTTTATCTATAGTCTTGTTGTTTTATTCTTTATACCACTAAAGTGACAAAGTTACCCGTCTGATGGTAAATGGTCACCACAGCCTATTGACGACAATAATATACCTAGTATATAAGATAACTGGTTTCCATGGTATAGGCTCTGCTTAGTTTGGGATCAGATTGCCGTGTGTAAAGAATGTCCCGGGATAATTATATTTTATTATTATTATTTATGATTATTATTATTGATTATTATTAATCATTATGAATGGGACTACATAAATAATTATAGCACTGGCAATAGCTTTATTTCGATTATTAAAATTTTCTTTGCCATCAACAAGCAAGACAATACAAGTATATAATTCACTTGCTGTTCCCCGCGGTTTCACCTGCGTGTCCATGAAAATAAGCTTACATCTTTCTCCATAAGTTACTATAGGCTATGTGCTAACTGGCCATTTGATTCTATCATTATTTTTTGGAATAAAGAAACAAATGCTTGTTATATCAGGTAGTCCAAAATCGTATCCCAGTACTATGCATTTTATTGGACGCGAAAAGAATTCCACGTCGCACGTGGAATGTTTATGTTAGTAATCAGGACACTATCCGAGCCATCGGGGACGCCGCCGTAAACTTCGGTTATGAGACATGTCCGGGTACATCTGCAGGGAAATTGTAATCCGCTCTAAATCGTCGTTGTCGACAATTTCATATTCCATTGACGGCGCTACGACTGTTTTGCCATAATGCTAGCTCACGCAAGCGTCAATCTAATATGACATAGGCTTCAACATCGTATCCGAGAGTTACACAATTCTGGTGCTGGTCTTATGGCAGCCCTACAACGACCAATATTTGTGATCGACAAACGTAAATCGTCCAATTGTTTCTGGCGTAAAGTATTGCTGTGGAATAACGATGGAGGATTCGATTCAAAATTGAAAGACTCGCTGTGGGACATGTTTGGTTTATTTTACGATAGATTGTGATTGCGACAGTTTTGAATAATCATTTATATAATCAACATTTGTGTGTATGAACGTATGTGTTTGTTCTGTGTCTGGGTGTAAATATCTATATAAGTATGTATTTAGAAAAAAAACGTAGTATATGTAGTATATCAGTTATCTGGTTTCCATAGTACAAGCTCTGCTTAGTTTGGGATCAGATGGCCGTGTGTAAAAGAATGTCCCAGGATATTTATTTATTATAAAATCTAAAATTTGTGAGGTGTATGTAAGAATGTTTGTTACTCTCTCACTCGAAAACTACTGATCGGATTTGGATGAAACTTAATTTTGAATTGAGTTTCTGTCCTACTAATATTATAAACGCTAAAATGGTGAGGTTAGATGTATTGACGTCTGGATGTTTTAATCTTTCACGCAAAAAGTATCAAACAGATTCCGATGAAACTTACCACGTAGATAGTACATGGCCTGGAATAATATACAACATGTTACAAAATACCCCGTAAAAATATAATTAATTATCAAAGCCAATAACCCCAGTAAGCTGTCATGTCAGGGAACCAGAAAAACCTACGTACCTATTTTACCTAATAATTGTCTACTTTAATAGTTTCTCTATTTTTCATTCATAAAAATCTGTTTTTTTTTTTTTTTTTGGGTATGTTACACAGTGTTACTACGGTTTTAGATATTGTAAATTGACTCGTTATAAGGCCATCTCCTTTCGGCTTTACGGGTAGTGTTGTAACACCCTGTATAGGATACATTTAAACCCAGAGCAACATTCCTTGGGTACGCGGTACTGTGAGGGACAGTTAGTGCAACTGATTTACATAGATAATTTTATATATCTTCAGGCCCATCATACCCAAAAAGTAGGCAGAGGTCTTAGTAATGAGACCAACATACCAACTAAAATATTACAACTCCCAACGTGACATGGAGATTAATGCTGTTTTTCAGGTTCATTGAAATCGTAGGTAATCATTGTAGCTTCAGTAACTTTAAATTTGACCTTCATAAGTGCCCTCCGAAGGCCTAAACTGAATAAATGGTTTTGAATTTTGAATTTTTTTAATTTATGCAATTAAATGCTAATATAACCTTCCCCGACGAATTTACAGAACCTTCGGGTCCCTAGTAAAGAGACGAGAGAGCACTGAGACGATTTTTTTTAATTTTTAGAGTTCTATATCTTAAAAGAACTCTTATAGGAACTTTTTTCTCAAAAACGAGTGGATATATCAAATACGCAGATATCCTTTGGAGCTGTAAAAAACCTAACTTCTTAGTCTTGACAATGAAAAGATATATTTGTTTATGCCGCATAAACACTCGCAAGGGAATCAAAACCGATTTTCTCGAATGAAGAAACTGAAATTTGGCAAGAAGGAATATCTTACAGCACAAATGAAAGCAAAAATCCGAAAACCCATAAATTTGTAGCTACATCACAAAAAAACATATATTACAGAACCCTTAGTGTGCGAATCCGAATCGCACTTATCCGGTTTTTTTTTGACATAATCGTAGCTCCAAACTCGTCTGGCCACGGAATCTAACGTCCACGCAAAAAGCTCGTTAGCAGCTCAAAAAATGGTATCCGAACAAATAAGCGGAACCAATCAACGTACGGGTCAACGAGTGCCAATAAAAGACAATGGTTATACTCGAAACACACTACAATCAACATTAAAACACCCATTGGATAGTCAGGTACAAGTGGGTCGTGAAAAAAAGACGTACAACGTTTATAGTACAGATAGAAACCAGGGCTTCGATTCTGTAAGGAAAATGACATTAGCTCGAGGATGTTTCTATACTCTGTCTCGTTCTGTAACTACGCAATCAAGTGAGAGGTAAGCTCTCCGAAGCCTCTGTGCGGCTCGCCGACGAGGTTTGTATTAGCTGAATAAGGGGGCTGTAACCCAATTCCGACGGGCTGAGACCATGGACCAGCGAAGCGGAAACACACTGAATAGAATATAGGATAAAACAAGACGCATTACCATTTCAAACTGTAACTTGTACAGTATAGAGTTGGTATTATGTTGTCTTCGCATAGTTAAATGTCAGAATGTAATAGGCTCGCTGTGAGGAAGGGTCATTAAAAAATCAGCTTTATAGGTTTTGAAATAAGGACCGTCTATTGATATCGTTATTTGTATGATGCAAATGAACCTTGTCATAAACCAATAGGGTTATTTTTTCTAAAACGTTCTTTGCTGTCAATGCATTTTATATTGTAACGACTTTATAACATAAGACCTAAGGTTTCGATTCGAATAATACATATATCCGAATAATTAAAACATAAACTGTGCATAATAAGGATGCGTACTGACATGTCAAATCAGCAATTCTCTATAAAATGGCAAAACGATAGAATATGTAAAGTTTTGTATGAAATCCAATAAGGGGCCGTTCATAAAATACGTTCACATACAAGGGGAGGGGAGGGGTCTGGCTGAGTGTGACAAGATGTGACGAGGGGGGACGGGGGGTATACGGCAACGTGACGTTCGCCGTTTTTTTTTTTTTTATATTCCTTGCTGGTGTACTCCAGCTGGCCTCTATGAATATCATGTGTGAAAGATATTTATTAATTCATTAAAATTTTATTATAATAACTAAATAAATATTTTTAATTTTCAGAATTTGTGTACTATCATTTAGAATTTATCATACTCAGCAGGGGGTCTTAGTTTTTGTGACGAAATATTTCTAGGGGGTGTCACAAAAAGTGTGACACAGCGTGACAATGGGGGGGAGGGGGTCAAAAAAAGCTGATTTTAGTGTGACGAATTTTATGAACGGCCCCTAACATACTCTTTGTGATTAGATCGATACTTAAAAATTATGCAATTTTGATAATTTTTTATGTATCCATGAATTTTTGCATGTTAAATATGTTAATGTTTGATAATTTCTCTTTAATACAAGACAGTTCCATATTGTAGTAGCAAAGTATGTAGCTTCTGGTTTTTTCTCATTCCATAACACATGAGCTGCTCGCAACAAATACTGGCTATTTCGTCGGTATTTCCTATCAAACATCCTCATTTTACAGGCCGATGATCAGTATTTGATCGGAATTAGGAGCTTTTCCACTACATGAACTCTATTGATCTATTCGATTTATGTTTATGAAGAATTTTCTTGTGAAACAGATACCTATTTTAGATAGTAAACACACTATCTTTATTTTCGATTTGAGCTTCCGTATGCTTGTATCTGCAAAACTGGAAAAGAAAACCCCGAAGATCGATCAGGACCATGAAATATTATGTTTAAAGAGATCGCGACAAAGCATCGTCAACTAGTGGCATTTTTCTTTTACATTACAATGGTTTCATAGAGCAATCAGATATATTCAGGTATACTAAGGCCTGTCGCAGGAATCGAGCCCACTACATGCGCCGTGGTAGAAACGGTAACTAGTTGAAAAACAGAATTCTTCTTTTATTCGCAGTCGAAGTCGGATCAAAATATACCTGACCAGGGTCATAATCTGTATACAAAATTTCACAGTCCAGTTACACCGTCCAGTCAAAGGTGACTTTTAAGCGAACATACTGACAGTCCAAAAATTCAATTCAATTCAAAACTATTTATTCAGTTTAGGCCCTCGGAGGGCACTTATGAAGGTCAAATTTAAAGTTACTGAAGCTACACTATAAAACTGCAATCTGCAGTTACAGTTTTATACTGCAATTACAGACACAACATTGCTAAATACTTATTATATGTAGACTACTATAGCACTTGTATGCTTCATAGAATATAATTAATTGGAATTTGCGATAGTTCTAAAACGTTACAAATATAGAATATTACCAGACCCGACTTCTCGCATAACTGTTCTCAGAAATATTACCAAAAATCGAATCTACTCAACCATTGCCCGTCACTCAGAATTCAATCAAAATCTGGGTGTGCTAGCGAGCCAGTGTTTACTGTGACATCACCGGTGACGTCACCAGGGCTGTCACCGCGGAGGCTTTGTTCCGGTTAATTTCCGCGGCGGAAACACCTCGGGAACTCTCGGGAACGTTCGCCGCAACCTTTTTTTCGTACTTGGCTTTTTAATGTTCAGACCAGAAATTACTGTTCTAGAGCACCGAGTCTAGAATATTGCAATATTTATTAAATTATAATAAAAAATTCTGAGACATTATTTATGTAAGTTTATCTGATCCTAAACTAAGGTGAGGTTGTACTATGGAAATAAAGTATACTAACTTTTATTTCATTTTATATTTATGAATTAAAAATTATGGAACGCAGTTATAGAAAAAAAAAGAAAGAGTTAGACTTAGTTGAAACTTAGTTAAAAGTTTTTTTTTTTTTTTTTTAATTTTTTTCAGTTATAAAAGCGTGAAAACACAAGTAATATTTCCTGTCAATTATTGAATAAATCTATCAGTTTATAAAACCCAATTTATAAACTAAATCTAAACTAACATAGTTCTTTTTAATTTCAGGTAACATCCGATATACTACATACGTCCAAACACCGTTTATCTGGCCATTGAAAAACCAATTCAAAATCAATAGCATTACAATACACTTTACAATGATAGCCAAACCAAACAATCAAGATTGGATATTGAGAGTTTCCAAATATAAACTCTATATTCAATCACAATACCCATATAAGGTAGGTAGTTCCACCCACGCAAAGGGTACTGTAAACAAACGAGGAATATTTTCATATTTCTCTCACGAACGGAACCTGCGGGATATTTTACGAGCAGTCTGGGACCGATACGTAACACTAAAAGTTTATTGTGGACTAACTTCCGCCCCGCAGTTTTACCTGCGTTCCTCAGGGATCAATGGTTATACCGGGATAAAAAAGTATTATGCCTTAATTTGGAATGTTTTGATCTGTGTGCCAAATTTCAATGAAATCCGTTTAACAGTCACAAAGATACACATATAAATTAAAGTTTAATTTAAAATAAATGTCAAATGAATACAACCATTTATATTATATACTAGCTGTCCCCCGCGGTTTTACCCGCGTTCCCGTGGGATGTCACATGTATTATACATAAAAACCTTCCCCTTCAATCACTCTATCTATTAAAAAAACCGCATCAAAATCCGTTGCGTAGTTTTAAAGATTTAAGCATACATAGGGATATAGGGACAAAGCAAGCGACTTTGTTTTATACTATGTAGTGACGATGCTGAATCAGAAAATTGCCTATTTTTTTGTCTGTCTCAAAATTCTAAATGAAAAAAAAATCAGTTAAGGCCCACGGAGAGGACTTATGGTCATAGAGATACAAAAATTAGTTAAAGATAAGGTGTCTGTCTGTAATTGCCATGTCCTGGAGTAGCCTGTCTTTTATACCGAGAAATGTAAGGACGCGGTTAAAACCGCGATACGAAAACTAGTACTTGATATAAATAGTCTCCACCGATGTTTCTTTGATATAAAAAACAAGCTAATACTCCTTTTTAACACCGCAGTCGGCTAACAATAACTCATGTACAGTCAACCTCGTTATAAGTTTATGACGAGCAAACGTGGGTAAATTAAGCACTCCGCACGTCGCTCGGTAAAGTTTTTATGTGCTATTGTGGGTAATCTAGTTAGATCATTTTATAACCATGGAAACGTATTCCAAGAAAAAAATAAATATCGTAGAGGTGAGATTTTTTCTGGAGGCGGAGAAACCGCTATATGAAAATTGGGAGTGCCATTTTTCTTTTTATTTTATACTCATTTAGTGTTACTGATTATTCGGCCGGAGGTGGTCTTATAGACTATTTGTTAATTTGGTTAATAACACTTTTGACAAAATTACCTCACCTTCCTACAATCAATTTTTAATATTATTTAATTTATTACAATTTAGAACATCTTAAGATATAATTTTAATAGTCACAATATAAAAAATCTCAGCAGCAACAAAAAAAAAACGGACAAAAATAAACCAATCCTAAAAAACAAGTTGGGTACAAAGCAAAAAATATCCACCCGTAAAATTGGGTCCCAAAACAACCCTATCCATCCGTCAGGCGATACATTGTTAATCCCAACAAATCACTGGATCTAACTTTCAAAGTGTCAGATTACACCCTTAGTTTATTTTGTTAAACAAATGAACAGCACAGACTCCGTATAAACTCGACTCACCAAAAACATTTCATGTAAAGAAGACAAAGTTTCGCTCCCTTTCAAAGTGGCGAGATCTATTTTGGAGCAAAGTCTTAAGTGGTTTAATTTAATATGTAGTCAAAAAGATGTTAATCTATAAAAATGCAATACTACCATACTATAACTTATCATAAAATCTTGAAAGAGTAGGTACAGACTAAGACTCCGTAGAAAATGTAAAAAGAAATAATAAAAAAAAGCATGTAACCAGGATGGTAAGTAATCCAAGCCAAGAATTGAACTGACTCTCAAGTGACACTAAGAATAATTGACATTTTTAAAGGACAAGTGACGGGTCTTTTGGATTCCCACTCAAACAAGTGAACAAAGAGACATGTTAATACACACATTTGGGTTTAAATAAGCCATAACCTATGTATTTATATGAAAAAAAATGGAATATCTACCAAATAATATATAGGTTATCTGGATTTCACAGTACAAGCTCTTAGTTTGGGATTAGATGGCCGTCTGTAAAGAATGTCCTTACCAATTTAGTTCATGACAATGACATCTGTGACAATGATTAGAGTAAATGAAACTACCATTTGATTATTTAATATTACGGGAATTAAGCTTCAGAGGGAATATTGCTCCATCCATGATTTACCTCCCATGAGATACAGGTTATAATTTATATGATCCCTTCCTCAGTACCCAACCTTGCCGGCGATAACATCTGAATGGGACTAACTTGCTTCACATGCAATACCTAAAGTACATAATATATGGTCATTTTAATACATATAAATATTTAATAAGATTTTTGTATTACAGTGAAACATTTTAATTATTCATTAATCACTATTGAATAGCATAGATTTTGTTTATCATTCATTTATTTTCGTCACACAAAAACGTTGCGGATCAGCATTTCAAAGCCCATTTGTAAGAAGTTTAATATGAAAAATAGTGACCATTAGACATTTACTTACAAGTTTAATCGAACCTTGTAACTTTGGACGCTATCAAACTGGGACGTAGCATATGGTCCGGGGGGTAGACACAAAAAGGAGGTAATTTATCGTTATTCGTTAACAAGAGATCCAATTCACCGGTCCTTGGCCCAAATTGAGTCGGCAATTGTTTTAAATTGATTACTGAACTGAACAATTTTCTTAATCGAGAAATACGATGCGGCGCTAAACTTTGTTCAATGCCACGGAAGTATCTGGTTCTTTATCATAGTTTGCAGACAAAAAGAGACAAATGTAGCTGAATAAAAAGAGATCGGGTATGGTATTTAATACTTTATTTATTTCAAGGTCTTGAAACCAGACGTGCTCTTAGTGTAGAGTTCGCCAGGAAACTACTACCACAATACCCATTTTCGCCGTGAAGCGGTATCGCACTTGTATTGCTGTGTTTCAGTTAGAAGGGCCGGTAAGATTACAGGTACATGAGACTTAACAACTTCACGTCTTAGGTTAAACAACCGCCGATGCATCTGTTGTTGCAAATGTGAGGCAGTGACCACTAACAACCAGGCCGACTGTCCGCCTATTGGGCGTCAACTGACACTAAAAAAAAATACTACCCTAAATATTAATCTAGTAAATCAAACGTACATTTTTTATGATATCTGATAACGTGGCGAAGGGTATAAACTCATACAGCCTAAAAAATGACTATCAAATGCTTCACCCAAATACTATCAGATACTTACCAACTCCCAAGAAAAAGTAAGGTTCAACCCTAACAATACATAATAAACGACCGTAAGCTAATGTAAATAAAGACGGTGTCTTCGCTTCTGCTCCTAAGTACGCTAATTCCTTCGGCAGGCCTCGGGAACCGATATTAAACATCGTAAATAATCGTTAATACGATCACTAGGCAATTGATTCTGTATACGGAATCGTTTTAGATTTATGCAAGGTATTTACTGGATTTCGGCCGCTTAATTTGATTATCATTCGCCTTTGGATTGCTGAAATTTGATTTGATTTTGAATTAGACTTAAATTAATATGACAATTGCTGAAATGCCGTGAGTTCGATTAATTCTCCGTTCACTCGTTCATAAACGAATAATAATAATATATATCCTAGGATAGTCGTTATACTGGTGTGCTCCGACAGGTACATTAAAAGACCAGGGGCTCGATTCTGTAAGGAAAATGACAATAACTCGAGAAGGTTTCGTTGCGGCCTCCGTGCCTCTGTCTCTTTGGCTAACTACGCTAATACTACTAATCACGTGAGAGATAAGCTCTCCCAGGCCTTCTTGAAGCGGCTCGCCGACGAAGTTTGTATTAACTGTATAAGAGGGATTTCTTAAAGGTTTTGAGTGTCATATCACCGCCTAGCCGCTTAGCTTTCTATCCAAAACTCAGTAATACAAGTGCACTACCTGTGTCACGGCGAAAATAGGTATTATGCACCATGAGCTTTCCTACTCCTATTTACCCCCTTTACGCTTAGGTAGTTTCTGACCATGTACAGCAAGTCATATAGTGTGTCGTGTCAATACATTTTCTTCTCATTATATTTTATGGTTATGATAAAATATATTTAAAAAATATTTTTAGTAATGGTATGCATAAATAATCTAAGCTACACAAACTTTTTTGTTGTGTTTTCTATCCTTTCATTTAAATCAAACCTCCCCGTTCCTAACACCCAAACTTCCGTATTCATATTATAAATGATGCCTAATAGTTTTCCATTTTTCAAAACGAACACAACATTTTCTTGATGATCCATCATCATAACCAACTCTTTATGCCACTATTTCTCTGCAGATATCATAATGTGGCGAAAGGTTAGGACAAACGACCCCTTTTGTCCAAAGGTCCTCAGTTTCCTCACTATTACCACAAATCGTTACATAAAGATTACATAAGTCTCCGTCAATTGATTCATGTTCCGTCCGATCAGGTCCAGGAAATGACGTATTGACAAATATTCCCTCATGATAAGTCAATATTTCTACTTGGTAATAGTTATTTCTTTTGACATTTTTAGGCTACTTGACACTCAGGGTTTGGGAAGAAATGGGTTCACCGTATGTCGGTTTTCCTCAACCCAATAATATGTCGAGTAATTTATATCGGATCTTGCCGTGCCGCGGTTTTACCCGCATTCCCGCTGAATCTAATGTATACCGGTATTATAACATTCGCATACATTCAAATCTTCATTATAGACTAGTTTATATATATTAGATATATATATATATATATATTAGATATAGATAAGATTATTTTAAACTAATCTATCTCTGCTGATAATAATAGTAAAGATACTGTGACATTCTTTACACACGGTTATCTGTGCCCTAAGCAAGCGTAACGTCATCGTATCGAGTGAACCAAAGACCAATGCAATGGGAAATTGTACATCGCGCAACGTCACGGTGTGTGCCATGTACACATTACATACCAACCAGCTTTTTCGCGCACTCGATACGGTAGCGCTACCCTTGCGATAGATGTTCTTGCTTAGGCCTCTGATCTTCTATTACCTCGCGGTTTTGACCATGTGTACCGATGGATATAATATTTTTGTTATTCCGGAACATTCGTATATACGTGGTTCTAGGTGCATGGCATAAGTTGAGCTATCCGGCTCATCCCTCCGTTTACTCAGGCTCAATCTTTTTTGCATTTACCTTCTCAAGTTAAAGGTGACAATAAATGATATTTATTATTATTAAAAAAATAAGCGCACAAACAAAAATATACTGACTAAATTTATACTTTTTAGATGGCAACCTCATAAAATAAAGGAAAATCTTATCTAATAAAGTATTCGTTCAAATAAGAAGTACCTACCCAAGATTTGTTGTTACCTAATTCCAACAGTTATTAGATTCTATTTTTAGAAATAAGTAATGGCGCTCATATATTTTCGGAAATAGAAATTTGTTACTCAATAATATAGAGCTAAATACAGGATATAGTGAGTAATGGACAGGGGGTTCGTGTAGGCAGCTTGACTGTCAGGCTATAGGTCGTGGGTTCGAATCCCAACCAGGACAAAATTTTGTATATAAAAAAAAATATATATATATTTTGGGACATTCTTTGTACTATGGCAACCACATAACTGATATACTATTTTTCTTGCAATTTTGTTAATACTTAGAATATATATGTAGATAGTTTCTAGGTATATATCAGTTAACTCGCTTTTATAGCTCAAGCTCTGCTTAGTTTGGGACCATACGATCAAGTATGAAGATAGCCCCAGGGCACATATATTATTTATTTATTTATATAATATGTTTGTACAATTTAAGTTTTTTTTTTATGCCACTTGGGCCGACAAACAAGCAGGCGGTCCACCTGATGGTAAGTGGTCACCGCCGCCCATGGACATTTGCAACACTAGGAGCATCGCCAATGCGTTGTCGACCCTGAGACGTGAAGTTGCTAAGTCTCATGTGCCTGTAATTTCACCGGCCCCCTTACCTTTCTAACCGAAACACAGTAATACAATTGCACTACTGCTTCACGGCGGAAATGGGTAAGGTGGTAGTACTTCCCCGGACGAACTCTGCACTAAGAGTTCTACTACTCTAAAAAGTATCTAGTTAACTGGAAATTTATCAAGTAAACTTGAAGAACCAAAGGAAAGTGATAGAAGCTGATACACTTTCATTTCTATTCGAATCGCAATGAACGTACCCGTCTGTTATACGTTTTATAAAGATGTTGGATACGGTTAGGGCTGTCACTATATTTTTAGGAATACAATTTTATTTAATAAATTAAGTTGAATGTTCTGTTGGCTTACCAGGCGTTTTGCTTATTTCTAATCTATGGATTATTAATATTTAATTATTATTGGATTTTTTATGAGAAACATATTGTCTTTTTATGTATTTTATCCAGATTTTTATACATAACAACCCCTCCCGCGTTTACACCCTTGTTCTCTGTAATGGGAGGTAAAACCAGTGACCTAATGTAACCTGGAATTATAGCATCCTATATCACTCGAGAATAGTGTAGTTTTCTAACAGAAAAAAATATTTTTTTAACCGATAACAGTTTCGGAGATCGCCTCCTAAATCCAAACATACAAACTTTATCTATTTATAATATTATTTAAAATTCACAAATAATACTCGAAAACTTTTTATTCGACTCCATAAATGTTCTACTGCATGTATTTTTTTTTATTTGTTGGTGTATTACGTATTGCAGCCTCTATATTTTCCTTGAACCCTTAAAACCCCTGGACAGTTGGTAACGAAAATTAATTATGCAAACCTCTTCGTATTTCATAATAAAGCTTCATTCTTATTATTAAAAAACGGGTAATGAAACTATCAAGTGGTAACCCTATATGTATGAGAGCTAGGGCCGTACTCGCTTTATAGAGATTGACGCTGCAGACGAGTCGGCGACCTGCGGCGTCGGCGTCGGTGTAACGTAGATTGCTACGGAACGCTCTCTTGAGATTTTTATTAAAATCTGAAGAAAACTTATGTTGGTTACGATGAAAAATGATTTGGAATTTTTTGAACGGTTTCGAGGATTGCGTCTCTATTGCCGCGTACATTTTTCACTTTAATGTTGGCATGTATGTAGATAATAAATCTATTTCATTTGTGTAATCGTAAATGCGTAAATCCACATAGGATTAGTCATTAGTTATTCTCAATGTTAATGTCTGTAGGTTGATTCGTTTGTGTTTGTTCCCGATTAAACTTTTGGTTCACGTAAGACGTGTTTTACTGCGCTCTCATCTTACATATGTACGAGTATACAGGATAATATAATTATATTCCTCAATTTGTTGATTTTCGCGTAAATATTCTAGGTTTGAAACTACAAAAAAAAAGAAATATTATTAACAAAGTCTGCTTAGTTTATGTTTGCGATCAAATTACTTAAACCATAGCCTATTTCTGCATTTCTGCATGTCGGCATATTGTCCAGAACATGAAGCTCAGGGTTCCATGAAACACAGAAACCACTAAAATGTATACATATAGTATATAATATGTATAGGATTCATTATAAATGTTTATCAACCTCTTAAGGATCGACAATCTTAATTTTATAAGATTTTAGTGCTCTTAAAACTAAAAAAAAATATTGAGTAGTAGTAGAGCTCTTAGTGCAGAGTTCGTCCGGGGAAGTACTACCACCTTACCCATTTCCGCCGTGAAGCAGTAATGCAATTGTATTACTGTGTTTCGGTTAGAAAGGTAAGGGGGCCGGTGAAATTACAGGCACATGAGACTTAACAACTTCACGTCTCAGGGTCGACAACGCATTGGCCATGCTCCTAGTGTTGCAAATGTTCATAGGCGGCGGTGACCACTTACCATCAGGTGGACCGTCTGCTTGTTTGTCGGCCCAAGTGGCATAAAAAAAAAAAAAATTGATGTCTATCTTTAAAAAAAAATAAGGAAAAAAACTGACTGATTCCTTTAGTCTAATTAATCTCACCGCACGATATTTCCTATCTACATTTCTTTTTATTAATATACACGCAGTATACGAGTATATACACGTATATCCATACTGAATCTATTTCTAGATCACAGTTGCGACCTATTTATGTGCCGAGCGTTTAAGCTTTAATAAGGATATTGTTAACAATGAGTACCTACTCGGCTCACCTCGTGTGATATCATCGCGCGCAGTACGAACAGATGCATTTAAGTGTGTCTAATAGAATATGTTTTGTTGCGCCACATTAGCAGTAGCACGTTAGGGTTGTCACAGATTACAAAAAAAAAGAGAACCAAATCACATTCACCAAAATTCCCTTACTCGTTATACTGACGAATAGAACCAGAATAAACTTTGAAGCGATAAGTATAAAGTTGAAAATTATTCCGTATTTCTAAATATAGACACTTATCTAATATCAGATAAAACTAAACACCATAAGGTCCAGTTAAACGAAATTTGCCGGAAGGGAATTCAAGCGCGATGTCAATTAATTTTCGAAACGCATTTACAAACAAACAAAAGTCCAATATTATATTTCAATTAAGCCAATGAATAGGCCGGTCCCAACATCAAAATCAGGCGATCCAATCACGTCGAATGAAATAATACCAGTAATTACTGGATGGAATTCGCTTAAACTGGTTTAGACCTGCAAAGTGGATAAATCTTGATTACGATTCTGACTGTGTTTAATAGGAGATGTTGGTTAATACAATTATGATACATTTTTACACAATAGTTAGCATATGAAATAAACATGAAGTTCGAAAAACAGAGTATTATAAACCGTTTTTCTTTAAAAATAGAAACTCCGAGCGTAGCTTTATCTCGCAGCACTTTGCTTCCTTTCAAGAAAATAATGCACTTGTATATTTTACCTCCGCACAGACAAATATGAAAATGGGGATTTAAAAAGAAAGCTCGCCACAGATCGTAACAAGGTTCCGAGACGAGTGGATGGTGCTTCAGGAACCGGGAACCTGAATGAAATGCACTGAACATTTTCGTTACAGACGTTCGTTGCTTATGTACTCGAGTTAATCCAGATGAGGGGTGGCAGGTTGATAAAATATAACGGAAATGAAAAAAAAAGGTTTACGAGAGCCGAATGTAGAAATGATTTTTGACATCGAATTACAACTTAAAACGTGGTCTGTATAGTTTTAAACTCAATGAAAAATCTTAATGTACTTGGAGACCATTTGGCTAGGTATTTAGAAGCTGACTGCCACGCTACAGGCCGTGAGTTTGATTCCGAGACGACCACATTTGTCCTATGCAGGAACAATTATTTTTGTTCTAGGTGTAAATATCAATTTAAGAATGAATATAGAAGCTAATAGTTATCTGGTTTAGATACAAGCTCTGCTAGTATGGTACCAGATGGCTGTGTGTAATGAATGTCCAAGAATATTTATTAATTTTAACATTCGATTAAAAACCGGGAATCTAAGGTTATGTTTTGTTTATATTTTTATATATATCGGCTGCTAATCTATATTAAATCTGTACCTATACAAAAAAAATATATATGCAAAAAATACTTTCTTCATATGGTAACCCTACCCGTGTACAGTAAATACAGATAAGCTCCTTACCAAGTGAGTGCCAAAGATTTTACCATCCGCAGAAGTGAAACAAGAATGTTATATGAATATGAAACGACTTCATAATAACGTACGAAAATCCTAGCGACGAGACATAATCTTGTACAAAAAACGGTATATAGGTATGGACAGTCAGCGACACAAGTCGTAAAACCGATCCAAATTTAAAAAAAAGCACTTTAATGTTAAACTAATGCATAATATAGAAATGTTATAGCGTAGGTTTTTGTAGATCAAGACCTTTGTTGACAGCAAAGGCTTCAATAGAAAAAAAATCACAGCAACGCATGTCGGCAACAGCCAGTAATAAATAAATAGTCCCAAGACAATTTTATTCATTCCAAGCAGAGCAAGCATACTACATATAATATTTTTTTTTACAAATAAGTACTTAAATACGGATAAGTTTATTAAGACACAGAACAAACAGGCATGTTCATGCACATTAATAGGCATCCACAAAATACATGTTTACTTTATGTTTCCTAGTTGTAGTGTTTGTAAACTTACTTCTGTGGAGCTACTTTTGTTGTTGACTGTACTATCTATCAAAAAGTTTTACCTCATGTTATCAATTCTGATATTTCACTCAACTATGTTATTTAGTTCGTATCCAGACAATGTGATACGCAAAATAATAAAAAATAAGATTCTTATTACCTACGTAATAGAGCAGAAAACACCGCGGGCCAAATTTGTTGTGAAAATTTTAGTAAAAACACATGTCTTGGAATATTATTAAAAAATATAACAAACACAAAGAGAATATATACAATTAAAACAAACATAGTAATATACCCAAAATTACCCAGAGAACTGAAATAAAACAAGAATACAAATATCAACTGTAAATTTAGATTAATTTAGGTGCATAATCATTTCTCTTCACATCACAGTATATGAAATGTTTAATATTTTATTGAGGTAATAATTTGCTTTACGTTTGATCAAATGAAATTGAATGTTATAATAACTGAGGTAAGGTTGCTTTTGATTCGGTCAACTCAAATGTATTTAAGGCACGGAACAGATATGCGTAATTTAAGAGATGTCTCGACAACTGGAATGCAGATTTGAGTTGATTGGTTTGCAACAACAGTGGCATCGCCAATGCTTTGTCGACCCTGAGACGTGAAGTTGTTAAGTCTCATGTGCCTGTAATTTCACCGGCCAAATATAAGTTTTATTAATTTATTTTGAAAATCAACTGCTTGTCACAAATTAAAGTCAACATTATAATAACATAAAAGTAAGATTAATAATAGATTTTTCTAAAAACTAACAATAAATAATCACGACACAGATATATTTTTCTTATTTTTAGTCGTATTTTGTTGAACATTAAATATATAAGTTATAATGAAAATAAAAGCAAACTACACTTACAGTACCAACAGGTTAATGAAGTCAATATAAATGTATAATTCCGTTGGTATTAATTATAGTTTAATTAGGTACGTAATCTAAAACTGTGGAACGGATTGGATATTGGATACCGGGTATTCAACGGCTGAATTCCGGGTTAAGAGGCGACCGCTCCATCAAATCGAAGAGGCACAGTCGTCAAGAAAACACTTACGGCCAAAATTAATATACGATCCCGATCTAAAATCGCAAGATTGAAGTAGAATTTTGACATTACGTGCATTAAAATTACTGTCAAAAGGTTCATCAATCCATGGATTTTCAATCGGGATTGCATATCTATTTTCTGCGATAATCGATTCAAAATAAATATTTAAGATGAGATATTACTTAGAAATTAATTTAAAGCAAATATTTGAAAACTTTGGAATACACATTATATATCGATCTATTCTTAGTAAATAAAAGTAGATATGTCATAATTGTTATGTTCGTTAGATATTAGATTTTCGCTGCAATAATCAAACTAATATTATAATGCGAAAGTTTGTGTACGGATGTATAGATGTAAGGATGTATGTTACTGTTTCACGCAAAAACTACTTAAAGAATTAGCATGAAACTAGGCACATAGATAGATCATACCTTAGAGTAACATAGAGGCTTTTATTTCTGCGAAAATTAAACACTCCTCGGGAATGCGGGTGAAATCACGGCGGACAGTTAACTAGCTGTCAACTAATACTTAGTTACATCATACTTAGCATAGTTCGTACTATAGTAATCAGATAACTGATATACTACATATGCTTAATTTAATTACATATTTATATAGAACACACATTATCTTGCACACAAATATGTATGATGACGACGGTTAAAAGGCGACTTGATTCAAGCGTCATTTTGAAAAATTTACAGGAGAGCTATTTGAAAATGTTAAAACCAAAAATAGATACTGCATCTAAACTACTTAACATTCCACATTGAAGCTGTTGAATAATAAAACTAAATGCAAGCTTCAACGAATTTGTGCATGGGCCATCATCATAGTAGTATAATTCATAGAGAAAAATGCTACTTTCGTCAAAAGTGGCGGTACAGTCAAGTCGCCTTTTACCTGTCGATGAGTGCAATGGTGCCCAAAACTGTGTCGGAACAACGCGTCGAATTTCAACAAAATACTAAATTTAAAATCTACATTTTACGCATCGACTGTACCGGACCGGACGGTCCCGCATCAAGGACCCTCGGACCCGACTGCCGGACGAGATACGCCATTGACAAACTAGATACGATTCATGTGCAAACAACGAATCTATTAGTACAAAGGATTTTGAAGCCGTGTTTTTTGTTTGGAATGTTTTTATTCGGTACGGTTTGTAAGTTTTACTCTTATCGAGTTTGTGCGTAACATAATAACATTATAATCGTTCTCACGGACCCGTATTTAACGCCCTTTATCCCCGAAGAGGAATGCAGAGGTTTCAGTACTATAGCCATATTCAATGTAAGATGTTGAGAGCCATCCAGAGTTATATAAAGAAATCATGTCTGACAAAGAAACATGAACGGTTGTTATGTGATGTCCGTGTGTAAAGAATGTCCCAAGATACCTCTAATTTTTCTGTCATAATCTGGAGGTCAAATGGTCATACCACCTATGGATATTTGTTACACCAGGGCAACATCGCCAAAGCGTTTGTGTCAAAGTGACTGTGATTTCACCGGCCCCCTTACCTATTTGACACAATAATATCTACAAGTGCACTACTGTGGTATTACTTCCCCGGACGAACTCTGCACTAAGAGCTCTACTATTAAAAATATATATAATATTATTATTATTTATTGAATAATTCAAGGAATCGTATCTTATTTCTAAACTGTCCTTATTTAATATACCTAGTATATGATCTGTACCTACCTCACAGCCCGCAATTTATAAAAGGCTTCAACTACTTACGTATCCAACCACTTTCAAGGCATAAAAATATCCCTAACTATAAAACTTACAGAAAAACTTCCCACCAGAGCCCGTTTGCCTACTAAACGACTACTCTACATAATAGACAGTAGCTCGATTCTGTAAGGAAAATGACACTAACTCAAGGATGTTTCGCCGCGGCCTCTATGCTCTGTCTCTGTCGCTTACTACGCTAATACTACTAAACACGTGAAAGGTAAGCTCTCCGAGGTCTCTGTGAAGCGGCTTCGAAAGTTTGTATTAGCTGAATAAGAGGGCTGTTCGCATACAATGATACGAGCCGATATCGCCTGTCCTAGAAAAAACTTCAATATTAAACATTTGAATACGCGTTTAGATAAATAGCCCGCTGGGTGGGACCGTAATGTGTTTGGGGTCAAAATATCAATATTTATAGGCATGTAACGGTTGAATATATGGTTATTATATTCGTTTGCGTATAATGCGTAATGTTATAGGGGTCCGGACATATTTGCACATTGAAGGCCTATTCAGATATAAGCGATATGCGTTTCCGCGGGTAGCGAATACCGAATGAGTATGCGGTAATGCTACTGTTAAATCTAAGCGGATATTGCTATCGTTATAAGAACAAAACTTTTTTTTCATCTTCTTTTTTAATCAGTTTTTTTAGCCAGCTGATATATATTTAATTACACACAGACAAAACTAAGCTTAAATTTCAGATTTTTAACTGATTATTTAAATTATTGAATATCCTGGGACATTCTTTACACACGGCTGTCTGATCTGACCAAACGAAGCAGAGCTTATACTATGGAAACCAAATAACTGATCTACTACTTAAACTACTTTTTATTTCTAAATACATATAATTCTTTTATAGATAACTATAGACACAAAACAAACAGACATGTTCATGCATACAAATATTTGTCTCAGATGGGAATTAAAACCACGACCTGTGGCGTGGCAATACGGTCTCCAACCACCAAGCCAACTAACCAGGCAAAAGAAATAATTTCCACTAATATTATAAATGTCAGACATTTTTATTACAGACCGTTACAAATTGGAATGAGCTCCATAACGAAAGGACAAATTTGTATAGTTGTACAAATGCGTATATATTTGTAAGCAAATAGTGCTAAAGGTACGTAATATATCAGTTATCTGGTTTCCATAGTACAAGCTCTGCTTAGTTTGGGATCAGATGGCCGTGTGTAAAAAAAGAATGTCCCAGGATATTCTTTAGATAACTGATATACTACATATACTACTTTTTTTTTTCTAAACACATACTTATATAGATATTTACATCCAGACGTAGAACAAACAGACATGTTCATGCACACAAATGTTTGTCATAGGTGGGAATCGAACCCGCGACCTTCGCTTTGGGAGTCAGAGTCGCTGACCAAGCCAACTGGCCAGAATGTCTAAGGAGTTATATATATTTAATTAACTAATTATGGCTTGTGTTCTGACCACAATCTCACTTTGTAAGTGATGATGTAGTGGAAGCTGGGTAACTAAAAAAGTGCAGGGCTACTGCCTGGTAGTAGATTTTCAACTTGATGGTTGTAGTCAGGTGGGTACTTCAAACCTACAAGCCTACATGTATTCCAGGATATGCTCTATCTAAATGTCAACTTGCATCAAATCCTACTATCAAACAGGCAAACTTTCGCATTTATAATATCAGTACATTATACATTTAATAAAAATTATACCTCGATATTTACACTCAAGCACAGAACAAACATGCACAACTGTTTGTCCGGGGTTAGAACCAAACCCATAACCTATCAGGTACACCAGCCTCTCAAAATGATACATCACTACATAGTATAAAACAAAGTCGCTTTCTCTGTATATATCCCTATGAATGCTTAAATCTTTAAAACTACGCAATGGATTTTGATGCGGATTTTTTAATAGATAGAGTGATTGAAGAGAATTATATGTATTAGTATCTACATTGCACCTGAACGAAACCGGGGCGGGGCGCTATAACTTATATTGAACAAAGAGAATATAATTCATAGCGTTTTAATATTAAATTCGAACGCAAACATTACAGATGTGACACTGCCCTAAATACGTTTCCTTTACAACCTACTTTACTGCTCATTTGAAACAGAACTTAAACACAAAGAGATAAAGTCTGATTTCGGGTGTCAATTGTAATTGCCATGCAAAAAGGATTTAGTCTA
Source organism: Habrosyne pyritoides (assembly GCA_907165245.1). Taxonomy (NCBI): domain Eukaryota; kingdom Metazoa; phylum Arthropoda; class Insecta; order Lepidoptera; family Drepanidae; genus Habrosyne; species Habrosyne pyritoides. The sequence continues at coordinate 11,274,315 of OU015597.1, forward strand.
TCACATTTTTTTACTATATATTTTTTCTTATTTCTTACAAAATAATGTTGGTTTATTTACTGTTTTTGTAGCTTATGGGTAAAGTTTTGAATTCTGTTACTTTATTCAGTTAATTAAATCATCGCAGGAGCTGGGGATGCCGGTTAGTGCTGCAATATACGAAGCAACTGATCCAATACGATGGAGACAGCTGGTTGACAAATTCAGAAGGAGCCACGATCCTCAGCAGTGAGGGATACGACTAGAGAGATTCAGTTAATTCAAACTACATCAGCGAGCCGACGCAAGGCCTCGTAGGTGGGAGATGATTGGGGAGTTAATGAAAGAGAGTTAGAGTAGTAAAGCTCTTAGTGCAGAGTTCGTCCTGGGAAGTACTACCACCTTACCCATTTCTGCCGTGAAGTAGTAGTGTACTTGTGATACTGTGTTTCGGTTAGAAAGGCACATGAGACTTAACAACTTCACGTCTCAGGGTCGACAACGCATTGGCGATGCCTCTAGTGTTGCAAATGTCCATAGGCGGGGGTGACCACTTACCATCAGGTGAACCGTCTACTTCTTTATAGGCCCATGTGGTATAAAAAAAAGAAACAGAGCCAAGTGGCCGCAACAAAAAATCATCGTAGAAGACGATTTTTATAACCTACTTCTACAGTCGTAGTTCATAAAGTTGAACTGGTTGTACTTAAAAATAAAAAAAAAACAAAATTCAAAACCATTTATTCAGTTTTGGCCCTCGGAAGGCACTTATGAAGGTCAAATTTAAAGTTACTGAAGCTACAACCGGTCCGGAGGTCAAACTAGAACATAGGTTTTGGGTTCCATTCCAAATTGGTAAAGGTGCATTTGATGGTAGATTTTCAGAAATGATTACTTGTAGCCCAGTTTGTAGTTTGTCTATGTGCCTGAAATACAGCTAAAATGCTAACAATTTGTCGCGATGGGACTCTTTATTTATTTATCTTGTTTTTTTATTTTTTATAAATACTTGAGTGCATTTGACTGGATCTCTCCTGATGGAAAGTGACGATCCAGTCGAGGATGGTACACGCGAACTCAAGTAATGCCTTTTCACTCTTGCCTCAAAGACTCCAAGATTGTATGTATCGGGAAAAACTGATGCCGGCAATGAGTTCCACTCCTTCGCTGTCCGCATAATGAAAGAGGAAAAATATCTTGGCTGGAATGAAGGTCCTGGTGACATTTACGCTTTTTTATGACGGGATTGGAATCGACCTCAATCCCACCTGATGGCATTTGAAGATGAGGCCGAAGATGGAGCTCGCTTTCCCGTTAGTAGCCCATTCACTCTTTTCTTAATGAGCCCCAGGTTATAAGTTTCTGGGAACACAGACGAGGGAAGAGAATTCCAATCTTTAGCTGTGCGCATGAGGAAGGAAGCTGCAAAGCGCTTCGTGCGAATTGGTGGTATGTCTACAACATAAGGGTGAAAACTCTCCCCACGCCTAGTAGTCCGATAACGAAAAGGTGATGATAATAATAATAATAATAAATATCTCGGGACATTCCTTACACACGGCCATCTGATCCCAAACTAAGCAGAGCTTGTACTATGGAAACCAGATAACTGATGTACTACATATATTACTTTTTTATTTTTTTTTAATATATTCTTATATAAATATTTACACCCAGACACAGAACAAACATACATGTTCATGCACACAAAATGTTTGTCCTGGGTGGGAATCAAACCCGCGACCTTCGCGGTTTGGCAGTCAGAGCGCTAACCACCAAGCCAACTCTTCTGTCAAATGATGTGATGGAGGAACTAAGTCGTGAACCTACCTTGGGGATAAAGGCGTGAAGATATTAATTTAATATTACGTTCACTATTCTATTCGTGCTCTATTTAAACTGAACTAGTCGAAGAGCCGCTATGTTTTAATTTTGTGATACATAAAATCCTTCGGGAACGCAGGTGAAACCGCGGCACAAAATGCTAGTTATGATAAAAATAAATATTACTGACCACAGTTAAAGTAACTTGACCTTTTAATAAATAATAATAGCCTTGTATAAAAATACCCTGAAAGCCTTATAAATCTAAATAAACAGACAAACCCAATACCAAGTCCTTTTCTAAATATTCCAAAGTCTATATTCCCGATGACGTTTCAAAATAACCCGACATAATATTCGTAGAGCACGCGCTACGAAAGTTGTTACGACGGCTACGCACGTAGTAAAGTAAGTGCTACAGTTGTGCTACGAGGCTACGACGTAGCAATCGACTAAGTAAGAGCTATAACATATGGGGATAAGGGGTTTTAACTTGTGTGCTTATTTCGGTATATACTATGTCATAAGTCATTTGTAGATTGCCAACATGTTGTCAACTTATTGTCAACCTATCTAATGCCTGAAATTCAACTGAATTCAAAATGGGGACTACAAACTTTTCATTTCTTTTCTACGCAGTAAAACATTTTATCATGTTAAACACAGTATTAAACTTTGGGCTTTCGAAATACGTAGTTTTATCTCTTTTTTTTTATTGAACAATCTAGCCCAATAATCCCTAATTGACAGATAAATAATCTCAAACTAATACAGATTTACTTGTGTATTACATACAGAAGTAGTAGAATTTGTCCGGGGAAGTACTTCCACCATACTCATTTATGCTGTAAAGCAGGATTGCACTGTTTCGATTAGAAAAGCAAGTGACCCTTTGAAATAACAGGCACATGAGACTTAATAACATAACGTCTCAGGGTCGAGAAGACATTGGCGATGTCCCTGGTGTTGCAAATGTCCATCGACATTTCTGTGGACCGTCTACGCGTCTGTCGGTATGGTCATATATATGATACATAGCAAAAAAATGTGCAATTCCAGCTACCTCCATAAAAAATACATAAAGCTTTTAGTCGATTACAAAAAACTTTAAAAGCAAATATTATTCAGACACTTTGCGATTGAAGTGCACAAACAATCCGCATACAAACTCATTTCATTAATGGCCTTAAGCGATTGTGAAACAAAATAAAATAACAATTTTGTTTGCATATCGTCGCCTCGATGGAAATGTCTACCCTGCATTTGTGAGGACAAAGTTTCAAAAATGTTTATTGATTATAAAATACTCTCAAGTTTATGAAGGAACGAGGAACGAGGTGTGAGACTCCATTCTAAAGGGAAGATCTTTCGCCAGGCTAGGTGATCGTGCCTGGGGACCACGGTACAACAGATTTTTTTGGAACGAAGTTCCTTATCGCGCGTTGTGAAAGGGGACTAGACGGAAAAAATTCATACGAAAAGTTGTAACGACACTTTTTTTCGAAATTTAAATGATATGGTTTATTATTGGGTTTGTTTTTTTCATAATTTATTTAAAGGCTACACACAACAGGTTTAAAATTAATCTAATACTAAATACCTCTCGTATTTAGTATTTGGAAGTTTTTCTCAACACTGGACCTAAACTCAGCGTTTTGGTCAATTCCAATGCGTATCTTCGTTCCATCCGGGTGTTCCTTGACACCTCTCAAGTTTTTTTTGTTTTTTAAGGCACCAATGTGTGTTAGCCTCTGATAGCTCTTACAAAGACCTTCAGCGGTCCAACTGTTGACGTTATAAGCTTTTATATAGATGCAAATCCAGATAAAACTTCGATATCGCGATGAAGCAGAAGCGTGCGTGTTCATGATCGTCACAAGTTCATCTTAATCGGCTCTCAAACACCTACCGGTGTATTTCAGTAGCTGCACTTTTAATCCTTCTAGCCTCTATGTGCTTCCTTCGTCTATTACCATACCATATAACAGAAGCTTATTTATCATCTTTACATAAATGAGCAAAATAGAGTTCCTTTGCTACACCATCACATTAAAACTACTGAACATACGGGGATGGGGCTGCTACCATTCGACGCGGATTTTTTCGTAGATGCTTATAGATATATGATATCGATAAACGCGGGTGAAACCGCGGGGGACAGCTAGTTTATCTATATAAATAATGTTAAAGCTGTTTGAAGGTAAGAGCGTCACTTGAGAATAGAACAGATTTGACTACTACGCTCGGAATGAAGGTTTTTCGGAAAGACTAACTGGTCAGGAGTAGTCGTTCGAAAAATAAACGTGTTTTTAAGACCACGAATCACGATGCGAAGACGCATTGCAACGCAAACCGAAAACAGCTAACACATATTACAAAAAAAAAACATCTTCACCCCTTATCAGACTACAAAGTTGCGACATTGGCTCTACGTTTTCGCTCAGTACCAAAAAGATTTTGCGTCTCTTACATTTTCTCACTTCGATATACCAACATCTTTCTTCCGCCAATTTGATGCAACACGTCGGCCGTTCGGTAGGTTGTGCCGGTGATACTAACTCCATTGCCCCGAACTGTGTCAATCAAGTTAGTTATCCACTTACCCATCTGAACCGAGTATACATGTACCAATATCCTAAAGAGAAGTCAGAGAAGGACCAGTATATCTTCTCACTAATGTGTCAGTTGATTCTGTTCGAAGCTGGTCACATCCATGTTCCAATATAACTTTCTTTTCTAAATTTAAAAATAAGTATTAAATAGAAAATTTAATTTGAATGGACAAAGATGAATGATGAATATGACCCATTGACCGTCATTTGTTTTAGAGATTTTATATTGTTTTGGGTGGTTTCTTAACTGTTGATTAATCAATGAATTTATTTATGTCAAAAATTTGACATAATGCATACACTAAGGGACCTTTATAATACGAGAAGGATTCACTATGTGTTGACGAATTGAAACTGATTTATTTACGATCTTTTAGTATTCAAATTGTCTATATAATCATAATACCTGGTCGAGAAAAGCTAGAGATAGAAATGAGTAGAAAGATCTGGTAGAGGCCTATGTGACACGCTGATCAGTAAACCGGAAGACGCGATGTGTTAGATTTAAGTTTTTTTAATACTATTATATAAATTATGTTTAGATCTTCAGCAATAAAGGTTTAATAAAAATAAAACAGCGGGTTGCACTCCGGGAGTGTCAGCAGGAGTGAAAACTTGAACATTAACGTTGTGCATTTTTTCCGTCTTACGAATTTTCGATCAGGTCACGTGTCCTGATGCGAGTTTAACATTTTATACCCATCCCAAAAAAAAAGTGCTCAATGCCGCTAAAAAGATTTCACTTCAAAAAGTAGTCATATAGTATAGATCGATAGAAATAACTACGTCTGTAAATATAATAATGTTCCACAAAAACAAATTCACAATCATAACTCGTTCAAAATTCGAATTTAAAAGCGGACAATCTAACGAACTGTGAAATCAAAACCATGCAGGTATCGCTGCTAACGTATTCATTCGAATAAATCAATTCTGAATACGTATCCTATCTGAATATGTTTTTATTCATTACTAGTGTTATGCAAACGATCGCGTTCGTACGATATCGATATTTTTAGAATAAATCCCCTTGAGGAGGGAATTATATTGTTTTCCGATGTTTTTACGATCGTCTACGGAGTACCTTCTACGTGCCTTGCCTTACACAGCTTTGGAAGCCTGCTTGACTTTTGTATTGTGTTTGTAAAATGTTAAATAAAAAGTTAGGTACATAAACTACTTAGAATACTCTTTTGTCAGTTTATCCCGTTTTCATCCACTGGTATAGCGCCTCACTGAAATTGATAAGGCGTTATACCTCGTAGGGTATAAACAGTATGGGATGGGGACTGCTACAATTCGACGGAGAATCTTTCGCAGATGGTTATAGGCTATATATGTTATCGCAAGTGAAACCGCGGGGGACAGCTAGTGTATAATACAAACAAGGCAATAAACGAGTAACAAACACATAAATATACCACGTGGTAGATATCTTTATACAGTTAATTAAAGGAAAAGGCCATTCGCAAGGCTGTATTTGGGTGAAGGAAGTTAATTAGCCAAGTTAGAGCAGGGTGAGGAATCGCTCTCATAAATATTACAAGTCACTACTGAATTCTGTTACAATGAACATGTTGTAAGGTTTTGTTAGTTAGATTATTAAAAATAATACGGAAAAGTGCAAGTCTAGTCAGTGAGAAAATTACAGGCACGTGAGACTTAACAACTTCACGTCTCAGGGTCGGCAACGCATTGGCGGCGATGACCACCTACCATCAGGTGGACCGTGTGCCAGTTTGTCGGCCCCTGTGCTACCACTTATGTTAAAAGACATTGCTTCTTATCAGATCAAAAATACTAGCTGTCCGCCGCGGTTTCACCCACGTTCCCAGAAGTGTTACATTGTCCGGGATAAAAATAAATAATCCTGGTTATAAACTCTATATATTCCAAGTTAGTCATTAAAATCCGTGTTTCGTAACCCAATCACGCCAGAGCAGCTGAATGGATCTGGATGAAATTTGAAACAGAGATAGATAATATAAATGTAGCACCCCGAGAACACGGGAGAAATCGCGGGGAACAGCGTAGCTAGATAACCAAAGGCCCCGTGGCAAAAAAATTGTAGGGCCCCAACTAAACTATTTAAAATCGTTTGTTCCTCCCCTCTTCCTGAACTTGAGCTTCCTGAGCGGGGACCCGGTGTACTGCCCCGTCTAGCACTCCAGTAGCTACGCCGCTGTTTGTAAGTCAGAGTCCGAGGGGCCCCCTGAGCTTCGGGGCTCCAGGGCACTAGCCCGTCTAGCCCTCCGGTAGCTACGCCACTATGCCACTGATATCGTAGGACATTCTTCACACGGTTAGCCGATCCCAAACCGAGCAGAGCCTCTTCTATGGTAACCAGATATCTGTATACTACTTCTTATACATATATACCCCTTTGACATATATACCGACACAAACATTTGTGTGAACATGTATTCGTGGGTTCACCACGACCTGCGGCGATTTTCTTTCTTTATTACAATTTGGTACGGAACCTTTTCTTAAAAAATACAATTACAAAACCATTTCTTCGATTCTCCTTTTAAGTATACGCATTTTTTTCTCTTGATCCTGAGACATTTTTTACACACAGCCATCTGATACCAAACTTAGCAGAGTTTGTACTATGGAATCTAGAAAATACACACCTTGTTTTTTTTTATACATACTTAGGTATATATATATATTTACACCTGTGTATACTACATAAAACCTTTTGCCAGGAGTTCTGTTGGAACCACAACATTTCCTGCATACCCATGAATTTCTGCAAACAACTTTTTAAATCTATACCTAAACGTATATTTCTTAGTTCATCTAGTAAACAATGTTGAATAATGAACATTAGCCATAATGTAGTCATAAGACTATCGTAAAGAAAACGGCCCGGTTCAACTAATCCTCATAATGACGTGTATTACACCGGACAACCGGATGTTACCGGTTATTACCGGTTTAATCAAGGGTTAAAAGGTTCCGACAAATGGGCGCCTTGTGAATTAAGAATTAGGTCATAATGTTCTCTAATCACAATTCTTTTAGATAATTTTAGAACCTTCTTAAGGTTCTGTGATCCCGAGAGATACCTATTATGTATTAATTAATGGTACAAAAAGTATCCTATGCATATAATATATTCTAAAAGTATGCCCGGTTTTATCTAAGTCCTTAAAGCCTTTTATGCTCAATTGAATCACAAACAACAAAACTTTCTTTTCGTGCCACATGGGCCGACAAACAAGTGGACAATCCACTTGATGGTATGTGGTCACCACCGCCTATGGGTATTTGCAACACTAGGGGCACCGCCAATGTGTTGTTGACCCAGAGGCGTGAAGTTGTTAAGTCTCATGTGCCTCTAATTTCAACTTCAAATTTTAAAGTTATTATTAAATGTGATATTATTAATAAGAATAATAAATGTCTTGGGACATTCTTTAGACATCTGATCGCAAACTAAGCAGAGCTTGTACTATTTACTACATATACCTTTTTTTTCTATATACTTACTTATATACTGACACTATGAAACACATGTTCATTGACACAAATTTTTATCCTATGTGGAAATTAAGCCCACGACTTGTGACGTAGAAGTCAAAATCTCTAAACACCAACCCCACTGGCCCCTCTAAAAATTACAGGTAGTATACAGGTACAGGTAACATAAAGGTTGACCACACGAGCCTTCATCGATCACGCTGACTGGCAGGCGACTCAGCATATACCGAGTCATCGTCGTATCAGCATAATCATATTGAAGATAATAAAAAAGATACTCTCGTTACAATAATAATAAGGTTTCTTTTCTGTCAAATACTCATTTTCCACCAAACAAATTTTGTTCATAAGAATCTTGTCAGCAATTCAAACGCGTTCTAAAAAAGAAAAATAAAGGAACTGATTACTTGATTTAATTTTGTAAGCGGCCAGTATCATTGAATAAAAAGATAACTATTCGACAACAAAGAGTTCCTATTATTGTTTTAACGAGAAATTATTTTCCATTGTCTTCCATAGCGAGTTATGCTGTTGACACAATTCTCCCTTTGTTGCCGCTCAGTGAAATAAAAACCATAAAAGAAGTAAAGTAAATAATAAAATCAAAATAAACGGACAGCGGGGTTGTGTTCCGGCCGATGAAGCGTGTGATACATATGTGGGTGGAATGTTAAAAACGTTGTTGGGTCGAAAGTATTGTAAATATCTTTCTAATTTATAAATGCGAATATTTGTGTGTATGTTTGTGACGACTTAGCTCCATAACGGCTGATCAGACTTCAATGAAATTTAGCACACACATAGAATATATCCTGGATTAATATACAGGAATATTTTTTAAGCAATGCGCAAAAAAAAATTTGGTGGTATCAGTAACAGAACACATTTCCATTATTTGTTTAATTTTTTTTTGTATTTTTTTTCGACTTTAAAATCAACAAACAAAATACAATCAATTCATAATAATATCAAAAAGCCCGCGCGCCCTGCACCGCACGCGGCGGTAGAGCCAGCTGTTGCCAAGACCACGGCCGGGGTGGACGCCCGACCCGAGCGACAGAGTAGCCATAATATCAATTTTAAAGTCTATATCTTCGTTAACGATAACTTTATTTTTTTGTACTAAAACTTATCAAAATAAAAATTAGGTGTATAATAAAACTCATTTAAGTTTAATTTGTCAAAGATTGCGCACTGAATAAAAAATATTCCTGTATATTCGAACCTTGAGAACGCGGGGCTGAATTAGCAGATTTAGCATCTGAAATATTGATATATCTCTCAAGTCGATCTATATTATAATAAAGTATGTTAAATATAATAAATCTTAAAGTTTAAGGAAAATAGCAGTAGATAAATAGATGAACCCTATTTAGAAAGGTATTAAGTTATTTGTGATTTATTTATAAATATCAGAACCTGGTTTTTTTTTTATGCCACTTGGGCCGGCAAACTAGCAGACGGTCCACCTGATGGTAAGTGGTCACCGCCGCCTATGGACATTTGCAACACTAGGAGCATCGCCAATGCGTTGTCGACCCTGAGACGTGAAGTTGTTAAGTCTCATGTGCCTGTAATTTCACCGGCCCCCTTAACTTTCTAACCAAAACACAGTAATACAATTGCACTACTGCTTCACGGCGGAAATAGGTAAGGTGGTAGTACTTCCCCGGACGAACTCTGCACTAAGAGCTCTACTACTCTAAAAAGATGGATGCCCGAGCTTCGCTCGGTATTGTTTTTATTGGTAAATTGTGTAAAGTTGATTATTGGCTTAGTGTTGCTTAACAACGCCATCTACTGGAGTAGCTTTAATGTTTTTCAGGTTATGTTTAAATCAATTATCGATAAAGTTGATCATTGAAAACACGGATAAAACGACATCCTCTGAAAATGAATCCTAGCTAGATCGATTTATCGCCCCGAAAACCCCTGCATACTCAATTTCATGAAAATCGTTGGAGCCGTTTCCGAGATCCTCATTTAAGGTTTGATCGTTTAAAGGTATTAAATAGATTTGATAGACTTATAGATAAATAGATAGATAGATTGATAGATATTATCATATCCAATAAATCATCATATAATTTAGTCATATAGCTATTAGAAAAACCATCCTGTGCTATCTTCTAAGCCCAAACTAAGCAGACCTTTAATGGAAACCAGATAACTGTCATACTGCATATACTTTTCTCAAATAAATACATACTTCATTCATATTTTACACCGAAAAAACATCACAAGCAGACGTGTTCATGCGCACCAATATTTGTCCTGGATGGGGATCGAATCCACGACCTGTGGCGTGGCAGCCAGGGTCTCTGACCAAGCCATAACACGTCCACAGATATACATAGATAACGTAATATTTAATACAGATAATGCAACATACTAGTGTCGACATGACTCCATTAACATTCCATTCCAATCTATAGGCAATATGGTATTTCATAGTGTCATAGTTATTATAATAATTATTGAGAGATGCGGAATGGAGTAGGTACTATAGTCTATCCCTATACTAAAATTATATAAGGAAAGATTTGTATTTAAGTATGTTTGTTACTCTTTCACGCAAAAACTACTAAACAGATATGAATGAAACTTGGCACATAGATAGAGCATATCCTGGAATAAAATTTAAGCTACTTTTTATCCCGGGAAAATGTGATATTCCTCGGGAACGCGGGTAAAACCGCTGGGGACATCAAGTATTATATATTTGACAAGCCACCCACAAAAAAAACTTATACCTGCCAGTGTGAAAATGAAAATAATTTTATTCAAATAGGCCTTTACAAGCACTTATGAATAGTCGGACTCTAATATAGATATATATGTGTTCCAGTAACTGCATTTCGAAGCCTTCCTACTTACCACCTTCGACCACAAATACCTGGGCAAGATTGTGGTCAAAACCCTATACATAGTCAATACATATAACTATTGCTAACATTTCCTTACTATTATAAATGCGAAATTAACTCTGTCTGTTAAGCAATCACGCTTAAAACACTGAACAGATTTAAATGAAATTTGGAACAGATATTGAGACTAGGGATGTTGACTGACATATCAAATTAGCAACTTTTTATTAAATGTCAAAACGAACGAATGTATGGAATGTTGTATGAAACACCAAGTTGTGACGTCATAAATGTACAGCATCAAAATATCTACTCTTTTTGGTTAGATTAATACTTAAAAATAATTTTAATTATAAATTTTTTGTTATGTAAATTGATGTATGCGTGTATTTTTGAAGGTTCAATACACTGGCTAGTGTTTTATCATTTATTTTGAGTACAGGATAGTTCCCTAGTTCTTGCTGTTATTTGCCCATTTGAGGAAGGTTATAGGCTATTTATTATCCCACTGCTGGGCACGATACTACAATAATAAATACAAATTTCAATAAGCTTTTAGTCCAAAGTAAATATTAATCTAGTCTATTTAAATCGATGTCGGTGTATCCTATCTACTCTCGTAGCATTGCGGTCGTAGCCTCGTAGCACCGTAGCACTGTAGCACTATAGCTCGTAACCGCATTCAATTTCATTATTTTAATGGTATATCAGCGAGGTTTTTACGTACATCACTAAGGTTACACGTGGAACATTGTTTATATAACATACTTTATATATTGTATTAAAATACCTTGAATATTTTATCAAACATAGTCTTTTTTTTTTTTCAAAGTTATTCCGCAATTCATGTTTGTTCTTTGTGTGGGTGTATATCTAATATATATTACTAGCTGACCCGCAGACGTTGTCCTGTCTTCAATGAATGTCGAAATCGAATTGGTATCATTTATACAAAAAAAAATACCAAGAACATAGTGTTTATTATTCTTGACAATTAAACTATTAATATAAGGCGTGATGACGCTCTGATCTGACCGTGATGAAGAAATACTTCATAAAAAACTCACTGTACATTACAATACAATTTTCCGATTTAATTGACTGTGAAATGTGCACTAAGAAATATTAAATTAATTGCTCTATTAATATAATTCCCACTCATTCCGATAAAATATATTTGCAGCGCGCATTCAGTCAGTCTTCGTCAGTCTGTAACCATATGGTGTTTGACTTAACTGTCAGTCGTTTGACAGTTAAGTCAAACACCATATGGTAATATTAGAAAAGTTAATACGGTCATTAAGAATTCTTTAATTTTCCGCGCAACTTTCTTAATTTTTTCTTTCATAAGAACCTTCTACTGACAATAACAAACACAACATAAAAAGAATTAGCGAATTTTGCACAGGGGTTCCGTTTATAACATATGGGGGGGCGTTCATACACATATACATATACTCGTAAGATATTATGACGTATTTGTACACGCTACCAGCTGACGTAATAGATGACAATTCAAACAAGTTCTATGCATAGAGATTTTACTCTGACAAAAAAACCTCAATGTAGTACAAACTGAACTCGACTGGTCGAATTTCGATCGCCAGGCGACCACTAGTATATAAAATTATATAAGTACTACCTGTCCCCCGCGGTTTTACCCGCGTTCCCGAGGGATGTAACATTTTCCCGGGATAAAAATTACCCTATATGTTATTCCAGGATATGCTCTATATGTCTATGTGCCAAATTTCATCCACATCCGTTTAGTAGTTTTTAGTAATAAACATACATACAAATCTTTCCTGTTTATAATATTATTAGTATAGATTTTACTATCCATTCCCGTGGTGCCGCCCCTGTTCCCGAGGGATGGTCAATATTCCCGAGATAAAAAGCCTATGTTGGTTATTTTGTTAAATAAAAAAATAAATATCCTGGGACATTCTTTACACACGGCCACCTGATCCCAAACTAAGCAGAGCTTGTACTATGGAAACCAGATAGCTGATATACTACATAAACTATTTTATTCTAAATACATACTTATATAGATATTTACACCCAGACACAGAACAAACAGACATGTTCATGCACACAAATGTTTGTCCTGGGTGGGAATCGAACCAAGCCAATTGGCGTGATGGAGTAACAAACATCCGTCCAAACTTTCATATTTATAATATGTAGTATTAAAATTCTCCGTGGGTGTTATATTATTTTAATAAGTAATGATAGGTATCAAATAACGGCGAATCAATTAAATAATTTAATTGGAATAGTAATTAGATTCTATTACAAAATTTCAGAATTTCTAGGCTGTTATGGAAAGAACCGTTTAATTATGAACATAACAGTTCCTTTGAACTAAAATATTGTTGGGATCGGAAATTAATTTATTCTATTACATAATTTTTTTTGAACCTTATTATTAAAGTACTTACCTTAGAGTTTACCGTATCGATTGGCACTCCGTTTTACATTTCAAGTAGCTGTTGGTACAGCCGCGTTCCCGAGGGATGTAACATTTTCCCGACACTAAAAGTATCCTATGTTACTTTTAATAACTTCAAGAATATGTGTACAAAGTTTCATGATGATCGGTTAAGTAGTTTTGTCGTGAATGCGTAACAAAAAAACTTACATTCACATTTATAATATTAGGAAGGTTTTTACCCGCGTTCCCGAGGGATGTCACTTTTTCCCGGGAATAAAAGTAGCCTATATGTTATTCCAGGAAATGCTCTATCTATGTGCCAAGTTTCATTCATATCCGTTTAGTAGTTTTTGCGGGAAACAGTACCAAACATACTTAAATACAAATCTTTCCTCTTTATAATATTAAGTATATATTGTAAAAGACTACATTCATATTTTATATTATAATACACACAACGAAATAAAGAGACTCCATAACATTTTCTATATTATTTTAGCTCTTTAATATCACGCCCATTATGCCCTAAAAGGTAAGTGGTAGCCTTAGTACTAGGGCTCACATTCCACCGATTACATATTCAATTGCTTTTTTTGTTTTCCTTTTTTTCCAATGTATATATTTGAAAAAATTAAATAGACAACTATGGTTATAAGAAATGTAATATGATGAGCCTTTTACTCGGTTCTTCTCAGTCAAAGAATGACTTCCGTATCTCCATTTAGAGCCTTAACCGAAAAAATGGCAAACAGGTGATAATTATAAAAACAAAATTAAAATCTGAATACAGTTCTAAAACTCTAAATATTCTTTTGACATCAACGGCTGGCATGTACATATCCATCGACAGTAGGGTATTGCATTAACAACAAAACCATTAGACGAGAGCTGCCCTTTGTGGGTGAGATGACGGCGAAACAATGAGATAGAGATGTGATGTGTGGTGCAAGTTACAGGCGCATACCTAACGCGTATGCTTTAATGGCAGCATGCAATGCCTTTGCTTGCGGCGGCGTCATGTGGCGGGTCGCTCACATCCCTACAATATGGCGAGAAAGGCGATGGCTGCCACATGCGTCATGCTTGTGAACAGGTGCTGCTTGTGGGGGCTGGTCAGCTTTAGTTTGTTTGTATTTTTTATAAATTAAATATTCATAATATTATTGTTTAATAATTCTTCACTTCTACGATAACACACAGGTATAGTCAGTGAGACTAAATAAATATTTTGTAATAAATCTAAAATCGTTTTTAAAGAGTAATTGCTGAGTTTATTACCGGCTCTTCTCAGACTTCCTGAACAGAACAACCTTCCGAACCAGTATTAGAGTCAGACTATTCATAAGTGCTTGTAAAGGCCTATTTGAATAAAAATATTTTCGTTTCATTTTATTATATCGAAAACGTATCGCCATCGCAATGGGAAATTGAATATCGCGCAATGTCACGGTATGCGGGTAGTAAAATTTTCTGTACAAACCAGCATTTTGGCGCATTCCATACAATAACGCTACGCCCACGAAGAAATGCAAGCTAATATTATAAAGAGAGAATACATTAGTGAGTATGTATGTAGGCGGAAAGTAATCTCCGGAACCACGTCACCTACTTTAATTTTTTTTACACCACTTGAGGTATTATTTGGAATTTGGTAAGGAGACTGTATCTTGGGGAAGGATATAGGCTACACTTTCCGTCAAAAAAAATATCTTTTTTCTTATGGAGGAGCGAGGTGTGAGACTCCTCCATTTAAAAGGGAAGATCTTCCGCCAGGCTAGGTGATCATGCATGGGGACCGCGGTCCAACTGTTGATGTTGGATGCTTGTATATATGTCAAATCCTGAGAGAATCTTGATAGTGCGATCTAGGTATCTCGCGTGTTTCTACTCGTTCATAGATGTCGCCACATCACTGTAGTGCGGGCGTGAAGGATTGTAGGCGTGTTCATAGATGTCGCCACATTCTCTTTATAACACGGGTAAAACCGCGAGGTTAAAGCTAGTCTCCATATATAACACACCAGATTGCTTATTCCGTAAGAATCAGTGGGTAAATTAACCTACGAGGAAAAATAACTTTCAGATACTTTTTCTCAAAGCTGCTTTAATCCAAAATTCGAATGTAACGAAGGTGGAAAACACTCGAAAACTTTGAACACACTTTCCTCTTAAAGAAACGCCCCAACTCAACAAACTCATCAATTAACCCAATTGGATCTCGGTTCTTTTTAACTTACGTAACTTTGTTTTTTTTTGTCGGTTTCATTGTTTGCAAATTCCAACCATTGGTTCGCATCACACGCTGGAAATATCTACGCACTTCTCGCAAACAACATCAAGCTACCAATATATATATGATGGATATATGAAAATACTAAACGACTTTGGATTAAATTTGGCACTAGTATACTAGCTGTCAATCTCATCAATAGTGATACCGGTAGCTGAAAAGTAAACACTTGTACACTAAAACTAATCCATTAACTATATATATTATATATACATGAATGTTTGTCGGTATGTCCTTTATGGAGTCGTTAACTATACAACGGATTTTAATGCAGTTTTCAGCAATAGATAGAGTAATTCAAGAGGAAGGTTTATAACCAGGATTGAAAGCGGGCGAAGCCGCAGGGTGCAGCTAGTAATGAATAAAAATGAGTTCTTATACACAAATGTTAATTAAATAATCTGTTTAGTTATTTGCTGACTGAATACGTAAGATAACTATTTCTCAATTAATAACTTCATTTTATCTATAAATATATAGTACTAGCTGCCCCCCGCGGTTTTACCCGCGTTATTCGATATTATAGACAGCCTATCATCTAGGAAGAATTACTCGTCTCGATATGTTCAGTAGTTTTGAGATGCCGGTGCGTCAAAGGAACCCGATTTTCCTTATACATATATGAAAAGATTTCGTAACATGTCTATGTTAACTGTAAACTGAACCTCACCTAAAGGGTAATTACTAAATAAATCAAAACAGTGAAAAGAAATTCACGTCGCAATCGAGTTATTTTTTTTATTTATTTCCCTACCTTTTTCAGGTACCGGTGAATGACGCAATAGGGAAGTTACTCTTAGCTCTTAGCGCCACCTGCTAGGCAGAAAAACGTCAGCCGAATCAGTTAGTGCGAAGTAAAAAAACTAGGCACATGTTGTGGCGCCAATAAATATTCTGGATCCTAGGAAGGTGCTCAGCCATCTGGTGTTTACATAAAGTTCTCAGAATTGGGGAAATCATATTCAGATTGTAGAATATGGTTGGAATGAATAGCTTGTTCTAGTTCTTTGATTATATTATTGCCAGCGATAGATCAAAATCAATTTCAAATATATCTTTTAGTCATATATTATCAATTAGTTAATTGATCTTAACAGTAAATATAGATATATATATATATATATATTACGCGGATTTTTACAGACCTCTATAAGCTCTGCAACTTTTAAAAACAACTATTCCCATATCTCTTGCCGTTAAGGCATCATTATTAAGAAACTTATTCGCTAAACCGTTTACCCCCAAGCCCTGAAGTTCGATTTTAAGTATTGGTAAAATAATTTTTATTATCAGTTTTTATTATTCAGTTTAAGCCCGCGAAGAGCACTAATGAAGGTAATAGTTGCTGTACCTCTACCATGAGTTGCTATCGAAACTTACTTTAGTCACTGGCGAGTAAACTACTATCGATACAGTATTTCTCGATAGCAACTGTCAAATTTGTGACTCATGGTACCGAATTTCTATAGCAAACGTTACTCGCTAGTGCTTACATTTCGATAGGTTTTTTACCTATCGACTCGTACTATCGATTTTAGTTCTTTACGTGACCGCTAGTGGCGCTGTACATATTTGCCATAGAAATGTTTTACGCCGTCGCTAGCGAGTGCTTACGTTAAAAACTCGGTTCGAAAGTCGAGATTCTTACACTTCGAAAGAATTATACCCAATATATGAAATTTTGTAGGTTATATTGTATTTTACTGGAAATCAAATTTAAATTCAAAACCATTTATTCAGTTTAGGCCCTCGGAAGGTCAAATTTAAAGTTACTGAAGCTACAACCGGTTCGGAAGTCAGCCTTCAACCGAGAAGAACCGGCAAGAAACTCAGCAAGGTTACATTTATTTTTAAATAATTTCTATATAAACATTATCTAATCTGACGTTTACCTATCATATTTATTAAACTAACTTTACTTCCATATAATATTAGTACAGAACTCAGCTCGCACATCTCTCATAACGCAGAACTCGAAGCAAACAAGGCTATAGAGAACTGCATATACGAGAGCAAACAGCGCATCCGTATAAGTTTACATGTCATATACGTCAGATGTTCAGACGCAACCATTTTTGTATGTAAATATACAATTTTGATATGTGATGTGACTATGAATTGGTATTTCCTCTTTTTATATGCCATGTTTGTTTATACGGTAGATAGGCAGTACGTTTGAGTTATTTTTAGATTTATACACACACTAGCTGTCCCCCGTGGTTTTACACGTGTTTATCGATATCATTATATACCCTACGACCATCTACGAAAAATTCCGCGTCGAATGGTAGCAGTCCTTATAGATATATAGAAAAAAGATATGAATGCAGTATGGTTTAAAAGATTTTGTACAAAGCTAGAATTGATAAGCAGAGTTAGCTGAATTTTCGATCTTTATCCTCCGTAAATTGTGCGGTAGAAACTCTAGTGACATATAAATCTAGATATTTGAAATAGAATATAGGTCAGAATCCAGCTCTTTCTTTATATCTATACTCATATATCAAATTGAATAATTGTTTGATAAATTGCGCTAAAATTTGGGAAGTTGCTGTGCACGAACCATGGGGCGTTCTGAAGAAAGGGCGCGTTACACAAACAAACCTGACAACGACATGACGGAAGACCATAACGGCGTTATGTATTAAAAAGAAAAAAAAACTTCGATTACGAATCGCCTTCCTTTTTTAACTGGGTTATTTACTTCACTTGTAACAATTCACCCCAATTACAAAAGGACTCCAGTTTCAAACCCAATACTCATTTCTGTAGAAGTGATGGCATTCTCTAATTTGATTGAGTAAGGGTAAAGAAGGGCTGATTGTACGGTAGACAAGTGCATCAATTCTTTGTAGTTGACCGGCTCGTTTATCAAACGATTTCATTAACAGTTGTTGAGGCGATATAGTTGAAGATCTTTCGCCAAATACGTGTCGATGTGGTCCAGAAGCGCAGAAGCTGTTCCCTTCAAAGGTCTGTGTGCCACTATTGATCACCTCAGCACTGAACATGGTTCGATTGTAGTTAAATATGTATGATATAGCATAAAAAAAATGTACTTAACCTACGTTAAATTGTAAAAATGTTTTTAAAAACAGAATACCACCGACATCAATGTGCTAAAAAGATACTCAAAATAAATAAATATGTACTTCGAATTTATATATGAAACCGCCATACTCATCTGATAAATTCCAATAGCGAAATTCTGTACTCTTCTTCATTTTCTGTTTGCTTTGACAGTGCGAAAAGACCAATTACAACATGAAGCTAACCCAATCGAATGCACAAAGCGTAAGCTAAAACACCCAGAGGCTCTAAAACCACACTATTATACCATAACAGAATAACGTACGTAAACACAACTAACAAGCTCACGTCTGAAACACTAGATTCGTGGAAGTATTTGCAGAACACGGTGCAGTAGACTTTATAGATCATTAAACCTCTGACAAAGAAGATAAGGATATCTTTAAAATATGGTGACATAAAATACGATGTCATTTATGGTTGCCATGAGGAAGTTAGTATCCTAATAATAATATTTTAGTGATGGTACTTATTGCACGGTGTTTAGATATTTATCAGTAGTCAATAGTCTTGGTGGTTAGCGACTTGACTGCCAAGTCGCAGTGCCTTTACCATGAGTTTTTAACGTACGTACTCGCTAGCGACGGCGTAAAACATTTATATGGCAAATTTGTACAGCGCCACTAGCGGTCACGTAAAGAACTAAAATCGATAGTAAGAGTCGATAGGTAAAAAACCTATCGAAATGTAAACACTAGCGAGTAGCGTTTTTTAGCCTTTGCTATAGAAATTCGGTACCATGAGTCACAAATTTGACAGTTGCTATCGAGAAATACTCTATCGATAGTAGTTTACTTGCTAGTGGCTAAAGTAAGTTTCGATAGCAACTCATGGTAGAGGTACAGGTCGCGGTTTCGATTCCCCCCCACAAACATTTGTGTGCATGAATGTTTATTCTGTGTCTTGCTGTAAATATGTATTAACAAAAAAAAAGTAGTATATGTAGTATATCAGTTATCTGGTTTCCATAGTACAAGCTCTGCTTAGTTTGGGACCAGATGACCGTGTGTAAAGAATGTCCCGGGTTATTTATTATTTATTATTATCAGTATTGAGATTAATTTGAATAGATGCATGTTTCGGATAATCGATTCCTCAGATGAACTTTGTATGGAAATGTATGGAAATAGCTGCTCTCTGCACAGTGCACCTCTAATTTTCTTGTTTAAGTTGTAAGTAATTATTGTCATTTTCTATTTTGTAGTCTTGTTATTTCTTTTTTTTGTTTTTTTTTTTGTTTTTGAATGTTAGCTTTATTAAGTATTTTGTAATTGTTAAATATAAAAATATGTAAAACTTATATTATAAAATAGCCAAAAAGTCAGAATAGATAAAAAAGAATTTAATAAAATAAAAAAGAATGTAACCTTGCTGAGTTTCTTGCCGGTTCTTCTCAGTTGAAGGCTGACTTCCGAACCGGTAGTAGCTTCAGTAACTTTAAATTTGACCTTCATAAGGGCCTTCTGAGGGCCTAAACTGAATAAATGGTTTTGAATTTTGAATTTTTTGAATTGAACATATGTCGGTTAATATGTGTGTTACAATCTCCTGACAAAGACTCATCGCTTGTTTTTTTCATTCGATTTGCCTGTTCACAACTATTGAGGGTCAGAGCTGTCAAATCGGTCCATTACATGATTACCTAAAAGAAGACAGGACAGTTGCCTTGGCGGTTCACGCTCTGACTGCCAAACCGAAGGTCGCGGGTACGATTCCCACCCAGGACAAACATTTGTGTGCGTGACAAATAGACATGCTGTTTGTTCTGTGTCGTCGGGTGTAAATATCTCTATAAGTACGTATTTAGAAAAAAAAGTAGTATATGTAGTATATCAGTTATCTGGTTTCCATAGTACAAGCTCTGCTTAGTTTGGGACTAGATGTCCGTGTGTAAAAGAATGTCCCAGGATATTTATTTGGCAGAATTTTAACGGGCAGTTGTCTTTTTATGCGGATACTTTTGCTGACCAGTTGTACAGCTAAGTATTGACTCTATTCCGGGATAATAACATAGCCTATGTTACTACTGGTTAAAGTAGCTTACTAATAGGGAAAGAATTATTAAAATCAGTCCAGTCGTTTTGAGTTTATACATTTCAAACAAAAATATATATATTTTTATCTTAAATATATTACTAGCGACCCGCCCCTGCTTCGCTCAGGTGCAATGTACATACTAATACATATACACCTTCCTCTTCAATCACTATCTATTAAAAACACCACATCAAAATCCGTTGCGTAGTTTTAAAGATTTAAGTATACATAGGGATATAGGGACAGAGAAAGCGACTTTGTTTTATACTATGTAGTGATTAGTGTAAAACGGAAGTCAAACGTCGGCAAAAGCAAGTCCGTAGACATGTGATTATGCGCATATAGGGGTTTCCATTAAAAAACTATTACGCCGCCCTAAAACCTAATGAAACCAGTAATACTTCTAGACAAAGAGTAAAATAATATGAAAGTAAAAATTAATACAGAGTAAAGAAATGTAGTCAATTTGCAATTAGTATGAGAATAAAAGCTTTGGAATGGAAATAATAATGAATTAATTAAAAGAAGTTGGTTTGCCGAGGGCTGTACTGGGGGATATTAATATATTAAATAATTTCCTCATTTCGTTTATTACTTTCATTCATTTGGTAAAAGTTCAGTCGGGATTCGTACACTTCGAAAGAATTATACCCAATATGTGAAATTTTGTAGGTTATATTGTATTTTACTGGAAATCAAATTTAAATTCAAAAGCATTTATTCAGTTTAGGCCCTCGGAAGGCACTTATGAATGTCAAATTTAAAGTTACTGAAGCTACAACCGGTTTGGCCTTCAACTGAGAAGAACCGGCAAGAAACTCAGCAAGGTTACATCAATTTTTTATATCAATTTTATCTATTCTGATTTTTTGGCTATTTTATAATATCAATTTTATATATTTAACAATTACAAATAACGACAAACATATCTGTTTGATGTTAAATTTAACTTGATACTTTAAGCTGTCCCTGCTACTTAAACCAGCTCACTACTAAAGACTCTATTATAAAGGTCAGCTTTCGTTTCGCCACAAATAGTCATAGCGTAGATAGCACCCATCACAATAAATAAATAAATTTGTTCGAACATTTCTTACACACGGCCATTCGATCCCTAAGCAGAGCTTGTACTATGGACACCAGATAGCTGGTATACTACATTTACTACTTTTTTTTGTAAATACATACTTATATAGATATTTACACCCAGACACAGAGCAAACAGACATGTTCATGCACACAAATGTTTGTCCTGGGTGGGAATCGAACCCGCGACCATAGGTTTGGCAGTCAGAGCGTTAACCACCAAGCCAACTGGCCTGTTAGCACAGCGAGCCATGCCTACAGTCGTAAAAGTCAATACCTTTATAAAAGCTAAACCTAGTCCATACAACGGACCTTTGTCTTTCGTAGAAAAACTTCTTGTGAAACTTTGCGACCGAATCTGTCCAAAACTTGGCGAAAATTAATCGAGATCGCGAACTTTTCATTTCAACTTGAAAAGAATTAACGATCCTTGAAACGAGGCTTCGTTCTGGCCCCGAAACTAGAACTCGTGAAGTAATTAAGCTCTTCTGATACCTCAACCTTTGTATATATTGAACCTGGAAAGTTTTTGGTGCTTGCGACATTTTTTTATGAGACTAACACCCATTTTCTAAGACGTTTCCTCATAGGACACTCGACTCCAACTCGACTGAGGAAACCTTAAGCTTTGTCTCGAGGAATCCTCATAATTGGTATTCCGAGTTATAACTGGAGCAAAACTCAAGCAATCTCGACTGATGTCGAATCGAAGTGTAGTCAAGGTGACATGTCATTAGTAACGTCACTCCATTATAAATAAATTAATAATTAAATTAAATAATGAGTTTCCGTAACTGTTTATAAGCAATAAACTTCCTTAAGGTCCCGACGCACCTTGAAGTTGACAGTTGTTTCCTCACCTCGAGTGAGGGAAAGCGTCGAGTGGAGGAGATTTTTGCAACTATGAATACTAAAATCTTGGAGTGAGGTTGAGTGGAGTCGAGGAATTTCCGAGGAAACGTCTTAGAATATGGGTGTAAGACAATTCATATAAACTTATTTCCAGTTTCAGTACCTAAGAAGTAGGGCAAATAGAACTGCTCCCTCCGACAAGAACCGTCAACGTCAATTCATATAGAGAGATTTGTTAGTGAATATAACAATAGTTATGGAAAAGTAGTTTTAAAAGTAGTAGAGCTCTTTGACGAGTCGTCCGGGGAATACTACTACCACACTGAGGGTGATGGAGTAGTGCACTTGTGGTACTGTTTCGCTTAGAGAGGCAAATGTGACTTAACAACTTCACGTCCCAAGGTCGACAACGGATTGTTGATGTCCCAGATCGACAGCGGGGACCACTTACAATCAGATGAAGATGATGTCACCAAATTCAATAAAGAGTTTAGGGGATATCTCTTATGACGTCTTATAATTCATCATATACAAAAATCATCTCAATTGATTCAGTCGACGCGACATCTCAATTGACAAACGGAATAAAAAACAAACATTCAAATGTTATAACAAGCTTATTAGTTTTAACAATGGCTGTAGAACAATGCTTATTCAATTCATGTTTTCAGAAGGGTATTATATCTAGAAACACGGCAATCAACCTAGTACAATAAGCATAACGACCATAAGTTATATTGCACCAAAAACATTAATGTGAAAGACAGCTAAGTTCATAACAAAAAAAGGTTGCAACAATTATCTAATTATTTTGAGTCTTTATGTTGGAAGGCCCATTTTTGAAGATCCCACGGGCCTTGCAACCTAATAAATGTAATATATATTTATTTTAATGACCCGCTGTCAAATCGAAAAGAATTATACATGACAGGAGCTATGATTAAAGGTACTTAGAAAGATTTTAGATACCAGTTAGAACTCACTCCTTTTATTAGTAAAGCTGTTATTCGAGAACTTATTTCTCCTCTTTTGTTGAGAATTTGGCTTTGTTGTACATTGACGTTTCTAGTGAGATATTAATATATCAAGCAAATTTCCATTATCATTAGGTTATCTTTAGAATTATCAAACAGCTTATTCCCATTAATGACAAAAAAAACGTGCACTCAACACATAACACCGCATTCACACACGGCTAACTGGGGTGTGATTCTGTGAAGTAAATGACACTCGACAACGTTTCAAAGCGACGTCTATTCTTTGTCTCTGTCTTTAATTAAGCATTCACGTGAGAGGCCCGCTCTCCGGCTAGTCCACAAGCCTTGTTTAAGAAAATATAGCACTATGGAAACCAGCTAACTGACATGCTACAGTTTTGTGACCGGGTTGTAAGAACAGGGAGCCGAGCTACAGGATCAAATTCTTAGGAGGCTGTCCTTAACTTCTGGTGACATTTTGACCAGCATTATAAATAGAGTCCGTACATACTTGAAACATGAAGTGATAATTAAGAATTGCCCATTAAAATACCTAACACACTGTAATTTGGTGTGAGCTTATGTCTAATTGAGTCATTAAAGTTGATGACTGACACTGCATGAAGTCACACTTTGATGATTGTCAATTTCAATGAGATCACTAAATACCATATAGAATGAACTATTTGGGGACGCGGAAGTGCCTCGCCAAGACGATCCTGTATTCAAGATAAATGATCAAATACTAACCAGTGTACATTGAACATCCAAAAATACACGGATACATCAAATATGTTTTTTTTTTTTATAATTAATATGGTTTTAAGTACCAATCTAACTACAGACTATACACGAGACATATATATTGATGCTTTACAATTATGACGTCACAACTACGTATTTCATACAAGTGGAAATCTTCATTAATTAGATGACTATAAATAAGCTGCTTTGTGCAATTAGTTTAAGCATCAATGGTCAAAATGTGCTACTTTCTTCATGTATACTGAAAGTATAATTTTGACTACTTTTTTTTAGTCCAATACACGATCATTATTACTATTTGATCGTATTGATATTTAATAAAATGTAACTGATTTGACTTATTAGTACACACGCCTTTTGTCTTAAAATGTATTCGAGATATCAAGATAATACTTTAAGCCATTTTAGCTAACATTCAATCAGGAGTCGCCGGGCGCCGCTCAATGCAAGAAACTATTTGGTGTATATTAAGGACAACCCAAAGTTGACTCCTGTATTTTCTAACATTTAAAAATGACCTTCTTTATTATAAAGTCCATCTACATCATAATACAAATAACCATTAGATTAATAGATAAACCTTAAAAATTACATAATAAAGTCTATTTTCCTATGACATGCTGAACGTCAAAAAGAACTACTATGGTACAGACTATAAATAAATATGCACGTTTTATAATTACGTTTCTGGTGCGAAGTGTTGAAGGCTTGATTCACGTATAAAGCGCGCTCGAAATTGAATTGTATATAAATTGAGTTTCAGTATAAATTGACAGTTCTCACTTACTCGAGTTAGTGCGAACTGCACCCGATTTGAAGCCAGAACAAGTTTGAGCCGAGGAAATGAAATTGTGTATTGATCAGGCAGAGGGTGCAAATGTGTGAACTAGAGCGATTATATGTATATATGATGTTTGCAGTAAAATAAATTAATATCCTGGCACATTATTTACACACGGCTGATTACAAATTAAGCAGTGTACTGTTTGTACTGCCATTGTAGAAAATTCTCATTTGTTTTGATATACTGTAACATAAGAAGGTAATAAGATAAATAATAATTGTATGATACTGACACTCAGCGCTTGCTCTCAGACCTTGAGCACAAGGAGATCTGTCTTAGGGACTTAGTTTCTAGGTATGAAATTGCTCAAAAACAAATAAATGAGCATATATTGGCGGCAACACACCTGGTTGACTTATGTAAGTACAATGAGGACACATTAAGATCTCTGTCCCATAATCATATATGTGATTGTGACCCTTCACCAGCTGGGCCAGGTGAGTCGCTTCCAATATCACAAATGAATCAGACTGATGTTCGGGTCATGCAATTAGATTCCAATCCTTGTCCTACAATCACAAAGACAATAGTTTTTTCGGATAAAATAGGATCTGACTTTGGCTCAATAATAAGTAACCAAATAACTGATTCAGTAATAAATTATTGTATGCCAGGAGCATCATACAAACAAATAATAGATAAGATTTTGCATACAAAGTTTGATGAAAATACCATAATAATAATTTTAATTGGCAATGTTATAAATATAAGTAAAAAAGACTTGATAAATAGTCTCAATTCTTTATCAAAATTAGAGGTAATGAAAATAATGTTATGTGCTTTCCCATACTCTTCCAACTATTCAGATATGGAGAATAATTATATTTGGCATTTAAATAACCATATGCATAATGTTACATGTCATAGTGCTAATTTTATTTATTTTGATACTAACAAGTTTGTTAGTAATTTGAAATTGAAACAGGATACCCTGTTTATTCCAAAAAAAACTTAAGAAATTGATTGCATCACTTGTAGCATATAATATTAATAGGATAAGGGATAACACAGTAAGAACAAGTCATTTTAACATTAAATCTCAGAATAGTTCTTTAAACAAAAACTTTTGACAACAGAGAAGCTAAACAGTTCGACTTTTTTATTACATCAGAATATTAATCGCTTCTTTGGCAAAATTCTTGATATTCATTTATTATTAGATAAAATAAATATAGATATATTATGTTTTACAGAGACATGGTTGAAACCGGGCACTATGCTTTTTAATATTAAAAACTTTACAGTTGCCAGTATATTCAATAGATTATCTGCAGAAGGTGGCGGCACAATAATTCTTATAAATAATAATATTAAATTCAAGGATCGTAAAGATATTTGTAGCCTCTCTGTTGAGCGTGTTTGTGAGGTGTCTTGTGCAGAGTTGCAGAACTATATTATTGTTTGTGTTTATAGGCCACCGGCATCAAATTTTTTATTGTTTACGTCTATAATGGAAGAGATTCTTCGTAAGTTATTTAATAATTCTAACAAGTCAATAGTTGTATGTGGCGACTTTAATGTAGATACTCTTAGTAATTCATCTGAAAGTCGGAATTTTGTTGCCTTATTCAAATCGTTCAACTTAGATTTATTGTTTAGTGAGTCAACAAGATCTACAGCCACTTCGGCTACTTGTATTGATAATATATTAACTAATAGTAGTATACTAGGGAAATCGATTATTAGTGGTGTTCGCTCGGATCATAAGGCTCAATTAATAGAATTGCCATTTAAAAGACAAGTATTTAAAGTAACGAAAGTAATTAGACCTACTACTAAGGCAAGATTAGACACCTTTAAGAATAATTTAGAGCTGAAACTCTGTAATACAATATATCATAGTGATGAGCCCAATGTCTTGTATAAAGGTTTATTGTCTGG
This sequence comes from Habrosyne pyritoides, assembly GCA_907165245.1. Taxonomy (NCBI): domain Eukaryota; kingdom Metazoa; phylum Arthropoda; class Insecta; order Lepidoptera; family Drepanidae; genus Habrosyne; species Habrosyne pyritoides. Next base: position 11,301,345 of record OU015597.1, read on the forward strand.
GATTTGCGATAATTTTAATAGAGCCTGTCCTACTAAAATAGTGAAGGTAAATAGTAAAATGGGATTTAGTGACTGGGCTACAAAAGGTATTCGTAAGAGCAGGGATAGGTTGTATGAACTTTATCATTTAAAATCTCTAACTCAGAACGAAGAATTTCATAAATATGTTAGAAAATTTTCAAAGACTTTCAAGTTAGTGTGTAATCAAGCTAAATCTTACTTTATATGTAATAAAATAGGTAATGCTAATAACAAAATAAAGACAGTCTGGAATGTTATTAATACGGAAACTGGTAAAATTAGAAATAATAATGAACAGGTAACTCTTAAAATTAATGAAAAAATTCTAACAAATAATTTAGATGTAGCCTGTGCTTTTGAAAACTTCTTCACGAGTATACCTGGTAAAACTACTAAAAGCCTTAAATCATGTCCTATAGCAGCGGAATCTTTACTCAAGCAGCATATTCATAATACATTTCCAAGTTTTAAATTTGACCATATTAATGCTAGCGATATCATAATAACTTTTAATTCTCTCAATATGAAAAGTACTGAAGATTTATGGGGCTTATCAGTAACAATCGTAAAATCAATAATAACAGTGATTGCACCTGTTTTGTCAAATATTTTTAATGAATGCATTGATCAGGGTTGTTTTCCTGATTTAATGAAATATAGTAAAATAGTACCTATTTTCAAGTCCGGTTGTAGGGAGAATCCATCTGATTACAGACCAGTTTCCGTTCTGCCAGCACTTAGTAAAATCTTTGAAAAATTGCTGCTTAATCAAATGTCAAGTCACTTTACTAAGCATAAGGTATTGCATGGTCATCAGTTCGGTTTCACGAAGGGAAGATCTACATCCGATGCGGCAGCAACATTGCTGAGGCACATTTATGGCGCATGGGAGGATTCACAGGATGCGATTGGCATTTTTTGTGATCTGTCCAAGGCATTCGATTGCGTTGACCACCGTACGCTACTACTAAAACTTGACTTCTACGGAATTCGTGGAACTGCTCATGATCTTGTTTTATCTTATTTATCAAATCGCCAGCAAAAGGTAGGGATTACCGGCACAACATCCAAGAGCTCTTTAGTCGAAATGGGGGTACCCCAGGGTTCAATTTTAGGTCCATTTTTGTTTTTAGTATATTTAAATGATTTGCCATATGTTGTAAATGACCTCACAGATATTGTCTTGTTTGCTGATGATACATCATTAATTTTTAAAGTTAATAGAAAAGACAAAGATCTAACTAAAGTTAATCATACTATGTCAATTGTCTGTGGGTGGTTTGCTACAAATAATCTATTACTAAATTCAAAGAAAACTAAATGCTTAAGGTTTTCTTTACCAAATGTAGCACAAGTAGATAGCCAAATAATAATAGATGGGAGCCATATTGATCTTGTAAATACAACGGTATTTTTGGGTCTTACATTAGACAATAAATTGCAATGGGGACCTCAGGTTGATACTCTAGCTGCTAAATTAAGTTCGGCTGCTTTTGCTGTTAGGAAAATTAAACAATTGACGAATGTTGAGACGGCCAAATTAGTTTATTTTGCATATTTTCATAGCCTCTTGTCCTATGGTATTTTGTTTTGGGGAGCAGCAGCGGATATAGAATCAATATTTATTATACAAAAAAGAGCAATTCGTGCAATTTACAGTATGGGTCCCCGTGAATCATTAAGAGATTTATTTAGGGAAATAAATATAATGACATTACCTTCACTATATATTTATGAAAATATAATGTTTATACGTAGAAACATAGGAATGTTTGAGGCAAAATTAGATATTCATAGTATAAATACAAGACAAAGGGAGAAGTTAGTTGTTCCATACTTTAGACTAACTAAAGTTAACAAGTCATTTCTTGGTAATTGTGTTCGATTTTATAATAAGATACCGCTTTCAATAACCAAAATGTCTGATCATAAATTTAAAAATTATATTAGGAAAGTTTTGAAAGAAAAAGCGTATTACAAGGTAGTTCATTATATTGAAGATAAAAATGTATGGAAATAGCTGCTCTCTGCACAGTGCACCTCTAAATCTCTTGTTTAAGTTGTAAGTACCTAATTATTGTTATTTTCTATTTTGTAGTCTTGTCATATTTTTTTTTGTTTTGTTTTTATTAATGTTACCTATAATAAGTATTTTGTAATTGTTAAATATAAAATTGAAATTATAAAATAGCCAAAAAGTCAGAATAGATAAAAATTTATATAACAAATAAAAAAGAATGTAACCTTGCTGAGTTTCTTGCCGGTTCTTCTCAGTTGAAGGCTGACTTCCGAACCGGTTGTAGCTTCAGTAACTTTAAATTTGACCTTCATAAGTGCCCTCCGAAGGCCTAAACTGAATAAATGGTTTTGAATTTTGAATTTTTTGTATGATTTTAATGTATTTGCTCTATTTAGAGTTGTAGGTTTAACAATAGTAAAACTCATTTTTTAAGCAAATACTGCTATTATAAATATCCTACGACATTCCTTACCCTCGGCATTTTGATCACAATCTAAGCAGAGCTTGTTGCTTAAACCCATATAACTGACTACTACATTAGTAGTGGTAGGATATTTAAAATAGGAAATTTAGTAAATGCTTAAATAATGGGTTTTACTATTATTAAACCTACATAGAGCAAATACATTAAAATCATTATTTATTATATTACCTTCTTATGTTACAGTATATCAAAACAAATGAGAATTTTCTACAATGGCAGTACAAACAGTACACTGCTTAATTTGAAATCAGCCGTGTGTAATACTTACTACTTTTTTTAAAAACATACTTATATAGATATTTACCAGACACAGAAAAAACAGACATGTTCATGCACACTAAATATAATTACAAATATTTTTATATCATGTCTTTAACACTAATCATACCAACACTTACTAGGTATTTCTACCATAGCGGGTCAAATGTGACATTATGTTTCCTCCTTGAATGAATGAAATATGGTTGTTAGGAAGGGAAATAAATAGTATAACTGTATATTACCTAATTAGTAAGAAAAAGTCATGAAGTAAAATGTGCAAAAGCTATAAGATGATATGTGCTTTTACAATGCAAAGTTCAAAATGGGCCATTTGACCCGGTTATGGTATGTTTAGTGTTAAGCTGTGTAAAATCGTCATTTTATTTGATTAAGATATTGCAAACATAAATAAAATAAATATAAATAAAAAATTGTTTCACAATAAGAATAGTTAAATTTTATCAGGGGTATGGATTAGAAACCTCAAAATAATCCGATTTATTATAATTTTTTTACAACCTTTTTAAATGCATGTCTTAATTCTTGAATATCTTTAGGTAGTTCGTTAAACAAACTTATTATATATACATTTCACTTTATAAGAACTTTTAAATTTAGTTAGTCGAGTTACAGGTACGGTGAGAGTCAGTGAATATGATGTTTGATTTAAATGGAGAAGTTTCGGGAGATATTTCCAAAACTATCTTATACGGTGGCGGATTAAACGTTCCCAAATGCAAATTTTTTTTAACTGTCAGAATTAGTCATGAAAATAAGCTTTTAGTATAGCGCGCATCTTTCTTACGTTCCCTAAATTCCCTATTCTTCCTTTCACTGTCTAAAATGTTATTCACAAGCACTAGTATAGCGTATATATCTTTTAACTATAAATATTTTGTGTACTAATCACGGTACATTACTCTATATTGTAAAAGAACATCGCATAAAACTTTACCCGTATACAAAATCTTCAGCTGCAAAATGAAATAAAGGCTTATGGACGCGTTAAAATTAATTGAATTTACACGCCGCTGGACAGATATTGTGGTCGCCTGCCAGCTAATGATCATTTTCAGCCACTGCACCTTACATGTTACTGTAATTATGAATGCATATGCGTATTGCTAGGTGTCGTTATAAACTCAGCCAATAAGCCGTGAAATATTTTTGGAGACTACCTGTGTTTTTTTGTGTTTAGAAATTAGGACCACGTTTAAATTAATCCAAGTCAACAGTAGTGATTTCAATCGGTGCATAAAAATTAAAAACCATTTATTCAGTTTAGGACCTCGAAAGGCACTTATGAAGGTCAAATTTAAAGTTACTGAAGCTACAACCGGTTCGGAAGTCAGCCTTCAACTGAGAAGAACCGAAGTAATGTTTGAAACTCCTTTTCCTCCTCCTTTTTTTAAGTCGGTTAAGATTTTAATTAATTTATGAAAATGTTGATGCTGCAAGTTACAATTTTATTTGTGTCTTTAGGTATACAACGTATACATACTTAAATAAAATAATTCTTGAATATTTTTTTTGTTAGTAATTTATAAACTGACCGATAGATAGATATATATATATCTATAAATCCGACTAAATAAGACTGATTTAAATAATTATTTTACTACCAGAGGAAACCGTGAGACGTGTCGGAAGTTATTATTAAAAACCATGTGAAAATATTATAGCCGCCGCTCTGGGGCTCGATTCTGTAAGGAAAATGTCACTAACTCGAGGATGTTTCGTCGCGGCATCCATGCTCTGGCTATTTCGCTAACTACGCTAATACTAATAATCACGTGAGTGATAAGCTTTCCGAGGCCTCCGTGAAGCGGCTCGCCGATGAAGTTTGTATTAGCTGAATAAGGGGGCTAGCCACCAGCAAAGCGTTATCATTCTTTTCTACCATATAAAAAAAGAAAAAGATCTAAACTAGACCATAACCAGATAATCTACACATTTTTTTGCCAGACAAAACCCGTGACGGTCTATAAAACGCAAATAAATTAAACAGTGACGTCACCGACGGCACTTAAACGCGTTTATTGGCCTCCAAGAACAGTTTATAGTTTACTAGCTGCCCGGACAGACGTCGTTCTGTCGAAATAAGTCCATACAAAAATGCAGGAATTCGCTCGCAGCGCCACCTACCGGGTCCAATTGTGAATCTAAACCATCCAGGGCACCACCCAAACGCAAACAAAAAAAAACATTCCAATCGGTCCAGCCGTATTAAAAAAGAAGAAATAATTGAATTTCACGGTATTTCGTTTACTACAAAATAAATTTAATTTATACATTAGCCTCAATAACACGTGGTAATCATGATATTGAATTGTAGCTTATATGACACGTTCGTAGATTTACCATAGCAGCGCCATCTATTGATGACTTACTCAACCCAGTCGAAAGGTATCGACATCTCTTAGAATCATTTGGAGTTAACAGATAATTGTGACTGTCAAATAATAACAGACAAATAATTAGCAATAAATTAAAATTGCGACTATAATTTGAGATTTAAACTATCCTATCTCTCAAGTTGGATCGAACTGCACATGGTGTGCGAATTTTATTATAATCGGTTAAGTGGTTTAGGAGTCCATTGAGGACAAACATTGTGACACGAGATTTATATATATTAAGATACGTGGCACAATCGAATTTTATCATCGTCAACACGTGGCATACCGTACATTTGGCCACCATCGCCTAACTGTCAGTTCTGTTCAGTTTATTGTTTACACTATCCATTTAAATAAAGACTTTATTACCGTGGCAGACATCTTGTTTCTCGCTGGCATACAATCGAAACTAGTTTCAGGTGTGGATATAAAAATGGTGTAATTACTACTTCTTGCTTAAAAACCTCAATGTACGTTAATCATAAATATATACCACTAGCCCACTACTTTAAATAAGTAACATTTTACAAATAAGTGGATTTTAGATTTCTATTTTAACGAATAAATATCCTGAGACAATATTTTGCACACTCTGATCCTAATCTAAGCAAACCTTTTCTATGGTTACCAGATAACTGATAAACTACATATACTTCTACTCTTTTCTTCTAAATACATACTAATACCAGTATTTTAGTCAGGGTTTGCAAACACCAAGCTAACTGACCTGTCTTTATATTAAATTTAAAAACACAAAAACCATTTGCTTTTTGAGCACAAACGTTTTATCTTTTCGGTACTTGGCACTGTTTTACAAAAGTATTCGTCGAGTTTCAAATATTCAAGCTAATTTCACCTTTATTATATAGAACGAAGGTAGTCCAATGGAAAGTTAACAAAACCGCATACACCTGATAAAACTTTCATTAAACATTATATTAAATGCCATCAAAATTTGCCTCGTATTAGCGTTCCTGTCCCAATTTCAGCCAGCATTACATTTTCGCTGAGATTTTACCTTTACCTGAGATACTGCCGAGGCTCCACGCTCGATTTCTAACCTTCATAAGCCTGCGTTAAGATTCAAAATGAACCGCCCATTGGCAGTTATGAGAGGTTAACAAAAGCACAAAACAGAGCAAGGACGCACCCTCACATCGGACTAATCAAGGCTTCGTTAATGACCTGTTACCTTTATCACGGGAAAATACACTTTACTATATAATATCAAAGTTGATTCTCCAAAACTTTACAAAATTGTGGTATTTGCAAAAATTTGATGATGTTGTTGTCTTATTAAAGTAACCACAAAAGAAATGATAATGTGTTTCAATGTTGATCACTCAAATGTCATATTTGGTGTCACCTTTGACACCTGTCAAATAATTTGACGTTTAACAAGGTAACTTGACAGCCGATGTGGGTTACGTTCGATCCGACTTCGTAATGGATGTTTTTAATGCAACGATAATGGGAACATAGAAACAGCCAAGAAGAAACAGATCAGAGATTAATTAAATTCTCAGGATCAATCGGTTATCTTAAGACATCCTTCGGCCAGGAAACATTTGTGTGCATGCACATGTCTGTTTGTTCTGTGTCTGGGTGTCATTATCCATAGAGGTAGGTACGTATTTAAAAAAAAAATACTAAGGACCAGCTCTGATTAATTTGGGATCAGGTGGCCGTGTGTAAAGAATGTCTGGAGATATTTAAGAAGTTATGTTTTTTTTTATTCGCATCTTTCATTATTATATAAAATCAATCAGAAATTTACCATTTTAAGGACTTAGGCAGGGTGAAATAAGGTTAAATTTTATTCGATACCCTTCATCCCTGTGGAAATGTTTGAACCAACATGTTTATTGAATTCTAGTGATTAATAAATCCTTCCATATAAGTTTTTGCCATATAAAGAAAATGTGTGACAAGCAAAAAACATGACGCGGTATTATGTAAGCTAATTTTGGATGTCATCAATTAATTATGAAGCTCACAACTGTAAATTAAGTTAATTAACACCAATCGGTTTCACCATGTTAATATTTATTATTAAACATAGTTTACTAATTTATTTATTTAATACTTTATGTACAGTAGTGTACAAAGGAGGTCTTAATGCCAAATTCTCTACCAGACAACTTTTTGGGTGATGCAGAGATGATTAAAGGTAGGTGCACTAACAGATTATGGGAGAGATTTATGTGACACATGCTATCCCCCCCGGTTTCACCTACGTTCTCTAGAGATATTATATTTCCCCGGAATGAAATAGCCTATTTGCTATTGCAGCTTCATCCGGATTTGGCGAGATTGGGTAACAAACATCCATCCGTTCAAACTATCGCATTTCTAACATAATAATAAGATTAATTACCCTCATAGCACAAGGTATCGTAGTTTGATGGCTTATGCCTAACTTATATTAATGTATCTTGATGTAAAAGCTTCGATTTTTCTCTCGTTGCTAAATTATTTTTTAATAAAAAAAATAAGTATAGTTTTTTGTATTAATATCGATTAAAATATAACCTATCCTATTTAGAATGTTTGCTGGTTGTGTGGGGTATAAAATTAAAGTAAAATTTTTATTATACACATATTAAACTGGGTCACCCGTACCCATTTCTGAGGGAAATTAAAACTTTTAAGGGGAAGAACCCTATTCCCTCGTACAGCATCATATCCCAAAACGAGCTTATGCTTAAATGTAAAAAATCGACAGATCTGATTTTCATGAAACATGTTTGCAAAGACACAAAAACGCATCAAACTTATAACATCCCTGTTGTGGCATCGAGAGTTAAAAATCAATCGGGTCGAGGACACATAGTGGCCGTGATCACACTCAAGCACTGTATCGACATTGGCTGGTGTGGGACAGATTAGGGATCGGCCACAACCAACCGTTGAAAAAAAAATCTTGTGTTAAAATGCAAAAATTCAAAATTCAGTTAATGCCATATAAGAGTCTTTATAATGGTCAAAGCTTGGCAGTAGTCCTTCAACTGAGAAGTATCGAAAAAACCAGTAGACCTCCACAGGCACTTATGAATGGTCAGACTAACTTCTTCTCTTCTCAAAATTTAGGGATTCAGTGTTGTGTATACTGTAACATGTAACTTTTAGTTTATGTTTGAATGTATTTGTTGTTTTTTACTAACACTATCGCATTAGGGAACTCCTGTAATGATAGCTGTAATTTGCATGTACTATTACAAACAGATTGAAATATTTATTCAATAAGGCCTGAGTAAGGCCTTGATTTATTCATAAGTGCATGTGATGCACTTATGAATGGTCAGACTCTAACACCGGTTCGGAAGGTTGCTTTAACTGAGAAGAGGCAATAACCTCAGCAATTACTCTTTCAAAATAAGATTTTGTACATAAAGATGTGTCCTGCTGGAGCGAGCGGTACACCCAAGTAATGTCGTCATTAAAATAATCGTTTTTGTTGTAGAAAGCCTTTTGTAGATATATATATATATCATAAATATTTACACCCTCATACATACATACGTTTTGGTTGACACTGCTACCAATATCAGCCCCCTTATTCAGCTAATACAAACTTCGTCGGCGAGCCGCTTCACGGAGGCCACGACGAAACATCCATGAGTTGTCATTTTCCTTACAGAATCGAGCCCCAGTTAGGCATGGAAATGATTGCTACTTTTATTTCATTTTATTTTTTCACAGTGAAATTTCACAGCCAATGATTTTTTTTCGCAATGGTCTAATGTCACTCTTGGCCGTGCGACCCGTTCGTAGCGACGATCAGTGTATATTTCTCTCTTTCTAACACGACTGGGTTAGAAAGACGCTCTTTCTTTCTGACGTCGCCGTGAGTCATCGGTGAAATACGATGATATCCGAATGATCTGCGGTGTGCGATGTATCATGTAGGCAAGGTAGCAGAAAAGTAGCAGAGTGATTTTTAACAGTCGACGTCAAGGCAGGTGTGACATATGAAAAAGTATTTCATATGATTTTTCACATGCTACTTGTGAATCATGCCATGCCTAGCCCCAGTGCATCCCCTATATAAAAAATTTACATGGTTTACAGTCGCACCTTATATAAATATTTATTTGTTCGCGTAATTGTGTTTGTTTTAGATGTTGGTGTGGGGTATTGTGTTTCAAAAACAACGTAATCCGTGTTCATATCGACGTAGAGAAAATGATTAGAAGACTAATCGTGATTTGGAATTTGGACTTTGGTATTATAAGATCTAGAAATCTACCTTTTTTTATAGATATCTAAGAGGTTTCTACATCATGAATTCTTTATTGTTTAAATTATGTATTTAAACATAGGAAGGGATAAATTATTCAGTTTATTGAAAAAGTTTCCTTTCTGTCGCTTACCGGTTCTTCCCAGTTGGGCTGATTTCCAAACTTGTTGCAACTTTAGCTTTCAAATTCATAACAACCCTCAAGCGTAAACTGAATTAAATGGTTTGAAATTAGATATTTATTATTTGGAGAAGACTTGGTAAGTATTGGAAAAGAATATATTTTAATTACTACTATTATAATACCCAATAGGTACTTAATAAAACGATAAAACGAAACTTGTAAATGTTTTTTTGATTTCTAAGAAACGCTAAAATAACGAACTATTATAACACGAAATATTTTGTTATCCTGCTGTTGCAACTTGTGTTGTTGTTTAAATTTGGAGAAACCACTGGCGTAATTTTTTATTAAGTAACTTGCATTCCATGCCGCAGTTTCAACCGCGTTCCCTATAGTTCTAATGTGTCACATTGATAATTATAACTCAACCTACTCCCATCCGGGATAACGCACATTTCAAATGGTGAAAAAAATAAATTCTAATAGATACAGTGGTTCCGGAGATTACCCTCCGCATACATACAAACTCATAAAATTCGTAAAATCTCTATAAAATAGGTATTAGTAAAGATATAGAATATTAACGAGTAGGTATACCTAAGTCAATCAAATCTAAATAAAAAAATCACAAATTTAACCACATTTAAACTTTTCTGCTTCTCACAAATTACCTTTGAGTTAAAATTCTTACAACTAAATTACCTTCAAACAACTCCAAAGCCATACGAGTATAAACCCGCAATATAAACTTACCTGGAAAAGAAAAACAATAACTTTTAACTAAATAGAAGTCATAAATATCAAGCTGAGCTTGTACTCAAGAAACCAGCCAAGCAAGCTAATAAGAACTTCGCCGGCGAGTCAGCGTAACGAGGCCTCGGAGACCTTACCTCTCACGTGATTGCGTAGTAAACGAAAGAGATAGAGCATAGAGACCACAACCAAACATCGTTCAGCTAGTGCATTTTTCCTTACAGAATCGAAACTCTGATAACTGATTACTAAATTATACTAATATATTTTACAATTATATGACACGTTCACAAATATTTGTCCAAGTGGAAATCGAACCACCACGTCTAACCAGCAGGTAAACTCAAAGCCAACTATGTGGCCGACATTTTCTAATTAATATACCAACACACGTTTTTTGATTATAGAATTGAAATCTAGAAACCTCAAACGCCATTTTCATTTCGCTTAACGGTTATTAGGTGAGAAATCTGGTAATTCATGTGGTTTACAGATATCACAGCATTTGATACCAAATTTTAGAATACAAACGGCTTATCTACATAATTTTCCTTCCTTTCTATTTGTTAAGAACTGAATTTGCTATTAAAATCTCCAGATATTATATTAATAGTCTGCTCTCTGATATTACACGGTGTTTTGGTCGCAAAATGTTTATTCTTAATTCAAAACAAATGTTTGTTTAAAAAATATTCTCTTTTCGAAAAATAAAACTCAATTAGTTAGCAGAAATTCAATTCAGCCCGTATCAAATGAAAGGTATAATTCCATTGTTAAAATTGTAGCTGGCAAAAACTGAGCTGACCTTTTCATAAAGACAAAACACCAGACCGAGCTAAGGGTCAACTTTATTATGAATAAAATAGCCGAGTCATCAGTGAAAATGAAAAATTGTATCGCCAAGGTCACAGGTCACCTGCCAGGGTCCACTTAAAAACCCATTAGGCGTGTTGGTAGCTTTGAACATCCGAAATGTTAAGGAATTATTATAAAACAAGCCCAATGCTGAAGGTCCCCATTAAATATGGATTTCGTAGATGCTAATGGTCTCGGGTACATTTTCTTTCTCATAGTGAATAATGAGCTTTATTTGCAGGTCCGTTTAATTAATGAATGAATGCTTTTCAAATGAAAATGAATGACTGAAAAATTCTTCGTTCATTCTTTCGCCAAATTAATTTATTGCCATTGGTATTAAGGGTGCCTTAACCGGACTATTATTCAATTTACCAGTTTTCTCATACATAATAATCATCAAAGACAACCCAGTGTCCACTAGTAACAATGGCCCCCTTATTCTACAACAATCTTGAGCATGCACCACAACAAATGCAGTGGCATTCAGGGGTGGTCAGTGATTTTAACAAATACATCAGTTGATCTGTCGGAGTTTTCAGTTCTTCTTCAGTATCTTGAACTAGCTGTCCCTCGCGGTTTTACCCGCGTTCCCGTGGGATGTAAGATGTATTATACATAAAAATCTTCCTCTTCAATCACTCTATCTATTAAAAAAACCGTATCAAGATCCGTTGGGTAGTTTTAAATATTTAAGCATACATAGGGATATAGGGACAGAGAAAGCGACTTTGTTTAATACTATGTAGTGATACATATCCACGAGTTTGATAAATTCAACATAAGGTTTACGAGGATTTCATGAAACTTCGCTCAATCATTAAAAAACATAGAATACTAACAAGCACTTGTGCTGGAAGCTTATTTAGAATATAATAGAAAAGCATAATCGACGAATCCTTAAGTCATGGAACAATATCCTCAAGTGTAAAAGTACTTACAAGATAATTCTGCACTATCCTTAATGAAACTTGTCCCCCATAAATGGACAATTTGAAAGCATGAATACAGGATTCCCCTCTTTGTGTGTATCCATTAGGGTAAGTGGCACTATGCCTCTGTATCTTATTCATATTAATCCTTATGTTTAACAGATCTATCTACGCATCGTTAATTAAAAACTGGTCCATTACTTGGCTTTACATTACGAGAAACTAAGTATTGACACAATTCTGTTATTTATTCTCTTGATCCTTTAGTGTTTCGTTAGTTAACTTAAGCCTGATTTTTCAATGCCTAGATGACGAAATCTGGGTGTTCATATATTCAAATTTTCAACACCCCCACTTGTCAAAATAAACTGAACAACTAATAAGAAATTACAATAGAAATAAACCTAACATGTGCATGAATTTATAGTGTTTCACAGAACACAAACCTTTGGTCAAAAGATCTGCAGGCATTTCTTCAGAAGGAACATAATCAATTTTCACATAATTATTCTTAACAACATCTCTAATATAGTGATGACGCACATCTATATGTTTAGACCTACTATGACTCTGATGACTAGATGCTAGTTTCAATGCACTCTGGTTATCACAATACAAATTAATTGCATACAATTTTCCTGTAATTTCATGTAACAAATTTCTTAAATATACAGCTTCTCTAGAAGCTTCGGACAAAGCTGTGTATTCTGACTCTGTACTGGAAAGACTTACAGTGCTCTGTTTCCGACTTTGCCAAGAAATGGCTGATCCGGACATCACAAAACAGAAACCGGTGTAAGATTTCCTATCTAGAGCATCACTTGCCCAATCACTATCTACATAACCTTGTAGATCAGTGTCACTATTACTATATTTTAAACAGTAATCTTTGGTACAAATCAGATATCTCAAAATTCGTTTTGCATAGTTGTAACAATTAATATTATAGCAATTATTAAATTGGCTGAGATAACTGACTGCATAGGCAATGTCAGGTCTTGTTAATACTGCCAAGTACATTAAACTTCCAATAAGTTTTTGGTAAGGTACATCAGGTAAACATTCTTTAGATTTCTGTACATTTAATTTTGGTTCAATTGGAGTACTTTGTGGCTTACAATCAGACATTTGAAATTTAGATGCTAACTGTTCAATATACTGCTTTTGGTCTAAAGTTATTACATTTTTATTTTTATCTAAATTTATTCTCATGCCTAGATACTGTCTTACAGGTCCTAAGTCCTTTAATTTGAACTTTGATCCTAAAAACTTTTTTAACTTTTCAGTTTCAATATCACTGTTTGAAAAAATTAAAAAATCATCCACATACAATGCTACTATTATTTTAACTTTACCATCAGTTTTCGCAAACAAACATGGTTCATACTTACTATTTCTAAAGCCTAATTCACAAAGACAATCTTTAACCCGTTCATACCATACTAACGAAGACTGCTTTAAACCATAAATTCCCCGCTTTAATTTTAATACATTTCCCCCACTTTTGTTTGCAAAACCTTCAGGTATTGACATATATATATTTTCTTTCAGAAAACCATTTAAAAAGGCTGTAGTAACATCCAAATGTGTGATACTCATTCTCAACTTAACACTAAGTGCAAATAACAATCTTAAAGTTGAATGACGCACAACAGGCGAAAAAGTTTCATTATAGTCTATTCCCGGTTTTTGAGCAAAGCCTTTAGCTACTAGCCTTGCTCGATAACGCACTATATTGTCCACATCAAACTTTTTGGTAAAAACCCACCGACACTTTACAATTGACACATCACCTGGGTTCTGAATTAGTTCCCATGCATCATTGTCCTCGAACGACTGGAATTCTTCAGTCATGGCATGTCGCCACTGCTCCTTCTCAGGACCCTCCAGAGCCTCTGAGAGTGATATTTCCTCAGCTGCTGGAACTGTACTAGAAACACATATATTGTTAAACCCATATCGTTCAGGCTTCTTCCTCTGTCGTTTGCTCTGTGCATCTTGGCCTAATGTATGCTGGATGACTTGTTTGGGGTCCTCGGTTGTCTGAGGTTCTATCAAGGTTCTATAAACTGAAGAATCTGAAGATATTTCATTATCTTCACCTTCCATATGGACAGGACTGAACTCCCCCACTGAAGTGTTGCTCGCCTTCTCCATGACGCTTGATGATGCTTCATCTGGTATCCAGATAGCCAAACTTTCATCGGAGTTACCGTCCATGGTCTCACCTTCCATTACAACAACATCTCTGCTGTTAACTATGGTCTTCTTGTGAGGATTATACAATCGGTATCCTTTGATATCTTCTCCATATCCCACTAAGATATGTTGCATAGCCTTTTTATCCCACTTAAAGCGCTTTTCCTTGGGGACATGCATCATCACTTTACTGCCAAACAATCTAATATGGCTAAGATCAGGTTTTTTACCATACCATAGCTCAAATGGTGTTTTCTCAGCTCCTGACACAATAGACCGATTTTTTAGATAAACTGCAGTGTTTGCTGCCTCTGCCCAAAATCTCTTGTCTAGCTTTGCATCATACAGTAAACATCTGGCTTTCTCTATCACTGTTCTGTTAGCCCTTTCTGAAATACCATTCTGTTCGGGTGTGTAGCTGTTTGTAGTCTGGTGTATAATGCCAAAAGTCTTCAGGTAATTACTAAACTCACGGTTGCAAAATTCCAAGCCCTTATCCGTGTGAAATATTTTTATTTTCTTACCTTGCTGATTTTCAACAAGCAATTTAAATTCTTTAAATTTGTTGAAAGCTTCACTCTTTTGTTTAAGAAAATATATAAAAGTCATCCGACTATAATCATCAACTAACAGCATGAAGTATCTGTTGCCATTCAATGAGTTCACCTCCATAGGTCCACATAAATCACTATGTATTCTGTGACAAGGTTCAGCACTTCTTTCACCTTTATGAGTAAATGGTAATCTCATTTGTTTTCCCTCACAACATGTCTTACATTGTGACTTTGATATGTCAAATGAACCTTCATATGATATGCCATTTACTATTCCATTTTTCATCTTGTTCATATCTTGACTGTTGATGTGAGCTAATCTTCGATGCCATAAATGTCCTGTGACAGCTGGAGATGTCAACAAACAATGCTGTTTTTGTAACCTCAACTTATATACACCGTTGGTTAAATCAGCTATCGCAACTAAATCGTCATTTTTGTCACGTATATAACAATATTCTTCTTCAAATATGACGTTGTTGCCATTCTTGATAAGCTCACTTACTGATATTAAGTTTGTTGTCAAACTAGGAACACACAGCACATTCTTTACAGTTATGTGACAATCCAAATCTGACACTATTTCTACGTCTCCGGAACAAACAACTGGGACTTTTGAATCATTAGCGACAACAATTTCAGGTAAACACGGCGAATTACTCGTGTTTTTCAGCCAATCCTTGTTTACTGTGAGATGTGCGCTTGCCCCGCTGTCCACGTAAAAATCTTCCTTGTTAAAGTTTCCATTGAAGAAAACAACATTAAACACGCATTTGCTAGCGTTTTTCTTCAACATTGGGCACTGATTTCTGTAATGTCCATTACTTTTACACTTGTAACATGTAACTTCTTTTGTTTTGGTTGTGTCACTTGTTACTTTCTTATCTGACGTCGGCATACCGCCAAATTTCTTCTGCTTAGTGTTGCCAGAGTTATATTTTCCTCTAGCCGCGAATGCAGCTCCACCTGCATTATATTCTGAGTCATTGACATTGACAACATCCATGTCAAGTAATTTTGACTTAATGACATCAGCGGTTATCGGAATTCCGGAATGTTCTATTGCCATTATCATTGGAGAATATCGTTCCGACAAACCAGCCAATAATAATGACCCAACCCATTCATCCGTAATTGCAAATCCTGTGCCATTCAACCTTTGCGCTGTTTCGACAATTTGAGTCACATAACTTACCATTGAATCACAGTTTTCAAGTCTTATGGATATTAAATGTCGAAGCAAGGTGATCTTTCTAGAAAATCCCGAGTCGTCAAACATGGTCTTCAACTTAGTCCATAATTCAGCTGAGCTCTGGGTGTTTCTGATATGTACGTACAATACCGGGTCTATCGTCAAAATAAGCTTCGCCTTGGTTTTTGCATCTTCCGCTGGTTTAACTTCAAATCCAGTTGGCGGTTTGATGTACTTGTCCATTCCATCTAGCACCAACAAGTTTTCAGCAGCAAAACACCACTCGTCGTAATTTTCCCTGCCTTTTAACTTTGGCACACTGGTAATATAGTTCGTAGCCATGTTTCTGCGATACTAGTGCACTATTTATCTACTTTAAACTATTAAAATAACTGATAAATGTGGGAGCGGCCCATAACCTATAAAGACACGTCAAGTATTCGCAACAGAGTATTTATTCAAATTCAACCTTGACAATACATCAGTTACATATTTTTACATAGATGGCGTTAGTAGTACTAAATTTTGATACACTATTTCAACACAAATGAGGAACAGTTTTTGTATAGACTTGGTAGGTATGCAATGTTTATCGATTGACTGAGAAATGGACCCTTAATCTTACTCCTACACAAAACATAAATAGTAAAGCGCTTTATTTATCTATGTAAATTAATTCTATCTTGTTCGCTTCCAATTAAAAAAGAACCGGACAAAAAGTTTTTAAATCCAGCTACCCATAGACTCGTGTGTCGGGACTTTTTTAATTTCATCACAAACATAACTTAACAGAACTGACTGCGAATGCTTTTAAAATCACCTGAAACCGTAATAAAAATGTAAATTACTCTTTTGCTGCACGCCTCTGGCGAATATCATAAAAGGTCCAAATGTAACGGTTTATTAGTCTTTCATAATGGCGGCCATTATATTTATGAACCATTTTTTCGACCTAATGTCTGACTATTACGTTAATCCTTTCATTATAAACAGTATTCCATTAAGTTAACGAGGGTAAATAAAAAACGCAATCTGCGTTTATATAAGTTTCCTTTTTATCAGGTTACTTGACGGTACAGTATAACTTAACAACATATCCGATTTATTGCCGGCTCTGTCATTTCTCAGTTTCAGAATTGATCGAATCTATAGATATTCTTAATATAAAGTAAATTAAATACAAGGCAGTGATTTCTTATTCCAGAAGGCCGATGGTCCACCTGGTCTCGTTTATAGAGATGATCAATACCAGGAGGGGTCACAAACATCTTGCCGACTTTAACATTTAAAGCCTAGAACGCAACTGGCGCTCAGGTGCAACTGCCGGGCTACATCGTTAGAAGAAGTCAAAAAAGCCCCTTCCCTGTCTTTTCACACAAATGAACAAACAGATTGACATTCAAACTTGCCCTCTTATTCGTTAGAGATAAACTTTCATTACTTTCGTCATTTTGTAAACACGTAAATACAAACAACATTACAGTCGTAAGAAACATCTACGAAGCAATATACGAAACTATTAGTCAAAGTCAAGGGACTAGAAAAAAGTCACACGTTGGGCGCCAGTTCTTACTACACATTCTTTGTCATTGTTTCGAAACATTTTCGGGTATTACATTTTTTCAACGAAAGGCAGTCACTTTCGCGCTTCAACCCAATCCATTTCGCGTCGACGTTGCCATTTGGGATTTACAAACAAAACGTAACGAGAAATAAATTGGGAGGTTTTCTTGGGGCGGTAATAGTGTGCAGAGCTGAGTCGAAGTGTTTATGAAAGTCAATAAGCTGTTAGACTTGCAAACAACTTCAGAAAGCAATTACCGTTGAAATATTTATCCTATTGACTATTGCAATTGATTGGCAAGAATTTGCAGTAAAAAGTAGTTACTATATTTGTGGCAGATTTATTTCTAATAGAAATCCTGATATATAAATTCTGTTATAAGATTTATAAATCTATCTAGATCTAGATTAAGCAGGCAAACTTTACGCGAAATCATTCAAAGCCTTAAAAATGATAACGTAATTAAAGTTTTTTTTACTGATGGACGAAAACCCCACTTAAACCATTTCAAAAACAAGACGCTAAAGTTTTCAGATCTCAAAAACCAAAAGCTTAAAGTTATATCTAGACGCGACTTGCGAAAGCTCTGTCGGGGTTTAGTCGCTTCCGTTAGCGGAGTGCCCACGTTGAAGACGGAAGGGATTAGCATCCGTTTCCTTTTGTCAGTGACAAGCACCTGCTTATCCTGTGATAAATATTATTTTCATATTTTTGGAAGGATCAGTTCGGTCACGCCTTCAATAGGTATTAACAGCTCATTGTCGTCGCTTAACTAACAATATCACGCAACTTGCTAGCTTAGTTAGCTTGCAGGTGTTACACAAAACTGAATCATTAAGCACAGTCCCACACCAGCGCCGAATAGAATGACGAGCTGCTTGAGTTGTGTGGTTTTGACATTACGAATGACTTGCACGGTATCAGGTCTATTCGAATAACGTGCTATGATTGGATAATTTTGGTTTTTGTGTTACCCCACTAGATGCTCGCCGAAACATGCACTACTTTACTTTATTATAATTTACTGATGCCCTCAACAAAATCACTGTTTCTGCAACCCGAAAGTAAAGTTAAGCTCATGGCTGGAATCCTCCAGCCTGGGTATATGCTTCTTGCCTTGTGCTTGAGTCTCTTGTATATTAATGACATGATAATGCTTCAGGCAAGTCTTGCGGGAAAGGAAAGCACAACACGGGATCAAACATAGTATTTATGTTTGACTTTTACTTGTTACCATAGTAACAGATGTTGCTACCAAAGATGAAGCACCCAAAACTAAGAGGGATATCAAGTGCATCTACCAAAACCGGCAGATACCTACAGCATGACTACACAATGCCAATAGGTCGACCAACGATCACAATAACAAAGACAGTATGTTTTATCTTCGGAATTCCGCAAAACAGCGTTAATACGACGCGCAGTAAGATGTAGCACCTGTGATAACAAGCGCAGGCGCATGTGTTGTGTACCGACAGAAGAGTTATGCTGACGTTCCACGGTATTTGTTCATGAAACGAGTTCCATTTTTATTAAACTGTCAAAATAAAAAAAAAATTTGGACCATTAAAACCTCATTAATGATTTATTGTATTGATTTTAAAACAATGGTTAGCATGTGATGAATTATATTACATTCGATTCATATGTACGATAAATCTACCTATTTACTTGGGAGTCAGGGCTTTTTTGCCCAATGACTAAACTTTTCCATCCAGCGGGGCAACACCGCTATTATCATGACTACCATGGAACATTTAGAGGATCTTTTATTTTAGATATCTTTTCGGTTTCCTTATTTCGTAATACAAAATAAAATATAACTAAATATTACTTGTTTTCTGTTATAAATAGCAGCGTCCTTCGATATGTCAGTCAATTAATAGCTGGTACAAGGAAAATTTAATTATTGAAGTCGATAAGAATTGAATTTGTTGTTTTATTGTTTTTATAACGCAACGCCTACTGAAATTACGCAGTTTAACTGTACTAAGTACTGGTAAGTGAGTAAGTAGTTAACAAAATCCTGAAAACATATTCATTATTTACGCACGTGTGACAGTAAATTTAAATCTATTTAACACCAATACTTCTCGTCCATACATTACATTTAACAAATTATCGACTATGCAACAAGCATATCGACAAATACTAGAATCAACATATAAATAGTGTCTCTATCTCCACAGCATAAGGATAATTATTGTGTGCCAAGTAATTGTGTACCATAGAGTATTTAGTGACATTGATGGATAGTAGGCTAAAGTCGTGAATGAAACATTACAATCAACATGCAAACAAACGGACAACGATACTTATGTTGTTGTTATTAAATGACATGTGATCCAGTATTTCAAGTTACTGTGGTCAGGAATTAGGGTTGCGCGTGTATCGATACAAGTTTATCGTTGTTGTCCATGATATTGTTAATAGAAACAAAATTGCACATAAATGGAAAAGGTGTATTTATCAACTGAATTCGATTGAGTCAAGGTAATAAAAGAAATATGACTAACATAACAGGCTTAATTAGCCTTTATCACCGGTGAGTATGGCAAATTCCTTCTGCCAACAATAGGAAATGTCAAATACAGTAGATTTACATTTCAAAAAAGTTACTTTCACCATTCTAACGATAAATTAAACAAAAACAAGGTGTGCCGCAAAGACACACGGTATAAGTGAAACTGTTGTATTACAGGGAAACATTTTAATTATTCATCAATCACTTTTGAATATCATAGATTGTGTTAATCATTAATTTATTTTTCGGCACCCAAAAAGGTCGGATCCGAATTTTAAAACTCTCCCATAAGAAGTTTCACTTCAAAAACACCATGTCGATAAATTAAGTATCGACCCCGAACAATACTAAACAACTTGACTAATCACATCGCTTACGCTGGTACTTGTTCAAAGTAATATGTTGGCAGCCATCATTTATCGTGAATTGATTGATTTTACAATGAAAGCAAGAAAACGATACGTTCAATATAACGTTACATTGACAGATTAGGCGTGTCAGCGGATCCGATCAATAGTATTCATATTATTTGTAATTATGAGCGTTTATAACTTTCACTTTTTGATTAGGGAAGACAAGCAAGGTTCCTTGCGGCCATTAACTGGATGGAAGACCGTCTGTATATACAAAATGATAATGAAAAACTTTTGGCAATTCGATGAGTATAAAACAAATAACGAATAATCAATAATAAATATTTTGAGACATTATTCACACACCGTTATCTGATCCCAAATTAAGTAAAGCTAGGTACTTGTTATATGGCAACCACATAATTGATATATATACCAAATACATGCTTATATCTATACACAAAAACAAAACAAACAGTGCTTCATCATGCACTCCATTTTTTGTTCTGGGTGGTGACCGAACCACGACCTGCGACAAGGCAGTTAGAGCCTCTAACCACCAAACCAAAGAAATTTGCCTGCCTACCTCTTCGGGTATGAAGAATATACAATCAAGGTCTCTACCTTCCAGGCAACTGGTTTAGGTACTTAATGTCTGTGATCACAAAGAGAACAAACATTTACTAACCCTTTGAAAACATGTTTACGCCACGACCTTCCAGCTTCCTTAATGACTAAGAAAGATGACTAGACTAGTCTCATAATCAGTCATCTAGTAAACGGTAAACTCATAAATCAAACAGATAAGTCTAGGTAGCTCGAAACATGATAGACATGCGAAATAAGGCTATGTATACAATTCCATCAAAAGAAACTGTAAAAATGTGTAACTATATGTATTTATTTCAGTAACCAGCTCTAACCTCAAGGGTAGCAAGAGGATACATAAGTGCGTACCGACGACTGCGTGTACTAGAGTTGTTGTCAGGCGACTGGTGGCAATGATCTGTCAAATCTCTTGTTATGCTGTTGTGTTATTGTCTCGTGCGTATGCACCAAGTGGATGCATATGGCGGCGAAGCCATATGATTAGAGCAGATGATGATGAACACGTTATGCTAGCTTTGGCACATCAAAATTCTAGAAGCATTCAGATCAAGACCTCTAATTTAGGGAAATCTATAGGATTGGCTTGGAATGAACATGGATATCCTTAGATTAAACATGATAATAATGATACAAAAAGTTACTTTAAATCTTAATTCTGACATTCATTTAAACCGTTTGTCAAATATCATTGTTAGCTGAATTCTAAGTCAACTATTTCTTAACATTTGATAAATTACAAAAAAAACCATGGACATTTAAAATGGAACTGAAATAATAATGTGAACTATGTTTATGCTAATTCCTTTATACCGACCGTAGAGATACGCTACTGTTAACATAAAACCTCCAACGCAATACAAGATTGGACGAAGAAGAACGAAGACTACGTAGTTTTAAATTAATTAACTCAGCAGAAGCTACGTTCAAATGAGACGGAGAACAATGATCTTGTGTTAGTTTCAACAAAATTATTCTGCTGACTTTAATTTAAAACCCCGAGCGGGTATGAACGAGATAATTGTTTCAATTAGCACAAATAAATAGAACGCAATATTGTACACAAGCGTGGTAAATTGGACACATTTTACAATATAAATTTGCAGTTTTATGTTGTGAATTATTTTCTAGTACCTGGATGGCCGAGCATTGCTCGGGATTTCTTTACTAACGTGACTTCTGCCGTATTCTCTTTTTTAAAGCACTGTCATATATACCTAGATACGAATTAGATGCGATAATTAAGGGCTCCCAATAACAGTATTTCTCACAAAATATGTAACTTGAAAACCTGATGACATTGTAGCATTTTCTGAAAATGAATGCTAGCTAGATCGATTTAAAGCCCCCTAAACCGCCTGCATACTAAATTTCATGAAAATCGTTCGAGCCGTTTCCGAGATCCTAATTATATTAATATAATTGCTCGTTTAAAGGTATTAGATAAAAATTCAAAACCACTTTTCAGTTAAGGCCCGCGGACTTATGAAGGTCCAATTTAAAATTACTGAAACTACCACCGGCTCGAAGACAAAAACAGCCTTCAACTGAGAAGAACCGGCAAGAAACTCAGCAAGGTTACCATGGTATCCTACCCAAGTATACTAATAATAATAAAAATAAAAAAATATCCTAGGACATTCTTTACACACGGCCATCTGATCCTAAACTAAGCAGAGCCTGTACTATGGAAATCAGATACCTAAGATACTATATTTTTAAATACATATAAATAGTTACACCCAGACACAGAAACAGACATGAACACAAATCTTTGCTCTATGTGGGAATCGAACACGCGACCTGCGGCGTGGGTATCAAATATTTAATACAATGTATCAATGTTTATCTTTTTCGTGTTTAATGCGTTGCCATACCGTTCATCCGATTGGGATAAAACTTTGTCAACATACCATATTCCTTTCACTAGTGCGAAGGTAGTATTTATATTAAAACTCCGACAATTAAA
This sequence comes from Habrosyne pyritoides, assembly GCA_907165245.1. Taxonomy (NCBI): domain Eukaryota; kingdom Metazoa; phylum Arthropoda; class Insecta; order Lepidoptera; family Drepanidae; genus Habrosyne; species Habrosyne pyritoides. Next base: position 11,324,395 of record OU015597.1, read on the forward strand.
AAAAAAGGTAATTTGTAGTTATATACTAGACTAGCTGCCGCAGGTAATCCAGACGATAAACAATGAACAGGTCGTGTGTTCAATTCCCACTCAGGAAAAACATTTGTGTGTATGAATGTTTTTTTTTATTTATTATTAAACAAACATAAATACATGGAAAATAAAACATAAAATCATTCACAAAAAACCACAGAGGTTTATAAGAGGAAATGACTTATTCAACGTTAAATCCTTAAATTACTAAATTCCTACAAATTTCTTTGAGGTAGATACATAAGTACCAATTTCATCACATACCATGTGTATGTTTGTACGTTGAAATCAGATGGCCGTGTACAAACCATGTCAATTGATATATTCGTATAGTTATTTAAAGAACACATCATATTCATCACCCAATAAATCTGTAGACAAATAATTATATTGTCATTCGGCAGTTAAAAAACTGTACCAAACAGATACAATACCCCATTACAATAATTAACCCAATGTTTCTCCGAGCTCTATTTTAAAACGGCATTGACCGTGCTTGTAATGACTCACCGGCCAGTGATTATTCGTTACATCATTAGTGTTTGACCGTGATCTTGTAGCCGAATGCCGAATGCCGAAAGCGAATGTTGTTCTCATTTATCATAATTATTATTTTTTTATTCCAAGGATGACAGCGAACACCGCCGCATATGGACATTTGCAACAACAGCTCGTTAATTCAGCTACTACAAACTTCGTAAGCGAACCGGCGCATGAAGAGCAGACCTCTCACGTGATTGACTTGTCAGCGAAAGAGACAGAACATGAAGGTCGCGACGAATCATCCTCGAGTATCGTTTTAATTTACAGAATGACACCACAGGGTCATCACCAATGCGTTGTCGACCTTAACGTGAAGTTGTTAAGTATGATTTCACCGAACCCCTTACCTTTCTAACCGAAACACAGAAATACAAATGCACTACTGCTTCACGGCGGAAATGGGTAGTACTTCCCTAGATTAACTCAGCACTAAAACCTCTACTACTAATTCCCACATTCAGACTTCACCATCAATCTTCGGAAGGTTTTTTTGAGACGTCGTTAAGATGATTATCAAAGGTTTTAAGAAATCAAAATTATAATTAAAGCATCGTCTTTATGACCGTTTTGACGTTTGAAAATGTTATTGAAAAATAAATCCTAAAGCTTTATGATAGGGTTTATTTGAAACAGCATACAATTAACTATTGAACCTATAGATACACCTTATTTGGATATAAATAAAGTTAATTTTTCTATGGTATTAATAAACGTCAAAGGGTGTTTAATTATTGCGTGGCGCTAGATTAATAAAACTAACTTAAGGAGCTAATAAAAACAGCTTAAGATTCGATAAACGATTCGCTCAAGCAATTTATATACCATCGCAAGTAATACAAAAGATTTTAATTACGCTTTAAAAAATACAAGAAAATAAATCGAACGCCGTACATAATTCGAAACAACACAAAATTGCTCGCTAGAGTTCATTGTTTTTATTTTTTCACTATAGCTAAATGATGTCAGAGACAGCCGCCGACGTGGTGTGTCCACGCTGTGTCCACAAAAAAGAGATTATTATTTTTAAAACAGCTCTATTTGCAATAGACCTTTCGTTACTCCCTGAGTCGTGTCAACAGCTGTGTGTTGACACAATCCTTCATTCTTGTGTTTAATGTGGATTACTTCGTATTTTTATTATTCGGTTTTCTTTTTTAGGTACGAAAAATTGATAATTCGTATTAACAATTTTCGATTGAGGATTGTAAGCTTTATTCAGGTGGTAAATCTATATTATATACAAATAGGCAAAGATAAATAGTTATGTACCATTTTCTCTTCTTTTTGGGAATCTATTTTTGTTTTCTTTTACATATTTAGTAACTATTGATGTTCGTTTTTTTTTTTTATTCCACTTGTGCCGACTAACAAGCAGACGGTCCACCTGATGATAAGTGGCCACCGTCGCCTATGGCCATTTGCAACACCAGGGGCATCGCCAATGCGTTGTCGACCCTGAGACGTGAAGTTGTTAAGTCTCATGTGCCTGTAATTTCACCGGCCCCCTTACCTTTCTAACCGAAACACAGTAATACAAGTGCACTACTGCTTCACGGTGGAAATGGGTAAGGTGGTAAGGTACTTCCCGGACGAACTCTGCACTAAGAGCTCTAATACACTTTCGTTTCTTTTTAACATGCAAATAACAATGTTTTATGGACCACATAAGTTTTCTCCCCTTTATTGTTAAGTCCCCCTATTCCCGGTTTCCGTCCTGTGCCCTAAGCACAAACAGCTATCGCAAGCGTATCGTCATCGTATCGAGTACACCAAAAACCAATGCACTGAAAAATTAAACATCGCGCAACGTCACGGTATACGTGACGTTCAATTTTCTATACAAACCAGCTTTTTGGCGCACTCGATACGATGACGATACGCTTGCGATAGATGTTCGTGCTACGGCCTCTGTAGGAAAACGTAGGTAGCGTAGGTAATTATTTTATGAAATAGGCTTAGTTTCCATACTGTTTCATATTTATACTGTGGAAACGATCCCTAACGCGAGAGTCCGTTGACAAAAAGCACATAACATTTGCTGAGATATATACTGAGTTTCTTACCGGTTCTTCTCAGTTGAAGGCTGACTCCTGAGCCGGTTATAGCTTCAGTAACTTTAAATTTGACCTTCATAAGTGCCCTCCGAGGGCCTAAACTGAATAAATGGTTTTGAATTTTGAATTTTTTTGAATAATTAATTCATTTATAGAGGGTTCAACTATTATATCATCGCTGTAAGTAGTAACAATGCTGTTGAACCATCTGAAGGGTGTCAAATAAATAATAATAAAGAAATAAATATCCTGGGACATTCTTTTACACACGGCTATCTGTTCCCAAACTAAGTACTATGGAAACCATATAACTGATATACTACATAAACAATGTTTTTCCTAAATACATACTTATATAGATATTTACACCCAGACACAAAACAAACAGACATTTTCATGCACTCATATGTTTGTCCTGGGTGGAAATCAAACCCGCGACCTTCGGTTTGGCAGTCAGAGTCGCTAACCACCAAGCCAACTGGCTATTTCTGAACTTATCGTGGTTACTACTAAGTAACATAATTGTATCTACAAATAAAATAAGAAATTGATACTATACTTACTAAATACTTACGCAGAGGGGAAATAACAACAGCTGTCTCCGTATGAATGGAAATCCTATGAAAAAATATATTAAACTAAGTACCAAATCCCTATATTTATCCAATTACTTATTTGGCGAGATGATATTCCATCTTATATCTATTGATGCCCAGATTATAAGCTGAACAGGGAAAAGTTATCTCATAATTCAATATGTCGTGATTATGTTGAGGAACTCCTGTTTATAGTTAGTAAAAGGAAAAAAAATATTAATGAAAACCTAAAATTTGCACTTTATTTACATCTTGTTTTTGCCAAGTTGGAATTTTATCTATATAAATAAAATAACAGTTTTCTACTTAATGATTATGAATATAGAGTATAGTAATTATAACATCAAATCATTTTGAAAATGGTTCTTTGTCAGTATGTTCCGGCATATTTCCTAAACGGCTGGACTAATTTAAGCTGTTTATCCGTGTGTATGGCTAATCTCTGAAACGGCTGGACCGATTTTGACGGGACTTTCACTGGCAGACAGTTTTCAGGGGCAAATGTAACACACTAGGGACAACTATGGTTTTAACTATAAAAACCTATCCTGTAGACGAGGATCAGCAGTTATTTTCGATTATTTTGGAAAAAGGCTCTAGCAATTTCGATTAGACTTTTCGTAGTCGAGATATCAGTCTGACTGGGAAACATTTTGATATCCTGGCAAAGCGGGGTAAGATAGGCACCTACCTACCAAACATTTATACGAAAATAAATTATAATTAAATCGCTGACAAAAAGGACAGTTTCAAAAAATAGATGAAACTGCTGCAAATAAAAATAATAAAATTCTAATTTGAATCTAATCAAGCTAGATTATTAATGAATACTTTGTGACCTTTCATATGACTAGCAAAAGTGTAATTTTTGTCTATACTTACTTATAAAATAAATTAAAACACCAGGACATATAACAATTCATTGCCATGACTTAACATAATTTCAACATTTTTATATCATAAATAATTTTTTTTAGTCTAGAAAAAAAAGAGCTAATAAAATCATTCATCATGACTTTAACATAATTTGTACATTTTCATTTCAAAATTGTATTCTTTTGTCTTTAAAAACATAAAACATCAAATCATTGCAATGACTTAACATAATTTTACGTAGACACTTAACCAGTGATAAAAACAGGTGATTGAACTGGTTCATCGATGCAGAGCAAACATTTTGAGAGATATAAAAATGAGAAGCAAGAAGTTCAGAGAAAGCGGCCGGAATTAATCAACAGAAGGGGTGTGGTTTTTCATCATGATAACGCTAGACCTCACACATCTTTAGCCACTCAGCAAAAATTAAGAGAGTTTGGCTGGGAGGTATTAATGCATCCGCCGTATAGTCCTGACCTTGCACCTTCAGATTTCCACCGGTTTCGGTCTCTTCAGAATTCTTTAAGCAGTGTCAGGTTAACATCACGAGAAGACTGTCAAAACCACTTGTCGCAGTATTTTGATCAGAAGTCCCAAAATTTCTATAGCAATTGGATCATGTCCCTACCCACAAGATGGCAAAAAGTTATCGAACAAAATGGTACCTACATACTTTAGTTAAATGTAAATAAACTATATTAAAAATGTTTTGAATTTTCTTAAAAAATGCGAAGGAACTATTTCCCCAACCTATTACATACTCACAACTTTTCGCATTTATAATATTAGTAAAAAAAAAAATGAAAATGAAAATATTTTTATTCAAATAGGCCTTTACAAGCACTTATGAATAGTCTGACTCTAATACCGGTTCGGAAGGTTGTTTTTTACTGAGAAGAGCCGGCAATAAACTCAGCAATTACTCTTTTAAAAAAAAACAAACTTAGATTTATTACATAAAATATTATTTAGTCTCATTGACAATACCTGTGAGTTATGGCAATATTGCAGAATTATTTAACAATAATATAATATTATAAATATCTAATGAAAAAAAAATACAAACAAACTAAAGCCGACCAGCCCCCACAAGCAGCACCTGTTCACAAGTATGACGCATGTGGCAGCCATCGCCCTCCTCGCCATATTGTAGGGAAGTGAGCGACCCGCCACACGACGCCGCCACAAGCAAAGGCATTAAAGCGAGCATGACTAACTAGCACATCAAAAAAAAAAAAATTATGAATTTTAGAATACACACAAAGTGTTATCACTGTGACCATAACATGTTCAAAGTTATAGATAAATTTAAATTGCATTCAAATAAAAAATAAATCATACCATACAACAATACATTTACAACCAGGCACTATTATCATTTAAATATTCATTTATGTTGTAATAAGCCTTTTTTCCCAATACAGCTTTAATATGATCCTTAAATTTTTGCAAGGACAAATCTAAAGTCGATGCAGGGATTTTGTTATAGAAGCGCGCACCTAGTCCCAGAAATGAACCTTGTACTTTTTGCAGTCGATAAGCAGAGGTCACGAGTTTGTGCTTATTTCTAGTATTTATTGAGTGCATATCACATTTTTTAGCAAAATGACTAATGTTTCGATGGACAAATAATATGTTTGCATAAATGTACTGTGATGCAACTGTAAGTATTCCTATTTCTGCAAACTTATCTCTAAGGGAAGTTCGAGAACCCCAATTATACATAGCTCGCACCGCCCGCTTTTGCAAAATAAATATAGTTTCTATATCAGCAGCTTTGCCCCAGAGCAAAATGCCATAGGACACTATGAAAATAACTAAAATATACTAATCGTGCTGTATCTACATCTGTTAGTTGTCTAATTTTTCTCACTGCGTAAGCTGCCGAACTGAGTTTTCCCGCAAGGGATGATATTTGGGTACCCCACTGAAGTTTTGAGTCTAAAGTAATTCCTAAAAATACTGTAGATTCAACTAGATTGAGAGCTTCATTATTTATCATTAAATTACAGCCTACTTTTCTCACATTGGGTAACGCAAATTTAATACATTTAGTCTTTTTTGCATTCAAAACTAGATTATTAACTGTAAACCAATTTAATACCTGGGCCAATGCACCGTTTACATCGTCATAGTTTGATTTCAGCCTATCAACACTAAAAATCAGTGAGGTGTCATCAGCAAACAGTACAATTCCACAGGTATTTTTAACATAAAATGGAAGGTCATTAATGTAAATTAAAAATAAAAATGGACCTAGGATTGAGCCCTGCGGTACACCCATATGCACGGAAGAACCAGACGATTTGACCCTATTTACATCAACACTTTGAATTCTCTTCCCAAGGTACGATTTCATCATGTCAAGTGCCCTTGTCATACCCTTTACCCCATAATGACGTAACTTACGGATTAGTGTGTCATGATCGACACAATCAAAAGCCTTAGATAAGTCACAGAAAACACCAATGACATTTTGTGACTTCTCCCAAGCTTTAAAAATATTTCTTAAAAGCGCCACGCCAGCGTCAACCGTAGAACGACCTTTCGTAAAACCATACTGCTGACTATGTAAAAGTTTGTTTAAATTAAAGTGAGTAAGCAATTGGGATAAAATAATCTTTTCAAATACTTTACTAAGGGCTGGCAAAATGGAGACGGGCCGATAATTAGAGGGGTCACTAGGATCTCCAGTTTTGAATAGCGGTATAACTTTACTATATTTCATCAAATCCGGAAATTTACCTGAATCAACGCATCTATTGAAAATCAGAGCTAAATGGGGAGCGATAGTATCTACAATCCCCTGTAAGACCGTAACAGACATATCCCATAAATCGCCAGTGCGTTTAACTTTTAAACTTTTAAAAGCTTTAAGTATGTCGTGAGGTGTTATATGCTTAAATTTAAAACACTCATCACATACAGATACATTGCTTTTCAAGATTAATTCCGCGTCTGTTGGTGAGGAATTTAAGGAGCTCGTTGTAGCTATAGGTATATCACTAAAGAAGTTATTAAATGCATGTGCTATTTCACTATCGTCACTTATAACTTTATTATTAATGTTTAATTCAATGCGTTTATTATGGTGTTTAGACTTTCCACTTTCAGAGTTAATAATGTTCCAAGTAGTTTTTACTTTATTAGTTGATTGATTTATTTTATTTCTTAAGTAAATAGATTTAGCAGAAGCACACACTTTTTTAAAAAGTTTAGAGTAATTTTTTATATAGTAGGATGTAGGATTACAGTTGGCTTGATAATATTCGATCCCTATCCAAAATCCCAGTGTTCTAGATATTTCATATTACTTGCATTGAGAATTCTACTAAAACGTAAATCTAATAGATATTGAATTAGATTGGCCGTAAGGCTCTAAATCCAATAAGGATATCGTTAAGTATTTCCGATAGTATCACCGCAAAAAGTAAGAGGAAAAACCAGATTTATCGAGAAAACTCCTTAATCACAGGTGTGGGTAGTGATTAAGACGGGGAAACCCATTGCGAGAGAACCTTGCAGTGTTGCCAATCACAATGGTGTTGTGTTGATTATCACTGTGAGAAAATTTAAACATACAAATCAAGAATTCGGGTGTACCTAAACGTACATTTGTATTCACAACACAGCCGTACTTGAACTAAATAGGTACGGTATTGGCACCTCACCATGTCGATACATTGAATTTTTACTTTCTTGAATACCAAATTTTGGCAACATTGAAGCGACATCGACAGGATAGCGATTTCGATTTAAATATGTGGATCTTTAATCGAATCCTATTGTTTTCAAACAACAATAGTATGGATATGAAAGTTTGAGACTTCATCGCGCATAAACGCCTGAACGCATTTAGATGAAACTTGGCACAGATAGGATATATTCTGGAAAAACACATACGATACTTTTGATACCGCGGGAAACAAGTAAAGCTGCGGGCGGAAGCTAGTCACCAAAATACACATATAATAATACTTCTGCTAATCAATAGGCTATTATAATCATTTATTTATATTAATCTATACTAATATTATAAAGATAGTGTACGAGTATATTGTCAGTTTGTATGTATGCGAAGAGTATTCTCCAGAGCCACGGGACATTTTTGAAAAATTCGTACACCATTCAAAGAGTACATAATTCTTGACAAAATCCATGTATGTATTTTTTTTTTATTTAAGCCTAACGAGTTGACTCCACCCTGCCTGATCTGAAGCAGCAATGGAGTCCAAAAATGAGACCCATCGGCGAGGTGCCGAAGTCACAACACCCATCAGTCTCACCCTGTCGGCCTTCATCATCATCATCATCATCAGCCTATCTTCGTCCACTGCTGGACATAGGCCTCACCTATGGCACGCCACTGAGCTCGATCTTCAGCTCTTTGGTTCCAACCGCTGCCAGCCAGCTCGCGTATATTATCGCTCCATCTAGCTGGAGGGCGCCCTACACTACGTTTACCGAGCCTTGTATGCTTGCAATGTACTCTGGGTTTATATCCCGGTAAAGTGGGAAAAACAGCGCTACGGAAAGCTAATCCATCTTAATATATATAATTATTCTGCCCGTGTGTATGATAGTGAACTCTTCCTAATGGCTGGATAGATTTTGATGATTTTTTTTAATCGGATAGTTATCGCTGCGATCGAATTCCTACAATTATTGTATGGACTTATATCAGGACATCTGTCCGGTCAGCTTGTCTATATATATAAAAAACGATGTGATATTCCACATGTTCAGCTATTACGTACGTATGCAAAATATTTCCATGTAATGTTCTATAATAGACCAAAAGACTTATACTGCGGTAGGGCGTGGTATTTATAGAAACATTTGCATTTTCAATGGGAACTATATTGTCTTAAACTATTCTACGAGATGGCAGAAGCATTGCTTTTAACAGCTTACGTACAATTATTGTAATGTCTTAAAATAATAAACAATGCATATTTCGGAGATTAATAAAACTACGTGACCTCGAAATTGCAGTTCAATAACCTTGGCTTATAGATATTGAATCATTAGTTTCAATAAGACTATCTATACTCCGAGGTTTCATCCGAGTTCCCGCGGGAAGTTACATTTTCCCGGGATAAAATCTCATATATGTTTTCAAGGGCATGCTCTATGTATGTGCCAAGTTTCATCGAAAACGTTTGCTAGTTTTTGCGTCAAAGTGTAACAAACTTAAATACATCTATACAGTCATACTTCCGTCACAATCTTTCGCATTTATAATATTAGTAGCGAATCATTTTTTGTCGTTTAAAAAAGAACCTTATTAGCTTATTAATTGGGATCAATAGATGAACTTTATTCCAAATGCAATAAAATACTTTTTTCTATAACATTTTAAAACTTTAAAAAGGACCATATTATATGGTATGACATAAACAATATGGCTTGGTGGTTAGACCATGCCTCCCACGCCACAGATCGTGAGTTCGATTACCACCCACGACAAATATTACTGTGCATGAACATACCTATTTGTTATGTAACTGGGTGAAAATATTTATATATAAGTATGTATTCGAAAACAAAGTTGTACGTCTATGTAGTATATTAGTTACCTGGTTTATATACAACATGCTAGCTTAGTTTGTGATAAAAATGCCGTGGGTAAAGAACGTCCTAGGATATTTATAATCTGAATTTGTATTTGCTTAAATAATGAGTTTATTTAACTTACTATTACTATTAACTTAATAATTTAATTTACTATTAACTACTTTACTTATTTACTTAAACCTACAACTCTTAATAGAGCAAATACATTAAAATAATCATTTATTACCTTACTATGTTACAGTTTATCAAAACAAATGAGAATTTTCCTTTTAAACCGCAACTAAACCATTACCATATCGTTCTGTGACCAACCACACGTAACTTGTTCGCTGATTGGACTAATTATGATTAGCAGAGTCATTTTCAATGTACTCAATGAAAACTAGAAATCTTCTACCTGGATCTAAAGACGAAAATCTTACTCCTTTTTTTTCGCTGGTTTGTCGTCGTAACTCAATTTTATAGACGAAACGTGACTTCGGTAATGAGATCGGCTCCGTTAGTTATATCCGAAGGCACAATTTAGGTCGTAAGGTCTCTTGAATTTAACAAGCGCGTACTTATCCTGCTTTTTACTTATTTCTTTGCACGGAAAATCTCTGCTTTTAATATTGTCTTGAGGTACTGACGCACGTTTGGCAAAGCCTACCCATTAAATTCCGAGACCAAGTGTCCTTTACTACCATATATCATCTCCAGGTACTAGCACACCTTTAGTCTATGGTATGAGAGGAAAAGGTATTGGTTGAATACAAATATTACTAAGCTTCCGGCCCGCGGTTATAGCCGCGTCCCCGAGGGTTCTAACATTTTTCCAAAATATAATGTAGGTATTCCATGTCGAACCCCAAGTCAAAGGCTATGTGTACGCCAAAATACATCACGATCGGTTGGGCCGTTGAGGCTAAATGTAACAAACAAAGAAACTGACTTTCAAACGTTAAGATTCGCCCACCATATTAGGTATATCAAATACCATGAAAATCCGTTTGTTTTGTGGAGCTGTGTAATAACCCATATGTAATATTGCATATAAAATATTAGCAAGTAGATTGTGAGTATACATAGCGGCACCGGTGCCATTTTAGAAACATAGAGTTTAAGCCTAGGCGTTCCGTTCTAGGCAGTCCACAATAACGTTTCGTTTTATCCAATGTTACATAGGAACGCGAGACCTCCTAGCGTATACAATGTCATATGCATGACATGAAACAGCGATTAATTCACCTATTATAACCGTATGGGGCAACGCAGTTAAATGATAAGCATTTGTACGTTCCGATGGTCGTTTTATTTATTAGGGTTCTGTACCCACTGGGTGCTAACGGGACCCTATTAATACGGCTACTGTCCGTCCGCCTGTCACAGGGCTGTAACTTTTGACCCGTTACAGGTAAACGTGTGTATGGCCGCTATAACACCTAAAAATAAAATATACCTAAAGTAAAACTTTAAAGAGTGTGGTAGGGACCTTACAAGAAACGTGCTTTTTTGGCGTATTGTTCAACAAATAAAGTAACCTCGCCTCTTCACAGTTGAAAATATAATTTTTTCAATTATATTGTTATGAATTTGTTTAAAAATAATGAAAATTTTGTAGCGCAAATTCGTATTTAAACACGATAGCATTATTTTAATCTTTTTTTATATATTTATCATCAACCATAAAATCATAAATTTTCAAAGTGAATGCAAACTTTTTTGTTAATCTGTGCCTAAGCTTAAAATGAATATCTGGATTTATAGTCATATACATACGGTACCACGTTACCATCATTGAAGAACAACAAAGTCTCTAAAAATCTGGTAAACAAAATAATACCAAGCAATTTCCTAACGTATTTTAATAGAAATTTAGTTCAGCTAGGTGGAAATCAATAAATTGTATCGAGGCGCCTTCGCTTGTCACTTCGTACAGTGCAATATAGTTTCCAACGACCATTCTGATATAAAAATAGCACCGTAAACTCATAAGTACAACTAGCGTCAGTTAAATTTAGTTGCTCGCTTATAGACATTGTAATAAATGTACTGTAGAGTATTTTGTAGGCTTTCCGTAACGATTTCGCCTAAAGGGAACATTCAGGCGGGTATACTTGGGGAACCACTAGTTGAAACTGGAGTTTTTTGACGTAAAGCTTGTACTTTCTTTTTTAAATGTTTAATGGGCTTTGCGTTTAGCAACAGAGCTTCCGAAATACTGATGAGAATCGCTGAAAAAGACTTAACTCTTGCCTTTAAGGTTGAAAGTCATTTGGCACACGGCAGGCTTGTATCTAACGCTAATTTACTTATTACGTAGTAGTTCAAAGGTCATAAATTTTATTTTTTAATAAGTAAGTAACAGCTATCGAGTTTTGTTACTTTTCTCACCCTTAGGCTTCCTGGGTATGCCAAAGAAAATCTTATTAACGAAAATTATGTAGCCTCCAACAATAGCAAGTGTACTCTCTCTTTAACTCATATCTACTTACGGAATATCCCTTTTCAACTCAAGCTAGCTTTTTCTTATTCCAAACACATTTCTAGTTTACTCGCTTTTTGAATTACATACGACGTCTGTCTATCGGTATGATATGCTCTGTCGGATTACAAGCGACTTCCAATCGTGATTTTATTCAATGAACATACCTATAAATATGTATTATTAGCTCACATTTTTAAGTTTTCTAATTATGATATGCATGTTATGATATAATTAGCAGAGGAATGAAAGTCAATAAAAAATACAGAAGACACAGACACAGGTTGACAGATTTTAATTTTTTTAAATCTTTATTCACCTGTTGATTCTCTATGGACCTTTTAATAAGTTAAATATTATTTTAGAAAGTCTTAGCTAAGAGAAAATACAATATTATTATTGTTGGAGTTTGTGATAAATTTAAACTTAGTTATGATAACAATACACGCCTTCAAGCTAGGATAATAGTATTTGTTTGAAATGATTTTGGAAATAAACAAGGAAGATTTATATTGATAACTAGCTTTCGTCTTGCGGTTTTACCCGCTTTTTCGAAAGACTTTATGTATCCCAGGATAATAACATAGCTTATGTCTTCTGAATAAAGTAGCTTTTCAATAATTAAAGAATTAATAAAAATTGGTCCAGTAGTCTTTATTCATAGAAACAAAAGAACAAATATTTTCTTTTTTTATATTAGTGTACATAATTCTATTGTTGTTAAGACTAGCTTTTATTTTTATTTAAAAAACATCAAATCTTTTTTATTGCATTTTTATGACCCAAACTTTTTTTTAAATTAATAATAAAAATGTCGAGAATGTAATTTTTTTTTAAATTACAAATCAATTGTTAGCTGTTTTTTATAATAAAATTATAGCTGGTTTACCATGCTCCATTAATAGTTAAAGGAAACTGTTATCAAATATAGAACTTTTCCTCATTTATATCAAACAATGAGATGTTACTGAGTTGTAAAAAAATTTAAATAGCTTTATTTTAGTACAAAAATAGACTATATTATAACAAGTGTACAGACAAGAATGCAATAACAGGTTTGAGATATTTGTCAAAAGATAATGGTAGATTATTCATTTTGTGCTTGATTTTTCTCAAGAAATTCTAGTTACTTATGTATGATAATTTTAAATTGAAATCTTCAAACAGCCCTTGAGATTTTTTTGTAATATTCTTGACATATTTCTTTAACATAATTGTGTATAGAAATTTTCTTTTCTGTCCTAAAAGGAAAAGAGGTGGATAATTTAATTGTCCTAAGTAGGTACCAACTTATTCATAGGAGTTCTTAAAGTACTTAAATTTCAAGGAAATTATTTAGACCAGTATAATGTTAAAAAAAGTAAATTTTATATTTTGATGAATGGGTTGAGAGTACAAAAAATTTACATCAAAATTATACAATTAAAATTGTACCTCAATTAATCAATTATAAAATAACAATCCCTCATAGAAAAATCTCTGATCAAGAATAGTTTTCATAAATTTCTTATTAGATTTTTAATGGAATATTTATAGCTAAATTATTATTTTGCATATTTGTATATCTCATAGAGTATAACAGAACATGAACCCAAGCTCCCACTCTCAATACAAATAAGGAAACATTACCATTTTATATTAAGCAGGAAAACTAGATACCATTGTTATCATTACATTGAAAAACCTAATTGACAACATCAAAATTAGCACAAAATTATCCTAAAGCTCAGATCAGCATAATATAGTCACAGTCTAGATAGAACAGTTGTAACATTTGTTATCATCAACCCACGGTCAAATAAACCGACTAAACACACAGGGCGCCTCCTCATTGTAAACAAAATAGTATATTTTTAATTTTATCTAATTATTAGCTCATAACTGAGCCCACTTTAAAAACTTACCATATGAAATCTTTGCAGTGCGAACAGAAGGTCGGCTGCTTGAAGAACCTCGGCATGAACTTGTGGTCTTTCACCAGGTAAACATTCTTTTTCTTCAGGGCGCCCTTTCTACCACGCAAACGGAACGCCTGTCCCGCTTTCAGCTCACCACCACCATCACACTCAATCGGCTCTTCCGCCATGGCGAAGCGCGGCGGCCCGAACGCCGATGGATTTAGAAATAATTATTTTCACAAAATATTCGCAAGAGAACACGGCCCGTACGAGCAACCCACCGCTCTCAACCGAACGTCATCGCGATTTGTCAATGAATAGGGTTGTCACTGTCAAAAGTGAATTATCTAGAAGATTGCCAGCTACGTTACAAAATATACCAAAACCTCATGGTTAAAAAGTATATTTAATTTGTCCAATATATGAAACCCCTTTTGACGTTTAAGAATGAGAAAAAATTATGCTTTATGATAGTGTTTATTCATCATAAATTTAATCATTGAATCAATATATTTACCTCACTTTCAAATTATTAAAAATAAATATATGACATTCTTCAACTAAAATATCTATAATTATAGGTTCTGTTATTGGACAGACTTTACATACTATTGGTATATTTGTTATCCTTAAATAATTGAAAGTCTATAGGCAATTTTAGAAGAGTATATAAATATATATTTTGTTATAAATGTATTATAAAGGTACAAATGTGTAGTTTATCTTGTGGTATAAAGTTCTCAGTATATAGTAGCTCTCTATATAATAAATATTAACAAACATATTAAATACAAATATCCCGCATGGGATACTCTTCGCCCGTGAATATACCTTTACAACGCAAATCAAAGTCACGACCTAGGACGTGGTAGTTTATTTAGTCACCACACCTACCGGCCAATGGATTACATACTATTTATTGATTTAACATTAAGAATGCTGTATTAGGAATCATTACAATAATTATTAATGGAAGACTTAAGAATATTTAAGTAAATTGCTTGTATATCATCGTGGAACGTTTGTAGTGTACTTTATATTTCAAACCTGGCTAGTTACCACCATAAGTATTCATTTGGATTTAAACTTAAATGTACGTTTTTGACTAACGAAATTCAGCTCGAAAAATTAGTTTTATGTTTTCTAGTGCAAGTCACTAATTCTCTACAGTTTCAATTGAAACTTATAATTAGATCAATAAACTATCAAAAATAGAATTTCTTTGTTTGCTGGTAACATAAAACTAATAAGCAAACATTCAAATACCAAACTAGAATATTCGTGTATTCAGGCATAATTTACCAATATAAATATTTTTGCCAAATAGATGATGGGTGAATTTATCACCATTACATAAATCTTTAAAGTTTTTTTTAAAATTAAGGACCTAAATTCATAATTCGTTTAAATCTTTTTAATCAAAATGAAGTATATTTAATGTCATACAGTTCGAACGCAGCTTGTTTGCGTCGTTACTTGACAGCTAACTGCAGGAGCGGACCAACCGCAAAGAAAGCCGTTAATTCAAGTTTTGTGCGGTTAGAGAACTATTTTAAAATCATTATTTAAACGGAAATGTGAAAAATCTCTCTTTATTTTGAAAATTTAACATCCTTTCATGAGTACAAAATATTGTTGCATCAAAATGAGTTCAGAAAATTCGGATTCTGGGCCAAGCATTGCGTTATCCTTGGTGGCACAATTTGACGATATAAATCGTTTAAACGGAGTCCTCAACGACGGAGCTGCTGAAGAATGTAAGTTTAACAAACCTCATAAATAATCTGATCAAAATTTTAAGTCGAGTGAGTGTAGGTAAATGTGAAAATTTTTGATAGTAAAGTTTTAAACCTACCTGCAGTGTTGATTGAGATTCTTTTGTTATACATGACCTTGCAATTATTTCAAAGTGATAGGTATATTTACGTAGTTATAAAAATATCGCTAGGTATATTACTATGAAAGATTTTCAACTGATCATCCTTTAAGCAGAACAAGATACTGAGTAATTATTTACATGAATATCTTGTGTAAGTAGGTGCCTATTTTCTTTTATACTTGTTAATATATCCCAGGTTTATATCATAGCCTGTGTCACTTGGGAATAGTGTAGCTTTCTATCAGTGAAATAATTTTCGAAATATGTGCAGTGCTTCCAGAGAACCCTTCACAAACACACATAATTCATATTCTCTATGATATTAATTAAGACTCCTTGATCTGTAAGGCAGTCAATAGTGTACAAGATATACAGAATAATTAAAGCGATTTGGCTTTAACAATGATTACATAAAATTCCCCAATAAGTTTTTTGTACAAACCTTTGTACAGGTTTCCTAGCATTCTTAAAGCAAATGGAATGGGTGCGAGGCCAGTGGGCTTCGGCCGAAGCAGAGGCAACACGGCTTCAAACAGAGCTGGATGAAGCACTCCGGACCCTTGCCAAGTGGGAGGCCAAGTTCGCACATGTGCGGAAGTTGCTTGATGGCGAAAAGAGAGAGAGGAACATTGTGTTGAAGAAATATAGTGAATTGGTAAGGGCCTATCATGTTATCTATACTAATATTATTAAGAGGAAAGATTTGTATGTAAGTATGTTTGTTACTCTTTCACACAAAAACTACTAAATAAATATGGATGAAATTTGGCACATAGATAGAGCATATCCTGGAATAACATATAGGCTACTTTCTATCCCAGGAAAATGTGATATCCCTCAGCAACTGTACTTTTAATTACTCATACTTAAGGTTCATAAATTCTATCAGTGGATACTTCCCACTAGTCCTACTTCCTACTAATATTATAAATGCGAATGATTATATGTATGGATGTTTGTTACTCTTTCACACATAAACTACTGGAGAGAATTGGATGAAACTTGGCACATAGATAGAGTATATTCTAGAATAATGTATAGATATAATGTGATATCTCTCAGGAATGCGGGTAAAACCATGGGGGACGGCTAGTGTGAAATATGTACTTTATGTGGTTTAATTAAGAGATTGATAATTGATAGTTTGAACTAAACTCTTCATATACAATTTATACCTATAATTAAGGGGAACCCTTTCCTGGAAGCTCAGCAGCTCATTCCCTCCCCTCTACAGGATAATAAACTTTCCTTTTCAACTAAAGAGTTCTACTGTTCCCCATGAATTGGCATTATGTTACTTGCCATGTGATTTTTTACATTTGTTTGAGGATTCTTATAATAAATTACAAACATTTTTATGGGATGCAAGACAACAAATAAGAAGAAGTTTTAACCACTTTCCATATTAAGGTCAACCCAGAAATAGCTAATAAAACAGTTTACTTGAGTATAAGTTCATAAAGTGGTTTCTTTCTAAAGATTTTGTTACAATATTATGAATTGGTGACCTTTGTTACCCTTGCCAGTCATGCCGTGTTATGTTTACAGAGTTATAGCTAGCTGTATCTTAAGATAATACAAAAACAAAAACAAATATCTAGTGACTAATTGTGCTGGATATCCTCTGTCTGTTCCCAAACATGGAATTTCAACAGGGAATCGACACGTGTTTTGCTTCTACACGAAGCATCATCAGGACGTAATTGACCCGCTGTCACCGAAGCACGTATGCGGTGCTCGGTCGTTGAGTTTCCTTGTTTGGGACTTGACAGAGGAGATCCAGTGGAATAAGTTAATATGTATAAAGGGGCCGTTCAAGTATTACGTAAGCAGTATGTGGGGGCGGGGGGTTTTTGCTTTTCTTATTTTGGATGACATGGGGGGTAGGGGGGTCTAGATGATGATTACGTCATCCATCATTATTAACTTTTTTATACATATGGCACATTGTCTACGCTCAAGTAGGGGAATTACCGCGCGGTATTCACTTGTCTATATTTTCTCTATCTATAATGTATTGTTTCGTGTGGATACTCTGACGAGTAAACGTATTGTAAGCATAGTTATGATTTGTGTTTCCGTTGTTTCAATTTCCCAATAAAAAAATACAATACATTGATTAAAAATGTTCACGTAGGCATGGGGGGAGGGGATAAGTGCTTTGCTTACTTTTGCTGACAAGGGGGTGGGTGGGTAATTGTCATAAACCTGCTTACGTAATACTTGAATGGCCCCAAAGTGATATTTGTTTTTTGTATAATCTTATATTTGATTTCCGGAAGGCCACACCTGAGTCAATTTCACCTCAGTCAAGTTACCTGTATCTTTTCTATTTTGTATATTCTATTTTTCTTTCTTTAGAAACTTTTGCAGGTCTGCACAAAACAACTCTCAAAGGAACACTTAGACAATCGCTTTTATATAAAAATTATATATTTGTGTTACAGAGCAAACTACTGGACATGGCACGCGATCTTCTGTTTAATGATAACCGCGCGAAACTCAATGATGAGACCCTGCAGAAACTGGCCTTCCTAAACGGCACTGCCCATCAAGAACACAATGCCAAGCTTTGTAATGTGCCAGAATTGAATTCTACTGGTAAGCATAATTATCCACTCGGGATATATCTCTAACAGTCAGTCAGTCGGATAAGACCTCTTTATTTCCACTCTTTTTGGTGGTAAATGGTCACCGCCGCCTATGGACATTTGCAATACCAGGGGCATCGCCAAGGCGTTGTCGCCCCTGAGACGTGAAATTGTTAAGTCTCATGTGCTTGTAATTAGGCTATTTAATGATCCCAAAAAATATTGTTAAAAGTTCAGTCTGTAGGTTTGACCGAATAAAAAAAATCTATAAAAATACCTTTTTTATTGCACTTACATTAAACTTCACATTAAGACTTAAAAGGTAATAAATAAATAAATATCCTGGGACATTCTTTACAGAATAAAAATACTAGACTGAAATAAAATTGTATTAATGACCATCATTCAAGGAACCCTTCTGTCGGAGATGTCGTACTCCCGTTCCGAGGATGACCTGGACATCTCGCTGGCGTCGACGCGTCGCTCGTGGGTACAACGCGGGGGGTGGAACGCGCGCGATGCACAACCCGTCATCAAGAAACGCAGGTCTTCGACATCTTCTGCTACTAAGGTACAAAACAACTTCTAAATATGCTCACGAATGTTTCCTTACCACCATGCAATATTTAACAAAACTCCGATAAAATCACATTTTTACTTGTATCGGTAGGGGATCGTTTTCAATTATTTTCTAATTTATTTTGATTATTTACTATAGTCGCCATAGTAGTACACTGTGAAAATGTCAAGGATCTACTAAATAGATGCTGTGTATAAAAAGACAATTTATGTATATACATTGTACACACATATTTCTACACTATTTTGCACAAGTCCAGGGACCGGTACTTGTAAAAAGGACATAGATTCAACATTGGTATTGTTACAGACAGTAGAACTACAAGGTGGCAAGGTGCTGGCCACCGCCACCACAACGCTTACGTTGGAGCGAGCGCCCACTAACCATGACCTCAAGCCGCCACACAACTTTGTAAGTTCCGTAATATATTACTAATTTACTAGCTACTGTCCTGAGCGATCTAATGTATCCTGGATTTATATGTGCATAGCCTACGTCAACAGGGAAATAGTGTATCTTTCTCTTACATAAATATCCTACTAGCATTATAAATGCGTTTATAAATTTGGATGTATGGATGTTTGTTACTCTTTCACGCAAAAACTACCCAGCGGATTTGGCTCAAACTTGGCATATATGTATATAGAAAATGCCCTGAAATAACATGGATGATTTTTGGGCCGGGAAAATTTTACATCCCTCGGGAACGCGAGTGAAACCGCGCCACCGGGACAGCTAGTAATATATTTATATTTCTATAGTCCTCAATGTTTTCCCTCATCGAAAACTCGAGCTCATCCTATGATTCGAATTTACAACTCGTCACGAAATTCGGCATCACTACCAACTGAGCTTTGCACTTAAATCTTATGTTTTCTCATAAAAACAATCCTCTTTTGTTAATTACCTGAACATGACTCAATTCAATTCAAAAATCTTTATATCCTAGTAATGGCTACAATAATTTTATCAAGAGGAAAATGAACTAAATACTCATATTTGTAAATATATGGGTAATAATGCATGTGAGTTGTTTCCAGCAACCGATATCGGAGAGCAGCGACGAGGCGCCGGCGCCGCGCCGGTCGGCGGCGCGCGTGTCGGGGCGCGGCGCCGCGGGCTCGCCCTCCGCCCCGCAGCCCACGGGTAATCTTGCCATTTTTTATCCTTACAAACGTGATTATTCAATAGGCAGATAAAATCTCCACCCAGTAAGTGTTCACCGCCGCCAATGTGTCTTCGAACCTGAGAAATGAACTTTTTGTCTCATGTGACTGTAATTTCACCAGCCACTACCTTTCAAACCGAAATAGTAATGCAAGTGTACAATTGATTCAAGCCGGGATTATCTCTGGACCATAAGTTATTGTTTGAATTTTTTCATACACCGAAAACAATATTGAAAAAGAATAATAATACTTTATTGTTCAAAAATAAATGTTGTTAACAAAGTAGTTCACTAGCCTCCACCATCGTAAATTTCAGCTTTGTGCACATACGTTCTTACAAATCAGTAATAAAGTACACTACATTTATTCATAGGTAAAAGACACCATGACTATAATTCTGTTAGTTTCTATACTAGTTATTAAATTGCTGGTTCTGCTGGAGTTTTTGTAGCAAAATGAACATTACAGACACAGAAAGCGCGTCGGACACCCCCCGCGCGGTCCCGCAACGCACCCCCTCGGTGATATCCGCCGCGTACGGGGGCTCCCCGCGCGCCCGCCCGAGGCAACACAACTTCGTCGCCAAGAACTTCTATAAGCGGGAGACTTGCGGTCCTTGTGGAAAGACGTTAGTGCATCCTTCCTTCTTTACTACCTTATACAGGCCAGTTGGCTTGGTGGTTAGCGAATTTGACTGCTAAGTCGAAGGTCGCGGGTTCGATTCCCACCCAGGTCAAACATGTGTGTGCATGAACAAGTCTGTTTGTTCTGTCTCTGGGTGTAGGTAAATATCTATATATGTATTTAGAAAAAAAAAGTAGTATATCAGTTATCTGGTTTCTAGAGTACAAGCTCTGCTTTGTTTGGGATCAGATACCATATGTAAACGAATGTCCACGGATATTTATTTATTCATACTAGATTTTTAAGTTAAGATTATGTAGATGTTCTTCTCATTAACGTCATAATGGTTGAATCGATTAAACTCAACTTATCTAGGTTTGGCCCGCGGTTTGTCCTTGGTGCTAGGGTGGATTGTTACTAATTGTTAAAATAATAGTTCTTGTATCCATGACAACATGACAGGCCAGGACAGACAATTTATCGCATTTATAATATTTACATTAAAATCACATTACCACAGGTATTCAAATTGTATGTACATACACAATGTCCTTCAAGAATAATACATACACACAAAAAAAAAGTAAGGTACACTTGGAAAAACTGAATATGTTTGTATTTTTTCATCTTATAAGTTCAAAGAGCACGTTATACAAGATAGCATTATTAAAAACATTTTTATATAGGTATTATTATATTTTTTCAGAACCATTCCTTCTTCAAGTGAACCCAAACTTTTGTTTTTGTTTGTATATAGAAATGATTTATTGTGAACAGCATAAAATTCGCGAAAGTGGGCGTGAAGTGCGAGACTTGCCGCGCCCAGGCGCACCCGGAGTGCCGCGCGCTGCTGCCGCTGCCGTGTGTGCCGCCCGCGCTCAACTCCGCCGCCAGGAAGGGACACGCTCTACAGGTATATTAATAACGTTAAAAATATGTTAATAATGTTGTGTGTAAATGTTTACTAGATATTTATTATAAAGTAAGAAAGAAATAAATACATTTATTTTAACATACACACAACATTACAGCAAAATACGAAAAAAAAAATAAGACACCAGTAATATGGTTTCCATAGAACAAGCCCTGCTTAGTTTGGGATCAGGTGGCTATGTGTGACGTATGACCCAGAATATTAAGTTTATTCTGGCGTTATCAACTGAACTAGTAATTAAATTTTGATCATGAGGAAGCCAAACAGCTTATAGTCCGGCAGTTGCTCTTGAGAGCCAGTTGCCTGAATCTGACTAATCTACGAACCTAACTACCTAACACTTACCTAACTATGTTTGATTACACGAGCCATCGGGAGTCTGCTGGGACGGCTTTTGCCATAAAGAATGAAATGATAACTCTGTCTCTGTTGTGTCTCAGGAGGGCAGCATAGCAGACTACGCGCCGAGCTCGCCGCCCATGGTGCCGGCGCTGCTGGTGCACTGCATCAACGAGATCGAGAAGCGAGGGCTAGGCGAGCGCGGCCTCTACCGCATCAGTGCCATTGAAAAGGACGTGAAACGACTAAAGGTAACTGCATGTATCCATCATAAAATTTACAATTTGAAATTTATGTATAGCACTACAGTACTATTATTACAGTATTATTAAAGCACTCAATAATTTCAAAAGTGATAAGAAATTATAAAACTCTAAGTCAGCTCATGCAGCAAAGCTCATGAAATTATGTATTTGCTTTTATTTATTTCTTTTTACATTTTACGGGACTCTGTCTGGGTTTTTCTTAATATAAATAATAATTATTAAATCTTAAGAAAACTAAAAAATAGAATTTCTTAATTTTCACTCACAAATTTAAATTTTCCTCACTAAAACGGTTGAATAAGGAATTTGTTTGATTTTTCAAATATAGCAACCTTTTAGCTAGCGTACATGCTTAGTATGGCAACGAAATCCTTATAAAATTTGTAAATTGGTACTATATTAACCAGTCTAAAGTTCTAGCATGTATCTTAGTTGATTTATTTATCCACTTCCCAACTTGCGCGGCTTTGTGATTTATTAGTATAAGTAACAAACAAATAAACAGATCTATTGCGTATTTAATGGAGTCATAGAGAAACACGTCTTAATCGTTCTACTAAAATCCGGCTATTTTCATGACAAACTTGACTTTAACTCGAAATTGGCTAAAATAAGATTAATTCATCATCATACTCAATAACAAAAATAACAACATGGGAACTATCAGGCAAGACTAAAACAACTACAGCTGGACTATTATCTTAAGATTTTTGTCAAATAATAATATTTCCGTACTGTAAACAGTACTTGCGTGAGTTTATTTTACTTAAAAGTTTATCATATTACCTTTGATCGTAAGAGAAAGATCCTGACAAATACAAATGACCTATTAACAGAAATTCATTAAATCAAACACGGATATGTGACGAAATTTTAATAATATCAATTTCGTCCCCTTTTTTATTGTCGGTAACATTAATAACATAGGTCCCGCGTTGCGGACGTCAAATGTACAATTTACTTGATCGTGCTACAAAACAAACATAAATAAACAAATAGGTACCATTTCGCCGGTGATCTCTTTATAAGTTTCATTTATACTCGTATATCAAATATTCATCGTATGAATGACTCCTAATAAAAAATATGTGCCAATGAGGTGTGCAAAATATTGTTTTGTACCAGCGTGCAAAAACAATTGTCTAAAAGATGCAAACAAAATATTTTTTTCGGTTCCTACAAAAACAAAACAGGAGTGGTGCAATGCAGTGGGCATCACATGCCCTAAACGCACTTTATTTATATGTGATGATCATCTGGATGTAAGTAGATGCCTTTTCATTTTAAGTTTTAAATTTAAATGTTAAAGTAGCATATTTTTTATTTCAAGGAAACAAAATTATAAATGAAATGTTTTAATCATTATGTTGTTAAAGTAAAAATATTTATTTTAGTTAAAAGAAGATCTGGAGAACTACCAGTATTGGATTACAATGAAAGGGCGGGCAAAGTTAAAATCTCGGCTACCACAGTCTCTTGCCCAGACACTTTTAAAACACGATCTTAAGGATAATAAAGATTGTACATCAACATCATTTCTAACAGTTGAAATAGACATGATTTGTGAAACTGAATCCTGTAATAGCATTGAAGTAAAGCAGGAGCCAACAGATTGTTCCACTTATTGTACAATTACAAATATAAAATCAGAGCCAGAGATTGAAATGATAGATGAGAGTTTGTCCAATGAAGCTACATTACCTTCTGTGCAGCAATCTTTCACCTCAGATGCCGTTAATTGTATGAATGTTAAAACTGAGCTGGATCGTAATGATCTCTTAGTGGAAGAAATGCAGAAAAATGAAGCATTACCTTCAGTATATGGAAATTCTACATCTGCTAATGTTTCCGAAATATCAGCAGAGGTTAATACAGAAACAGTTCACAGCGGCAGAACTTTTATGCTTAATCATATTAAAAAAAAACCACTGCTTTATATAGGTTTACCAAAAAAGTATTATTGGTTGATTAAATATTTAGAAATTAAATTGGGAATTAGGTCCTTTAATATAATTATCACTTTATTTAAAGTAAAAAATAATACACCCTTTTATCAAATAGCTGATATGTTTGAGATGTCATTATCAACATTATGGAGAATATTTTTCACAATGCTGTGTAGTTTATCAAGATTTTTCAAACAGTTAGTCTTTACTCCGAGCTCATTTGAAGTGAAGAAGAACTTACCATCAATTTTCAAAACAAATGAAGAGTACTCAAATGTTTTTTGCATCATATACAGTTTTGAAGTAGAAATTGAGAAACCATCTGATCTTACACACCAGTCACTGACATGGTCACAGTATAAAAATAATCACAGCTTAAAGTATTTACTAGCTGCAACTCCTGATGGTTTTGTTAACTATGTATCGGCAGGCTTTGGTGGGAGTATATCTGATGTTAGTTTAGTTGAAAGAAGTGGTATCCTTGATGTGCTGCCACCTAATTGTACTATAATGGCTGAGAGAGGGTTCAAACATATAGATACTGTACTCAGTGGAAAACAAATTAAAATACTTTGGCTACCCAGTGTGGATAACAGCAACACTGGTCTTCAGGAACATGTTGATAGAACTATGAGAAGACTAAGGCTTTTCAGACTATTAAGCCCAAACTCTGTAATTAGTAATAAATTAATACAGTATTCAGATGAAGTGGTTGTTGTAGCATGTGGGTTAATTAATTTACAGAATTCAATGAGAAGTGAATAAAAGGCTTAAGGTTTGTTTATCTTTTTATTTTATCCTATATAAGTGTATCTTCACTTCTTATTTTAATGCCTTAAAGAACATAACATAAAAAAACCGTTTTTCCGTAAGACACCTGGAATTTCAGAGTATTTAATCAGTTCTTTCTTGCTTCAGCAATATCATGCCATTACTGCATTAGCACAAATATTCGTTCAATTTAAGATCCAAAGTCATTTAACACAGGCTATGAATTCCCACAATACTTTAATATCATTCCTGTACACATTTTACGCCTTTTACATTCTTGAGAAAACATTTCTAAACTAACATTTATTTCCACATTTTCTGATATCCTTTTGCCCATTTGTTTTGCCATGACAAACTTCTGATCAGTTGAAGCTTCAGCTAGTTCTGGTTTGTTCCAATAGGATGTTGTTGCATATGGTTCTTCAGACCTTTTTATAAGCCATATGATGAAGCAGATGGCATGTTTGCACCCTAATGTTGTTGATGCACAGGCATTGCACTCGACTTGGACAATCTTTTCTGCAGATTCATTGATTGTAGCTGTAACAAGATACAATTTTTCTTTCACTCTGTGCTCAGGCGTCAGTCTACTTTTAACTATGCAGAAATTCCATTTGCGCTTGATTTCAACGTATCCGACTGCCGTGTTCACATAGTCGTCCCGTGATGCTAATAGTTTTTTGGCAATACGCGCTTCGGCGACGTTGTAGCAATCGTTTTCATGCATATATTCTAGAAACATCAAATTGTCTACTTTCGGCAAGTTTGTGCTGTCGGCTACCTGAAATCCGTCGGAAACTTTCATGTTGATTCCAATTATAAACAGATCAGTTAATAACTTTAAAACAGTTAGACAGAATGTGACACTGACACTTGACATTGCTTATAATTGACAGGTGTTTTGACAATGTTGCCAACTGTTTAGCAAAGTCAATATCTTGAACCACGGGAGGAAATATATATTTTTTGTGGTAATCATAATATGATGTAGGTATGTAGTTACTAATTGTTTAAGAACATTACGTTCACAAATAGTCTGAGGAATAACCCGAGAAGGAAAACTCAATTCTCAAATCAACACTTCACGACAATATTTAATTCTGAAATTACATGTTCTGCCAAATTTAATCATTTTTGTAGAAAGTCCACGCTTTGTAGTAAAAGTAACGTGACCTGATAGTTTTAAATGCTGCCATAGCCACAGATTGAAGCCGTCACCTGACTAGTAACGGCCTAGTTACCTACAATGACCAAACCAATTCTACATTCCTACTTAAACAATTCCAGGAGCGCTTTCTCCGGGGCTGCGGGTCCCCGTCCCTCTCGACGGAGGACATCCACGTCCTCTGTGGGTGCGTGAAGGACTTCCTCCGGTCTCTCCGCGAGCCTCTTGTCTCCAGCGCTCTGTGGGCGGACTTCATGGAGGCGGCCAAGCTGAGCGAGCCGAGCGACGCGACCGCTGCCGTCGTCCAAGCTGTGACTCAGCTGCCGCAGCCAAATAGGGACACACTCGCCTTCCTGGTGCTGCATTTACACAAGTTAGTACAGTTATATTGTTTTAGAACCTGCTGCCGAATTCTGTAACTCTCGGATTCAACGTGAAAGCCTATTTCATAATAGATTGATGATTCGGCGCGCGAGCAGTATAGGCCTACAGTCGTAGCGCCGTCAATGTAATACAAATTTGACTGCAACGGCGATTCCGAGAGGATTACACAAACGCCCTTATTTTCAAGTATATGCGATATTCGCTACTGATTATGGGCTTCGATAAAAGCGCGCTGTATGTGTTGAAGTTAGCGGTGTGTGCGCACCGTCGTAGATATAAATACATTTAGTAGTTGTTGTCTGAAATAATATAGTAACAAACATCCATCCACAAAAAAATTTAATTTCGAATATTCGTGTTAAAACACATTAGCATTAATTATATCATTAAAATATATAATTTTAATTTACAGAGTGGCTGAGAGTCCCGAATGTGAGATGGGCATTGATAACTTGGCGAAGATCTTTGGCCCGACGATTGTTGGCTACGGTATGATGACGCAAGCAGCTGAGATGTACACAGCAACCGCTCAAATGTTTAATGTAAGTATTATTATCACCCTATCATATCTTCACGCCCCGCAGAAGTAGGTAGAGGTGTCAGTAATGACACCCATATTTTAAAACAGCAAGTCATTATTTTTGTAAATAGTTCTTATTATTATACGTTTTTAAATGGTTCCTGTCATTCCTGCCATGTCCATTTTAGTAGTACCTGGATGCATTTGATTTGGAAGGTATTTTTTTCTTTTGTAAATTATGTAAAGTTGATTATTGGCTTAGTGTTGCTTAACAACGCCATCTACTGGAGTAGCTTTAATGTTGTTGTGTCGTTAAAACAGTTAATGTCAGGAAGTCATTTTTTTTCAGGTTATGTTTAAGTCAATTATCGATAAAGTTGATCATTGAAAACACGGATAAAACGACATTTTCTAAAAATGAATCCTAGCTAGATCAATTTATCGCCGCCGAAAACCCCTGCATACTAAATTTCATGAAAATCGGAGCCGTTTCCGAGATCCTAATTATATATACAGGCTGACTGGTGAGATACCTTCGATACTTGTGGAGGGTACTCGGTACTCGATTCTCGTTAAAATGATGTAATAAAATTAGGTGCTTAATTTTTGACCAAAATTTTTCTAAGTGTGTATATTATACTCTCTAAACACACCGCGGTGTTTGTTGTTTAAGTTGATCTAGTCACATGCGGCACGCGCTAGTTTGACCTTCGAATGCAGTCGGAATTGCCCGCGCAAAAAAAACACTATCAAATTATCATCATTATGAATACTAATTCAATAAAGACACGCCTTTATATATAAATTATAATGTTTTTTTTTTCAAAACCATTTAGGCAGTTAAAATTACCGTACCACTATTGGTCAGTAGCATGGTTTTTTATAAATTTATTTGTTATTTCAGGTGATGCAACTAATGCTCCGACTGCCGAGCGAGTACTGGTCGCAGTGGGCGTGCCCCGCGCCAGACGCCGGCTCGCCCCTGGCGAACACCCACACGTTGGCTCGTCCCCGGGGATTCTTCTTCTCGCCAGCTGACACCGGGTAAGTCAGGCAACAATAGGCTTATGAATTCGGACTAGAAGGAACACTTGTGTGCATCAACGTGTCTGTTTATTCTGTGTCTGTATGTATGTATCTTGAAAAAGAGTAGTGTATGTATCATATATTACATTTAGTTGTCTGTTTTACAGAGTATAAGGTTTGCTTGGATAGATCAGAAAGAAGGATCTAATGGCACAATTGATTATATATTTACATCTATAGACAGAGAATTGAAGTCGTCAGGTTCAGGTGTTGGTAAAAATAGTTCTGGTTGTGAAAAAACATTTATTAGGTCTATTTTTTGACAGGCCAGTTGGCTTGGTGGTTAGCGACTCTGACTGCCAAACCGAAGGTCGCGGGTTCGATTCCCACCCAGGACAAACATTTGTGTGAATGAACATGTCTGTTTGTTCTGTGTCTGGGTGTCAATATCTATATAAGTATATATTTAGAAAAAAAAAGTAGTATATGTAGTATATCAGTTGTCTGGTTTCCATAGTACAAGCTCTGCTTAGTTTGGGATCAGATGGCCGTGTGTAAAGAATGTCCCTGGATATTTATTTATTTATTTTGTCGGTCGAAATTCGATACGATTTCATCATACATAAATTAATTTGCAAGTTAAAATAAAATATTTTTTGTCTATAACATAGTGGCAATAGCTGGTAAACAAAATAACCATTCACAAACAGAAAATAAAATGGTACTTAATCATTTTGACTTTATTATTTATATTGCAATACTTTTATGTTTTTAACGCTGGTAATACCGCGGGGAAATAACTAAAGAAACTGGTTACTACTCACTTTTACAAGTAATTACTTCATTTTGTATAAATTTAAATTAACCTATTTTTCAACATTTATTACAGAATATCAAGAAAGAAGAGAAGCTACTTCTAATGACTAAAAAACATTTAAATTTAAAAAACGTAAATATAAACTTTAACCTTAACCAAATTAAGTTGATTTTCGTTTGTTCGTGTAAGTGAACAGTTTAGTTAACCATTATGTATAGTGAAGTTTTATCAATTTAAGTAACTTTGTTGTCGAATTATCGTTCCCTTTGTATTATGTTTTCATTGACATGTATACTTTCATTAAGTAATTATAAATCATTATTCATGTAAATTAGTATTTAAATATTAATTTAATTTAGTTTTATAACATTTTCAATTGCTTATTTAACAATATGCTTATGTTAGATACATTCTGAGTTCATTTAAAACTAGGAAATTATGTTGAGATTTTTGTTATATTGCAAAACTAGTGATCCATTATTCTTTGGTTCAAACTGATTTATTGTGAATACCCCAAAAAAATCTATTGCGTAGTTTAAAATATATAAGCGGACAAACAGATAGAAATTGTGACTTTGGTTTATAGTATTTAGAAATAGGGATATGTTTACTCATTGCTAACCTAGTTATTAGTTTTGTGTGTACTTAATTTTTTATGACACATATTTGTAGTTCATATTCCGTTATAAAGACGTCTCACAACCGCCTACGAAGTCTTTGTAAATAGAGGCATCTACGTACTGAGATGGGAGATCTGTAAGCTTAGATTATCATTTTGTTTGTGTTGCTTTAAGAATACTCTGTATGAAACTGCATCATCTCTGATACGGTTTGACTCCACATTTAACATGGTTCCAAAAAGGTATGCTATTTGAAGAAGCTGGTCCGTTTCTAGCACTATTTGTGCGCTTTCTTACTACAGACGATGTTCCGCTAGGGGTGCCATTTGTAAAATATGTAACAAAGGATCAGCCTCCTTATGCAGCTAATACAAACTGCGTCGGCGAGCCGCTTCATGGAGGCCTCGGAGAGCTTATCTCTCACGTGATTAGTAGTATTAGCGAAAGAGACAGCGCACTGTGGCCGCGACGAAACATCCTCGAGTTAGTGTCATTTTCCTTACAGAATCGAACCCCAGCAGGCCTACTATGAACTCTTATTGCGATTCATTTGACGACCTAAAATAAACTGCCCCGCTATTTCATACCACGACGTCATTAACGCGATTCAGTTTAGGTTGACGCCAAATCAAGTCTGCAATTGGATGGCAAACTGTTTTCATTCGTTCATTTTTCGTACCATGAGGTGACATATCAACCTAAATTGGATAGTTTAAGTGTCAAATTAAGCGATCCAATAAAAGTTGCTTCTTTCTTGGCGTGAAGTGAATCGTTTTGTTAATAACTTTTAAAAAATAGTGAAAATATACGTAATTCAAGGTATTTCAGTTGAATATTTTGTGTTTCTTATGTGTTAATGTAAACAAGTGATTTGTAGAGCATTTTTTATTGTAGATGTCTGACGAATTAGTCCTTTTTGAATTCATGGAAAATGATAAAGAAATAAACACAACACGGCGACAAACAAGACGTCTAACACGGTAACAATCGGACCCCTTTTATTTGGAAAATGCAGAATTCATAAAGAGATATCGGTTGTCTAAACAATTGGTATAAGAACTGTGTGATGAACTGAGGATTTTTTATTAAAGCCCGTTGCTATGTCTTTATTTCGGTTCAGAAATTCCCAAAGCTGCTCAAGTTGACCGAACGTTACTCTTCGACGCGATTCATCACTGTAAAATACATTGGTACTTAAGTTACGTACGCGTTTGAGATAAAGAAGTTTGTAAGTTTACATTATGAAAATATAACATTATTACACAAACTACACAAGGATACTTGCGCCCTTATTCGTATTACCAATTATTTTAAGTCAGTGAAACGTTTAAACACTTATAAATAAAATAAATATGTACTAATAATAACACGTAATTTTCTTTCAATAATAGTTAGAGATACCTACATTCAAAACTCTAAAAATCTCAACAATAACAACCGCCTTCTGTCAAATCCAACATGAGTGGAGGCGCGCTCTAAACTCGTCATAATCAATTTATTTTTACGACAACACTAAACAAACCTTTAAATTGTAATGTAAAAAATTATATAAATTACTATTATTTATTAGTACTAATTAGTAATTTAGTACTAAGAAAGCCTTAGTGGTATTTAAATTTATGCTCAATAGCGCAATTTTAAAATTTATTTGTTGTTATTTTTACACATAGAAACCGCTAAATCATATCAACTAGGTTTCGAAACGCAACACATATGGTTCGAGTAAAAGAGACAGACTTATGCAACGACGGTATAGCGTTATCTCTTTCTCACCGCGGACCAGAGACAAATTTCGTTCGTTCATTCCTCCGTGAGCGATTCAAACGCCAGTCAGCAAAAGGCACTTCATGGTACGAAAATTAGCGATTCAGTTTAGGCACCTAAACTGAATTGCATCGGAATTGAATGGATAAGTAAAAGTTGATGGTAGGCCTGCAGGAACTCGAAAACTCCGGATTTTTGAGCGTAAAACCTGGTAATTCTTTTCCATTTTTGTATTTGAGTACAGCAAACATTTGTGAGTTATATTAGTTATCAGTCATCAAACTACCAGTACGTTCAGAGTGGACCCAGTTTTAATTGGGGTGAATGCCTGTTAAGATTTGTTTTACTATAGGAAATTACATTACCTATGTTTCCTTAGTTACCTAAGCTGTCACTCAAATAAGGTTTCCATCCTCGTTTCTTTATCGATCTGTTTTAGTTAAAAAAATGTGACGTTATTTATGTGACCATCAAATTCTAAAGAGTGTTTTACTTATTTGCTATTTTCAAGTGAAGATGTTGTTTTATTATCATTTAGCAACCTGTATTTAGTTCTTTATTGTCTATTAGTGCCATTTTCCTCTTCGTTATGGGTATATTATCAACATGTACATTGTAATTCTGTTGTGTTATAGTTTTTTTTATCCCATATCTATTGCTGGCACTCGCGTTCCCGAGGGATGTTACATTTTCCCGGGATAAAAAGTAGCGTATTTGTTATTCTAGGTTATGCTCTATCTATGTGCCGAGTTTCATCCAAATCCGTTCCGTTATGCGTGAATGAGTAACAAACGTCCATACATCCAGCTTTGATCATCAGTGTATTAATTAAGATTTTCACCGTCAGTAATAGAATTAGCTGTAAATCCAAACTTACTAAACTTGTACAACTGTCCACAGTCTTGCTAGCATAGTGGTTTCTAGAACAAACGTTTGTGTGCATGAAAATGTCTGTTTTTACACGCTTTTTATTAGCTTTAACTGTATGTTTGTTACCGATTCCTATGGGCCTATTTTGACCCACTTTAAGCAGACATAATTTATTCAAACTTTGTAGATTTATCTAGGACAATTCAATATTTTCAACAGACCCGTTATTATAGAAAATTCAACTAGAAAATAAAAATAAATAATAGTTCATACATGGTTACCACAGTACAAGCTATGCATATTTTGGAATCAGGTAGCCGTGTGAAAGATATCGCTGTTTTTGTTATTTATTGTCATATTTATATACGTTAATTGTAAACATAAAGAAAATAGATGTTTTGTAAAGGTATCTACTTGAAACAATAATAGTGTACATGTATTTTGTATATATGGATCTACACAGTGACTTTTGTTGCGCTCTCAACAGTCGCGAGTATTTATACTCTCGGAAATAATATCTGACACCCTTCACATAATTCAACAGCACTGTTACTACTTACAACGACGTCTACGAATAAAGAGAAATTAATAATGAAAACAAATATTATTATAGAGCTCTCGGCGGTTACATATGTATGCTCATCAATCTACCATCCAATTCTAAATATAAGACCGCCACCTTTAATTTGATCAAGATTTGCTTTATGTCAATCGGCACGCTTTTCGTCACAAATTTAATTCGTTTAACATAAATACCATACAGTTTACCCTAAATTGGATCGCAAACAGAGTTGATGGCAAGGCGCCGGACTTAGTGATCTAAGTTGTATACGGTTATTTTTGAGTGTAAACAATTTTGGATCAGTTATTTTGGCGATGGGTATTAAGAGATTCTGACCTATTTATATTCTATGGGATATAGAAAAAAACGTTTGTTCGGGAAAACTCCCTGCATTATTAACTAGGAATATTTTGTTCTGTAGAATTTCGTATAACACAGAAAGTTAGTGTTGTTTTCAGAAATCAAATCGTCATCCTACTAATACATACAAATATTATAAAGAGGAAGGATTTGTATGTAAATATGTTTGTTACTCTTTCACGCAAAGACTACTAAACGGATATGGATGAAAGTTGGCACATAGATAGAGCATATCCTGGAATAACATATAGGCTTACTTTTTATCCCGGGAAAATGTGATATCCCTCTGCAACGCGGGTGAAACCCCATGGCACTGCTAGTTTATTACAATTTACTCACTCTGTATAGATATTTATTTTGTTGGTTACGGGAACTAATAAGTGCCTATAAAATAGTAGTTAATTTATAATTTAATTGTCGGATAATTATTTCTTTTGGTTACATTGGTATCTACATTGTATGAACGTACCTTCCTTATACCCAGTTATAACAAATGAGGGAAGATTCTCATAGTTCTGAAATATTGTATTAAGGCTCAATATTCTAGGTTTTAATTTAATTCTAGTAATAGACTTTTATATAGTTATTTCGCATCACATTAAGCCTAGTCACGGACTAGTACTGTTTTTGTATATTTTTCTCATTTTCGCGGTTGATTTGTGTGTTTTTAGTTTATTTAACAACTGACTGTATAAAATGAAATAAAATCGTTTAGATTATTTACGTATTTTATTTGAGATATAATAAGAACTATTTATGATTCAGTTTTGAAATGAGCGTTGTAATAAATTGAGAGGCTAAAAAAGAAACGATTCCAAAACCAACTAATATGCACTAAAAAGAAAAAAAATTGCATATTCTTCTACAACTTAATAATCAACTTACTTTTTCTACTTATCAATATGTAGGTACGATCTATGTGTTACTTACTTACTTACTAATTTTGAAGTCGGTGTCAGCCAAGAAAACACTACAATATACCTAACAATAATAATACGAGAATACTTTAATAATTAAACACATTTAACAGCTCCCCTCCCGCCGCGGCCCCGCTCTCGCCTCTCGCCTGGTAAAGTCGCGCGTGCGACACAAGCACATCTCACCTATAACTATGAATGTAGTTACAAGCCTACGTTGGCTGAAACCGACTTAAAAATTAGTAAGTAAGTAACACAGATCGTACCTACATATTGATAAGTAGAAAAAGTAAGTTGATTATTTTTTTTTCTTTTTAGTGCGTATTAGTTGGTTTTGGAAAAGTTTATAGATTTGTTAATATTTCTATTAATTTCCAATAGAATCATTATACATTTTTATTTTATATTACATTCGTATATAAGTATCAGAGTAAGTTCTATGAAACCAGTTATAAGAAATGAAAGAAGGCTCTTATATTAATATTTATATATTAATATGTCGGAAAAGCCATTAGTACGGGAGTTGTTTTGACAACGAGGCGAAAGCGTTATGACGTCAGCGCTTTGACTGAGTCTGGATTTGTGTTCGCGCGAGCCGAGATAACGAAGACGTTCGACAATCCCGAGCACGGACTTCTCTGCTGGACGCCGCGCGGACAACTAGTCTAGGAACTGTCTCACGTTTCGTTGTGTTTAGTGTGATAGTATTAAACTACCTAAGCAAGTTAACCTACCTACGACTTTTTATTTTCTCAATGAAACATATCTACGGTGATGATTCTACCATGATCGGCCCCATATAATATAGTAATATTTAGTTATTTATAATACTTCATATTAGTCACAGGCTAATATTGTTTTTGTATATTTTTCTTACTTTCACTGTTGATTTGTGTACCTTTTAAGTTTATCACAAAACTGATTGAATATAATGAAATAAAAATTCTTTATTTCAGATATTTATAATCATTCTAATATTAAAAATTCTTCATTGAACCATGGCATATTGAGAAAGTGGAGGTGGTCATAACTTGCCTTTTCATTATGATGACAGATTTACAGGAGGAGAATGGGTATGTAGTTACAGCATAATACCTATGATACAGGTCTTTTACACGATTTTTAAACATTAATAATTTCTATAATATAACACATTCCTAGAAAACTATCTACAGATGTTACTAAGTTATATACATATATCATAATATGATCATATACCTGGTAATGAATCAGAGTTAACTAAGACACCTGTTACAGTATGCTCTTGAGACTAAATAATAAAATGAGACTTTAGAATAATAAAAATCAATCATGTTTCATGTTAAATGCACGGAAAGTGGTTTTAAAAATAAAGATTTTTTTTTTACTTGTATGAGGTTATTTCAAAATAGATCCCTTTAAGAAGCAAAGCGGTACTTTTATAAACAAAAGGCAGGAGTTAGTTTTAGACTAGCCAAAGTTAACAAGTCCATTCATGGTAATTGTGTCCACTTTTATTATAAAATACCGCTTTCGGTAACCAAAATGAAATCTTATCCAGTTTATTGTTACATTTTTCTTATTGACTAATAGCGGTCATATTACTGAGGTGAAATGGGACATCGATACTGAGACCTCTGCTTACCTCTTCGGGATATCAGGCTTCATGATATACACATGTATTGTGTATGTTGTGTTGTCGAATAAAGCTTTGTCTATCCTCTCTTAACCGCAGAACTCAGCATACCAACTTCTTGCACTTTTGCCAATCACAGATGACTGACGAAAATCCGCCACGAAATCAATCAATTTGTTTTAAGGGGATAAAACATTATCGTTAACCGAATGAATGGAGAATGACAAAACAAATGTGCTGCAACTTTATTTTCGACTCATTTACCTTCATATTAGAAGTGCCGGTATGTCCTTCAATTTATTCATTTGGAATTATAGAGCAACTATTGGGGAATAATGACTCTTTCCATATAACCACATATTACCTACGTATAAATAATTTTTTGTGCATTTTTTTATGGGATGTTGACAAATAAACGAAAAAATATATATTGAATACATTTTATTTAAAAAGCGGTTTTGATTAATATGGGGTTTTTTTAGATATACGTATGTCACACATTTCAGCCTTCGATTGCGATATTTCATAATCGTGAGCCATAGCCATCATTGCAAGTTCTAGAAACGCATTAATTCTCTTCGACGGGGAAGAATGCATGTCGGTACAGTGTATCGAATTCCCATCATCTGTCTCTACATAAACTTCAGTTAGATCGTCATAGTCGCCCATTTTAGCACGAATACTTGTTACTCTTCCTAACATAGTATATCCACTACCCGTCACTAATTGACTTGAAATGAGAAGCAAAATTAAAATAGATCGCAAGTCCGACGGGTTTTGTGCTGCTCCGAGGTTCCATCTATTCTGCTTAACCATGTGCAATTTGTTGCCCGCCATCATTCTGAGGACACAAGGCCAGAAATTAGGATGACAGAGAAGTTTTACATCTTGGACCAGGGGGATTATACTGGCTCGGGAGGAGGCACGGCTCCCTGTCGTTTCGGGCGACGCAGGTGCTCTCGGGGCACGGTTGCTTCGGGAAGTACCTGTGTCGCATAAACAGGGAGCCGGACGCCCGGTGCCACCACTGCGTCCATTGCCGGGAGGACACGGCGCGGCACACGCTGGCAGAGTGTGCCGCTTGGGAGGAGCCGCGTCGTGCCCTCATCGCCGGAGTAGGCCCGGACCTCTCGCTGCCGGCCGTGGTCGAGTCGATGGTCGACAGCGAGGAGGCCTGGGACGCAGTGGTAACCTTCTGCGAAGCTGTTATCTCGCAGAAGGAGCCTGCGGAAAGGGAGAGGGAGATTTTGACCCTCAACCCGGCCCGCAGCCGACGCACCGGGCGTCGGCGGAGGGCTGATAACGCCCTCCTCCAGCCCCCCTAAATGGGTCCAGGGGCGTCAGACACGGGGATCCGTCTGTCGCCCCCCATCATCATCAGGACCCGAGGTGGCGGCGCGCGTGTGGTGTTCCACGCGCGCCCCTCAGAGAAGTCGGGGGGGGAGGAGTTAACACCTCGCTCCCCCCCCTCGACCAGATGGGGCCCGCGATGGCGGGCCAGCACCAGCCGGGGGTTGCGGAAGCAGAATTCGTGCCCGCGACCCCCGGCGCTTAGGTGTGTGAAGGAACACCGGAGGGGTTTTAGTGGGTATACCCTCGGGCCCCTTCTCATTTTTGATATGAGAAGGGGAGTTTGCGAGTGGGAGTCCCACATAACCACCGCGTCTCTCCCCGGGCGCGGTGGTATGCGTAATGCATTTCCCCTCCCAAAAAAAAAAAAAAAAAAAAAAAAAAAAAAAAAAGGGGGATTATACTGACCTAACGTTTTTCCTACTTTTCTTAATTTAAGGCAAGTACTTTTTTACCACCTGATGGTAATTGGGTACCGCCGCCTTTGGACATTTGAAACACCAGGGGCATCGCCAATGCGTTGTCGACCCTGAGACGTGAAGTTGTTAAACTCATGTGCCTGTAATTTCACCGGCCCCCTTACCTTTCTAACCGAAACACAAGTGCACTATTGCTTCACGGGGGAAATGGGTAAGGTGGTACTTCTCCGGACGAACTATGCAATACCTCGCTCTACAAGGCTTCCGGCGACTGGGCCCGCGGTCCCACTTGCCGGATCCATTTAATTTAAATATTTTTCTTCCGGCGACTGGACCACCCCTAAATTAATGAAAAAAAAACTATTGTTCAAGCCAAAAACCGTACAGTCAAACGAGAAAATGTTTAGTAAGTAATAAAAGAAAAAAGGTTTTTTTGATTCAAAAATGTTAAACTTTAAACATGTTTTCGTTTGACTGTACTGATTTGGCTTGAACAATAGATTGTCCTATAAATTTTTGGGTGGTCCCAGTCGCTGGAAGAAAAATATTTAAATTAAAAGGATCCGGCAAGTGGGACCGCGGGTCCAGTTTATTGCAGTCCCAGTCGCCGGAAGCCTCACTTGTAAAGAAAGTCACATATTTTTTTTTCTAAATGTCCAAATAAATGTCATTCGTTTGACATACCATTTGCGGCAGTAACACCACTGTCCCTATCTCGGATCCCTATACTTTAATTTTTTTATATAAACAAATTTTGGTTACACCCTGTTGTTAGAACCCTGAAAACAGTAAATACTAGTAAATAAGTAGACTTACCTTCAAAAATGATAGTTGAATTGTGTAATTTTACTATGCAGGAACCTTTTAACTTTTTAAATAAAAAATATTTTATTTTGTAAACTAGTACAATTTTAGATTATTATTATTAAAACGTGTCTTGATCCGTAAAGAGAGGCAAGACAACTAACAATAACATAATCTTATTCAGTTTATTTATACTCTCAGTAACTATGGTAAATTCTATAATGATTATTCTTATTGTAAAGACATAGTTCAAACATTCATCACACGTAATCATATCAGCTTTTCGCGGTAACGGGCCATCAAAATAAAATACCGTGTAACAACATACGGGTAATAATACCTACTGTCAATCAGCGCATTGTTACTATTAAAAAAGTAAGTAAAACCAAGTAGGTAATAGTTAAAAATAAGCGAACTATCAGTACTAATGGCTACTTACAATTTTGATAATAATTTCTTAATATTAGGTACCTTACCTGTGAATTTGCTGTTTCGTCGTACCTACTGATTGTTTCAATTGTAATTATGTAAAATTTATGGAATCCTAATATCATTTTTTAAGCATGGTATTCTATTTCCTAATTCTGCCAGAATTCTTGAATTTGTTTATTGTTTAGATTTTTGTTTTATATACGAGTATATACTAGCTGTCCCTCGCGGTTTCACCCGCGTTCCCGAAGGATGTCACATTTTTTCGGTACAAAAAGCATCCAATGTTACTTCTACTACCTCCAAGAATATGTGTACAAAGTTTCATGATGATCGGTTAAGTAGTTTTCGCGTGAAAGCGTAACAAACAAACTTACATTCACATTTATGATATTAGTAGGGATTGTTATTATATTTTTCGTCAGCATGGACACATTAAAAAATTGGCCAAGTGTGACTCCGACTCGCGCACGAAGGGTTCCGTACCATCTAGGACCATCTAGTACCATATAGGAACGGAAAATTAATCATGATGATCGCACGAACTCTGGACTAAGATTAACTGTAGATAGAGCTCTACTTATAAATATGATATAAATCGCATTTGGAGGCTTTAAAACTTAATAAAGCTGACATGATCATTTAAACCGAGATTAGTCTTGTGGTCACTAATTATTATATTAGGTGTACAAATAAGTTTCCGCCGTTTTGAGAAAGATGGTGTGGCACGAGGTTTACGTTCGAATTCACAGATGATAACTGGCTTGAAAATTAAGTTGATCATTTAAGAACAACTTAACCCTATCAAATTATTAACTCCGTATTAGCATTATATATATTTTTTTATCCAAAAATGACAAAATTTGTGCCAAATAAGCGTCATTTGCGGGAACTTTTAATTTACTTTTTTAATTTAAAAAACATTTGCTGCAGAGGCGCATCGATTGCTCGTAGAAGCATATAATGAGGCTGCCTTGAGTGAGAGAACATGTCGTGAGTGGTTTCAAAAGTTTAAAAACGGTGATTTTGACGTAGAAGACAAAGATCGCAGTGGAAGGCCAAAAATTTATGAGGATGCAGAATTGACGGAATTATTGGAGGAAGATTCGTCTCAAACACAAAAGGAACTTGCACTTACTTTAGAAGTCTCTCAGCAAGCAGTCTCACATCGTTTAAAATCGTTAGGAATGATTCATAAACAAGGTAATTGGATTCCATACGAATTAAAGCCGAGAGATGTTAAACGCCGATTATGCATGAGTGAAATGCTGCTGGCTAGGCACCAAAAAAAAGTTTTTTACATCGAATCGTCACTGGTGATGAAAAGTGGATACATTATGATAATCCAAAAAGAAGAAAATCATGGGGACTACCTGGCCACGTGTCAACATCCACAGCAAAACTGAATATTCATGGAAAAAAACTCATGCTGTGTATTTGGTGGGATCAGCTGGGTGTGGTGTATTACGAGTTGGTTAATCCAGGCGAAACAATCACTGGAGCTCTCTACCGAACTCAATTGATGAGATTGAGTCGAGCTTTGAAGGAAAAACGCCCTCAATACTACTCCAGACATGACAAAATTAATCTGCTCCATGATAATGCTCGTCCGCATGTAGCGG
Source organism: Habrosyne pyritoides (assembly GCA_907165245.1). Taxonomy (NCBI): domain Eukaryota; kingdom Metazoa; phylum Arthropoda; class Insecta; order Lepidoptera; family Drepanidae; genus Habrosyne; species Habrosyne pyritoides. The sequence goes on from OU015597.1 coordinate 11,364,779, forward strand.
TACCGATGAAAAATGATTTAAAACCACTTAATTGGGAAGTACTACCTCACCCGCCTGCTCTGTCGGAGCAGCGGTTTACATCATATGAAGATACCAAAAATTGGGTTGATTTGTGGATAGCCTCAAAAGACGAGGAGTTCTTCAGACGTGGAATCCGAACTCTGCCTGAGAGATGGGAAAAAGTAGTTGCTAGTGATGGACAAGACTACGATTAAATTTAAATTACCGTTCTTTCTTAATAAATATTATTTTTTCGACAGAAAACGGCGGAAAGTTATTTGTACTCCTAATAGTTAAACAGATCATATCTAATATATACAGGACTGGTTAATCGAGGGTGAATAAGAACCCGACACTTTTTGAATTTCAATAAGATTATGCATCACGCATGGACGGCTGGACCGATTTCGCTAATTATTTTTTTGTTGTGTTTGTTATTGTCAGGAAAAGGTTCTTATGAAAGAAAAAAAGAACTGACTTCACAAAAAGAAACTATTCCAAAACAAACTAATACGCACTAAAAAGAAAAAAATAACTCAGCAAGGTTACATTCTTTTTTATTTTATTAAATTCTTTTTTATCTATTCTGATTTTTTGGCTATTTTATATTATCAATTTTACATATTTTAATATTTAACAATTACAAAATACTTAATAAAGCTAACATTCAATAACAAAAAAAAATAAAAAAAAAAAATAACAAGACTACAAAATAGAAAATGACAATAATTACTTACAACTTAAACAAGAAAATTAGAGGTGTACTGTGCAGAGAGGAGCTATTTCCATACATTTTTATCTTCAATATAATGAACCACCTTGTAATACGCTTTTTCTTTCACAACTTTCCTAATATAATTTTTAAATTTATGATCAGACATTTTGGTTACTGAAAGCTGTATCTTATTATAAAATCGAACACAATTACCAAGAAATGATTTGTTTACTTTAGTTAGTCTAAAATATGGAACAACTAACTTCTCCCTTTGTCTTGTATTAATATTATGGATATCCAATTTTGACTCAAACATTCCTATGTTTCTACGTATAAACATTATATTTTCATAAATATATAATGAAGGCAATGTCATTATATTTATTTCCCTAAATAAATCTCTTAATGATTCACGGGGACCCATACCGTAAATTGCACGAATTGCTCTTTTTTGTATAATAAATATTGATTCTATATCCGCTGCTGCTCCCCAAAATAAAATACCATAGGACAAGAGGCTATGAAAATATGCAAAATAAACTAATTTGGCTGTCTCAACATTCGTCAATTGTTTAATTTTCCTAACAGCAAATGCAGCCGAACTTAGCAGCTAGAGTATCAATCTGAGGTCCCCACTGCAATTTATTGTCTAATGTAAGACCCAAAAATACCGTTTTATTAACAAGATCAATATGGCTCCCATCTATTATTATTTGGCTATCTACTTGTGCTACATTCGGTAAAGAAAACCTTAAATATTTAGTTTTCTTTGAATTTAGTAATAGATTATTTGTAGCAAACCACCCAGAGACAATTGACATAGTATGATTAACTTTGGTTAGATCTTTGTCTTTTCTATCAACTTTAAAAATTAATGATGTATCATCAGCAAACAAGACAATATCTGTGAGATCATTTACAACATATGGCAAGTCATTTATATAGACTAAAAACAAAAATGGACCTAAAATTGAACCCTGGGGTACCCCCATTTCGACTAAAGAGCCCTTGGATGTTGTGCCAGTAATCCCTACCTTTTGTTGACGATTTGATAAATAAGATAAAACAAGATCATGAGCAGTTCCACGAATTCCGTAGTAGTCAAGTTTTAGAAGTAGTGTACGGTGGTCAACGCAATCGAAAGCCTTCGATAGATCACAAAAAATGCCAATCGCATCCTGAGAATCCTCCCATGCGCCATAAATGTATCTCAGCAATGCTGCTGCCGCATCGGATGTAGATCTTCCCTTCGTGAAACCGAACTGATGACCATGCAATATCTTATGCTTAGTAAAGTGACCTAACATTTGATTAAGCAGCAGTTTTTCAAAAATTTTACTAAGTGCTGGCAGAACGGAAACTGGTCTGTAATCAGAAGGATTCTCCTTACAACCGGACTTAAAAATAGGTACTATTTTACTGTATTTCATCAAATCAGGAAAACAACCCTGATCAATACATTCATTAAAAATATTTGACAAAACCGGTGCAATCAATCTGGTTCTTCCGTGCATATGGGTGTACCGCAGGACTCAATCCTAGGTCCATTTTTATTTATATTATTGACCTTCCATTTTATGTTAAAAATACCTGTGGAATTGTACTGTTTGCTGATGACACCTCACTGATTTTTTGTGTTGATAGACTGAAATCAAACTATGACGATGTAAACGGTGGCCCAGTATTAAATTATTTTCATAGTGTTATGTCCTATGTCATTTTGCTCTGGGGCAAAGCTGCCGATATAGAAACTATATTTTTATATAAAGCTGTATTGGTAAAAAAGGCTTATTACAACATAAATGAATATTTAAATGATAATAGTGCCTGGTTGTCAATGTATTGTCGTATGTTATGATTTATTTTTTATTTGAATGCAATGTAAATTTATCTATAACTTTGAACAAGTTATGGTCACAGTGATAACACTGTGTGTGTTTTCTAAAATTCATAAATTATTTTTTTATGCGCATCAAACTTAAGTTAGTCATGCTCACTTTAATGCCTTTGCTTGTGGCGGCGTCGTGTGGCGGGTCGCTCACTTCCCTACAATATGGCGAGGAGGGCGATGGCTGCCACATGCGTCATACTTGTGAACAGGTGCTGCTTGTGGGGGCTGGTCGACTTTAGTTTGTTTGTATTTTTTTTTTCATTAGATATTTATAATATTATATTATTGTTAAATAATTCTGCAATTTTGCCATAACACACAGGTATTGTGAATAAGACTAAATAAATTTTATGTAATAAATCTAAGTTCGTTTTTTAAAAGAGTAATTGCTGAGTTTATTGCAGGCTCTTCTCAGTAAAAAAACAACCTTCCGAACCGGTATTAGAGTCAAACTATTCATAAGTGCTTGTAAAGACCTATTTGAATATAAATATTTTCATTTCATTTTCATTTAATTTCATTTTCAATGATAAATACATTGATGGTGGTAAAATGTGTTTCTCATTTTAATATCACTTGGCACTTGAATCCATAATTTGTGTGGTGTTTTTACACTTGTATTATTGCATTCAGGCACAAGACACAAGACACCAATGATAAACATTATAACTCATTATTTTCACAATCGTGTTACTTGGTCTTTAGTAATTGTATTTTTTACTAACGAACTGACGTCACGAGCCGAAACAGCATGGCGGTTAGCGTTTCCGCGCGAAAATTCAAAATCAAAAATAAAAAATAGTTTTTAGGCATTTTTCGGTTTTATAAAACTGAAATAAAAATTCTACTGGTTCATTACGATCTAAGGATTAATTTAAAACAGTTTTCAAAAAAAGGTGTAATATCCTATTGTTCATTGAACCATGGCATATTGAGAAAGTGGAGGTGGTCATAACTTTCCTTTTCTTTATGATGACAGGTTTACAGGAGGAGAATAGGTATGTAGTTACAGCAAAATACTATGATACAGGTCTTTGACATTGCCTACACGATTTTTAAACATTAATAATTTCTAAAATATTATCTACACATTCCTAGAACATTAATAATTTCTATAATATAATATAATCTACACATTCCTAGAAGACTATCTACAGATGTTACTTAGTTATATACATACATCATAATATGATCATATACCTGGTAATGAATCAGAGTTAACTAATACACCTGTTACAGTATGCTCTTGAGACTAAATAATAAAATGAGACTTAAGAATAATAAAAATCTTAATTATAATAAGTTGACCATCATGATTGTCCATTTAAAAAACGGCGGCTATATATTCCTTATATATTTCCGGACTAACAATACAATAAGGGTCCGGTATAGAGACTAACCTGTCTACGGTGCTAGAACAACGACAAGTGCCGGAAGATCTTTTATTTCTTCTCCCTTCGTGCACAACGTCTCCCGTATCTTCTTGTATTATCGGCACGATCTCATTATCGTCGTTCCATTCAATCGATACACGCGTTGGCCGCGAATCTTCAAACGACGGAATCCAACGTCGATAATTGTACAGGGTGATGGAAGCGGGTGCTCTTATTAACAGATCAATTAAATCAGAAAACTGTGTGTCAAAACAAGGATCAAGGTAATCTTCAGGATTTCTATCCCTATTAATATATTCGCACATTCTATTGTATACATTAAATAACACGTCGTGGTTTGCTCGGCCAACAATACTCGCAGCGCGATATTCGAACGAGCTTCCTGGATCGTCCAATCTGTGACGACTATTAGGAGCTATAAAAATATTACCCGGCATCCAAAGAAATAACGTCTGGATAGTCGGTATTACTGTTCGTATTTCGTAGGCGGTAAAAACGGTATTGGTATTAATTTCACCGTCTCTCATACGTCGTGCCATTTCCCTCGCTGCGCTTAAAAGTTCTCTAGAAACTCTAGGTTCTGGATTTCTATCGTTCCGTTCATACATATTTTGTCCATAGGAGATTATGTGCCAAAGCCCTCTACCAAATTCTCGAAATTCATCGAAGTGTCTTGCCGATCTCGTTATTACTGTATTAAAGAAATTTCTTAATATATTATATGGGATGATGTGGTGACGACTAGCGGGTACTAAGGTTCTATTGTCGCTTTCTATCATGTTTAATGTCATTGGTAGATGTATGTGAGTTTCGGGACGCTCCCGACCTATCAACAAAGGATTAGCAAGGTTTATTTCGTTGCGCATCGCCGGACACCCGGCAAATTCTATTGCATTTACTGGCTTTTCAAAAAGTAGTACGTATTGTATTAATGCCATCAAAAACATATTTTTGCAATGAAAATGAAGTCGATAGACCTCTAACGATTTTTTCAATGGCCCGACTTTTTTATACGTTTCACTCCAGCTATTCTGCTTAGCCATGTCGTGGAATGTGTTTTCCGCCACCATTCTGAGGACACAAGGCACAAATTAATTAGCATGATAAACAAGCGCATACTTGGTAGAAGCTGCTTTTATGATGAACCCGGATGAATTTGTATGTTTTTGAGTTAGTTGAGTATTTACAGAACATATCGCTCATAATCTTCCAAGATATTTTAAGCCTCAATGTGATATAGGGTGAGTGACAAGGGGACATCATCACCATTCTCTAATTTCGAGAGGGATTTGTTTTCACAATCCAAAACATAGTTTTTGTCTCAGCACCAACAATGTACGAATAATTAGATAAAAGGGCATTTATCTCCGAAGTTTGCAAGCCGATTTTTTTTAATCATTCGATTGATATATTTAACTATACATTAAAATAAAAAGGCATTGTCGCGACTACGTGACTCATCATCGCCCAGTCAAAACCGCTGATGAGAGTAGTTAGAAATTTGGCGAGACTTTTGCCAATCACAGATGACTGACGAAAATCCGCCACGAAATCAATCAATTTGTTTTTAAGGGGATAAAACATTATCGTAAACCGAAAGAATGGAAAATGACAAAACAAATGTGATGTTAACTTTATTTTCGACTCATTTACCTTCATATTAGAAGTGCCGGTATATCTAATACCTTCAATTTATTAATTTGGAGCAACTATTGGGAAATAATGACTTTATTAAACCCTTTCCATATAACCGCATATTAATACCTAAGTTATAGGTAAGTATAAGAAATAGGTGTGCAAGCTTTTTTTTGTTTATGAGACAAATAAATAAAAAAATATATATTGAATAGATTTTATTTAAAAAGAATGTTTTTGATTTATTGGTGTTTTTTAGATATACGTATGTTACACATTTCAGCCTGCGTTTGCGATATTTCATAATCGAGAGCCATAGCCATCTTTGCAAGTTCTAGAAACGCATTAATTCTCTTCGACGGGGAGTTCTGTATGTCGGTACAGTATAACGAATTCCCATCATCTGTCTGTACATAAACTTCAGTTAGATCGTCATGTTCGCCCATTTTAGCACGAATACTTGTTACTTTTCCTAATTCCATATATCCACTAGCCGTCAGTAAATGACTTGAAATGAGAAGCAAAATTAAAATAGATCGCAAGTCCGCTGAGTTTTGTGCTACTCCGAGGTTCCATTTATTCTGCTTAACCATGTGCAATCTGTTGCCCGCCATCATTCTGAGGACACAAGGCAAGAAATTAGCATGACAGAGAATTTTTACATCTTGAACCAGGGGGATTATACTGACCTAACGTTTAACCTAATTTAAAGTAGTACAAATTTTTTTTATACCACTTGGGCCGACGGTCCACCTGATGGTAAGTGGTCACCGCCGCCTACCTTTCTAACCGAAACACAGTAATACAAGTGCACTACTGCTTCACGGGGGAAATGGGTAAGGTGGTAGTACTTCTCCGGACGAACTATGTAATAAAAGCTCTACTACTCGGACTTATGGCATCTTTCAATAAATCTTTTATATTTGGACATATTTTTGCCTATATTGTTACATTTAATAAATTACTTTATAAGAGTTCTTGAATTTATGGCTCTATGTTCCGTGTCTGGGTGTGTCTATATAAGTATGTGTAGCATATTTCTTATGCATAATATATATAGAATATAAGATATCTGGTTATCATAGTATATGCAGTTGGGAAACAAATAATCGTACGTGGAATATTAGAGGGTATGTACTTTTATTTAAAAAAACATTGTTTAACTTTTTTACCCAAAATAGGTTAACATAATCAAAATAAAATTTTTAAAATTTTACATTTCATTTCATCGGTACCTTTTTTGAGTTAAGTAAAATGTTATAATTTATATAAATTATAATTGCAAAATTTTGGCTTTGGATTGCAAATTTCGGAGGTAAGTGGAGACTTGGTTTTTTATTTTTATGCCACATGAGCCGACAAATAAGCACACGGATGGAAAGTGGTCACCGCCGCCTATGGACATTTGAAAAACCTTTTTTAAAAATGTTGGTTACACCCTGTTGTTTGAACCCTGAACAGTAAATACTATTTAGAAAGTAAATAAGTAGTCTTACCTTCAAAATATGATAGTTGAATTGTGTAATTTTACTACGAAGCAACTGTTTAACTTCTTTTATTTTGTAAACTAACAATTTACAATTTTTGATAATTATTATTAAAACGAGTCTTGATCCGTAAATAGAGGCAAGACAACTAACAATAACATAATTAAATCAGTTTATTTATACTCTCAGTAACTATGGTTTGTTCCAAAGAGGTTCTTTTCAAAATCCGCCTTATAATTATTGCAATAAGGTTCATATATTCATCAAATGGTAAATTCTATAATAATATTGTTGTTACAAAACTTTAGTGACTACAATTATTTCACCATAGTAGCTGATGTTGTAGTCGAAGTTGATGAGCGCATATAGTCGAAAGCAGCGTTTCCCGGTACCGGGCCATCAAAATAAAAATTTAACATTAAAAACAGGTCAGGTGCAAGTCGAACCCGCACACGATGGGTTCCGTGCCATCTGCTTCAGTATGCTCCACTCTCACGTGCTATACGATGCATCAATATTATTTCTCTGACCAGTCGAAATTCACTGCAGCAGCATAGAAAAGCTTTGAAAATGATGTATCATTGTGACACTCGTGAATGTACTATTTTGTTTAAAAAATTTATTGTGTTTTTTATAATGTTTATTAAAATGTATAATGATAATGAACTTTACTTATAGCATCGATTTAGTACCTACTATAGGCTGTAATGGTGTTATAATTTAGGATAAATAAAAAAAAAACTATAAAAACGGCAAAAATATCATGATTAGGAAAAAAATAGTTTACTTCTCTTAAAAATTCTCACATTTTCTCAATTATAATATGCATGTATTACACATAAAAACCTTCCTCTTGAACCACTGGTATCTATTAAAAAACCGCATCACAATCCGTTGCGTAGTTTTAAAGATCTACGCATACATAGGGACAGACAGACAGCGGGAAGAGACTTTGTTTTATGTAGTGATATATTTATCATTTATCACACTCGGGCCAAGCCGGGTTGTGTCGATAGTATATTTAATAGGCTCTATAACTTTACATAGTAACAGGACAAGTTTGTTTTTTCCTTAAATAAGCTGACATGGTCATTTAAACCGAGATTAATTTTGTGGTCACTAACTATTATAGTTGAACAGATCATACCTAATATACAGGATGACTGGTGAGATACCTTCGATACTTATGAAGAGTACTCGGTACTCGATTCTCGTTAAAATGATGTAATAAAATTAGGTGCTTAATTTTTGACCCAAATTTCTCTAAAAATAAGTGAAATGTGGATATTATACTCTCTAAACACGCCGCGGTGTTTGTTGTATAAGTTGATCTAGTCACGTGCGGCACACGCTAGCTATCCAAAAATTGCGCAGATAAATACGGGACTCTCGGAGTACTGTTTACTAAGTTTACTAAGAAGTAATTTATTATTTATTTTTAATGAATTTTTTTTTCATTACATATGATCGTTAACTATCACATCCTCAAATATTGAAGGTATCTCACCAGTCACCCTGTATACAGGGCTGGTTAATCGAGGGGGAATAAGAACCCGACACTTTTTGAATTTCAATAAGCTTATACAAAAACAAATCCAGAGTCTCGAACACCGTCGCAGAATTGTTTTCCTCTCGGTCTTTTATCGGGTGCATTTTGGAGAGTGTGGGAACTTCACGACTTAGTTCCTCCATCACGTTTTTGTCATCGGACTACTAGGCATGGGGTGAGTTTTCACCCTTATGTTTTAGACATACCAATTCGCACAAAGCGCTTTGCAGCTTCCTTCCACGCGCATATCTACAG